>CM060629.1:6660000-7860000 GCA_030578275.1 Meda fulgida | reverse complement strand
GCATACACATAGAAAATTATACATTCCTATTATTCAAATCAGTTAAATGATTATTAGGCTGCATAAATTAGGTCAGCCGTATCCAAGTCAGATGGTGGACCTGTGCCCTTAGACATGACCACAACGCATGATGTAGTCAGCTGGATCCGAGCCGTATCCAGATCAGATGGGGGAACTGCACCTATACACGACCACAACTTTATATGCTTTATATGCATCCCTGAAGTGTTAGCAGAGGTTGTCAACTAGACTCGACACGACAACCAATCAGGCACCAATCCTCAATAAATCCGTCTCCATAATGGCGTGATGACTCCGATCTTCAACCAGATGGAAGTGGATAGTATTCTGAATGTTCCAATCCAATCTGACTTCTGACCTATAATGCTGCCTGAATCATAATCATACACTGTTCGTTCAATGGCCAGAGGAGAACTGGCCCCCCGACTGAGCCTGATTTGTCCCAAGGTTTTTTTCTCCATTCTGCCACCTGATGGAGTTTTGGTTCCTTGCCACTGTTACCTTTTTCACCTTTGTCATTTTTTTTCACCTTTGTTGCCATTGGCTTTTGGCTTGCTTAGTTGGGGACATTAAATTTAACATTTAATTGAATATTCAACAATAATATTGATCTGCCTGCATTGATACCATTATGAGAACTGAACTGAGCTGGACGATGACATCACGGTTTTCTCCAGAGCGGCTATATATATAAATGAACTAAATTTATATCTTTTTTAAAACAAAAATGAAACCTCACTGAACTTTCTTAAGCTGGACTGTGACGCTATTTTCTTCTGGAAATAAACTTTACATTATTTTTCTGTTATCTCTGTAAAGCTGCTTTGAAACTATCTATATAACTATATAAAAAGCTTTATATAAATAAATAGAACTTGACTTGAACTGTCAGTAATTTTTGAGGGCAGTCAGGTGAAGTTCGTCACACAAATTAAATGTCTTGTGATGGGATGAAATGAGGATAAACATGGATTGTGCTGACCCTAATGTTTTCTTTTTTATGTTTTTTATTATTATTATTATTATTATTATTATTATTATTATTATTGGCCTCTGAGAGCACTTTTAACTTCAACATGTAGAAAACAAAAGTATAATATATTACGAAACTAAAATATAAAAACAAGCATGGTGATAATAATGTGCTTATTAATTATCAATGGAATACTGTTACACATCAGCCAGGCTCTCATACCAGCCAAATACAGCGCACTCCTTCACCTGAGTACTAATCACACACACCTGCACCTCATCATCACTATCATCACCAGCACTTTAAAGACACACTCTTTCACCTCAGTTCAATGTCTGGTCTCGTTTATTTTTAGAGGACTACTTACCTTGATATCACAAACCTCCATTACCTCCAGCGTCTCCGTCTCCAGCTGTAGGTACTGTCTCTCCTATATGTCTCCATTCCTGTAAGAAAAACTATTCCAATCATCACCTGCAAACCGCTCTCCAAGTATAATTGTTCATATCACTTACCTGCATCCTGTCCCTACTCTGTGTTGTCAAATAAACTCCTGTTATATCTTCATTTACCATCTCTTGAGTCTGCTTACGTAACAAATATGTTATAAGATTGTAATAAATAAATGCATACATGCATACAATATATCATCAACAACAAACTTTTCCCCCCAATAAACAATTGGTTCCGTCTTGGGTTATTTATAACTTAATCTATTAAAAGCATTGGTTAATTGTTGTAAACTGAAATAAGTATAATTGTAAACACTAAAATGGCTAAATGGATGCAATGAAAACAAATAAAACCTATAAAAATGCAAATACAAAAGCACATAAATTTACTACAAATTAAGATAAAAAACATTAACTATAAAAAGTCTATTAAATATAAATAAAAATAATAGTAGTATATAAATAATACAAATAACACTCTCCACTGGATACTTAAGTAAAAACTAGCTGAAAATCAATACACTATAATGTTTATATTTGAGATACGCATGTAGCATTTGCCAGATATATTAAGTGCCACTGACAAGGCAGGAAATCGCTCTTCCTGCTGTGCTGACATCAGCTGTGAACATGACATTACAGAAACAACCCTCCAAACGGGATTTTCAGCCACCAATTCATGATTTCAAATTGTGTTTATGATTCCATGAAAATGAAGCATGCCCACATCCATACTCAATGTCAGCTCAATTTTAAACACCTATCTCGCAACACAAAGTTCAGCGAACAGCAGGACAAGATCATGACTCAGAAGAGTCCTAATGAGCTTTCGTCAACGGCGTGTGATCAGACTTACAGCTCTTTGTTCTTATTTTACTGAGGTTATGCTGCTCCCTTGCTCATAGATTTAGAAAAGTTCTCATATCTGTGTGCAGTGCTGACCAAGCAGGATTTTTTCCTCGCAGCAAAAGTTTTTTTGTTTTTTTTTCAGCTGTAGGAAATATCAGTTCTGAAGACAAATTCAACAGAAGTTACAGCTTTCATTCTCTGTTTTCCTGTGCATTATTGTAAAACCATGCAGAATATTTACATTTGCCTAGCTGGTGATCAGGGCTTTTTGGATTTTATTTACAAAGTAAACACAAAGTGCATTAAAAATTATATTTTTTATTGCCAATAGTACAATTTACAACACCATATTAGCCACTAAATTGATTATTAGCATATATTTGCTTCTGTGCATATCAATTATCAAGCACTGCTTTGAGTATATCCTTGAAATTTTCCGTTTAATTATTTTTTACTGTATTTTTTATCAAATAAATGTAGCCTTGGAAAGCAAAACAGACTTTAAAAAAAAAAGTTAACCTAACCAAACTCAAACTGTTCAAAGTGATTGTTATCACCACTCTAGTGTTAAAAAAGTGATGCCCACATTGCACAACTTAAGAAAGCTGAGTTCATTCTAACACAAAAGAAACCCAAGCTTGTTGAGTTGATTTCTGGTGCTAGAAAAAGCCCTCATGCCTTTTAATCTGTTTTGCACTTGGCAGCATGCTGAGTGTGAGTGTGCGGGAGTTTGAGAGCCTGTGGAGATTGATTATCTCAGAGGACCAGATAAATACAAGAGATACAAGTAAAAGGCCAGCGGTTTGGATGTACAATAGCAATATCGGCACTCCAGTGTAACTATAATAAACAGCAGCTGATGGTTTCAATATGTGACATCGCCAGCATGAATAAATAAATAAATAATATATAAGAAGAATACATGCCACAAAATCACTTTGTTCCACCGCAATACAGCAGAATGTGACACTCAATGTTTTACCAACTATTGTGCGTATTCTCTTGAGTTGTATTTTTAAAAATGATTCATTTTGCTATGGGAACAGTTCGCTGTTGATAATTGATGGCAAGTCAAGTCAAGTCATCTTCATTTATATAGCGCTTTTAACAATGTAGATTGTTTCAAAGCAGCTTTACAGAGATAAACCAATGCTATCTCACGACCAATTCGTACGATATTTGTACGAGGGATTAAAAAAGTGGCTAATTCGTATGAATTCGTACGACCTCACTCGTACAAATTTGTATGATTTGTCTAAACCCACGTGATGGGTAGGTTTAGGGGCGGGGTCAGGGGTAGGTCATTCGTACAAATTCATACGAATTGGGCAACTCGTAGAATATGTACGATTTAGCAAAAATCATACTAATTCGTACGAGTGAGGTCGTATGAATTCGTACGAATTAGCCACCTCGTAAAATTCGTACAAATTGCCGTGAGAGCGGGCTGGATAAACATATACTAATTTAAGGTAACAGAGATTGTTTTGGCTTTATAGCGGTTCTTGAATAATGTTATTTTCCAGCTAAGGTTAGTTTTAATTGATTTACTTGATCACATTGATTCACATCCGTCAAAATGATCATTTGTTATTAAATTAGGGGCCACTAAGATGATAAACGCTGATGGCGTTCACATGCGCATTAAAAATTGATCCTATAGTTATGTGTGTTTGAATATATGTGCGCAGGTTTGTAATTCCCTACAAACCATGCCTAACCAAACTACTTGTCTTGCCTATAAATTTTGATACAGTATTTTATTTTATTACTTTGGGGTAGGTACACAAACCAAATTTCCCCACAACGCTTCATCTGTAGACTGGTAAAGGGATCCTCCATAGGGAGAGGCTAGTTGGCACTTCAGCACTGCGTTGTCATCAGGTCCAGGCGAAGGTCCTATTCAGATCTGGATACGGCCTGGATCCGGCGGGCTGCGGGAATACCTCGGGATAAACAAAGACACTAAAATTACACTGTAAAAAAAAAAAGTAAATTAACAGGCAATGTCTGAATTTTTTTACAGAATTTTGCCGTTTTGTGCAGTGAATGCCAGTTATTTTATTTAGATATTTGCTGTAATTTAAAGGTCCACTATTACATTTACAAGTAATTGCTTGTATTTCGGTTTTACAACAATTTAACTTTTTTTGAAAGGAAATTGTCTGTATTTTTTACTATATTTTTATATTTTTACAGGGTTATGTGTAATTTTACATAAAATATTAAGTAATAAATTACAGATTCTTTCTGTGAAATTTGAAAACAAAGAAAATAAAGTATAACTGCAGAAAACAGCAGTCATTTAACACGTTTTCCTTAAAGATTATTAAACATGTGGGTGTTAAAGTGAGTTTTAAGGTTAAATAATAGTATTTGTACTTGCAAATAGATGCTCATTTTGATCATTATTTGTATTATTATCCCCTAATTTCATGTATATGCTATGTCTTTTATGAATATTTTTCCAAATCTGCGTTGCTGCACATTGCGTGGCTTTGTGTGCGTGTGACTGTATGTGTGTGTGCTCACGCATGCGCGATGACGCAGATTCAAATTATCCGCCATTACTTTTCCATTGCTTAGTCCCGCCCACAACGGTTAGCTGGTCAGATCTGTCGTCAAGTTTGGATCTGTGTCAAGGGCAAGCGGGAGATTTGAATTCAGTCTACGCTCGTGAAGTGGATTGTGATCACAGTGGTTCAAAGCTAATCGTATTCGTCAGGAGCAGCCGTGAGCAGGAGCGCTGAACACATGAGTTATAGTCCGGGTGTCAGTCAGTCCGTTCGGAAATATTGTGCCCTTTTTCAGTGACCCTGGTTCCCTTTCGAGGAACTTCAGAGCGTGCGCCTCTGAAGTATGAATGAAACTAATCCAATCCTGATTGGTGTTGCGTCATGACGTAACATGTGACGGCACATAAAAGTGACACCGGCACACACACACACATTAGCTTTTGCTCTTGAGCAAGCGCTCTCTGTGAAACTGTCTGTCTTATTTGGTGTTGTTTTATCGAGTGAACAATACACTAAGTGTGTGCACCCCTGCCCTAGATATCTCACGGGTGGGGACAAGCGTCAGTTGTGTGTGTATTGTTTAGGTGCGCAGCACACACAGGCAGCTCTCGAGAGGGTTGCCTGTGAGCACTGTGAAGCAATCCCTATAAGAGTGCTGCGCTCCCGCTTGGCTATATTATTTTCTGATGATGGCCAAGCTCGCGATCCCCACGATTCAGGTCCCGCGTCCGTTGAGGTGGCGCGGCGGCTTAGATCGTGGGGATCGCAGAAGGATCTCGCGGATGAAAACGAGACTGCTGAGGCACTTTTTCGTTCATCATCCGCAGATTCTATAACACTCGTTCATGATGCAGAAGCCCGCGATGCGGCTTCTTTCTGCCCATCACGAGTGCTCAGTGCTCGAGCTATCTGTTTCTGAGGAAGTAGATGTGCTCAGCATCAGGAACGAGCAACATGAGTCACACTCGCCGGCTCATGTTTCTGCTTATGAAGAGCTCGTGGAGTGACGCTTGCTGTGGCCAGACTTAAAAAAAAAAAAAATATATATATATATATATATATATATATATATATATATATATATATATATATATATATATATATATATATATAGAGAGAGAGAGATAGATATATAGATATAGATATATAGATATATATAAATATATATCAGCTGGCCACAAAATAAGCAGGATGATCCCCGTCAAAGCAAGCTAGAAGAGAGATTCCTGCAGCACCGTTCACAACCTCAGCGCCGGGGCTTACCGTTTTTCCTAGATCTTCATAAAAAAGTCTAGATCCTGGGAAAGGCCCCATTCTTTACGTATCTCATCACATTCATTATATTATTATTCGAATGTGGTGGGTACGAGAAAGGCGGGTTATGGTAAGATGCTGCAGATGGAGGAAGCTTTAGCGAGCTAACTTTCTCCTGATGCGGCATCTTCGCTTACAGCCCCGGCGCTGCCCAACAAACTGTGCAGGGACACCTCTGCACTGGTTGGCCGGGCTTATATGGCGGCTGGTCAGGCTGGTGCGTGCCTGCACTCTATGACGATTTTGCAGGCGTACCAGGCCGATATTCTTAAAGATATAAATGAGGGCGAGGGACCAACTCTCCAACAACATTGTTTAGGTGCGCAGCACACACAGGCAGCTCTCGAGAGGGTTGCCTGTGAGCACTGTGAAGCAATCCCTATAAGAGTGCTGCGCTCCCGCTTGGCTATATTATTTTCTGATGATGGCCAAGCTCGCGATCCCCACGATTCAGGTCCCGCGTCCGTTGAGGTGGCGCGGCGGCTTAGATCGTGGGGATCGCAGAAGGATCTCGCGGATGAAAACGAGACTGCTGAGGCACTTTTTCGTTCATCATCCGCAGATTCTATAACACTCGTTCATGATGCAGAAGCCCGCGATGCGGCTTCTTTCTGCCCATCACGAGTGCTCAGTGCTCGAGCTATCTGTTTCTGAGGAAGTAGATGTGCTCAGCATCAGGAACGAGCAACATGAGTCACACTCGCCGGCTCATGTTTCTGCTTATGAAGAGCTCGTGGAGTGACGCTTGCTGTGGCCAGACTTAAAAAAAAAAAAAAAATATATATATATATATATATATATATATATATATATATATATATATATATATATATATATATATATATATATATAGAGAGAGAGAGATAGATATATAGATATAGATATATAGATATATATAAATATATATCAGCTGGCCACAAAATAAGCAGGATGATCCCCGTCAAAGCAAGCTAGAAGAGAGATTCCTGCAGCACCGTTCACAACCTCAGCGCCGGGGCTTACCGTTTTTCCTAGATCTTCATAAAAAAGTCTAGATCCTGGGAAAGGCCCCATTCTTTACGTATCTCATCACATTCATTATATTATTATTCGAATGTGGTGGGTACGAGAAAGGCGGGTTATGGTAAGATGCTGCAGATGGAGGAAGCTTTAGCGAGCTAACTTTCTCCTGATGCGGCATCTTCGCTTACAGCCCCGGCGCTGCCCAACAAACTGTGCAGGGACACCTCTGCACTGGTTGGCCGGGCTTATATGGCGGCTGGTCAGGCTGGTGCGTGCCTGCACTCTATGACGATTTTGCAGGCGTACCAGGCCGATATTCTTAAAGATATAAATGAGGGCGAGGGACCAACTCCTGCTGACTTCGCGGAGTTGAGAAGAGCCACAGATTGTCTCTCCGGGCCACTAAAGATACGGCACGTGTCATAGGCCGCTATGTCAGCTATGGTGGCTATGGAGAGACAATTGTGGATAAATTTGTCCGGTATAAAAGAGAAAGACAAATATTTTCTGTTGGACGCTCCGCTATCACCTTCTGGACTGTTCTCCGACGCTTTCACTACAGTCGTCAACAGGTTTCAGGAAGCAAAAAAACAGTCAGCAGCGTTCAAACAGTATCTCCCTCGCCGCTCTAAATCTGGATCTAGGAGGGCTGGTCCAAGTGGCCAGCCTCAGCCATCAACCAGCTCCTCCCATCGGCAAGAGCAAAAAGAGAGCGTTTCCTCTAGAGCCCCTCCTGCGGGAGCCTGGCAACAGAGGAAGCGCTCGCAACCGAAGTCCTTCAGCCAGAAGGCTGACCTGAGGGCGATCCTTCAGGCGAAGAGGGCTTCGGGAAAGAGGTCCTAATTGTAGTGTAGGACCTCTGAGGGCCCCTATGGTCACAAAATCTATAATAGTAATACTAATCTAGAATAGTGCTCGAAAAACACCCGAGGCCAGTCTTGAGGGGCTGGTTCCATTAGTAGATTTTATAGAAGAATGGCAACGCCTTCCGAATATATCTATATGGGTCCTGAATATTATAAAATATGGGTACAGATTGCAGTTTGGTCACCGACCTCCCAAGTTTGCTGGGGTGGTACCGACTGCAGTGGTTCCAGAACAGGGTTATGGAACAAGAGGTACAGACTCTACTGGAATTAAGGGGCCATAGAATGTGTTCCCCTACCAGACAGGGAGTCTGAGTTTTACAGCCGGTACTTTATACTTCCAAAGAAGGATGGCGGACTGAGGCCGATTTTAGATCTAAGGCTTTTGAATCGTTCTTTGAGGTGATTCAGGTTCAATATGCTTACTATTCCAATTATCGTGAACCAAATCAGATCTGAGGACTGGTTTGTCATGATAGATCTAGACGCTTATTTTCATGTCTCCATCCTTCCATGTCACAGGAGGTTCCTGAGGTTCGCTTTCGGGGGCGAAGCATACCAATATCGGGTTCTTCCGTTCGGCCTAGCACTCTCTCCCCGCACGTTCACTAAGTGTATGGATGCGGCTCTGGTTCCACTGAGGCTTCAGGGCATCCGTATACTGAATTACATCGACGACTGGCTCATATTGGCCCAGTCTCGAGAAATGGCAGTTCGGCATTGAGATGTCGTCCTTGGCTACATTCAGAACCGGGGGTTGAGAATCAACACTAAGAAAATTGTGTTGGACCCAGCTCAGAAGACTACTCTTCTGGGCGTGGTATGGAATTTGGTTACGATGCAGGCACGTATGTCTCCCGCTCGTATCGAATCCATCCTGGCCATGGTGTCCGGGATAAAAGCTAGGCCAGGCCATCACTGTAAAGCAATTTCAAAGACTGCTGGGCCTCATGACAGCGGCATCCAACATAATTCCTTTGGGCCTGCTTCACATGAGGCCCCATTCAGTGGTGGCTCAAAGCCAAGGGTTTTTTTTCCCCAAGGGGAATCCGTTCCATATAATAAAGTTTATGCGCAGATGCCTTCGTTCCCTATTAATATTGAAGAAACCTTGGTTTCTGTCCCAAGGACCAGTGTTAGGAGCATCATGTCGCCGGAAGACCATTTCAATAGATGCCTCACTCACTGGTTGAGGCGCGGTCATGGACGGCCGCTTTTCCAGGGGTCTGTGGCAGGACCATCATCATTCTTGGCATCTAAATTGCCTGAAGATGTTGGCTGTGTTCAGACATTAAGGGTTACCACGTCCTGGTACGTTCGGACAATACATCAGTGGTAGCCCTCTATCCAGACTGGCGCATCAGATTATTCTATGGTCCTAGGGGAAAATATTATCTATCAGAGCAATATATGTCCTGGGGGTTCAGAATCAGGGAGCAGACATCCTGTCGAGGCAGGGGCTTAGGCCCGGGGAATGGAGACTCCATCAAGTGGTGGAGTTGATATGGCAGAGGTTTGGACCAATGGAAGTGGATCTGTTTGCGTCTCGAGAGACGTCCCACTGTCCACTTTGGTTCTCCCTCACACACCCAGCCCCACTGGGGTTGGATGCCATGGTACAGGCCTGGCCTAGGCTACGCCTGTATGCTTTTCGCCGATCGCTCTGCTCCCGGGAGACCTGGAGAGGGTCAGTCAGGAGGGGATTAGTCTACTTCTGGGAGCCCCATTGTGGGCGGACCGAGTATGGTTTTCAGACATAATATCACCCCTGATAGGTCCTCCATGGCAGATTCCTCTGAGGAGGGATCTGTTGTCTCAGGCGGAAGACACAATATTCCACCCTCGCCCGGATCTAGAAGCTATTCTATCAGCTGGGGTGGTTGAGACCATACTTAACTCTAGGGCTTCGTCCACTAGGAGATTATATGGCCTTAAGTGGAATGTGTTTTCCACTTGGTGTAGAGAACATGAGTTAGATCCAGTTAACTGCCTGGTGGCTTCAGTTTTGGAGTTTCTTCAAGATCGTTTCTCTGCGGGTCTCTCCCCTTCCACACTTAAGGTGTATGTGGCTGCCATTGCGGCTTTCCATGCACCACTGAGTGATGGGCCTCTGTGGAGACACCAGCTGGTCATTCGTTTTCTCTGTGGTACATGGATGATGAGATCGACAATCAGGTCCAGGGTTCCTACCTGGGACATTGCGGTGGTTCTCGAAGGGTTATCCCTGACCCCCTTCAAACCCCTTCAGTCCGCTTCGCCCAAGGATCTGACGTTCAAGATGGCTTTTCTCTTAGCTATTACCTCTCTTAAGAGGGTGCGAGATCTCCAAGCCCTTGCAGTAACGCCAGCCTGCTTGAAGTTTGCCCCTGGCGGAGTTAAGGCCATTCTGCACGCGAGACCTGGCTATGTGCCTAAGGTGCCTTCTAACATGGCACGGTCTAGTACGCCTGGCACACAGTGTGCTCTCCTCCTAGCTGAGTGCATGAATTCAGTTTCACTCTAGGGCAGGCCTTTTGTGGTGCGTAGCCTAGAGGGCATTCGTTCCCCAAACAGTCGTTTTCAACGATGCAGTGTTGAGTTCCCTCGACAGGGAACTTCTAGGGTTACGATTGTAACCGTTGTTCCCTGAGAAGGGAACGAGACACTGCGTCATCTTGCCATGCCCCTTAATATCTGGGAGCGGCTTGCTTCATCGCGAGGCCAATGTGTGTGTGTGCCAGCGTCACTTTTATGCATCCGGTTATGCCATCACATGTTAAGTCATGACGCAACACCAATAAGCATTGGATTAGTTTCATTCATAGTTCAGAGGCGCACGCTAAGGGAGCGTCCCCTAAGAGTCATTTTCAACAACCCAGTGTCTCGTTCCCTTCTCAGAGAACAAGGGTTACAGTCGTAACCCGATACGTTTTCCGTTGTGGATTTAGTAAAGACTGTTTTTACTCTACTCCTTTTGCCACGCGCATTAAAACAATCTCACCTAACACTAAAAAAATATCATAAACATTGTCCAAGTATTCACTTTGTATAATTGGACACCTCATGAGGTACAGTATACTGTATGTGGATAGTGGTTTGATCCATTCCCTGATGAGGAGTAGAAAACGTGTCAAAATTAACACATACAATTCTCATCAAATTATTCCAAGACCAAATTATCTGAGGTATTATCCACATTGAACAGATACATTTACTAGTGATTCATCCAAGTAGCTTGATTCATTTGAATCATTTTATTAATTTGAATCACATTATTAATTTTTATTTTTTGATCCATTCAAATTGTTTGATTTATTTGATTTGTTACACTAAAAAGATTTGTTCAACTAATAAAATTATGATCACAGACATCACATTTTGGTGTTAGCAAATACCATTACACCACTGCAAGCCAGTAGAACCCATCCTGAACCTCTTTCTTCCTTCCATCCTGAGCTAGCCAGCTACCAAGCATGAATGCATCAGTCTTTGCTATTTTTTTATGCACTGCGAAATGAAGCACTTTAACAGACTTCGGACTTCCTTCCATTCTCGAGTCAAATTAAATTGATCTTCACTAAGCTTTTTTAAAAGTCATTATCCAGTGGGTGACACGCAAGACCCCTTCTCTCTCCGTCAAGCGTTCTGTGCTGACAGAGGATGAGAAATAGCTGCCCTGTGGCTGAATGCATTATCAGTAGACTTGAAGACTTCCTTAAGCAGCACACAGCACATTCCCACCCACATTACTTACTTAAACGTCTTCCAACCTCATGTGTTGAACGGATCAAGGATTTGGCAACAATGCAACCAAATGCATAGGATAAAGATGATGTTCTATAATAGGGATATATATATATATATATATATATATATATATATATATACACTCACACACAAATCAAAGTTAATTAGGTGCCAGTGCAGTAAGTCTATAGTCCTTTAGACCTCTTCTGAATTTGATTAATGCATGCCTAAACAAAGTGAAAAAAGAGTGAAAAAAGGATAAAAGCATTAGCACAAGAAAGCACTGCTGAGTCTCAGGATCTAATCAACGGCGTTCTCGGGATCCAAGTGGAAGAAATATTGTTGAGTATGTGTTTCACTCTGAATTTCTTTAATAAAGACATTTAAGTGGACCCAAATGAGCACATATACAGCCTCTTCTGAGTAATTGTTACTATATATGAGCAGGCTTTCCATATTTTAGACCAATTTTTCTTACAAATTAAAAATGTGCATCTAATTTTTACTCTGACTCAGCTGGCTTTTGTAAGCGAGGCCTATTTTGCATCATTCACTGTGTTTTGTTACTTTAGAAAAGTCTAGCTTCTCTATATTATTTGATGCCAAGAATAAAATTATGTTTAGTAGCATACTTTGTGTGTCAGCTAGCTTTTTAAAAACAAGGAAATTGCCTTATAGACTTGGCAAAGCTAAAGTTTTAAAGTAGCTTCTTCAATATTGATGCTAAGCCAACTGACAGAACTGTAGGTAAGCAATAGTGTCTGTTGTTGTCCCAAATGGGATGATTGAGAAAACCAGACATCATGTCGTATCCAGTTCGAAATGCTTTGTTTCCTTTGATTTCATGGCAGAATAATCCTCTGCATCAGCAGTCATAAAATAGCAAAACTCTGTTAGACATCACACTTTCATATGCATATCAAGGGAACATGTGAGTTTTTCTTTAAGCTACAAAATGATTTAGAAGTTGAAGTTTCTTTGTTCAGAGCAACTCCCCATTTGCTGACGTGCCTGTAATCTTTGCAAAATCACTGAAGTTTTGTTCGTTTGCTGTGAATGATTTGTGTTGTTCTGTCAATGCTTGGCACTGTAATCACATGAAATTCATGACAATTCTGTCATCCTTAGTTTATCCCTAAGGCCCTGTAAAACAAAATATAAATAGGCCATTATGAGATAATAAGAATGACAGTGATCCAGCATATGAGAAATATTTATCTATTTTTTGACGCCTTCTCAGCATAGAAAACAGAGCTAGAATGCAAATGACAATCTGATGATTAAATAAAACAACATCAACCAGAGGATGTTTTTTGTTCCCCTAAGCCACAGGTAAAATACAGTTGAAGGCAAACAGTCATTATATGCTGCTCTGACAGTGGAACAGATGTGAAATATCTCCAACAAACACAAATAGTGAAATGATGGGGGATGGCAAACTAACAAAGCTAGGCCAGTCGGAATATGAACAAATTTTCATGATCTTATAAATTATTTACATATTAATTTGAGCAAATAGGTGTGGAAGCTTACTTCCGCCACAAAATAAAGTAATTGCAACTTTCTCACAATTCTGAGAAAAAAAAAAGTAAATTCAGGTTATAAATTCAGAATTGTAAGAAATAAAGTCTGAATTGTGAGATAAAAAGTTGCAATTATTATTGCAAGTTTACATCTCACAATTCTGAGGCCTAACACATGTTTTTTTTTTTTTTAAATGATAGCTTTCAATTACACTGTAATATTGAATGGCTATAAGTTTAAAATGGGGGTGTGGGGTGGTCTATTTCATTGAGACATCAGTAGCTGTATTAGTATCAGTGATAGTGGCCTTCATTCATAAAAAGATGCCATTAAACTGACAGCGTAGGTTGCAGACAATGATGAGTGAAGTCAGGATCTAAGTGCAGCAGTATTTATTTAGAAATAAATGTATCCAGTTATAATCGTAACCTCGGTTCCCTGAGAGGCGGGAACGAGACATTGCGTACAAAGCTGGGGGAACTCCTCCCTTCTCCACTTTTGTTGAAATCTTATGGGCTAACGCCAGCTTAGAACAGCTGGCCAATTGTCGTGAAGTATGCAAATACTGAAAGGCTCGCGGGCAGTATAAAATGCATGTGCACGACAATTTGCGTCAGAATTCCGACTGAACACTTGCAAACAGCGAACTGTCACGGTATACAAATTCGTTGTTTCCTTCTTGTCTCGTGTTTATGTTGTTGTTTGAATGCACGTGTGTTGTGGGCGTGATTGTGTGTCATTGCCTAATCCACTCCAGCTGATCATCATCTCATTCACCAGCTGCAGCTCATCTCACCACCCTATATAAACTTACCGTTGTCTCATCCCTTTTGTCAGATCGTTGTTTGATGTGTCCTCCGTCGGTGTTCCAGTCCTGTCTGCCCTCCTGTTCGTGTTCCTGTGGTATTCATCGTCTTGCTGGAGTTTTCGTCTTTCACCGTCTTCGTGTTGGATTATTTATCATCATTCATCTCACCACCTGATCCGATTCTGGTCCTGGCCATTGAAGTCCCTGCGTCACCCTTCCACGCCCGTTGTCTTGAGACTTTGTGTTCCCCTGACCAAATAAAGCGTTAACTTGCTATTGCTTCCGGTCTTCTATCCCGAAAGTATGATAGAACACGCCGGCTAACGCAATGTCATGTTCCAGCCTATTAGGGAACTGAGGTTACGATTGTAACCCGAGACTTTCCCTTTCGAGAGCGGTATCTCTAAATTGCGTAGCAACGCTGAAGGAATTGTATTAAATCCCGCCATGAGAGTAGTGAAGACAAGCTTGGAGAAACGGTGTCAAACTACACCAGCCACGGAAGAGATAGACAGTCAGCCTATAGCCGCGCCGCTAGGAGTGCTCGCATCTGATAGGCGGAACTAGACCAGTGAGACTTCCGCTCTGACCATATCAAAATTTGCATATTCAAATGCAATGAAATCGAAGGCTGCACTGATCCAGGGCAGACACAACAAGTCAAGTCAAGTCACCTTTATTTATATCGTGCTTTTTACAATACAGATTGTATCAAAGTAGCTTCACAGTGATAACATGAAAATAATACAACAAAGTTTGTTTCTAGAAGAAAATTGCATCATCATCCACCTTAAGGCAGATCAATAATATTTTGAATATTTTAATGTCCTCAACTAAGCAGGCCAAAAGCCAAGGCGACAGTGGCAAGGAATCAAAACTCCATCAGTGACAGAATGGAGAAAAAAACATTGGGAGAACCCAGGCTCTGTCGGGGGCCAGTTCTCCTCTGGCCAATGAACGAACAGTGTATGTTTATGATTCAGGCAGCATTACAGGTCAGAAGTCAGATTGGATCAGAGCATTCAGAATATTATCCAGTTCCATCTGGTTGGAATCATCTTGGAGTCATCACGCTGGTATGGAGATGAGTTTGTTGAGGATCAGTGCCGATGCCTGTCGAGTCGATAAGGTCTTCACAAGGCTGATGGGCTGGCACTTCAGGGATGCGTTGTCGTCGCGTCCAGGCGCAGGTCCTTCATCAGATCTGGATACGGCCTGGATCCGGCGGTTAGCGGTAAACCTCGGGATAAACAGAGAGACTAATATTAACGTAGACGCCATTCTTCTTATGGTGTAACGAGTACATCAGGATTTATGGGAAGTGTTCCCGGTTCCGGCTGACCTAATCTATGCAGCCTAACATTGAATTATAGAAGTCTATAGTGTGTTATGTGTAAACTAGGCCAAAGAGATGTGTTTTTAATTTAGCTTTGAACTGACAGAGTGTGTCTGCTTCCCGGACAATGGTAGGAAGACTGTTCCAAAGTTTTGGTGCTAAATAGGGAAAAGGATCTACCGCCAGCAGTCGATTTTGTTATTCTAGGTATTATCAACTAGACGGAAATTTGAGATTGCAATAGACGTGAAGGACTATAATGCGTTAAGAGCTCGCTCAAGTACTGTGGAGCTAAACCATTTAGTGCTTTGTAAGTAATCAGCAATATTTTAAAATGTATACGATGTTTAATAGGCAGCCAATGCAGTGTTGACAGAACCGGGCTAATATGGTCATACTTCCTGGTTCTGGTAAGAACTCGAGCTGCTGCGTTTTGGACCAGCTGTAGTTTGTTTATTAAGAGTGCAGGGCAACCACCAAGTAGAGCATTACAATAATCTAGCCTTGATGTCATGAACGCATTAACTAATTTGTCTAACACATTTGTCAATGAGAGCATATGACGTAATTTAGATATATTTTTGAGATGGAAAATGCTGTTTTACAGATACTAGGCACATGACTTTCAAATGAAAGATTGGTATCAAAGCGCACACCCAGGTTCCTAACCGACGACGAAGACTTAGCAGAGCAGCCATCGAGTGTTAGACAGTATTCTAGGTTTGTACGTGAGGAAGTTTTTGTCTAATAATTAGAATCTGTTTTTTTTTTCAGAATTAAGTAGTAGGAAATTACTAGTCATCCAATTTTTTATATCAGCTATGCATTCCGTTAATTTTGTGAATTGGTAAGTTTCGTTAGGTTTTGAAGAAATATACAGCTGAGTATCATCGGCAACTAATGCCATGCTTCCTAATGATATCTCCTAAGGGTAGCATGTACAGAGTGAACAGCAACAGTCCTAGTACTGAGCCTTGTGGTACGCCATACTTGTCACGGGCTTGGATGAATGACAGGAAGCAAATGCAAGTTAACAGTTTAATAAGTATCACAAAGTCGGCAGTGCAAACAGATGGTAACAGTGACGCAGGGACAAGATGGTCAGGATCCATGAAGTGGTGCGATGAAGAGACGATGGTGAGACAAACGTAGAAACTTGAATCCAGACGAAGAAACAGGAACACAAGGCAGGAATAGGACACCGGTACACCAACACGAACCACATGAAACAACGATCTGACAAGGATGAGAGAACAACGGTGAGTATAAATAGTGTGGTGTTGATCAACTGCAGCTGGTGATGTGATGAGCAGCTGGAGCGGATCAAGTGATGTCATACAGACACACCCCTCACACATGTGCATTCATACAACAACATAAACACGAGACTAGAAGGAAACAGAGAAAACATCTACCGTGACAGTACCCCTCCTCTTAAGAACGCCTCCTGGCGTTCTCCGACTCCCTTACCTGTCGATTGTAATCATCGATAAGAGAGTGATCCAGAATGTCTCTAGCAGGCACCCAACTTCTCTCCTCCGGACCGTAACCTTCCCAGTCCACCAAGTACTGTAATCCGCGTCCCCTCCGTCTAGAATCCAGAATACGATTGACCGAATAGGATGATTCCCCATCTACGAGTCGCGGCGGTGGGGGAACCGGGACTGGCGGATTAATGCGAGCATAAAACACGGGCTTGACTTTGGATACATGGAACACGGGATGAATTCTCCTGTACGCAGGAGGAAGTTTGAGGCGGATTGCCACCGGACTAATGATCTTGGTGACAGCAAACAGGCCAATAAATTTGGGAGCAAGTTTATTCGAGACGGATCGGAGAGGAATGTTCTTGGTAGAAAGCCACACTTTTGAACCGACAACATATACGGGAGGTCTCCGCCGGTGGCGATTGGCTTTGACCTAGTGCGATGACACCTCTGGATGAAGGCGTGGGCGGAGGGGACCGCGACTTCGGACTCCAGACTAGGAAAAATTGGTGGCTGGTAACCTACACTACACTCAAACGGAGATAGGCCCGTAGATGACACTGGTAACGTATTGTGGGCGTACTCCACCATTGACACTTGCTGACTCCATGAGGAAGGATTCTTGGAAACCAAACATCGCAACGTTCTTTCCAAATCCTGGTTGGCTCTCTCAGTTTGACCATTGCTCTGGGGATGAAACCCAGAGGACAGACTAACAGTCGCCCCCAGTAATCTACAAAATTCTCGCCAAAATTTGGACACAAATTGGGGACCCCTGTCGGAAACCACGTCTATCGGGAGGCCATGTAACCGAAAGACGTGATCTACGATCGTTGCCGCTGTCTCCTTAGCTGAAGGCAATTTGGGTAAGGGAATGAAATGTGCTGCCTTCAAGAATCGGTCCACCACAGTTAAAACCACTGTGTTACCCTGAGAGGGTGGGAGGGCGGTTAATGAAATCTAGAGCGATATGGGACCAGGGTCTCGAAGGCACCGGCAACGGCTGGAGTAACCCATCTGGAGGTTGATTGGAAGACTTACCAATGGCACAAACTGAGGAAGCCAAAAAGAAATCGTGAATGTCGCGAGCCATACGTGGCCACCAAAATCGTTGCTTGACTGAAAACCCAGTGCGATTAACTCCTGTATGACAAGCTATGTTGGAACTGTGACCCCACTGGATAACGTCAGACCGTAATCCCTCCGGCACAAACAAACGGTTCGGTGGGCATCCGGGCGGAGGCGTTACCCCTTCAAAGGCCCTCTTGACCTTCGCTTTGATCTCCCATGTGAGTGTTGAAACAAATATGGTTTCGGGTAAAATACACTCGGGAGTAGACGGGCGTTCGGAAAAATCAAATATGCGAGATAATGAGTCGGGTTTGATGTTCTTGGAACCCGGACAGTAAGAGAGTAAAATCAAAACGACCGAAAAAAAGTGCCCACCGAGCCTGCCTGGAGTTCAATCTTTTAGCAGTTCTGATTTATTCGAGATTCTTATGATCAGTCCAGACGATAAAAGGTACTCCCGACCCTTCTAACCAGTGACGCCACTCCTCCAACGCCAACTTGACTGCCAACAACTCTGTTACCAATGTCATAATTACGTTCGGCTGGGGATAACCGATGTGAAAAAAACGTGCAAGGGTGCACCTTGTCGTCCACAGGTGAACGCTGGGATAACACTGCTCCTACTCCCAGCTCTGATGCGTGGACCTCCACCACGAACTGACGTGATGAATCAGGGGCTATGAGAATAGGAGCCGAAACAAAGCGACTCTTCAGTTTCGAGAACATAGCCTCGGCTGAGTCCGACCACCTGAGCGCAGTTCCGGGGGAGGTCAAGGCAGTCAGAGGCACGACTAGCTGACTGAAATTGCGAATGAAACGCCGGTAAAAATTGGCATACCCCAGAAATCTCAACAGGGCCTTGCGTGAATCTGGACTTGGCCAATCAACCACAGCCTTGATCTTCTCAGGGTCCATCCGCATTCCCTCGGACGACACGATGTACCCTAGAAAAGGAACAGACTGTGCATGAAAATCGCATTTCTCCGCCTTGACAAAAAGTCCATTCTCTAGCAACCTGGAAAACTGCTGGGGAGTTGGACATCCCGAACGGCATAACCAAATATTCAAAGTGCCCCCTAGGGGTGTTAAAAGCAGTTTTCCACTCATCTCCCTCCCTAATGCGAACCAAATGATAAGCGTTACGTAAGTCCAATTTTGTGAAGATAGATGCTCCCTGCAACCTCTCGAAGGCTGAAGACATCAACGGCAAAGGATAAGTATTCTTCACCGTGATGTTATTCAACCCTCGGTAATCAATGCAAGGTCGCAACGATCCATCCTTCTTCCCCACAAAAAAGAACCCCGCCCCCGCTGGAGAAGAGGAAGGGCGAATGAACTTGGTTGCCAGAGAATCAGAGATATATTTCTCCATAGCCTCTCTTTCAGGAATCGAAAGTGAATATAACTTGCCTTTAGGCGGAGACTTACCTGGCAGTAAATCTATAGCACAGTCATAGGGACGATGCGGAGGGAGAGAAGCAGCACGAGACTTACTGAACACTTCCTTCAGGTCCAGATACTCCACGGGCACGTTAGACAAATCCCCTGCTTCCTCCTGCAACACAGAAACAGGTACAGACGAACAAGCAGACACAAGACAAGACTTATGACATTCCTTGTTCCACTCCAGCACGGCTTTATTAATCCAGTCCACACGAGGGTTGTGTTTGATCAGCCAGGCATGTCCGAGAACAACGGGTGCCAGGGGTGAGTCCAAAATAAGAAAAGAAATAGTCTCGGTGTGGTTGCCAGAGGTAATAAGTGTGATGTCTTCAGTGGTGTGGGAAATGATGGGAAGCTCTCAAGCTCTTGGGAATCTTGAATGTAAGTGCGAAATTATAGTCCATCAAATTACCTTCCGCCCCGGAGTCCAACAGTGCAAGACAATTGTGCCGGTGGACTGACCATCTTAGTCTAACCAGGAGGAGCGTGGAGGTAGATGTAGTCGATGAGGTCTTCCTGGCGGAGATCCCACCCGATAGTAACCTCAAGTTTACTATCGGGCTTGGCCCTTTTACCGGGCAGTTGTAAGCATAATGTCCCGCTCCTCCACAATTCAGGCAAAGGCCCTGGGACCTCCGCCTCTCCCTCTCCTCCCAGGAAAGCCGAGCTCGACCCACCTGCATGGGCTCGAAGACGGGGCTGACCACGTCCCTGCCGCTGGATCTGGGAACGTCGACTCCTCCGAAGGTACGGGTGGACGGAACACGTCGCTCGATCCTAGCTAGCCGAGCGTCCACCCGCAGAGCAAGATCAATCAGTCCGTTCAGTGTGGTAGGAAGATCCAGGGCGTAGATCTCTTTCTGGACGTGGTCAGCCAGCCCATGCAAGAACATATCCCACTGCGCCTCCTCGTTCCAGCCGCACTCCGCCGCCAAAGTCCGGAACTCAATAGAAAAGTCTGAGACCGATCTGTTACCTTGACGTAGTTCCGTCAATGTTCTGGCTGCTTCCCTTCCCGAGACCGCCCGGTCAAAAACTTTCTTCATCTCAGCGGCGAGGGTCTGGAACGAGGCGCAGCATGGATTCTGATTCTCCCACACCGCCGTTCCCCAGAGCGCTGCCTTTCCTGTAAGCAATGTTAGTACAAAAGCCACTTTAGCCTGTTCAGTCTCGAACGTGCGTGGTTGCAGAGCAAAATGCATCGTGCAACGGGTCAGGAAATGCTCTACAAAAGGCTGGTTCCCCAGAATAATGCTCAGGTACCGGCAGGCAGGGCTCCGACATCGCGGGTCTCTCTGGAAGTGGTGGGGGAACGGTCGGTGTGGGCGGCGCAGTGGGAATCTGAAGCCGTTGGATATGCTGGGTGAGCTCGGATACCTGCGTCACCAAGGCTTGCACTGCGCGACCTGTATCGCTGATCTCTCTCTGCTGAACATCCATTCTCCTGGTGCTATGATGAATAAACTCCTCCGCGGTGAACTCGCTGCTTCCATCCTTAGGGTCAGATCGTTCTGTCACGGGCTTGGATGAATGACAGGAAGCAAATGCAAGTTAACAGTTTAATAAGTATAACAGAGTCGGCAGTGCAAACAGATGGTAACGGTGACGCAGGGACAAGATGGTCAGGATCCGTGAAGTGGTGCGATGACGAGACGATGGTGAGACAAACGTAGAAACTTGAATCCAGACGAAGAAACAGGAACACAAGGCAGGAACAGGACACCGGTACACCAACACAAACCACATGAAACAACAATCTGACAAGGATGAGAGAACAACGGTGAGTATAAATAGTGTGGTGATGATCAACTGCAGCTGGTGATGTGATGATGAGCAGCTGGAGCGGATCAAGTGATGTCATACAGACACACCCCTCACACACGTGCAGACATACAACAACATAAACACGAGACTAGAAGGAAACAGAGAAAACATCTACCGTGACAATACTGAACTTGTGATCGATAAGACATCTCTTCATTTACTGCTACAAACTGATAATGGTCTGATAAGTATGATTTAAACCATGCTAGTTCAATTCCACTAATGCCAACATAATTTTCGAGTCTATTTAAAAGAATGTTGTGGTCAATGGTGTCAAATGCAGCACTAAGATCGAGTAACACCAATAGCGAGATACAACCGCGATCGGATGATAAGAGCAAATCATTTGTAACTCTAATGAAAGCAGTCTCAGTATTATGGTACAGATTAAATCATGACTGAAAATCCTCGCAGATATAATTTCTTTCTAAAAAGGAACATAGTTGTGAGGATACTGCCTTTTCTAGTATCTTTGACAGAAAAGGTAGATTTGAGACCGGCCTGTAATTGACTAATTCTGTATGATCAAGTTGTGTTTTTTTTAACATAGTTATAATTTTCTCCCTGATATTATCAATCTTATAAGTGAAGAAGGTCATAAAGTCATTACTGCTGTGCTGCTTGGAAACTTCTGGGCTTGAAGCTTTATTTTTTGTTAATTTAGCCAGTTTCAAATAAATACCTCAGGTTTTATTTTCTTCTAATAGGGTTGAAAAATAAGCAGATCTAGCAGCTTTTAAAGCCTCTTTGTTAGCAATCGAGCTCTCCTTCCATAAAATGCGAAATACCTCTAGTTTTGTTTTCTTCCAGTTGCGCTCCATTTTTCTGGCTGTTCTCTTAAGGGCCTGGGTGTGCTCGTTGTACCACGGCGTTGGACTATTTTCTTTGATCTTCTTTAAGCGCAACGGAGCAACTGTATCTAGTGCTGGAAAAGAGTGTTAAAAGTTTCTACTGGAGTATAGAGTTCTTCTTAGCTATCTGGGCTGCTGAGATGATGAAACTGATCAGGAACATTATTAATAAAGCAATCTTTAGTGGCAGTTATAGGTCTAACATATTTGTAACACAGAGTCAGTTTTGCAGCCTTGGCTAAATGTAATTTACATGAGACTAGATAATGATCTGAGATGTCATCGCTCTGCTGCAGAATTTCAACGACATCAACATTTATTCCATGTGATAATGTTAGATCTAGAGTATGATTACGACAATGGGTAGGTCCTGAAACGTGTTGTCTAACTCCAATTGAGTTAAGAATGTCTTTAAATGTCAATCCCAATGCATCTTTTTCATTATTTACATGTATATTAAAATCACCAACAATTAGGACTTTATCTGCAGCCAGTACTAACTCTGATAGAAAGCCAGCTAATTCTTTAATAAAGTCTGTATGGTGCCCTGGTGGCCTGTATACAGTAGCCAGCACAAATCTCAAACGTGGTTTATCATTTACACTATAAATTCTTTCATTAAGCACCAACATTTCAAAAGAATTATATTTGAAACTAGACTTCTTAGTAATTTTGAAAATATTACTATAAATTACAGCAACACCACCCCTTTGCCTTTTAGACGAGGTTCATGTTTATAACAATAATCTTGGGGGGTGGATTTATTTATTTATTTATTTTATTTATTTTATTTTTAAACAGGAAAAGATTAAAGACAATCGGGCCTGACTCAGTATAAAACTGATTTTCAGCAGGTTCCTGTTCTGCAGAACATAAATACGTCATACACAACAGAACTCCTAGACAAGACAGCAACAAACACACAAACCAAGAGAATAAGCATCAAAGGGAGGCCATGTAGCCATCTCAGTGGTCACAGACATACCTATCCATTAGATGGCGAGCAAATGTTATTTTAAATAGTCTTAGTGCTGTTATAGTTCTGATGTGCTGTGGAGTCTCATTCCAGGCTTTAGTGAGCACATGAAAAAAAGATCTCTGTCCATAGCAGTTCCTAAAAGCCGGTATAGGCAGAAGTCCATTTGTAGCAGATCTCGTAGTGTGCTCGAGCCTTGAGCTGAGTTTTGGAGCCAACACAGTCAACACTGCTGAAGTTCGTCCATTTAAAATTTGGTAATACAAGTTTATCCCATGGCTTATTTTATAGTTCTGAAATGTCAAGGCATTACTCAAAGATAGTGCAATACAATGGTGAGTCCATCCTGGAAGCCTGTTGTGGATCTTATAGGCTCTATTATAGAGTCTTGTTACAGGTTCAAGGATCTCATTTGTTGTGAGTGACCAAACAGGTAGACAATACGACAGGGTGGACATAATGATGGCATGAAGATATGTTTTAGAAACAGAGAGCAACAAATATGGTCTAATTTTACTATAAACAAATAACTTTTGGTTTAACTTTCTGGTTAAGGTTTGATCATGGTCACGATAAGTAAGATGTGAGTCAAGAGAGACTCCCAGATACTTATACGTGGATACAATTGTAAGCTTTTGATTAGAAAAGGTGATGGGATTGGATATAGATAGCTGTCTCCTAGATGAATAAAAATACATACATTCTGTGTTCTTCATATTAAGTGTTAAATGATTATCTTGCAGCCAATTATGTAAATGTTGCAGATCTGTGGTAAGTTTGTAATTAATTGTCACAGTGTTTGAGCCAGACAAAAAAATAACAGTGTAATCAGCTTATAACAAAGAACTAGAAAAATTAAACACATAAAGAAGATCATTAATGTACATAAGGAAAAGTAAAGGACCTAAAATGCTGCCCTGTGGAACTCCCATAGAACAGGCTCATGACTGAGATGTTACAGAGCCGATTTCACGGATGTCACATTTTTCATGTGTTTAGTTCTGTTTTGTGATCTTGTTTCCCCGTCTTTGTGATTTTGGTTTAGTCCTGTTAGTTGTTACCTGTCGGTTTGATTAGAATTTCCCATCACCTGTGTTCTGTTAATTATCCCATTAGTCCCAGTTCATTTAAGCCCTGTGTTTTCCCTCAGTGTTTGTTGGTTGTCATCTGTGCATGGTTGTGTGTTTTGAAGTCCTAGAGTGCCCTTTCCTTTGTCCTTGTATGTTTACCGCAACCTGACAGTGGACTCATTTAAAGTAATGTAATTGTGTGGTTTTAGCCAGGTATCTGTCAAATACATCACATCTAGTTTATAGTCTGTAATCATATTATTAACAATAAGTGCTTTTGAGGTTAGGGATCGAATATTCAGCAACCCAAGCTTTATCATTTGTTCAATTGTTTTAATTCTGTTTTTTATTTATCTGTTTTTAAATTAAATTTTTAAGCTTAGATGGGTTTGGAAGTTTTTTGTATTTCCTAATTCGGGGAACAGACACAGTCTCTATATGATGATATCTAGGTGAAAGAGACTCTATGTGATGGGATTTATCTGACCTTGGTGACGCGAGGCCGCTAGCAGACGGTCGGTTTAGCCAGTCTGTCTGCTTCCTGACTTGGGCCCCAGATTGTCATGTTTTAGCTCTAAGACTATGAGCCAAATTACTAGAGAGAAGAGCAGCACCATCCCAGGAAGTATTAATACCATCTCTTTTCAATAGGTCAGGTCTGCCCCAAAAACTTGTCCAATTGTCTATGAATTCTATATTATTTTGCGGACACCACTTAGACAACCAGCCATTGAGTGATGACAATCTGCTAACTATCTCATCACTCCGGCGAACAGGAAGGGGGCCAGAGCAAATTACAGTGCCTGACATCGTACTTGCGAGTTCACACACCTCTTTAATATTAATTTTAGTGATCTCCGACTGGCGGAGTCGAACATCATTAGTGCCGACGTGAAGAATAATCTTAGAGAATTTACAATTAGCATTAGCCAGCACTTTTAAATTTGCTTTGATGTCAGGCGCTCTGGCTCCTTGCAGACATGTGACTGTGGTGGCTGGTGTCTCTATTTTCACGTTCCGTGTAATAGAATCGCCAATAACTAGGGCACATTCAACAGGATTCACAGTGGGTGTTTCACTGAGTGGGGAGAATTTATTTGAAGTTGTAATCGGAACGGAAGAGCGGTGTTTTGTCCCGCGACTACAGTGTCTTACTGTCACTAATTGTCCTGCTGCACGGGCTCTACTTCAGCCGGAACCGAATAATGTACAGTGTTCACTAAGCTAGTCGCATCCAAAGCAGTACCTAAAGCCCTTGCACTCTTACAATTAACCTCAATTAAAGTTTGGATATGTGTCTCTAGTTCTGAAATCTTCTCTGTCAGCCTGACTATCTCCCTGCATTTATCACATCTAAATCATATGCTGACAGAGAAGCCTATACTACGCATGTTACATGAAGTGCAAGTCACAATAAGAGGTGAAATTGGCATGACTCACCTTGTTTGTTGACTGATTCTACTTACCACAGTTTTGATGGATTTGTAAAAGGCGCAAGTGTGTTTGTTGACTGATACTATACTTAACTGTCACCACAGTTATTTGATGGATTCGTAAAAGGCGCGCGCGTGAGAGAGAAAATAAATAAAGAAGTCAGGCCTACACAATAAGTACTCAAGCATGAGGGTTAAACACAATGTCAAAGGCGGTAGCGGTAACCTCTGTATGGTTGGTTACAATACTTGGAAACTTAACTTACTGAAAGCACGTGTGACTCCACTGACGGTACATCCAGCTTGTAAAATCTGGCAAAGGTGTTCTGAGAACACCAGCCAGCAGCAAGACATAAATCCTGATTAGACATCCCTCTAGACCAGGCCCACGGAGAGGCAACCACCCTCGTCGAATGAGGTCTGATGTTAAGGGGACAAACTTTCCCCTGGCATTCGTAAGCCAATGCGATAGTGTCCACAATTCAGTGAGAAAGTCTCTGTTTTGAGACAGCACGTCCTTTAGTACATCCACCAAAGCACACAAAAAGCTGGTCTGACTGATGAAAGGCGGCTGAGCGATTCACATACATCCACAAAGCCCTAACAGGGCAAACAGCGCTCTGAGTGTCAGCGTCATGCGAGGCTGACGGCTCAGCATATAAGACGGGCAGGGAAACAACCCGTGCTTTGAACGGTGTAGAGAGTGACTTAGGCACGTAGCCCCGTCTCATCTGGAGAGTAAGCCTCCAATGCGCTTCACGGAGGAGAGAACAAGGTGCAGAGCTCCTTAACAGCAATCAAAGCTGATCCTCAACAAACTCGTTTCCATACGCACGTGATGACTCTGGTCTTCAAACAGATGAACTGCATTATATAATGTTCCGATCCAATCTGACCTCTGACCTGTAATTACTGACACTCTCTCCTCCCTGATTTTGCATAATACCATAGGCAGAATCTTCACCGGAGGGAACGGGTAAAGCCTGTCTTTCGGCCAACGCAATGTCAGAGCATCTCCCGTTAGCGGGGAGTGAGATAGCGAGAAGAATGTCTGGAAGTGTGTGTTCTTGCTCATGGCAAACAGATCCACGTTCACCCTCCCGAATCGATCCCAAATCATTTGCACCGATCCAGGGTGAATCCTCCACTCTCCTTGATGAATCCCGTTCCTCGAAAGAATGACCGCTCCGCGGTTTAGGAGACTGGGGATATGCGCCGCTCTGATGGAGAGAAAGTGTCGGTCCGCCCACAACAGGAGACTCACTGCATGTTTGAAAAGAGCTCAATTTATGTACGAAACCACAGACATGTTGTCGGTTCGAATCAGTACATGCTGCTGCTCCAACCTCCACCGAAAAGCTTCCAGGGCTGAGGACACCGCCTTTAATTCCAAAAGGTCGCTATTTGAATATGGAAGTACGCGTCCTTTAAATCCACTTAAGCGAGCCGCTCTCCGGGACGGACCTGTGCCAGGATCTGCTTCAGTGTTGTCATCCTGAACTCGTGCTTGTGAAGTGCTCGGTTGATGGGTCTCAGGTTCAGAATTGGACAGAGTCCTCCATCCTTCTTTGGCACCAAGAAATAGTGGCTGTAAAATCCACTCTCCTGCTCGCTCGGAGGGACATGCTCTATCACTCCTTTCTCGAGCAGACTGAGAAATTCCTGCCTCAGAACGGGGGCATTTTGGGGCAATGTCAGTGACGGGACCACGGCATTGAAGTGGGGTGATCTGCATCTGAACTGAAGAAAATATCTGTGTTGAATTACTCCGAATAGTCATGGTGAAACACCCGGAAAAGCCCTCCACGCGTCTATGAAATGACACAGCGGTTGCGTTGGATCTGCAGCCGATCGGGCATGCAGATGGGAGTTTTACTTACTCAAACATATTCTGAGGGCAGAAGGAAAATTATTGGTTTACAGATTCAACCAATGAAACTGAAGCAAGGGCGGGGTCAATACGTGTGAACGTGTGGAAAGAAGGATTGCAGAATAGTCGGAATACAAGACAGATGTTCATGGGAGAAATCATTTATTTCAAGGTAAGTGAATTTACTATTATATTTTGACACAGAACTAATCAACGTCTAAACATCGTAGGCTGTATGCATTTTGATTCGACTGTTACATCAGTCAACCACAACAAAGCTGCTTATGGGGTAACTAGTGTAAAACATGCTTTTCCAATGCTACCTCACTGTCTGTGAAATTGATATGCAATAACAAAACTCGTTTAAATCTCCGCTATATTTCAACGGTCAAAAAGATACATCTCCCGCCCTAGCGCTGCTCTCAGGGCAGGAGTACTCAATAGATTTAAATTGCTGTTATTTTAGTGTATTACGCACTGCTCTCAGGGCAGGAGTACTCAATAGATTCAAATCGCTGTTTTTTTTAGTGTATCACGTGCTGCTCTTTGGGCAGGAGTACTCAATAGATTCAAATCGCTGTCATTTTAGTGCATTACGCGCTGTTCTCAGGGCAGGAATAACGAATAGGTTCAAATCACTGTTATTTTTAGTGTGTTAAGCACTGCTCTCAGGGCAGGAGTACTCAATAGATTCAAATCACTGTTATTTTTAGTGTGTAGTCCAGTGGTAAACTTGGCTATTATAGTGTAATGGGAACCGGGTGGGTTATGATTAATCTCTCTTACTCTCAAAAACGAGTCACATGACTATTAAAAAAGTAAACGTTGATTTATTTTGAAATAAATAGTAGGGGACACCTGATTTCTAAATAAGGAAATATAAATTCATTTTACATAATTAAAAGGAGATCGATATTTGGTACGATAAATCGATATTTGTTACGTGTCAGAATGTAAGTGATAATGTGTGGAACAAGTGAGCGTGTGTGTGCTTGTTTCTTTTGTGTGTTTGCTCTCTCTCTCTCTCTCTCTCTCCTTTCCCTTAATTGTCTTACAGGTGCAGCGGTGTTAGTGGGCGGGGCTGATGGACTCGTCAAATGGATATAAGCTGTGTGGAAGCTTTTGTTCCTCGAGTTCCCCCTCCTGCTTCACGGTGTTACAGTGTGTGATCACAGTGTGTCGAGTGCTCTTTGGTGTAGAGTAAGCTGCTTGTGTGCAGCACCAACGTTGTTAGCGGTATAGGCCGGTAATTGTTATTTTGATTTACTTCTCAGACTGTTTGAGAGGCCAAAGGCCACTTTGTTTTGTTTCACCCCCTTTTTCTCCTGTTTATTGGTTAGCTGGGAGGTAAGAATTTGTACTTTTAGTTTGTTTTTCTCAACTCCAGGGAAGATGTCCTAAACCAGAGTCAGATGACCTGTTTTGTTTATTGTTTTGGTGGCCAACCGAAAATCCTCTCATTTCTGACCTACGTTTCCTATGTTTCAAGTCAGCGAGAACATTACCCCTGCGTTAAAGAATAAATATTGATTTTTCCCTTTGATTGCTCTGAGTCGTGAAGTTTTCTTTTAACGGGAGCAGGAGACGGAACTCCGGGCGTTGCTTTTAACAGGACGCTCTCTGTGTTAGTGCATGTGGCGCGTAACATAATGGGGGCTCGTCATCAAAGTTCATAATTCTTTGGTCGAAGTACAAGAGAACCTCAAATTTGGTGAGTAAAAACTAAAAAAAATTTCTCCCGCCTATTTAACTTTAGATGAAATAATTTTGGGTAGGGAGGAGCATAACTATGGAAAGTGAGATTGAAGCTTTTATTAGCTCTCCGTCTATGGAGCAGTTGGATCGTTTTGGAAAAAAAGAATTACTGCAAATTGTGGAGAGTTTTAAAATATCTGTCATCTTCGGCATTAAAAGCTGTTATCAAAAATGAAATTCTGTCCGAGATGATCTCTCTTGGTCTCTTGACCGAGGAACCTGGAGTACTTCCTCCTGCACGCAAGTTTGATCCTGAGGTGGCACTGAATTTGAAAGAGCTAGAATTACAAATTAAACGTCAAGAACACGAAACGTGTGAACTAGGTTTACGCGAACTGGAGCTGGTTCGTTTAACTAAACGGGAGGAACGTGAACAATCTTCAGTTAGTGAGCCACAAGGTTCCCATAGATTAAACCAATTTGATCCTACTCGTTATATGAAGCTCGTTCCCCAGTTTAGAGAATCGGAGGTAGATGCTTACTTTACAGCTTTTGAGAGGGTTGCAACGAAGCTGAGCTGGCCCAAAGATGTGGGCAGTGATGTTACAGATCAGCTTCGTGGGCAAGGCACAGGAGGTTTGCTCTGCCTTGCCCATTGACGACTCCCTCGATTATGATGTGGTAAAAACAGCGGTTTTACGAGCATATGAACTCGTGCCGGAAGCATATAGGCAAAAATTCAGAAATCATACTAAGGCGGCTAGACAAACCTTTGTGGAATTTGCGCATGATAAGAAGGCAATGTTAGAGAAGTGGTGTATTGCGTCTGAGGCTACAACGTTTGAGCGCTTCCAAGAATTAATATTACTGGAGGATTTCAAAGGTTGTCTCCCAGAAAATTTAGTGTTGCACCTGAACGAACAAAAGGTTTCTAGTTTGTCTGAAGCTGCAGTATTTACCGATAAGTACGTGCTGACTCACCGAACCATTTTTCCCACGCCCCGGCAGAGTCAAAACGTTAGAGGGTTTATTGAGAGGAGTTCTTCGGAGGTGCGTTCCCCAAGAACCGACACTCGTGCGTGCGCGCCTGGGAGAAGTACGTTTAAAAACACGGAATCTAAACGCGCGTGTTTCTTCTGTCTTGATCCCAGTCATTTGATTGCAGACTGCAGGGCATGGAAACAAAAGAATGCGGATGTTAAAGCAAAGAGCGTTGCGCATTTGGTTCTTGAACCGCGGGTAGAAATGGCTGAGACGTTTTCACCTGGAACGGAGCTGTTTAAACCTTTCCTGATGAGCGGTTCAGTTGCCATTCCTCCAGACGGTGCGTCAAAACATGTTACCATTTTGCGCGACACTGGCGCTGCTCATTCGTTTATTCGCGAAAATGTACTCCCGTTGTGCGCGGACACATATACAGGGTCTGATATATTAGTGCGTGGAATTGAGCTCGGATGCGTGAAAACCCCTGTGCACTCCATTTCTTTGAAATCCGAGTTAGTCTCAGGTCTTGTAAACGTGGGAGTATGTGTCAAACTACCAGTTGAAGGTGTCGATTTTATTCTAGGGAATGATTTGGCAGGAGGCAATGTTTTTCCCTTTCCAGTAGTATCCGACGGACCTGTGCAAGATTCAGTTTCACTCGATGTCTCTCCTCTTCTACTTCCAGCGTATGCGGTAACGCGCTCTCAGTCACGTAAGTTCGCAGACACGTTCGATCTGTCTGACTCGTTCCTGTCGGGTTCGAAAGCTACGGAGCTGTCATTGTCAGTGGATGAGAACAATGTGTTAAAGTCAAGCTCTAATGTGCATTCGCAGGAGCAAACTGATGTCGTCGGGCGAAAGCAGCTTAGTATGGCACAAAAAGCAGATCCGTCTTTGTTGCGTTGTATTGAAGACGCGGCGAAAACAAGGGATGACCTTGCTTGTGTAAGGATAGGTTACTATTGGGATGGGGGTGTCTTAATGCGTAAGTGGCTTCCAGTATCTGGGGACAAGGCTAGCTTAGAGGACCATGCTTATCAAATTGTAGTACCCTTGTGTTATCGGTCAGTAGTGCTCGAGCTCGCTCACGATCACCTAATGGCAGGACACTTTGGGGTCAATAAAACTTTTCAACGTGTTACCAAATATTTTTATTGGCCCGGAGTGAAATCGAGTGTCGCGAAATACTGCCGTTCCTGTCATGCGTGTCAAATCGCAGGGAAACCTAATCAGGTCGTTCGGCCCGCGCCCTTACACCCAATTCCTGTGGTGGGGGAGCCGTTCGAACGTCTAATATTGGACTGCGTAGGACCGCTCCCAAGATCGAAAAGCGGACACCAATATCTTCTTACGCTGATGTGCGCAACCACTCGGTTCCCTGAGGCGATCCCTCTCCGTAATCTAAAAGCTAAGACGATCGTGAGGGAGCTCATCAAATTTTGCTCTCTTTTTGGTCTGCCGCGTATAATACAAACAGATCGTGGAACTAATTTCACATCGAAACTTTTCAAGCAGGTGCTAACTAGGATTTCAGTGTCACATCAGATGTCCAGAGCCTACCACCCACAGTCGCAGGGGGCGCTGGAGCGGTTCCACCAAACACTTAAAACCATGCTGCGTGTTTACTGTGTAGAAGCGGGCAGAGACTGGGCTGACAGTTTGCCCTTATTACTTTTCGCCGTTCGTGAACTGTGCAAGACTCTCTCGGTTTCAGTCCAGCGCAGCTGGTATTCGGTCATTCTGTTCGTGGTCCCCTTAAACTTTTGAGTGAACAGTTTCTTGAGAACGAGGTTGCGCCGACGCCGGTGACTGAGTATGTCGCTACATTCCGCAAACGTTTAAAACACGCTTGTGATCTCGCAAAATTGAATCTGGCAAGCTCACAGGATGTCATGAAAAACTATTATGATCGCAAAAGCGTGACTCGTTCGTTTGATGCGGGTGAGTTGGTACTGGCTTTGTTACCGGTTCCTGGAACATCTCTACAGTCCCGATTTTCTGGTCCTAACGTTGTAGAAAGAAAGGTGAATGAGACAAATTGCATAATAAGAACGCCGGACCGCAGGAAGAAAATGCGAATGTGTCACATCAACATGCTAAAGCCTTATCACACGAGAGAGCAAGTTGAAGCGTTAGTTAAGAGTGTGACCTTAGTGGCCCCTTCTGTTCTCCAGAACGACATTGTGGATGAAATTGGAGGATATATTCCAACGCTGCCGGGGGATAGCTTGCGAAACTATGTATACTCAGTATTTGCGGTCCTTCCTTGCTCACTTGCCAGATCGACAAAGAGAAAATGTTATTAAATTGATTGACAGTTTTCCCAGTATTTTCTCTGATGTCCCATCTCGCACTAATGTGCTGTTCCATGATATCGACGTTGGGGATGCGTCTCCGATTAAATAACACCCCTACAGAGTTAATCCGCTTAAACGTGATATCATGAAAACAGAGGTTGAATACATGTTACATAATGGGTTAGCAGAACCAAGTCAGAGCGCGTGGAGTTCTCCCTGCCTGTTGTTGCCTAAGGCCGATCCATCATTTCGGTTCTGTAATGACTTTCGAAATGTTAATACTGTCACTAAACCTGATTGTTTCCCTTTACCAAGAATAGACGATTGCATCGATCGGGTCGGACCTGCCAATTTCGTCTCGAAACTTGAGCTTCTAAAAGGCTACTGGCAGGTGCCTCTTACTCCGCGCGCTGCTGAAATCTCAGCATTTGTCACACCTGACTACTTCTGTCAATACTCCGTGATGGCGTTTGGAATGCGGAACGCTCCATCCACTTTCCAACGCCTAATGCAGCTGGTTCTACGTGATGTACAAGATTGTACTGTATACCTTGACGATATTGTTGTGTATTCTTCCACGTGGGAAGAGCACATTGCAACGTTATATGACGTCTTCCGTCGGTTAGCTGGTGCATCATTAACCGTAAACTTGACGATGTGTGAATTCGCCAAAATTTCCAATGGACCTCTACATGTGAACACGCTTTTGCAGGAGTGAAAGATCTGTTATGTAACGCCCCAGTCCTGGCCGCCCCTGATTTCGAACATCCTTTTCAACTTGAGGTTGACGCCAGTATGGTTGGCGCGGGAGCTGTCCTCCTACAAACATCCGAAACGAACGTCAAGAGACCGGTGTGCTACTTCTCGAAGAAGTTTAACCGCTGCCAATACAGATATAGTACTATTGAGAAAGAGGCTCTCGCCTTACTGATGGCGTTGAAACATTTTGAGGTTTATTTGGGTGGCTCGACTCTCCCTATTAAAGTTTATACAGACCACAACCCGTTGTTTTTTCTCTCTCGCATGTACAACGCAAACCAACGCTTAATCCGTTGGTCTCTTGCCCTTCAAGAATTCAATTTGGAAATTGTCCACAAGCGTGGCACTGAAAATCAAATCGCCGATGCGCTGTCCAGAGCGCACAGTGCTGAATAGATTAAGGGATCAATGGGCTATAGCCATTAATCTTTGGGGAGAGGAGGAGTGTTACGTGTCAGAACGTAAGTGATAATGTGTGGAACAAGTGAGCGTGTGTGTGCTTGTTTCTTTTGTGTGTTTGCTCTCTCTCTCTCTCCTTTCCCTTAATTGGGTTACAGGTGCAGCGGTGTTAGTGGGCGGGGCTGATGGACTCGTCAAATGGATATAAGCTGTGTGGAAGCTTTTGTTCCTCGAGTTCCCCCTCCTGCTTCACGGTGTTACAGTGTGTGATCACAGTGTGTCGAGTGCTCTTTGGTGTAGAGTAAGCTGCTTGTGTGCAGCACCAACGTTGTTAGCGGTATAGGCCGGTAATTGTTATTTTGATTTACTTCTCAGACTGTTTGAGAGGCCAAAGGCCCCTTTGTTTTGTTTCACCCCCTTTTTCTCCTGTTTATTGGTTAGCAGGGAGGTAAGAATTGTACTTTTAGATTGTTTTTCTCAACTCCAGGGAAGATGTCCTAAACCAGAGTCAGATGACCTGTTTTGTTTATTGTTTTGGTGGCCAACCGAAAATCCTCTCATTTCTGACCTACGTTTCCTATGTTTCAAGTCAGCGAGAACATTACCCCTGCGTTAAAGAATAAATTTTGATTTTTCCCTTTGATTGCTCTGAGTCGTGAAGTTTTCTTTTAACGGGAGCAGGAGACGGAACTCCGGGCGTTGCTTTTAACAGGACACTCTCTGTGTTAGTGCATGTGGCGCGCAACAGAAATATAAATTCATTTTACATAATTAAAAGGAGATCGATATTTGGTAATTTTATTTCATGACAGTAAAACTAAAGTTTAAAGTTTATATTTTTTAGCTAAATATTACCAGAGGTTGTATGCAGTTAGCCTTATATTACTTTATTTTTACTGATTTTATGTTACTAATTTTATTGGTCATTTGTGTATTCACTCTGTATAGTCATTAGTGTTTGGCTGCAGATATACACGTGACCTGGAGAGAGACATGTGGGAGGAAGTGGTGGAAGTTTTTTTTTCTCTCGTGGTACTTGTGTGGAGCACGGGACATTGACACGTTGAGAAGAAAAAAGATAAGACGCTAGAAAGTGCTGGTAACGCCGATGAAACTGAGCGGGAGGCTGAGAGAAGAGGACCGCGGACTCGGGATGTTTGTGAGCTGAGAGACTGAGTGAGAAATGAAGCCGGAGACCTGTCTGACAGAGCGGAAGAGAAGGGGAGGGAGCCGAGATAGCTAGCCACGGTGGGCGAATGCTGGGCGGAGCTGTCGGTTAATCGCACCGCACCTGATCAGCCGGACTGAGGTATTTCCACGCACTCAATGTTTTGCAAGTGTCCGTTCAGCGCACTTGAATTTGTTGCAAGACCAAAATAGGCCTGCAACATTTTTCTTCTTCGTTCAAAACGTCAACGTTACCGTGAGTAAACTGGACCGTGTGTGAATGTGTGTGTGTGGGTGTGCCCACCACTGCATTTGCTAAGACTGGTTTCAGGACACTTGGCGTGTTTTTCTTGTTTTTTATAAAGTTCTCTGTGTATTCTCGATTGTGAGGAAAGAGATAAAGGAGGGGAACGTTTAGACCACTTAGTTTGGTGTAACAAGTGTGATTGAAACTATTAGTGTTTCTATCTAAATTTAAAGGGGCTATTATTTAAGTGTTTGGGAAATTTTTTGGTTATTTATTTTGGATATTCGTTTATATAAGTTTTGTTATCCAATTAAACAAGGGTGTTACCCTTTTTTTTTTTTTTTTTTTTTTTTTTTTGCTAAAATAACCATCTCTGGGTCTCATTATTTTTAAATATTCTATTGTGAAAAGTTTTACAACTTATCATACACTTATTAGGTGCACCTTCGTGGTATCCACCTGAACTACATCGAACCCAAGCACCCTCCATTCTCACGTAAGTAATTCAGAGTGGTTGTACGGGTGCTATATAAATAAAATGGAGGCACCTCTGGGATCCATTTAGTCCCAAAGTAGTTTTAAATCAGTAATTTAATTTTAGTTTGACCCAGAGATTTAAATAGTTTGTTTAAAAAGTAGCTTAGAACCAAAAGCTGGCTAGCTATTAACCTACATGTAAAACCATATTAAAGATTACCTATTGTGAAACTTTAAAACTGCAGAAGTAGGGTTTCACTAAGCATCCTAAGTCAAGAAAACGCAAATGAAGTTTTATCTGTGTTAAACTACAACTATAACCTACCAAATTCAGTTCTGACAAGTGATCACTGTAAGCGCACAACCTGTGGGGATGGCTCAGTTGAAGAACTGGTGTGTTGGAGAATGCATAGACCCGGTGAAAGCCTTGCTGGTTAAAGATGTACCTCCGGAAACTGAAGTTGGGTTCATTGAAGAAACACTGCAGACTGTCAAAGCACTCGGTAGAGTCAGGGTGAGAGGAAGAATGTATGACCCACAGTCTCAAAGTTTAACCGTGCTATGTGAGTGCAGGGAGAATGTGAATACAGATGCCATTTTTCTTGATGTTGTTCCTGAGGGGTCTGCTAAGACCTGGAGAATCTTTGGACCTTCTAAGCAGGAGGAAGAACCCCAAGCTCAGGCAGCCGGTGATGGTCAAAACGTGCCGCTGCCAGATTCCATTTTTTTTTTCCCCACTGCAAGCGTCCACTCCTGAAGCTATCATTCGAGCAGAGGGTGATGTCCTGCAAATGACAAGCAAGCCCACACACGGTGACAACAATCTTTACAGAAGACTGCATACTTTCTCAGGGGTCATGCCCACACCCCCGGGAGAAGAACAGTTGGAAAACTGGGTTGAACAAGCCAGACTTATGATTGAAGAATATGATCGCCCAGAAAGTGAAAAGAAAATGAGAATAATGGAAAGTGTAAAGGGTCCTGCACTCGAAATCCTCCAAGCTGTTCGTCTCAACAACCCAGCTGCAACCTCTATGGACTACATTGATATTCTTGAGACCACATTTGGCAACCCCGAGAGTGGTGAAGAACTTTACTTTGCCTTCAGAATGTTGTGTCAACAACCCAACGAGAAACTCTCTGAGTTCCTGAGACGCTTTGAGAGAGTCCTAAATAAAGTTTCCAAAAGGGTGGACTCCAGTCATCGGCGGCCGACGAAGCACGTCTTGACCAACTCATTAAAGGGGCCATAAGGTCTGACATTTATGATATTAAATCTTGGATTGAGAGACCGCAGAGACAGTCCTCCCACTTTCCTCGGGCTGCTGAATGAGATGCGCCTGGAGGAGGAGCATGAAGCTTCACGTCGCAGACTCCATCCACCCAAAGCCGTCTACGCCAAAAGTGCTACTGTGACCTCTGACACAAGTTAAAAGAATTGAAAACCGAAATACACCAACTCAGAGCACAAGTGAACTCTCAGCCCCAGCCGCCATGTCAAGTCACTTTTCGACGAGCACACTGCTTCCAGTCACTCCGGCGGCAGAGAACTCAGAAGATAAGAACGTTCAAGCTTTAAAGAAAGAAGTTGTCAAGCTCCGAAAGCAAGTCTCTGTCATGTCAGTCTAGCCCAAGTACAGTCCTGCTACTGAGCCCTACCCACAAGAGACCCAGTCAAGACCCTGGCAGTCAAGACCTTCTACAGCCAGAGACTTAAGTGATTTTTTTTCTGCTATCGCTGTGGTGAAGACAGGCATTTTGCCAACAAGTGTGCCTCTCTTGAGAACTATCCCAAAGTTATTCAGAAACTGTTGCAAGCTCAAAGAAAGTCCAAGCAGAACCGCAAATCTGATAACGAAACAAGAACCAAGACCACAAATGCAAGTGTCAAGAGAAGCTCGGTAAATGTACAGACCAACAGTTTGCCCGAGGGACTCGTGGGACCACCCTCCACTGCTCAGGTCAGGATCAATGGCAACCCCTGCACCGCGCTGATGGACAGTGGATCTCAAGTTACCATCATCTTTGACAGCTGGTATGCCAAACACCTGTCACACATCCAGCTAAACTCTGTGACCGGTCTAGTGATATGGGGCCTAAGTGAGTCAGATAGCAGTTACCCGTACAAAGGTTACATTCAGGTAGAGTTGGAGCTGCCACAAAAATCTAAGTCCAGCAAAATCAAGTCTGTTCCTGTCCTGGCCCTGGTGTGCCCTGATCCACGTTGTTCTGAGACTATACCTGTCCTGATCGGCACAAACGTCAGGGGGGTTCAGCCCTTCAAGTCCAGAACAAAGAAAGAAGACTTAGAGAACGTCAACTCAGTCACAATCCAAGTTCAAGAGAAAAAACACTTACCCGTTCCTGCAGGGATGACCATAAAAGGCCATAAAGACTTGCCTGTGGCTGAAGTTAAGTGGTCTGGGCCTGGTCCTCTCAGCATCCCTCCTGGCACTGAATACGTTGCTAGCAGCAAAGTTAAAGAAATTAAGACATCGGAGACAGCATACTCATCATTGAACGAGCCCACTCACCTGCTCTTCCTCCCAGTGTACTTGTCCAGCCGACTGTGTTGTTCTCCAAGATGCTAGATCCAAACAACTTCCTGGTGCTCCTGCGTAATGAGTCTCTAAAACAAACTGCCATTCCAATGGGCACCGTGATCGCTCACCTTCACGTCGCTGCCATGGTGACAGATGCACCAAACCCTAAAGTCGAATCTGTTCCAGCTATGGATCCTTCTCTGTTTGACTTCAGTGAGTCACCCATCAGCAAAGAGTGGAAAGAGAGGCTGAGTCAAAAGCTTGCCAAACACCCCAATGTGTTCTCTATTGAAGAGTGGGATGTCGGTTTGGCCAAAGGGGTAGAATATCACATCCGTCTGAACGATAACACTCCCTTCAGAGAGAGATCTCAACGCATTGCCCCTGCTGATTTGGATGATCTTCGGCGTCACCTGTAAGGTTTGTTGGTGGCTGGGATCATAAAAGAATCAAGAAGTCCATATGCTTCACCGATTGTTCTTGCTCGTAAAAAGAATGGTCAACTTCGTATGTGTGTCGACTACCGCGCCCTGAACCGGAGAACTATCCCAGATCAGTACACTGTACCACGAATAGACGACGCTCTCGATTGCTTGTCCGGCAGTAAGTGGTTTGGGATTCTACCTTTGGGATTCTACCAATTTGAGCGGATGCCGCAGGGGATCACAGGGGCCCCTGCGACATTTCAACGACTCATGGAAAAGGCAGTCGGCGACATGCATATGCTGGAAGTCATCGTCTATCTTGCCGATCTCATTGTTTTCAGCAAGACTCTGGGGGAGCATGAGCAAAGACTCCTCAAAGTCATCGCTTGTCTTGAAGAAGCTGGACTCAAGTTGTCCCTCGACAAGTGCCAGTACTGTCGCTCACAAGTCACCTGTCGGGCACATTGTTTCTGAGCATGGTATCGCGACAGACCCGGACAAAGTTGATTTAGTGACGCGGTGGAAGAAGCCAATCGACCTTCCTTCTCTGCAGTCATTCCTGGGGTTCTGCGGCTACTACCGCAGGTTTATAAAAAACTACTCCATCATCGTCCGACCACTTACAGAGCTGTGCAAAGGGTTATCCTCCAACCCAAAAGAAGCGAAAGTCTACATTTTCATTAGACAAGACCTACTACAAGGTCAAAGAGCCTTTTGGTGAACGGTGGGACCAGTCATGTTCACAGGCATTCCAAAAGATCATCTTCTGCCTCACAAATGCACCTGTGCTGGCATTCTCCGACCCCACCAAGCCTTACTTACATCACATTGATGCCAGTTTTCATGGGCTCAGTGCTGTCCTCAACCAAGAGTACCCCGAGGGTTTGAGACCTGTTGCTTTCGCAAGTCGCAAGCTGAGTGCCTCTGAAAAGAACTATACATTGCACCAGCACGAGTTTTTGGCACTTAAGTGGGCAGTGGTAGACAAATTCCACGACTACTTGTATGGAGCCCAGTTTACTGTGAGAACCGATAACAACCCCCTAACTTATATTCTCTTGACTGCCAAACTCAACGCGACAGGTCACCGCTGGCTCTCAGCACTCGCCACGTACCATTTCACACTGCAGTATAAGCCTGGCAGCAGCAACATCGACGCCATCACGCAACCCTTTTCCAACCACGGAAGGCTGGGAAAGCGTACCGACTGAAAGTGTTCAAGCTCTGTGTAAGCAGATCAAGTGCCGTGAAACTTCGACAGAGTCCACAATTATTGCTGAGTCACTCGGCGTGTCACCTGATGGTATACCAGAGTGTTTCGCCTTCCCAGTTCGGTTGGATCTCGGTTCTCGAGTCAGCTCAGTCATAAAGACCTGGTCACCGCTCAAGATGTTGACTCTATTATCGCTCCAGTCAAACAGTCACGTTGTGGTGGTCCATCATTCACCAGCTCCGACAATCCAATTTCTGTCCTGCTGAACAAAGAAGCAAGCAAGCTGTTCATTCAAAACAACCTGCTCTACAGAAAGGTTGAGAAAAATGGAACTGAGGTAAAGCAGCTAGTACTGCCCAGAGAGTATGACCCGATGGTCCTGAGATCTCTGCATGATGAGCCCGGTCACTTGGGCATGGACAAGACCATCGAACTTATCAGAAATCGGTTCTATTGGCCGAAAATGGGAGTCGAGGTTGAGCAGTACATCAAGAACTGCGGCAGATGGATCACTCGCAAAGCCCTTCCTCAGAGAGCTGCTCCCTTAAAATAGATCACCAGCCAAGGCCCTCTAGACCTCGTCTGCATCGATTTTCTGTCACTTGAGCCAGACTCTCAAGGTTTCGTCAATATCCTTGTCGTGACAGACCACTTTACTCGATACGCCCAAGCTTTTCCAGCCAAAGACCAGAGGGCGACCACCGTTGCCAAGATACTGTATGAGCGCTACTTTGTACACTACGGACTACCTGCCCGCATACATTCGGATCAAGGCCGCGATTTTGAAAGCAAACTGATCCAAGACCTTCTGATGATGCTGGGTATTTGTAAGTCAAGAACATCGCAACCGGAAATATTCAATCGTACGCTCTTGTCAATGCTTGGCACACTTGATACAAAACAAAAACACAAATGGAGTTAAAAAGGATCAGTCAGTTGGTCCACGCCTACAACTGTTCTCAAAATGATGCAACTGGTTATTCGCCTTACCTGCTAATGTTTGGCAGAGAAGCTCGCTTACCAGTAGACATCTGCTTTGGCGTGACCGAGGACAACCAAAAGACAAAGTCCTACCATCAGTATGTTGCCAAGCTCAAGAAAGATCTCCAAAGAGCCTACAGTCTTGCAACAGAATCGTGAGACAAGAATCAACAAAGGAACAAAAAAGCATACCACAAGCACGTCAAAGAACAAGTCCTTGACAAAGGCGATGGTGCTGCTGAGAAACTTTGGGGTCACCGGAAAGCACAAATTGAAATGCAAGTGGCGATCCTCACCATATATTGTTACGGAGAAGCAACCCAACTTACCTGTCAACAAGCCAGAGAGGGACATGGGAGCTGAAAAGACTATTCATCGTAATCACCTGTTACCCATTGGTTACCTTGTGAGAATCCCTGTTGACAAAAGGGAAGTGGGGCCACAACAAAACCGGTGACCAGAGCATGTCATCAAAAGACAAAAAACTGGTACAGACAAACAACCACGATGAAGATGTGTCCTCAGAATTAGAGTACGACGAAGTATACCTGCCAAGACCCGTTGAGTTAGACTGGGACAAGTTGCTAACATGTCCAGAACTGTCCACAAAGCAGTCCCTGCCAATCGTCACCGTACCTGAAAGACAAGCTCAAGACCCGGCAGAGATAGAGCCGGTGGTCAATGATCTTCCAAACCTGCCTCCCAACGCTGATCCAGAAGTCAACGTTCTAGAAGAGGGAGCAGCCGTCAACCCCTATCCGGACACTCAAGCTGAGATTGAACAAGTTGAGCGTTCAAAAAGAGTCACCCGTCCAGTGGTCAAGCTGAGCTACGATGAACTTGGCAAGCCCTGTGAATACCCTGTGACAGTCCTAAGCCATGGAGTGTTAGTGGGAAGTGGACTCTACGGAGACTCCAGAAGCAGTATATGTCAAACTCTCTGGTGCCAACCCATGGCGTTGTGTTTCACTTGTTCTAATCTGGCCTCTACCCTTGACTTTAAGACTATTAGAGTCCTCTAAGGTTTATTTTGATGAGGGCATCAAAATGTTCTAGAAGGGGGTGGGTGTAGCCCAGTGGTAAACTTGGCTATTATAGTGTAATGGGAACCGGACGGGTTATGATTAATCTCTCTTACTCTCAAAAACGAGTCACATGACTATTAAAAAAGTAAACGTTGATTTACTTTGAAATAAATAGTAGGGGAAACCTGATTTCTAAATAAGAAAATATAAATTAATTTTACATAATTAAAAGGAGATCGATATTTGGTCATTTTATTTCATGACAGTAAAACTAAAGTTTAAAGTTTATATTATTTAGCTAAATATTACCAGAGGTTGTATGCAGTTAGCCTTATATTACTTTATTTTTACTGATTTTATGTTACTAATTGTATTGGTCATTTGGGTATTCACGCTGTATAGTCAATAGTGTTTGGCTGCAGATATACACGCGACCTGGAGAGAGACATGTGGGAGGAAGTGGTGGAATTTTTTTTTTCTCTCGCGGTACTTGTGTGGAGCACGGGACATTGACACGTTGAGAAGAAAAAAGATAAGACGCTAGAAAGTGCTGGTAACGCCGATGAAACTGAGCGGGAGGCTGAGAGAAGAGGACCGCAGACTCGGGATGTTTGTGAGCTGAGAGACTGAGTGAGAAACGAAGCCGGAGACCCGTCTGACGGAGCGGGAGAGAAGGAGCGGGAGCCGTGATCGGAGGGAGCCGAGATAGCTAGCCACGGTGGGCGAATGCTGGGCGGAGCTGTCGGTTAATCGCATCGAACCTGATCAGCCGGATTGAGGTATTTCCACGCACTCAATGTTTTGCAAGACCAAAACAGGCCTGCAACATATTTTCTTCTTCGTTCAAAACGTTAACATTACCGTGAGTAAACTGGACCGTGTGTGTGTGAGTGGGCCCACCACTGCATTTGCTAAGACTGGTTTCAGGACACTTGGCATTTTTTTTCTTGTTTTTTATAAAGTTCTCTGTGTATTCTCTATTGTGAGGAAAGTGATAAAGGAGGGCAACATTTAGACCACTTAGTTTGGTGTAACAAGTGTGATTGAAACTATTGGTGTTTCTAGCTAAATTTAAAGGGGCTATTATTTAAGTGTTTGGGGAATTTTTTGGTTATATATTTTGTATATTCGTTTATATAAGTTTTGTTATCCAATTAAACAAGGGTGTTACCCTTTTTTTGCTAAAATAACCATCTCTGGGTCTCATTATTTTTAAATATTCTATTGTGAAAAGTTTTACAACTTATCATACACTTATTAGGTGCACCTTCGTGGTATCCACCTGAACTACATCGAACCTAAGCACCCTCCATTCTCACGTAAGTAATTCAGAGTGGTTGTACGGGTGCTACAAGTGTATTTCGCGCTGCTCTCAGGGCAGGAGTACTCAATAGATTAAACTCGCTGTCATTTTAGTGTATTACGTGCTGCTCTCAGGGCAGGAATACTCAATAGGTTCAAACCACTGTTATTTTTAGTGTTACACGCTGCTTTCAGGGCCGGAGTACTCGATAGATTCAAATCACTGTTATTTTTAGTGTGTTACGCGCTGCTCTCAGGGCAGGAGTACTCAATAGATTCAAATCGCTGTTATTTTAGTGTATCACGTGCTGCTCTCAGGGCAGGAGTACTCAATAGATTCAACTCGCTGTCATTTTAGTGTATTACGCGCTGCTCTCAGGGCAGGAATACTCAATAGGTTCAAATCACTGTTATTTTAGTGTTACACGCTGCTTTCAGGGCAGGAGTACTCAATAGATTCAAATCACTGTTATTTTTAGTGTGTTACGCGCTGCTCTCAGGGCAGGAGTACTCAATAGATTCAAATCACTGTTACTTTTAGTGTGTTACGCACTGCTCTCAGGGCAGGAATACTCAATAGATTCAAATCACTGTTATTTTTAGTGTTATACACTGCTTTCAGGGCAGGAGTACTCAATAGATTCAAATCACTGTTATTTTTAGTGTTTTACGCGCTGCTTTCAGGACAGGAGTACTCAATAGATTCAAATCACTGTTATTTTTAGTGTGTTACGCGCTGCTCTCAGGGCAGGAGTACTCAATAGATTCAAATCACTGTTACTTTTAGTGTTACACGCTGCTTTCAGGGCAGGAGTACTCAATAGGTTCAAATCACTTTTATTTTTAGTGTTACGCGCTGCTCTCAGGGCAGGAGTACTCAGATTCAAATCACTGTTATTTTTAGTGTTACGCGCTGATCTCAGGGCAGGAGTACTCAATAGATTCAAATCACTGTTATTTTTAGTGTGTTACGCACTGCTCTCAGGGCAGGAGTACTCAATAGATTCAAATCACTGTTATTTTTAGTGTTATACACTGCTCTCAGGGCAGGAGTACTCAATAGATTCAAATCACTGTTATTTTTAGTGTTTTACGCGCTGCTTTCAGGACAGGAGTGCTTAATAGATTCAAATCACTGTTATTTTTAGTGTTTTACGCGCTGCTTTCAGGACAGGAGTACTCAATAGATTCAAATCACTGTTATTTTTAGTGTGTTACGCGCTGCTCTCAGGGCAGGAGTACTCAATAGATTCAAATCACTGTTACTTTTAGTGTTACACGCTGCTTTCAGGGCAGGAGTACTCAATAGGTTCAAATCACTTTTATTTTTAGTGTTACGCGCTGCTCTCAGGGCAGGAGTACTCAGATTCAAATCACTGTTATTTTTAGTGTTACGCGCTGATCTCAGGGCAGGAGTACTCAATAGATTCAAATCACTGTTATTTTTAGTGTGTTACGCACTGCTCTCAGGGCAGGAGTACTCAATAGATTCAAATCACTGTTATTTTTAGTGTTACGCACTGCTCTTAGTGCAGGAGAAATACTCAATAGGTTAAAATCGCTGTAATTTGTGTGTGTTGCGCACTGCTCTCAGGGCAGAAGTACTCAATAGATTCAAATCAGTGTTATTTTTAGTGTGTTACGCCCTGCTCTCAGGGCAGGAGTACCCAATAGATTCAAATCGCTGTTATTTTGTTACGCCCTGCTCTCAGGGCAGGAGTACCCAATAGATTCTAATCGCTGTTATTTTAGTGTATTACGTGCTGCTCTCAGGGCAGGAGTACCTAATAGATTCAAATCGCTGTTATTTTAGTGTATTACGCGCTGCTCTCAGGGCAGGAGTACTGCAATGAATAGATTCAAATCACTGTTTTTTTTGTATTACGCGCTGCTCTCAGGGCAGGAGTACTCAATTGATTCAAATCACTGTTATTTTAGTGTATTACACGCTGCTCTTAGGGCAGGAGTACTCAATAGATTCAAATCGCTTTTATTTTAGTGTATTAGGTGCTGCTCTCAGGGCATGAGTACTCAATAGATTCAAATCACTGTTATTTTTTTGTGTATTTTAGCCTTCCAGGCGCACCAAGCTGACTTCAACATCAGAGAACCAAGTAACAATATAACTGTGACATTGCTGTTTTAAGGGCGTTATAAATGTCTTTAGCTAATTCTATTAGTAATTCTAGGAGTAAGAAGCCGAAATCTTTTTGTAATTCATTTGCAGGAAGACCTACACTCCTGGAGAATTTGAGGAACTGACAGATAATTGGCCAGGCGACCCATGGCCTTGGGCCCGGTTTAATGGGAATCACATTCATGTTCAACGACACCCATATAAAAGAAAAAATCAAGCAATTAAAAACGTCTAAGAATAATGATAACTAGTTAAAAGTACAGCAGTTGGTAACACTTTATTTTGATGGTCCGTTTTGAACATTCTGGTGACTATAGGTAACTTTGCAACTACATGTCAACTAACTCTCATTAGAGTATTAGTGTACTGTCTGCTTAATATCTGATAACTCTTTATTGTGATGGTCCTCCAACAGACAGTCTACTGACTATATACTATGCAACTACATGTCAACTTATTTTAACCCTAACCCTACCAGTCTAATGAGAGTTAGTAGACATGTAGGTGCAACGTTACTTGTAGTCAACAGAATGTATTAAAGGGACCATCCAAATGAAGTGAAACCCAGCAGTTTAATGAAATGCTACATCTTTGCTCTGCATTTTTGTTTGCACACTACATACATTTCTGTGTTTTATGCATTTAATTCACTGGAATTGTTTAGTAATATTATTAAAAAGGAAAGTATAATTATACTTGAATTGATTATTTTATTGTAATATTGGACCAAAAGACCAAAGAGTTCAATAAAAATATAAGGTAACCCTTTAGATTACAGCCCGGAAAGTACTGCGTAATTAAAGGGATTTTACAGTGTATCTTTCTGTAATTATATTGTACCTATAAAGTACTTACATGTAAGTATAAGGGAACAACATGTAAAGTTTGTGGAATAAAGGAGCAACAACCAGGAGAATAAAAACAAATATTTATATAGTAAGTATTATAGAACGATGGGGTACTTATTCTACTACTTTTCTCCATTGGTTTCTCAAAGCGGTGAGCACTAACAGAATGAGAAGAAACCTAAAATGCTTTATAACCTGTGTGGTTTGATACTGCACAATCACCAAGCAGTCTAAGTGAAATGGTAGACTGGCACATGCACATTAATTTAAAGAAGTTCAAAAGGGACTCACTTATGATAAAGACAAACAATCTCTAAATGATCACTAAACTTTTGCAATGAATTATTTCTGCTTTTGTGATACATTTATTTTTAGAACATTTTATGTTTTAGAAAACGGAATGGGGGTAAAAGTCTGGAAACTACTCAACGCAATATTTTTCCAAATTGCATAGGAACCCTGATACAATCTTTTTAAAATTAAAAGTCCTTGTTTCTCCGCAATTCTCAGTGAGAAAATTAAGTATTTGCACACAGATCCACATTGGGATCTTTTGCAATCACATTTATGCGTCACAAAGTCAACTCTGTGTGATTCTGCGCTTGTATCAGGTGGAACTAAACGTTCTCCATTTTGGAAACAGGCCTTTTGTAATCATAAACTGGGCAGCATCAGAGGCGTCTTCAGTGCTCCTTTGATTCATCCAGTTTCTGCCAACTCATTCAGGTAACTGAAGAATAAGATAAAAGAAGGCAATAATAGTCCGAAAATAAATGGTCTACTGATGTAACAACGAAACGATTAGAATCAAATACCCTTAAAATGTGTAGGTCTAAAGACTATAAAACCAGCAAAAAAATCAACAGAAAAAAATATACCAAAATATCAATACTATACATAATGGTTACACTTGACTTTATTTTACAGTATGTGCACTTACGTGTACTTACCTAAAGTACTGGTTAATATAAGGAAACTACATGGGTTAAGGTTAGGTTTAGGTGTAGGTACCGGGTACCGGGTTAGTACCTAGTTATTACCTGGTTTTCAAATTATTAATGTACTAATAAAGGCACATCAGATGTGATGCGCCACGCTTCGCTGCAGCTAATGAATTGAAGTCTATGTGTGAGAAATATTTTTTCCAAGAAAATATTAAAATATTTCAAAGGATTACCAATGTGTATGTTTAGGGTAAGGGGTTGGTAATGAAAATATATCCATTCAATTTTACAATTAAACAACAAAATTATTCCTAAAAAAAAAAAATACAGAATTGAATAGTAAGTGCTAAAAAATATTATAAACTGCTAATACATACAAGAAAAACTAGGGTCCTAGAAATGCAGTCCTGAATCTGCATCCACCAGTATTGCAAGAATACCCTACTCACACCTTGGTTAAATTCAAATTCAACGACATTTCAGGTCTAATACCCTCAAATTCAAGGACTTAAGTAAGTAAAACTCCCGTTTGCATCGGGTAAACGCGGGGTAGTGCATGACGGGGGAATATTGGCACTCTTGCGCCCTTGATAGGCCATTATATTTATGGGCTGCGACTCCGTGCTGCTCGATGGGGCACACACAGGGTTGAAGTTGAAGCCATCAGATGCTTAGAGAAAAAGATTACTAGTCATCCTGTTTCAGCTTCCACGATGGCAGTGTGAAGAAAGAGACGCAAGGGAACCTGGCTTGGCCACAACAGCTGAGCACGTATAGATGCTCTACTGCGTGGTTGCCCTACATGCTTAATAAACAAACTACAGCTGGTCCAAAACGCAGCAGCTCGAGTTCTTACCAGAACCAGGAAGTATGACCATATTAGCCTGGTTCTGTCAACACTGCATTGGCTGCCTATTAAAGTCAAGTGTATTTATATAGCGCTTTTCACAATATAAATTGCATCAAAGCAGCTTCACAGTATCAATCAAATAACATAACAATGTTTGTTTCTTAGTGGAAAAAACATCCACGTTTAGTAGAGCCTCGGGACAAACAAAGACACTAAAATTAGTGTAGATGCCATTCTTCTTATGATGATGTAACGAGTACATCAGGATTTAAGGGAAGTGTTCCCAGTTCCGGCTGACCTAATCTATGCAGCCGAACATTGAATTATAGAAGTCTATAATATATTATGTGTATGCTAGGTCAAAGAGATGTGTTTTTAGTCTAGCTTTGAACTGACAGAGTGTGTCTGCTTCCCGGACAATGGTAGGAAGACTGTTCCAAAGTTTTGGTGCTAAATAGGAAAAGGATCTACCGCCCGCAGTCGATTTTGATATTCTAGGTATTATCAACTGGTCCGAATTTTGAGATCGCAATAGACGTGAAGGACTATAATGCGTTAAGAGCTCGCTCAAGTACTGCGGAGCTAAACCATTTAGTGCTTTGTAAGTAATCAACAATATTTTAAAATGTATAAGATGTTTAATAGGCAGCCAATGCAGTGTTGACAGAACCGGGCTAATATGGTCATATTTCCTGGTTCTAGTAAGAACTCGAGCGGCTGCGTTTTGGACCAGCTGTAGTTTATTTATTAAGCGTGCAGGGCAACCACCCAGTAGAGCATTACAATAATCTAGTCTTGTTGTCATGAAAGCATGAACTAATTGTTCCGCATTTGTTAATGAGAGCATATGTCGTAATTTAGATATATTTTTAAGATGGAAAAATGCGGTTTTACAGATACTAGACACATGACTTTCAAATGAAAGATTGCTATCAAAGAGCACACCCAGGTTCCTAACCGACGACGAAGACTTAACAGAGCAGCCATTAAGTGTTAGACAGTATTCTAGGTTATTACGTGTGGAAGTTTTTTGTCCAATAATTAGAATCTCTGTTTTTTCAGAGTTTAGTAGTAGGAAATTACTAGTCATCCAATTTTTTATATCAGCTATGCATTCCGTTAATTTTGTGAATTGGTAAGTTTCGTTAGGTTTTGAAGAAATATACAGCTGAGTATCATCGGCATAACAATGAAAGCTAATTCCATGTTTCCTAATGATATGTCCTTATGGTAGCATGTACAGAGTGAACAGCAGCGGTCCTAGTACTGAGCCTTGTGGTACGCCATACTGAACTTGTGATCGATAAGACATCTCTTCATTTACTGCTACAAACTGATAACGGTCAGATAAGTATGATTTAAACCATGCTAGTGCAATTCCACTAATGCCAACATAGTCTTCCAGTCTATTTAAAAGAATGTTGTGGTCAATTGTGTCAAATGCAGCACTAAGATCAAGTAACACTAATAGAGAGATACAACCACGATCGGATGATAAAAGTAAATCATTTGTAACTCTAATGAGAGCTGTCTCAGTACTATGGTGCGGTCTAAATCCTGACTGAAAATCCTCGCAGATATCATTTCTTTCAAGAAAGGAACACAGTTGTGAGGATACTGCTTTTTCTAATATCTTTGACAGAAAAGGCAGATTTGAGATCGGCCTGTAATTGACTAATTCTGAAGGATCAAATTGCGTTTTTTTAACAAGCGGTTTTATCATAGCCAGCTCAAAGGTTTTTGGTACATATCCTAGAGACAAAGACGAATTAATGATATTAAGAAGAGGATCTATGATCTCTGGAAGCATCTCTTTCAGTAGCTTAGTCGGTATAGGGTCTAACATACAAGTTGTCGATTTAGATGAATTAACGAGTTTGCAGAATTCTTCCTCTCCTATAGCAACAAATGAATACAATTTTTCCTCAGGGAGACTACAATGCACTCCCTGATGCGATACTGTAGTAGACGGTTGCATAGTTATAATTTTGTCCCTGATATTATCAATCTTATAAGTGAAGAAGTTCATAAAGTCATTACTGCTGTGTTGCTTGGAAACTTCTGTGCTTGAAGCTTTCTTTTTCGTTAGTTTAGCCACTGTTTCAAATAAATACCTAGGATTATGTTTATTTTCTTCTAATAGGGTTGAAAAATAAGCAGATCTAGCAGCTTTTAAAGCCTCTCTGTAAGCAATCGAGCTCTCTTTCCATGAAATCCGAAATACCTCTAGTTTTGTTTTCTTCCAGTTGCGCTCCATTTTTCTGGCTGCTCTCTTAAGGGCCTGAGTGTGCTCGTTGTACCACGGCGTTGGACTATTTTCTTTAATCTTCTTTAAGCGCAACGGAGCAACTGCGTCTAAAGTGCTGGAAAAGAGAGAGTTAAAAGTTTCTGTTGCAATATCGAGTTCTTCTAAGCTATCCGGGATGCTGAGATGATGAAACTTATTAGGAAGATTATTGATAAAGCAATCTTTAGTGGCAGAAGTTATAGGTCTAACATATTTATAACACGGAGTCGGCTTTGCAGCCTTGGCTAAATGTAATTTACATGAGACTAGATAATGGTCTGAGATGTCATCGCTCTGCTGCAGAATTTCAACGGCATCAACATCTATTCCATGTGATAATATTAGATCTAGAGTATGATTACGACAATGAGTGGGTCCTGACACGTGTTGTCTAATTCCAATTGAGTTTACAATGTCTTTAAGTGCCAATCCCAATGCATCTTTTTCATTATCTACATGTATATTAAAATCACCAACAATTAGTACTTTATCGTTAGCCAATACTAATTCTGATAGAAAGTCTGCAAATTCTTTGATAAAATCTTTATGGTGCCCTGGTGGCCTGTATACAGTAGCCAGCAGAAATCTCAAACGTGATTTATCGTTTACACTATATATTTTTACATCAAGCACCAACACTTCAAAAGAAGTATATTTAAAAATAGATTTCTTAGTGGTTTTGAAAATATTACTATAAATTACAGCAACACCTCCCCCTTTGCGTTTTAGACGAGGTTCATGTTTATAACAGTAATTGTGGGGTTGACTCATTTAAAGTAATGTAATCGTTTGGTTTTAGCCAGGTTTCTGTCAAACACAGCACATCTAGATTATAACTTGAAATCATATCATTAACTATGAGCGATTTTGAAGTAAGGGATCGAATATTCAGCAACCCAAGCTTTATCATTTGTTCATCTGTATTATATCTGTTTTTTATTTGTTGAACATCAATTAAATTTTTTACCTGACGTTTTTTGGATTTCCAAATTCGGGGAACAGACACAGTCTCTATATGATGATATCTAGGTGAAAGAGGCTCTATGTGATGGGATTTATCTGACCTTGGTGACGCGAGGCCGCTAGCAGACAGTCGGTTTAGCCAGTCTGTCTGCTTCCTGACCTGAGCCCCAGATTGTCATGTTTTAGCTCTAAGACTATGTGCCATATTACTAGAGAGAAGAGCAGCACCATCCCAGGAGGGATGAACACCATCTCTTTTCAACAGGTCAGGCTTGCCCCAAAAACTTTTCCAATTGTCTATGAATTCTATATTGTTCAACGGACACCACTTAGACAACCAACCATTGAGTGAGGCCAATCTGCTAACTATCTCATCACTCCTGCGAACAGGAAGGGGGCCAGAGAAAATTACAGTGCCTGACATCGTACTTGCGAGTTTACACACCTCTTTAATATTAATTTTGGTGATCTCCGACTGGCGGAGTCGAACATCATTAGTGCCGACATGAATAATGATCTTAGAGAATTTACGATTAGCATTAGCCAGCACTTTTAAATTTGCTTTGATGTCAGGCGCTCTGGCTCCCGGCAAACATGTGACTATGGTGGCTGGTGTCTCTATTTTCACGTTCCGTGTGATCGAATCACCAATTACCAGGGCACAATCAACAGAATTCTCAGTGGGTGTTTCACTGAGTGGGGCAAATCGATTTGTTATGGTAATCGGAACGGAAGAGTGTTTTTGTAATCCGCGACTAGAGCGATCTCTCACGGTCACCCATCTGCCCTGCTGCGTGGGCTCTACTTCAGCCGGAACCGAATCATGTACAGAGTTCACTCTGCTAGGCGCATCCAAAAAAGTATCTAAAGCTCTAGTACTATCCTTACTATCCTCAATTAAAGTTTGGATGCGTGTCTCTAGCTCTGAAATCTTCTCCGTCAGCCTGACTGTCTCCTTGCATTTATCACAAATAAATCCTATATTGCCATCGGAGAAGGCTATACTAAACATGTGACATGTGACACAGGTGACAATAACAGGACAAGACATTACTCACCGTTTGTGTTGACTGATTCTTACTTACCTGGGCTTTTATGAACTCAAAGGCGCGGGTGCGCGAGAGAAAATAAATAATAAATAAATGAGCCCGGGTGGCGCGTAAACACGCGTGCTGTGCTAACAATAACGGAAGCTAGCGATGTAAGGTTAATCTGAGATGGTGGGTAAACTATATTTAGTAATATAAACAACTAGGAATGATAGTAAATGATGGTTCAAAACAGAAAGAAATACAAAGCTAATACGAGGCGTAGAGCTTACAGCCTCGACGCAAACAAACTCACAGCAGGCAGGAAGGCAGACAGGAGCAATCGATCAGTGAACAGCAGATCACACAGCCCTGAGCTCTAAGACTATGTGCAATATTACTAGAGAGAAGAGCAGCACCATCCCAGGAGGGATAAACACCATCTCTTTTCAACAGGTCAGGTCTGCCCCTTTTCCAATTGTCTATGAATTTTATATTATTCAACAGACACCACTTAGACAACCAACCATTGAGTGAGGCCAATCTGCAAACTATCTCATCACTCCTGCGAACAGGAAGGGGGCCAGAGCAAATGACAGTGCCTGACATCGTACTTGCGAGTTTACACACCTCTTTAATATTAATTTTGGTGATCTCCGACTGGCGGAGTCGAAAATCATTAGTGCCGACATGAATAATGATCTTAGAGAATTTACGATTAGCATGAACCAGAACTTTTAAATTTGCTTTGATGTCAGGCGCTCTGGCTCCCGGCAAACATGTGACTATGGTGGCTGGTGTCTCTATTTTCACGTTCCGTGTGATCGAATCACCAATTACCAGGGCACAATCAACAGAATTCTCAGTGGGTGTTTCACTGAGTGGGGCAAATCGATTTGTTATGGTAATCGGAACGGAAGAGTGGTTTTTTTAATCCGCGGCTAGAGCGATCTCTCACGGTCACCCATCTGCCCTGCTGCGTGGGCTCTACTTCAGCCGGAACCGAATCATGTACAGAGTTCACTATGCTAGGCGCATCCAAAATAGTATCTGAAGCTCTAGTACTATCCTTACTATCCTCAATTAAAGTTTGGATGCGTGTCTCTAGCTCTGAAATCTTCTCCGTCAGCCTGACTGTCTCCTTGCATTTATCACAAATGAATCCTATATTGCCATCCGAGAAGGCTATACTAAACATATGACATGCGACACAGGTGACAATAACAGGACAAGACATTACTCACCGTTTGTGTTGACTGATTCTTACTTACCTGGGCTTTTATGAACTCAAAGGCGTGGGCGCGCAAGAGAAAATAAATAATAAATAAATGAGCGCGGGTGGCGCGTAAACACTAGCGTGCTGTGCTAACAATAACGGAAGCTAGCGATGTAAGGTTAATCTGAGATGGTGGGTAAACTGTATTTAGTAATATAAACAACTAGAAATTATAGTAAATTATGTTTCAAAACAGAAAGAAATACAAAGCTAATACGAGGCGTAGAGCTTATAGCCTCGACGCAAACAAACTCACAGCAGGCAGGAAGGCAGACACGAGCAATCGATCAGTGAACAGCAGATCTCGATCAATCATCAGTACACGATAGTACACGACCCAAGGTCCTTCTCCACAATCTTCCTCAGGGTCCGGTCACCTTCTCGTTGTTCAGCGTTTTTTGCCATACTCTTTCCTTCCCACAGACTTCCCACTGAGGTGCCTTGATACAGCACTCTGGGAACAGCCTATTTGTTCAGAAATTTCTTTCTGTGTCTTACCCTCTTGCTTGAGGGTGTCAATGATGGCCTTCTGGACAGCAGTCAGGTCGACAGTCTTACCCATGATTGCGGTTTTGAGTAATGAAACAGAATGGGAGTTTTTAAAAACCTTAGGAATCTTTTGCAGGTGTTTAGAGTTAATTAGTTGATTCAGATGATTAGGTTAATAGCTCGTTTAGAGAACCTTTTCATGATATGCTATTTTTTTGTGACAGGAATTTGGGGTTTTCATGAGCTGTATGCCAAAATCATCAGTATTAAAACAATAAAACACCTGAGATATGTCAGTTGGTGTGCAATGAATCTAAAACATGAAAGTTTATTTTTTATCATTACATTATGGAAAATAATGAACTTTATCACAATATGCTAATTTTTTTTAGAAGGACCTATATGTACTAGTTCTATGCGACGACAACGCATCCCTGAAGTGCCAGCCCATCAGCCCTGTGAAGGCCTCATCGACACGACAGGCATCGGCACTAATCCTCAACAAACTCGTCTCCATACCGGCGTGATGATTCCGAATTCCAACCAGATGGAACTGGATAATATTCTGAATGCTCTGATCCAATCTGACTTCTGACCTGTAATGCTGCCTGAATCATAAACATACACTGTCCGTTCGTTGGCCCCCGGACTGAGCCTGGTTTCTCCCAAGGTTTTTTTTTCTCCATTCTGTCACTGATGGAATTTTGGTTCCTTGCCACTGTTGCCTATGGCTTGCTTAGTTGGGGACATTTAATATTCAACAAATTATTGATCTACCTTACTTAAGGTGGACGATGACGCAATTTTCTTCTAGAAACAAACTTTGTTGTATTATTTTCATGTTATCACTGTGAAGCTGCTTTGATACAATCTGTATTGTAAAAAGCGCTATATAAATAAAGGTGACTTGACTTGACTATGTCCGAATTTCATTCATACTACCCATATTCATAGTATATAGGACATACTTTTTTAACAGTTGAGAAGTTTCAAGTCAAATCTAGTACCTACTATAATAAGCGGTTTCGGACGCAGCATTGGTTTGATAATTGTATTCATTTTTACATGTGGCTCAAGTGTCCAAGTAGTTTCTGGGGTCACTGTATACATACACATGTTCTAATTTCACAAGTCATGAAATGTTCATGCAGTCCTATGCAATGGCCAAATGTTACACTGACATCTAACCCAAGGCTTACTTAAAGCCGGTGGGAAATCATCTTTCTCAAAACCTCATATTGTCAGGTATTAAATGTAAGCTGTGGCCACAGTTTGCACAAGAAGAAAATACAATTTCGATTTTAAGGATCAAAGCCTTTAACCCGTGACTTTCATGAATTCTGTTTGCAAAACCATACCTGTCTTTGTCGGTAAGAGAATATCAGTAGTCGATATCAGAAAGCTTTGTTATTACTTCTTTTCAATTTTTTCATCCAATCAGAAGCCTCATGAAAGCTCTTCTTTGTTTTGTCCAATTATTTTGATCAATTTCAAATCAGTAGGCCACTGTTCAGAAATGCATTTACTGGGGTCAGTTCAGTTACTGGCAACAATGAGGAGCATTAAAAGCAATCAGATTTTCTTTTAAAGCCATTGTGGCAAGCTGGACCAGGCAGAGGGCCATGAGAATGGTGTGAGGCCGGTGGTGTGATTGATAATGAGAGTCACCTGCTCATATTTTCATGACAGAAAAGCTTTTGAAAAGGCTAATTATGACATTTGGACAGATCTTGTAAATATGTTGGTCCAGCTTGAAATAATGAAGCCCAGGCGAAATGGCAGCTCTGCAATTCAGCCCTTGTGCCTAGTGGTTTTACTAGTAACTAGTAATGGTTTTACTAGTAACAGTAGAAAATGGTATTACATGTTTTTGATTCATACATCATCATTAGTGAGGGAATTACACTGCCCGAATGGGTTTACACTTCCGTTTTACACCCTAATATGATTTATAGGAGTCAAAATAACATTAAAATTCATCATGAATTTATCAGAATTTAGAAGTGTATGTTATAAAAAAGGTGTATAAATGTTTAAAGTGTTAACCTTAAATCTTTAGAGACCCGGATCTATATCTAATAAGGACTGATCTCACTGTCGCAATAGTAGGTATAAAATGCTCTTGATATTCTAATAACAATTATAAGAAAGAATAAAATAAAGCATATTTCGATAACTTCTGGAACTTGGAATTGTCTTATTTGGTGTTGTCTGTCTATCTCATATATGTATCTGGCGAATATAGAGAAACGACTCAGGCGGTGTGTGTCCTCTTGCCCATGCTATTTGAGCCAGGATGACACACACACTCGTTCTGTGTTGTTTGTCTGGGAGTGGAGCATGCACGGGCAGTGCTCAAAGGCGCTGTCTGTGCAAACTGTTTTCAGTTACCTATGAAAAAGCTCCGCTCCCGTTTGAGCCTATTCGATCAAATAGATCAGGCTCGCTTTCCAGTGCATCAGGTCCCGCGTCTGTTGAGGCAGCGCGCCGCTTGTATGCATGGGATTCGCACGTGAGGCTGGCACATAATACTGAGACGGTTGCGACCCTTTCTCAGTGTTTATTAACAAGCTCCACTGGTCTCGCGCACGGTTTGGAAGCCGCGCTGCGGCTTCTTCCGACCGTGTTAAAGACCCAGTGTTTGATTTATCTGGCTCCGAGGAGTTAGATATTCTCAACACCGAAACACGTAGATATGGGTATTCGCCACCCCATATTCCCATTATTGAGGAGTTACTGGAGGTTGTAACCAGGCCAGTGGCTAAATTAAATGTTGAATGGCCATTTAATGAGCAGGAAGCGACTAAGAAAAATAAAATGAATGAGTGCTTTCTGCAGACCCAGTCACAATCTTCATGTCAGAGCCTTCCCTTTTTCACTGATCTCCATACTGAGGTATCGAGATCGTGAAAAAATCCATGTTCATCTCAATTATTTCCCCCCCATGTATATATTTACTAGTGCTGTCAAACGATTAAAATATTTAACCGCGATTAATCGCATTAATGTCATAGTTAACTCGAGATTAATCGCAAATAATCGCAAATTTTTATTTATTCGAAATATCTCTTGATTTCTTTTTGTCCCATTAGTTTTTTTCTCATTTTAATGCTCTTATCAACATGGAAAAGTGGATCGGCTTGCTTTGTGCAAATGTTTTTTTTTTTTTGTTTTATTGAAAACAACTTTGGCATATACTGTGTTCAATTTCACACTAACATTCTCACTTGGAGCAAATAATCTCTCACACGATGTAACGCTGTCCATCAATAAAAGGGTTAAAGAAATACTGACGAGGTCCTGATATTGACGAGGGGGCGGAGAATTCGCGTCAGCTGTGTGTGTGTGTGTGTGTGTGTGTGTGTGTGTGTGTGTGTGTGTGTGTGTGTGTGTGTGTGTGTGTGTGTGTGTGTGTGTGTGTGTGTGGCCATCAAGTGATATTTCAGACTGGACGTGCTGCGATGATAGCTCAGTTCACAACGACAAAACACACAGATCACTTTGGTCTTGTCAATGGAACCATTTGGCAACTTTTTAAAAGTAAACTTTCCATTCAGAATCTTATTGCCATCCATTTCGGCGTCTCGCACTCGTCATCCACTCAAAACGAAACGTTAACCCAGCCTACTTCTCCTTGGCCGGATCGCAAGCCCAAACAAGTGTGTGCGCGTGCCTGTTGTTTTCGGTCTATCTAGATCCGGTGTGGTGTTGTAGTTTAACTTTCAGACAGGACGAAGAATGAGCAGCGTCAAAAGTTGAACTATTTCGAACTTTGAGCGTGGCGTGCGCGCCACTGCGCTTGCGCTTTGGTTGACAAAGCAACAAAACGTCCTCGCGCGGCGCAACTTAAGCCATTGAAATCATGATTGAAATGAATGGGTTTCATAGCGCAGCGCCGCGCATGCCGCATCCTGTTGCAAAAGCATGTAAAAAACTACAAAGTTTGCTAGGCCAAAAAGAACGTTAATCTCGCGATAAAAAAAATTGACGCCGTTAAAATGGGTTTGCGTTAACGCCGTTAATAACGCGTTTAACTGACAGCCCTAATATTTACTCATCCATTAGGGAATCTAATGAGAATGGTTATGAGGTGATGCCTCGGGTAGAGGAACATTTTGCGAAAAATTTTCTCCCCGACATTGCATCACCCCTGATAGCTCAGACACTTCCCTCCAAATCTTGTACATCGAATTTGTTAGGGAAAGCAAATATGGCAGTGGGTCGAGGCAGTGCATGCCTACACACGATGGGGTTATTACAGGCATACCAGGCTGACCTCCTCAAAGAGGTGGATGATAACTGGGAGGTCTCACTCGACGGTATTCCTGAATTTCGTAGAGTGGCTGACTTATCGCTCCGTATTATTAAAGAGACAGCCTGTGCCATTGGCCGTTCTATGGCAGCACTAGTCGTCTCAGAGAGAAATTTATGGCTAAGTCGCTTGGGGATTGGGGAGAAGGACAGGGCCTTCCTTCTCGATGGAGTCAAGTCAAGTCAAGTGTATTTATATAGCGCTTTTCACAATATAAATTGCATCAAAGCAGCTTCACAGTATCAATCAAATAACATAACAATGTTTGTTTCTTAGTGGAAAAACATCCACGTTTGGTAAGGCTGATCAATGGTATTAATGCTTGGTTAATTAATTTGAGTATCCCCAACTGAGCAAGCCAAAGGCAACAGTGGCAGGGCCTTCCTTCTCGCCTTCTAGTCTCTTTGACGACGCAGCAAGAACCTTTGTCGCAGTGTTCATTTTGACAGCAAATTTGTATTTAGTTTTAGTCATAGTCTTTTGACTAAAATGCCATTTAGTTTTAGTCATATTTTAGTCATCTGAACTGTTTTAGTTTTAGTCTAGTTTTAGTCGACGAAATCTACAGCAGATTTAGTCGACTAAAATCGAATGGGTTAAGTTAAATTGTACTGCATTAATTTAGAATTTCTCTAAAATTTCCAAACCCATTATATATTCCCGTAGAAAATATCTATTGACCTGTTAATATGAATAATTTTTAAAGTTTGAACATGCAATATAGACACAGATTTAGCACTGTGACATAAAAGTATATCTTAAATTAAAATAAAAACACTTCTCCTAAAGTAGAACAGTCTCTTTTTTTCTTCAAAGAATGATTATGCAGTCTTTAACTTGCATACATTATTCTTTATTCTTTCAAGCAGACATATGTATTTGTATGAATTAAATATAATTAATCCTTATTAAAGCTATTAAAGAGCAGTGAATGCTTTTCTCTTTTTATTTTGTTGTTTGATTAATATTAAGTGTAGCCCACAGACAGCATTAGGTTTATTACGCACTGTAACTTTAAGACCGAGTGTGTGCAGATCCAATTGCACTGATGCACATCCGATATTCTCACAACTGTACGTTCTGTAAAGACTGACTGCGTTTACGTGAATACTCTCCAAAATGGACATTTAGACATAATGTTGTGTGTATTTGTCCATTCAGACGCGAAAGAGAGCTCAGTTTAGACCTAGCGCGCTGTATAGCTGTCTATGTGCAGGGCTGCACGCGTCGGGTCTGGTGTGTGTGTGTGTGAGTATGTGTGCGCATGTGTGCGCACGCACAGAAAAAAATACAGAATAAAGCTCTCTTTCGCGTCGTCACTCTTATTCAGAGCTATCCATATGTCTTCTCTTCTCTTTCTCCCAGACGTTTACATTTTTTAACGATTTTTGAGACATGCATCAAAAGCGCATGCCTGTCCCTCCGGGTAAAAACAGCACGTTACAATTCAAAATGTGGGCATCTACCACAAACGCAAATCAGTTCTGAATGGATCTCTTCCCCAATCGTTTGTCCCTCCCTCCCTAGTCAAGTTTTTATTAGTTGACGAGAATATCAATACATTTTCGTCATAGTTGTCGTCATTTAAAACTGGTTTTTATTTAGTTATCGTCTCATTTTCGTCTGTGAAAAAATGTCGTTGACGGAAATGACGAAAATGATTTGTCAACGAAATTAACACTGCGTTGTTGAGAGGCTTCAGGAGGCAGAGCGACAATCAGCTATCCCCAGTTGTCAGTCCAGGTCTCATGGGTTGCTGCCAGGGGGCAGCCTCATGGGACAGCCGCCAGCTCCTCATATTTTGAGACGGTTTCCTCTTGTGCCCCCCGTATAAGGCTTGGGGCCAGAGGAAACATTCTCGCACGAAGCCCTCCATACCGAAGACAGGTCTGAGGACTGTTTCTTGGGTTAAGATGGCCTTGACCAAGAGGTCTTGTCGTAACACGTGGACCCTTATGGACGTTCACCGAGGAGAGCGAGTACAAGAGTTTCGCCCCCTTATGCAACTCTTAGGAAACTGATGTTTGCTTCCCGCCACCGATGGCACCTCGGGACACATCGGCTTCCAGCGAACACAATTTGCAGTGTCCGCCTGAAGACGTTGCGACGTTCGCCGCCTCTTAGGAGGTCTGTAGAGAGAATATTTTGGTTAGTTCCTGACGGTTAGCTGCTTCAGGTCACCGAAGCCGTTCGGAAATTTATAGCCGAGACCAGTCTCGAGGGACAGGTCCCCATAATGGCATATCTAGACACCCCGAGGGGTCCTCAAAATATAGCCTAGGGGGCCCTGCTTACAGTGGAGCTAATATAAAAATATTATCTACTAGGGGTGGTTCACATGTTGGCCAGCCCCGAGCAGGGTCGGTTCTTGGAACAGGAAGTCTAGTCCCTCTTAACACAGGAAACCTCAAAGTGGGCTCTTCCTTACGGGAGCCGGGTACTACAGTCGGCATTTCATAGTTCCTGTGAAGTGGGGGGAGTTAGGCCTTGTTTTGGATCTCAAGGTACTGGATCAACCTCCGAGGGGGTTCAGATTCAAAATATCGTCTGTCAGTCAGACCAGCTCCGAGGACTGGTTTGTCGTGATAGATCCACAAGCTCCTTAACTCCTCGTTCCCTTCTAACCCCATCATAGAAAGTTTCCGAGATCCGCTTTTGGGGGCAAAGTGCATCAGTTCCGGACTCTTCCATTCGGCCTAGTACTGTATCCCTGCACCTCCTTGGAATGCATTGTCACTGTCCTAGTTCCAGTTCCACTGTCAGAGTCTTCAGGGCATCCTCATTCCCGTCCATTGACTACTAGAGCAGACGGAGCAACACCGAGGTGTTGTTCTGTGTCTCGTGAGGTGCTCGGGAATATGGCTCAGAGTCTAACAGAAATCACTAGATCCTCTTCAGAGAAACCAGTCCCTTGGGTGGTGTAGGTTATAGTCACGATGCAGGCACAATTGTCTCCAGCTCGGACATTCATCTTCCTGACCATAGTCATGAATATCAAGCTAGGCCAGGCCACCACTATATGACCTTATCAAAGAGTGGGCTCGCTGGCAGCAGTGTTCAACATTTTATTCTTTGGCCTGCTGTACGTGGGGGGCCTGTAGTAGTGGCTCAGGACCAGAGGGTTCTTCCCGAGAGGGAACCCACTCTGCTTGACCAGTGTTACGCGCAGATGCCCTCGTTTTCTGATCATGAAAACGCAGGGTCTGAGGAGATTTTGGAGAGGCCATCAGGTTCTATTTTTGACAGACAATATGTCGGTGGTCTCTCTGATCAAAGAAGGGGCAGTCATCCTGTCAAGGCAGGGGCTGTGGCCCCGGCATTTCAAACTCCACCCCAAGTTGGCTTTAGCCGGGATGGAGGTCGATTTGTAGGAGGTGTTCCCGTTTCCCATTCATGTGGATGGCCACCGTCCGCGCCACGTCTCCCGTGCTCTTCCAGCTCCGTTGGGTCTGGATATCATGATACAGACATGGTTGAGGCCACGGGGTTCGACAGTACGTGATCAGCTTACTCCAAGTAGCCCCGTACTGACTGGCCCGAATATGGCTTCCAAACATCTGGGTTCTCCTGGCAGGCCTTCCACGGTAAATCCGGATCAGGAGGGTCCTCCCCCCTCAGTCCGAGGTCATGATATTTCACCCTTGGCTGAAGCCCAAGAAGCTGCTGGAGAGCTGCTGGGGGACCAATTCACAAACTCTGGTCTCTCAACCGAGGTTGTTGAGACCATTCTAAACTCTAGAGCCCCTTCCACGAGGACACTTTATGTATTTGAATGGAACATTTCCATTTTATGTTGCAGAGAACGTCAGTTGGACCCAGTTAACTGCACAGTGGCTGCAGTTCCTCCAGAATCGTTCCTCTGACGGGCTCTCCCCGTCCACGCTTAGGGTCTATGTGGCGGCTTTATCATCCTTCCACACACTTTTAAGGGTGGGCACTCTGGGGACACACCCACTCATAATTTTTTTTTCTTCGTGGAACCAGGAGGATGAGGCCTGCCATCCAGCCTAGGGTCCCCATGTGGAACCTGGCAGTGGTCCTCGAAGGGTTATCCCTGGCACCCTTCGAACCCTTGGATAAGGTGTCTGAGAAATTGTTATCCTTTAAGGTAGCCTTCCTGCTCGCTATTACTTCCCTGAAACGAGTTTGCGACTTGCAGGCTCTATCTGTGGCTCCCTCTTGCCTCAAGTTCGCTCCTGCCAGAGTAATAGCAATTCTACACCCTAGACCTGGCTACGTGACTAAGGTGCCCACGAATGTGGCATGGTCTATAATCCTTCAGGCCTTTCAACCTCCACCGCATGTGTCGGCTGAGCTAAACTACACTTATGCCTGGTCTGAGCTCTTGAGGCCTATGTATATAGGACCTCGGGCTGGAAAAAGTCCGACCAGCTGTTTGTGTGTTTTGGGTTATCCAAGAAGGGCTCCCCGGTCTCCAAACAGACTGTTAGCAAGTGGATAGTAGAGGCTATTTCTTCAGTTTACGAGGTGCGCAATCTGCCTTCACCTCTCCTGATAAAAGCCCACTCAACTAGTGGAGTGGCATCCTTTAGAGCCTTGATAGCAGGGGTTTCTCTTCAAGAGGTCTGTGATGCCGCTGGCTGGGCCTCCCCACACACCTTCATAAAACATTACAGTCTGGATCTGCCTTCTACACCAGGTTCATAAGTTCTCACGTCTTGAGTGTGCCAGATTACTTCACACCAGGGCGGGGTCTCTCAGTGTGGTGGAGTGGGTATTCGTTCCCCAAAGTGTCGAGTATCGATGCAGCGGGTGTTCTATTGTGAAAGGGAACATCTCGGGTTACTATTGTAACCCTCATTCCCTACTTCGACTCTGCGTCCCTCGGCCACACTTTTCATGCTCCTGAGAACGACTTGCTTCGACCCTTCAAAACCGGCTATGTTCCGGTGTCCTAGCTTCCGGATCACCGTCACATGCAACGTCACGAGTGACGAAAGACAGCACCAATCAAGATTGGAGTCGTTCCACTGCAGACTTCAGACGCATCATGCCGAAGGCATTCCCCAAAGTGTTGAGTATCGATGCAGCGTCTCGTTCCCTACTCAGGGTTACAGTAGTAACTCGAGACGTTTTCAAGGTCTTGAAAATCAGTATTTTGATCGCTATCAGCTTAAAAGGGGTTAATTTGCTTTGCCTCTGAAATTACTTTCTTTTCCAGGTAAATTCCCAGGTTACAGGGAACGTTCTCAGAACTGGCTAACGTTCTGGCAAGGTTCTCTCAAAGTTATGGACAAATGTTAATAGGATATTCTTTCAAAGTTTGTTTAAAATCAGTATATTTATATTTTAAAAACGTTAGCACAAAAACATTTACTCATCGTTTATAGAGCGTTTTTCTGAAATGGTCTGGATACATGTTCGGCTAAGTTTTACTATTTGTTTCATAACGTTCAGAGAACATTCAAAAGTCAATTTCCCATAATGTTTGTAAAATATACAAGAAAAACTTTAAAAACATTTTTAAAAAATATTGACGCCGTGAATGTTTAGAGAACATTCAGAAATGAAATGGTCTTAACTTAATGAGAACGTTAGCAACCAGTACTTAGCACATATTCTTCTTACACTGCAAAAAAAAAAAAAAAAAAAAAAAAAAACATTTTTTGTGAATGTCAATGAAATGTCCTCATTCCTTTATATCCGTGGGACTCGCGTGTGGTGCTGATATATTTCTCTCATTAGCAATCACGTCCTGCTTCATACCAGTCATGTTAAAAAACATCAACTCATCCATAAAACATTATTTCCCCATAAACATTATAAGATCTGTCAGCATGACTACAAGTTCCATTCCGCTTATTCACTGCGTCATCAATCTACGCCTTTGTTCTTGTAAGAGGCTAGCGACCCCTACCGGCGAAAAATATTGCATAGCTTTAAATATTCTTAAATCAAGATGCATTTACTAGGCAAGTAAAATGATATAAGATATTATGTCTTGTTTTCAGAAGAAAAAAAATCTAAATGAAGTGAGTTTTTGCTTAAAACAAGCTAAATTATTCACAAATGTCTTACGGGTTTGGAAGGATATGAGGGTGAGTATATAATTACTGACAATATTCATTTTTTGGGGTGAACTAACCCTTTAATAAACCACAGTTAAATGATAATATGATAACATATGATATAATGCATGTTTTCTATCAGCTGTTTAGAATCAGAACTCGTAATTCGCAAATGAATGACTATTGATCTATTCGGTCAAATGAGTTTGCAGAAAGTTCTGAAATAGTTTGTGATTCAGTTTTATTCATTTAGATAGTTCTCTCATGCACTGAATTGTTTGCAGTGGTTTTTCACACTGTGACAAGAAACTTTGGTAATACTTTATTTTGATGGTCCCTTTTGAACATTCTGGTGACTATAAGTAACTTTGCAACTACATGTCAACTAACTCTCATTAGAGTATTAGTGTACTGTCTGTTTAATATCTGATAACTCTTTATTGTGATTGTCTTCCAACAGACAGTCTACTGACTATAAGTAATTATGCAACTAAATGTCAACTTATTCTAACCCTAACCCTACCAGTCTACTAATACTCTACTAACACTCTAATGAGAGTTAGTAGACATGTAGGTGCAACGTTACTTATAGTCAACAGAATGTGTCAAAGGTACCATCCAAATGAAGTGAAACTGAAACTTTATAAGACAGGATACCGTCATATACAGTATGAAACAATACTCATAAATGGTTTCTATCTTCCTTGTGTCAAGTGATGAAACTGTTCTTTATTGTGCTGTGTAGCTTGTGAACAAGCAACACACTCTGTGCTGCAGATAAAGACAATTTATATTCATATATTCAAAACAGTATTAAAGAGGATCAAAATATGGGTAGGATACACTTTTTGATGGGGGTCCCAGTCATAATGAAAGACCAAAATGGGCAAACCACCTCCACAAGAGTGCAAACTCACATTCAGATCTTATCCTATTCTGGTATGAAACACATTCGTATCCATCTAATAAATTCCCAATGGCTAGAATAAGTAAAATACGCTAAAAATGTGTCATATTATTAAAGTAAAATGGTTTGTTTATGCTCATTCATGCATGTTGATGTTAATGTAACACTGAGGATCTATCTATGGTTTTACCTGTGGTTACTGTGCAAATATAGCAGTTGGTTACTGTGGTTATTGTGCAAAAACTATTGTACATTTTTAGAAGAGAGCGTGTTGATAGTGATAGGATTAGTTATTGTGCTTTGGGTAAATACAGTAGTTGGCCTTATTTTACTTTAACCAAACTTGCATTTGTGGATCCTGATATAGGTCGGTCTTCACATCTTCTAATTTTCTGCACAGCCAGCCAGTATCACACTAAGTTTTATTCATAATGATGACAGAAAGTTTCAAATCCCTATTGTGCCCTTTCATTGGCTTTGAGACAGAATTTGTAATAAGTGCTTGGTATATCTTCCTTTCATCCTCTTCTGCTGTACATGCCACGTTTCCCTTTGATTTTCCAGGTCATACAAAAGCTTTGCAGTAGAGGGAATCCGAAATATAGGTGGAGCATTTGCGCAAAACTGTAGATAAGACCTTCAAATAACAGTGTTCTTGAATTACATTAATATTTTTCATTTACAATGCTGCATTATTCAAAGAGATTCAAGATTAATTTAGTGTAGCTTATATGAAACCTGAAATATGGTGGTTAAAACAGTGAATCTTGAATGTTATTTTTTCAGGGACAAAATATTGCATTGGACTTCAAATGAGTAAATGTATTTTGTTTTTTTGCATTTCAAACAGATTTTTCCTTGCTATCTGAAGTGATCTGAGACCCACCCCATGAGAGTCAGAACTATGTCTTTCTCTGCCACATTCAGCCCTAGAAATAAGATGTGTGGAGCATAAGGTGACTGAAAGGCAACGTGTGAATTACTTTCTGACTATAACGTGGACTCCAGCTGTTTAATGGAGCAGTTCAGTTTAATTGTCTTGACTTGGAGCCATATTGCATTGAGTGTTGCCAATGTGACTGCATACACATGCATGTATACTGTAGGTATCAACACAAATGAGAATCAAAGCCCTGTCTCTCAGCAGGAAGTTCTTTTCACTGGAAACATGCCAGTGTTACTTGTAGGGGATTTTTCCATAACATTACATGCACATTTCATAAAAACTGCGTAGTGTAGTGCTAAATATGCACAGGAGGGCTTCAGAACAGGGTTGTAGTGCGGGTTGAAGGAGTCAAGGCAGAAAGATCCAATCCAAACATTTACTAAATAAAAATGAAACAAAATGGTACAGGCAGGTAGACGTAGGGATGGGTATCGTTAAGGTTTTAACGGTATTACTACTCTTACCACTGCTTATCGATCTGGTACTTTAACGGTATTCTTATCAGTTATTTTTGTTATATAAAAAAAGGGGGAAAAAGATATTTAGAACGTAATTAATATTGCTTTATATTCTGAAATGTAAAATGTGCAGGCTTTTCTGTTTTATCTACAGAAGGCATAGGACACCAAAAACAAAGTAGCCTGCAAACACATGGTCAAACAAAAAAGTATACAATAAGACGAATAAACAAATTATATACCCAGTGCTTTAATCTCAGTAATGTCTACTGCAGGGGACATTCTAAAACGCTTAACGTGGCTTACTGCACTAAGACAGTGATATTAAAAGACCAAACACAGTACACATCATATTAATAAACCATACTATGTATAAAAAAATAAGATGAGTCCAAAATATGAACGCAACGCGTTTAATTACACGTTAAGCATTTTCTTCCCATAGAAAACCGTTATAAGAAAACGCTTTAATCAAGCTATGATAAACTATGCAGTGTTATTTTACATTTGATTATTTTATTAGTTTATCATAGCTTGATTAAAGCTTATAAAAGGCAACATTATTAATTCAAGAGCTGCGACTGATTTTCTCTATGCCTGTTGTTGTTTGATTCACATTAATGGAGCAATCGTCAGCAGGTTTATTAGACTGCTGCCTCTTTAAGACCAAATGCAGATCTAATCATTATTGCACATATTGTCTCCAAACTATTTACGCCCATTTAAGACATACACTGGTTTTAAGTGAATAAACCGTTTAAGTGACTCTCCAAGACGGTCATTTTGACACATTTTTGTGTATATTTGATCGTTTAGACGCGTACACGAAGCCCAAAGTATATGTTGCCTGTCTCGTTGCGGTGTGTATCGGAGCGCGCGCAGCCTTTGGAACAGCATCTATTGCGTCAATTTTGGTGCTTTTTATTAGCTTTTTATTATCAAACGCGTCCCGCATTTTACAACAATCACAGAGCGTGCTGATTCTGACTATACGTTTGGGTTTTAGGGAGAAATGACAGCTGTGAAGGGAAGGAAGTTGCGCTAGACAGCATGCGGCTTTAGTTTTTTTTATGGTTTTAGCCTACCTCAAATATCTTATTTTTTATAATCATTGGAAGCCAAAATCGAAATCTAAAATAAAATTTGTTTAATATCATGTAACCATGCGTTTGAATGTTTAGTTCTGTCCTCATCGTCACTTATTAAGCAGGGCTGTTGTGTTGTGCGCGCCGTGGCTCCACGTGAAAGATGCATCACAGAAACTTAACACAGACAAATGGTTTATATATATATATATATATATATAAATAAAAGTGGCTGGCGAGATTAAATTAGCAAGATACTGTCTTTATAGCAATAATAAATAGCATGTGTACTTTAATTTCTCCAGTAGCCTACCTACAGAAGAACCGATAATGTCGGAGCTTATCGATCCAGCGGTCTTTCAAAATTCAGAACCGGGGCCCGTTTAATACCGGGTTTCGGTACCCATCCCTAGGTAGACGAGTTGAAGATCCACGAAAAGCACTGTATACAACAACATAGACATAAGCCTTAGCAAAAAGCAAACACTCAACAACGACCGACCAAGACTAAAAGAACAGAGGCTAACTAAATACAGAGACAAATGAACCATAATGATGTGAAGACAGGTGACACAGATGATGATAACGAGGGACAGGCTGGTAAGTGAGGGAGTGAATACAGGTGTGGAGACGAGGAAGATTCTGGGAAGTGAAGTGAAGAGACAAGGACAGAGTGGTGCAGACGAAGACTGTGACATTACACCCCCCTCCCGGTAGGCGTGTCTTCACGCCGTAGAACAGGGGTGGGAGGGTGGGAATCCTGATGTCTGTGACGGAATGGCGGACCGGGTGCAGCAGGTCGGACTCCACGATGGTCCAGGCGGCCATGGCGGAGCAGGACGAGGGGGCGGACAGGGCGGAGCAGGACTTGCAGGCGGCCTGGGAGGAGCAGGACGAGCAGGCAGCCAGGACGGAGCAGGACGAGGGCGTGGCCACGGCGGAGCAGACGAACCCTCGGGCGTCCAGGGCGGAGCTGTTGGACCCTTGGGCGTCCAGGGCGGAGCAGGCTGTGAGCATGACCACGGCAAAGCAGTCGGCGAAGAGCGCTTAGAACGGGCGGTACTGACCATGAACGGGGAGCCAAACCATCTTAATATTGCCTCGAGATACCGTTCAATGGTCTCACCGGGACCTACGGGTGGAATCAGCACATAAAATTGTGGATCCAACAGGGTTTGATAAAAATCAAGTTGAGTGTGAAACCAGACCAACGCTGCGGGGGGCGCCGCGAACAATCGCGCTCGGGCTCAGACCGCATCAAACGAGCCCAGTGTAAAAGCCCCTCAATGAACAGAGGCTAACTAAATACAGAGACAAATGAACCATAATGATGTGAAGACAGGTGACACAGATGATGATAACGAGGGACAGGCTAGTAAGTGAGGGAGTGAATACATGTGTGGAGACGAGGAGGATTCTGGGAAGTGAAGTGAAGAGTCAATGACAGAGTGGTGCAGATGAAGACTGTGACAAGAACATTTACATCCGTACATTTGGCAGATTTTACAGCGCATTCAAGATATAAATTTTAATCAGTTCATGCATTCCCAAATAATCAAACTCACAATCTTGGCATCACTAATGCTGTGCTCTACTATTTGAGCTGCAGGAGCAATCCCATTTAATGTATCCATAGAGAGAGATGATTTTCACCATGTAAACCTGTAGGATATAAGCTCAAAGTTTTTTTTTTTAAATGATATGCTTCTGTAGAAGCAACATACTGAAAAATATTTTATTATACATATATTTGATTACATTTTATTAAAATTACATTTTATTCATTAATTTTTGATTCATTCATTCTTTCACGCATTATAGTCCTTCACGTCTATTGCGATCTCAAAATTCGGGCCAGTTGATAATACCTAGAATTTCAAAATCGACTGCGGGCGGTAGATCCTTTTCCTATTTAGCACCAAAACTTTGGAACAGTCTTCCTACCATTGTCCGGGAAGCAGACACACTCTGTCAGTTCAAAGCTAGACTAAAAACACATCTCTTTGACCTAGCATACACATAATATATTATAGACTTCTATAATTCAATATTAGGCTGCATAGATTAGGTCAGCCGGAACTGGGAACACTTCCCTTAAATCCTGATGTACTCGTTACATCATCATAAGAAGAATGGCATCTACGCTAATTTTAGTGTCTTTGTTTATCCCGAGGTTTTCCCGCAGCCGACCGGATCCAGGCCGTATCCAGATCTGACTAGGAGCTTTGCCTGGACCCGATGACAACGCAGTGCTGAAGTGCCAACTAGCCTCTCCCTATGGAGGATCCCTTTCCCACTCTACAGATAAAATGTTGTGATTCCGGTTCGCGTACCCACCCCGAAGTGATAAAATAAAACAAAATTCTGTATCAAATTTACAGTTACTGTAAATCCGGCCTCTAGTTCATAAACGCCAGAGGAGAACTGGCCCCCGACTGAGCCTGGGTTCTCCCAAGGTTTTTTTTTTCTCCATTAGGTCACCTGATGGAGTTTTAGGACACCAGTAGGTCACTTGATGGAGTTTTTCGGTTCCTTGCCACTGTTGCCTTTGGCTTGTTCAGTTGGGGATATTCAAAATAATTAGCCAAGCATTAATACCATTGATCAGCCCTACCAAACGTGGATGTTTTTTCACTAAGAAACAAACATTATGTTATTTGATTGATATTGTGAAGCTGCTTTGATGCAATTTATATTGTGAAAAGCGCTATATAAATACACTTGACTTGACTTGACTTGACTTTCAGTTTTTTTTCAAATTGCTTACACATAATTTCTGAAACTATAGCTCCATTTCTTGAAGCTCTGCATACAAAACCACACTGTAAAACCTAACAATATATTTACTCAATTATATTGAGTTCACTGCACTCAAATAATACTGAAAAACTTGAAGTGGCTTGAATGACTGAAACAGAACTCAAACTGAATGAGTTATAGAACATTTCAGATCCCAGAATGATAATTGAATAATAATTGTAGTTAAGTGATCAATTAAGTGATGATTGGTCATTAGTGATGAACACCTGATGTTAACAAGCAGAATCACTGAAGGAAAGAGGAACACAAGAAATACAAGGTTTAAGGTCACCATGATGGAGATCAGTGTTTGCTTTAGTTGGGCTCTCGACCCTTGACCCGTGTTTATCAAAGATTTGTTATGGCACAAGTCAAGGAAAAGTATGTTTGGGAATGGTGGTCAAGGTTTGATGATGACAATCATCGGTTAATGACTTAATTCACTGATCTCATTCAGAGTCTAGTCTTTGATTAAAAGGGTAACAAATTATTAGTTTTATTTGAAACTGAGACTCTACAGTATAAGAACTAGCAATATTATGACTATCAGATAATATGAAGGATTTTACAGAAAATGTAATTCATCACCAAAACTAACACAGATATCATGAATCAGCATATGAATCTCAACAATGGTGACCATTAAAAAACTATTCATACTGCAAAGCATGATGGGTACTACCATAATACAAACCTTATCCATGGCTCCCAGCATGCATTGCAGCATGAATAATTTTTTAATGGTCACCATTGTTGAGATTCATATGCTGATTCTTGATGTCTTTGTAAGTCAGCATTATATCATAGAGGTTTTTAAAATATGATTGTAACAACACTGGGCCTTACAGCAGAATCACAGTTCTTTTATAATGAATAATACAAGTTATATATCACCTGTTTAATCAGAGATTATTCTCTAGAAAAGATCAGAGAATCAAGACACCAAATGATAATTCATCTTTCCATAAATCATCATCAAAACACAACCACATGCTCACATTTTCTTTTGGCTTTTGTGCCATAACAAATGTGTTATAATAATACTGAGTTACAGCAGCCAGAGGAAAAACTGGTGTTATAAAGTCAAGGGTCAAGAGCCCAACTAAAGCAAACACTGACCACTATCATGGTGTCTTTAAATGAAAAACAAATCATCTTCATCTAAACCTCTGTTCATTCACAATAACACCCTCTGTAGACGCATGATATAACTCAAACTGGTTTGTAATAAGTGGAGCTGGTAATGCTGTTTGTGAAGTTGTTTAATCCTCCTCTGAGATCTTCAGAGATTTAAAGATATTTTATCTTCAGTGATTTCATCTAATGTTGTGTCTGAAGTCAGTTGTAGTTCTTGTGTTTCTCTTTCCTTCAGTGATCCTGCTTGTTAACAGCAGGTGTTCATCACTAATGCTCAACAATCACTTAATTAATCACACATAAGTTCAGAGTACTCAAAACTATTGTTTTTTATGAACTTAAATGAATTGAGGTAATAAGTTTCCTCAAATGTAATGAGTTAGCTTAACTCATTGGATTGGACTTTGTGTGTGATATTGTGAGCTAGCAGTAACTGCAAGTGCTCTGAGTTCATTTAAAGTTTGTCATTTCACTGTTTTTACTCAATAAAGTGAAGTTTCAGCTATATACAGTATTAAATGCCGTGTAAAGTTTAATTGTGTATTAAGAAATATTATTGTTTTAGTAAACTCGAATAAAATAAGTTCAGAGTACTCATAACTATTGTTTTTTATAAACTTGAAAGAATTGAGGTAATCTGTTTCCTCAAATGAAATGAGTTAGCTTAACTTGTTGGGTTTTACAGTGCACAAAACATGCACAAAAACATGCAAAAACTTCAGACATCTCTTGCAAAAGCAAACACTTCATTCAGAACTATTTGAACTCTTCCAGAAATTATTTTTTGTGTAGTAACTCAACACACAAACATCAAATGATTAGCCACATACACACCAAACTATACACAGATGTGAAAATTGTAAAACACTGCTACTTGTGTCTTTTGCTTGGTCAGTGTGCAGTGGAGTGTACAGGTGTCCAGGAGTTTGTCACACGTACATGTATGTGGACAAATACACTGTATGCAGTATGTATGCACAATTGATGAATGTTACAGTTATGGAACTGAACTGAATCAACACTGAAGTGACCTGAGCTGAATATTGACACTATTGGCTTATTAGAGCTGCTTTACTGCATCATTTGTTTTGAATTTGTTATATTGTGAAGCTGTTGTGAAAGAATCTATATTGTAACTTGTATGCATATTCAGTATATATATATATATATATATATATATATATATATATATATATATATATATATATATATACACACTGAATATGCATACAATCCAAGTCTTAAAGTCAACTTTATTTCTAAAGTGCTATGTGTGTCTATATATATATATATATATATATATATATATATATATATATATATATACTATAAACAGAAATCCAAGGGGGTACAAATATTTTCTTTCTTTTTCAAAACACAGAGTTTTGATTTCTAAGTGATCAATTTATGTATAAGAGTTTTGCTCTGTTTTGCTCTGTTGATTCATTTAGAGCTGGTAAGTTTGATTCACATCTCTTTATCGAAAACTTTTTTAGAGATCACTATTGAGAAATAAATGTGAAAAACACTTCCAGAACCAAGGGCTCTTAAAAAAAAGCGGATGGTCACTGTGTAGTACTGCTATATTTCTAGCATTTTACAGTGTGCCCAAGCTTATCTGTCTTGCAACACTGTTGCAACTCACATGCATTAGCTCTGTTTCGCTTTAATGGCTTGACACAGAGGCATAAACAGGCTGTATGAGAAAATATGGCTCTTAGTAATAGGGTCATAACCGAGCACAGCTTTCCTATTCTCTCTGCTCAAATTAGGCACACTATGATAGCAGGTTAAAAAAAGACAGGAGGAGAGCAGGAGCATCCCAGACGTCCCTCATGAAAGAAAGCGCGCGTGTAATGAGGGTGTTGCATATTCATCTCACAGGTTTGTCAATGTAAGCCGGCAGATAAGTTGGCGTTATCGCCATGCAGCAATAGCAACCTGTGTCAAGGTCTTTTTGAGAAGTCATTTATAACCAGGCAAACGCAGCCTCCGCCTGCAGTGTTTGCAAGTGGACCAGGTCATGAAACAGGGTAGCCAGCCTGCCCGGTGTTCCCTGCTAATTTGTTTTTTTTTTTTACCCACAGGGGATGTGTGTGTGCCCCTGTAGTATTAATATTTGGACAAGTGACCTTACAACTTTGTATTACAATCTGATAGACGGAGAGTACGACGCAAACTAATGCAATGATTTGTAAACCAAGCCTTTCTCTATTAGGGCACCAATTGGTTGGTTCAATACAGCACTGACAGATTGTTAAGATTATCAAGACTTAATTAAAGTGGGCCTGGGGGGACAGCGCTATAGCATTAGCCAAACAAACAAAATTGACAACTCACAACATACTGAAAGAAAAGTTTTACCATAACGCATTAAATGACAAAGATAAATCTATTTAATCTTTTAGCAGGCATCTAATCTAGATTTAATCAAGGGTGGATTACAGACCGGGCCAATGAGGCCTGTGCCCCAGGGCTACTGTGTCAGGCCATCAAAGTGAGGGCAGCTCGGTAGAACTTTATTTTGATGGTTGATGGACATTTTTTATTTTATTTTTTATTGCCATTTCAAGGAGATTTGGGAGAACCATTTTGGGTACCTCAAGAACCGTTCTGTGAACAGATGTTTTTCTTAGTGTAAAAAATAGCACTTTCTATGAAGACCCTGCTTATAATGAATTATAGCTTATTTATAAGTAAGTATTAATATTTTATAAGTACATTTATAAATACTCATTACGACCTATACTGCATTACAAGAACATTTATAGTTACATTTATATTATTTTTAGAATTACCTATTTGCATTTGTGTTTTCAATGCACATGCTCATAATACCATTATACACTGATTTATAAATGAGACCATTGACCATTGAAAACAAGACCTAGAGCCACTTGTTTGCTGTACCAGTTAGTTATCAATTATGTCTTTAATAATGCTTGCATTAGAGGTCATGATTGGTAATTATGGTTTGTTAAGATCTATATCTCCTCAGCCATATGCATGGTATTGCTTATAACAGTTTGAAATTATAATTTAACAAATATTGTTGCCATTTTTTGCTAGTATGTAACATGGAAAAATATTTTTTTCAACTGTTTGTATTAATGATTTCTGTGTTTTTTTCATTATTTTATTACAGGAATTATTGTTCATTGGTTACATTTACAAGTAAACAACTTATGTAAACAACAGTAAACAAAATGAATAATGATGATTTCTTAACATTTGCTTTATGAAAAATGCATCCTATGTTTTGACTTTACTTAAAACCATCAATGATGCGTTTATATAGGTTAGTAACTGTATTATCGCTCACAATAAGTATTAACACAACACGGCTATTAAAAACAGTATATTCCCTTATTTGACTGAAATAATTTGAGTTACTAAAAAGTCATTGTAACTATAATATAATAACATTATATCAATGCAGGTTGCATCTTTATAAATACATTCATGGAACAATTATACGACTGACTAATTAATACTTATATATCAGTGTATAATGGATTATGAGTATGCACATTCAAAAAGCAAATGCATGACTTATAAGTAATTATAAAAAATATATATATAGATGTAAATATTATTGTTCTTATAATGCAGTATATGTCTTAATGAGTATTTATAAGTGTATTTATAAAATAGTAATACTTATTAATAAGTATAAATGGAGCTATAATTCATAAGCATGGTCTTCATAGAAAGTGTTACCAAATATTATAATAATCTGAAGATAAATTTTCAACTATAAAGAAGCTGTTGTGGAAAGTTTCCATGGATCTTAAAAGTTCTTCACGGAACCATAACTGGCAGTAAAGAACCTTTTCGGACAGCTCTTAAAAGTAAAAGTAAAAGTACCTGTGAGTGTTGGCAGTTAGTGCAGTCAGATCTAGGCAGACAGTAAATGTGTGCGACACTAATGATGAAAATTGTCACACACAACATTTAGTTTTATTCACAAAACATACAGGTTTGAAGGCTCATGAACCTCACCATTTTTAGCACAGCTATTTTATTTTAGCTCAGCATTGGATGAAAATCAATAGGGCACTTCCTCTAATGAAGATAATCTAATCAAGTGTTATTTTAGTATTATTGAGATAGTTTGAATTAATTTATTGAACTAGGTTTTTTTAGTTCAACTAGTGTTTTCATTTCATTTATTAATTTTATTGTGTGTTTTGTCATTTTTTTATACATGTCTTTATAGTTTGTATTAATTTTTGTTTTAGTTTTAGTTTTATTTTAGTGCATCAAGTTAAACTAAATGGAATTGAGAAATTTTGACGGAGGAGAAAGAGTTATGTATGGTATGTTCGCAACATTTTTATATCTCTTTATTTTGCTTTTTTCTTGTTATTTTACTATTGCATCTCGTAGACCTAATTGTGGCAAGAGGAGGCAGTCACTTAGGTTGGTGCTCTGGGGCCTCACAGGACCACAACTTGGTTTTAATTTGGAAAAATGTGCATAACAAATATCAAGAATGTTTTGTTTGTGTGCCGACTTAATTGTGTTTGCTTTGCTAGTGGTCTTGTATTATGCCCTCAGGGCCAACAAACACTGCCATTAGAAATCAAGTTACTCTTATCAAAATCTCACCTTTTTCATTAAAAAATTATTTTTCTTCATTAAACTCTGTAGAAAGGAAGAGCAAATTAAGACTATACCTCTTAAGGCATCATACACAGGGAAATCTAACGAAATTGCAGTACACATAAATATGAGTGAGCCGAGAATAAAAAGCTGAAGGACTTTGAAAACGAGCATGAAGGAGTGCATCTCAATAACTTATTTTCTCTTTCTTTTTGGAATTTACTGTCATGTTTGGCTGCCAAAGTTGTAGGCAGAATAACAATTGCAGGAGGGCAATTACTGTCAGCAAGGGGATAGATGCTTCCCCGATAAGTTTGGCTGTCACATTTAAAATGACAGCTATTCAGCTTCTCCTGATAAGTTGCAAACGATATTGTCATCATTAAGTTTTAATGGATATGAGGTTATGCACTTCCAGCAACATGAACAAGAATAATGCTGAGAGGGGGGGGGGGGGGGGACACGGCTGGCGCACAACACTGCCAAGTCCAAAATTGTTAAATGGACCCTGCGTACCATATAGCCTTGGCTGAATTTCATCAAAGATGTCCCTGTACAGTTTGTGAGTAGGCTACATTTAAATTACGTCCAGACATGCATTTTTAATAACGACAGTTTGCGTGCTGTACTCTTCATCATTCTTTCATATCAAAGTACCAGAGAACTGAGAAAAACAGAGTTAGCATGTTTTTCTGAGCGCTGAGAGAGAACAGGGCTGAAGTGAGTTCTCTGATGTAAATTTAAAATTGCATGTTGTAGAGATCAGGCTGGCTTGTACTCGTTATAGTTTATCTCAACAGGAGCTTAGTTTGTTCCTTGCCTTGTCTAGTGACAAGTGCCCCAGCTCACAACATTATCCACACCCTCCTTCAATAGATACGATGAACCGTTTTGATGCATACAGTCTCGTAATCAATGCCTCAGGCACACTTCATTTCCATGTTTTTCCATTTTCTCTGCCTCTCCCTCATGTAGCATGATACATGAAAAAAAAAATTACAAGGCAAATGACACAGACAGAAAAAGCAAGGCATTCATCTTGAACTTTATGACATTATAAACTTCCAATTAGATTCCAGTTGAATGATGCACATACACTTGTACTCGTTACATCATCATAAGAAGAATGGCATCTACGCTAATTTTAGTGTCTTTGTTTATCACGAGGTTTTCCCGCAGCCGACCGGATCCAGGCCGTATCCAGATCTGACAAGGAGCTTTGCCTGGACCCGATGACAACGCAGTGCTGAAGTGCCAACTAGCCTCTCCCTATGGAGGATCCCTTTCCCACTCTACAGATAAAATGTTTTGATTCCGGTTCGCGTACCCACCCCGAAGTGATAAAATAAAACAAAATTCTGTATCAAATTACAGTTACTGTAAATCCGGCCTCTAGTTCATAAACGCCAGAGGAGAACTGGCCCCCGACTGAGCCTGGGTTCTCCCAAGGTTTTTTTTTCTCCATTAGGTCACCTGATGGAGTTTTAGGACACCAGTAGGTCACTTGATGGAGTTTTTCGGTTCCTTGCCACTGTTGCCTTTGGCTTGTTCAGTTGGGGATATTCAAATTAATTAACCAAGCATTAATACCATTGATCAGCCTTACCAAACGTGGATGTTTTTTCACTAAGAAACAAACATTGTTATGTTATTTGATTGATATTGTGAAGCTGCTTTGATGCAATTTATATTGTGAAAAGCGCTATATAAATACACTTGACTTGACACTTGATTCATTATTTTTTGTATCTGACTATCCCCTATGGCATTAAATGTCTTAAGTGAACTCTTTTATGGTTTGAACAACTTTTGCAATACAAAGATTGATTGGCCTTTCCATGGTCCATGTTATGTTCAAAATAGCATATTATACTAACCCTACTATATTTGTCAATGTCAAAATCAACTTGACCTTCAGCAAGGGGATAGATGTGTGACAATTGATTCTTAAATAATGTCTGCTGCAATTTTAACCTTTGTTTTCCTATTAGTTTCATTATTTCATTTTTTTTAAAATCAATCACTTAAATTAATCATTTAAATATCTGTAACATTTACTATGAAGACTATATTCAGAATGCATTATAAGGGTATTCTTAATGCATTATAATACATGCATAAACAACCTTATAATATGTTGTATCATCTGATAAATAATCATATCAACAGTAAAAATACATTATACTTACATCTTTGTGGTTATAACTTTTAGTTGCAAGAGTACAATGCATTATAACCCTAAATTAAGTTTGCATTAATAATGCATCATGAGGGTATTCTTAATGCATTACAATGCATGCATAATGCCTTATAAACAACCTTAATATGTGTTGTATCATCTCATGAATAATCAAAACAACAGTAAGAGTAGTACCTATGTCACACACACACACACACACACACACACACACTCATCACATGGATTTTGTTTTCAGTTTGCACCATTAGTTTGTTGTTATGGATGTTAATTTGATTTGTCATTCTGTTCAGCTGTGTGTGATTAATTACTTTGTTTATCTCTTGTATTTAAGTTCTGGTGTTTCTGTTCTTATTGGTCCGGCCTTGTCTGTTTTATGGTTGTGTTTCTTTTGCCTGCCTATTTGGATTACCTTCAGTTTGGATTACTAAAGACTTTTGTACTTGATTCCTTCATTTTCGTGCTACTGTTATGACAAAGTAATACATCTTATGATTAGCATTTTACTAGCTTTTTACTACTTGAAGTGACGTGACAAAAACAAAAAGTTTGTTGTAAACAAATGTTTATAATGTGGTTATAATATTTAAAAAAAAAAAGTGGTGTTTGTCTGCTTTAAGTAACAAAAGTTTCTTCAAAAGTCTTATTTTAAACACCCATAAAAGTCTTCTTTTAAACACCCATAAGATATCATGAAGCGGTTAGAAGACATAATGTCATGTATAATGTGGCCAAGGAAGTGTGAGGGGTATTTTCTGGCAAGCCAGTATTCCCTTTCAGTGATCTTGAGGTGCTCTTTTAAAAGTTTAGTTGTCCTGTTGCCATTGTAGCACCATATATCCATTTTGAATGTCTTCCATGCACGCTCTAAATGGTTGTTTATAATGGCTATATGGTTGTTTACAAGGCATTATGCGTGCATTATAATGCATTAAGAATACCCTTATGATGAATTTTAAATGCAGGCTTCATCTGCTGTTATAATGCATAATATTCTTAAAAGTTATAACCATAAATAGGTAAGTATTATAATATATTTTAACTGCTGTTATGATTATTCATCAGATGATACAACATATTATAAGGTTGTTAATAAGGCATCATTAAGCAGATCATGGCAGAGCTGAGGGAGCGTAGAGACAAGGCAGAGCCGTAGGGCTGACATGTCGAGGTGGAGCAATAAGCCTGGAGGTCCAAGGTGAAGCCAGGGGATCCGCACTGGTGGTTAGGGGGTTTAAGGGTGGAGCAGACAAGCTGGAGGAAGGAGCTGTGAGGCCAGATGGGTAGGTAAGTCCAGGGAATTTGACAGAACCAGCGGTAAGGGTGTTGACAATGGGGTGGGCAGTACATTGGGTGGGATGGGGTCATCCATGATGCAGTGTGTAATAGTGGGTGATAATCGATGAACTCAGTGAAAAGAAGGTGATCCTTCCTCAACAGCAGTATCTGTCCAAAAATGTCATCCATCCCACTTCAGAAGAGCTGCTTGAAAGTCTCATTGTCCCAGGGCTCCTCCACATACTACTCAGGCGATTGGCCATTCTGTGAGTAACAGTCCATTTCATGTTTACTCATTTTGAGGGTTGGTTCTTCTGTATGGTGATAGGCAATGGATGCATGGTGAAGAATTTCTAACAAAGATACTTTAATAAACACAGAGTCTATCGCCAGAATAATAACACTAATCACACTAAATCACAATGAGAATCGACATAGGATTGAACAAAACAGCGAGTAGTTATACACAGAGAACAAAACTAGGTATAGGTTGGATTAATCAGTAACCTAGGTAAAAAACAGGGAGAACTTAGTAACTGTCACGTTTTTGTTTGTGTTTGGACTGTGTTTGATTTGGTTCACTTCATTTATTGATCTGTCTCACCTGTGCCCTGTTAATCACCTCATTTAGTCATCTCGTTTGTTTTGCCCCAGCTGTGTCTTATTTCCCTGATCTGTTTCCTTGTGTATTTAAGTCCTGTGTGTTCCTTCAGTCTTTGTCGGTTGTTGAAGTGTCAAGGTCAGTGTTGAATGTCTTTGTATTCCTGAGTTTCTTAAGTTCCTGAGTATTCCTGTAATCTGAGTTTGTGAATAAACCAGATGTATTGAAATCCTGTCTCCTCGTCTTCAAACTGCAATACCCTGACAGAACGACCGACCAACCAAATAAAGATGAACATTTTTCAGTGCCTGGCGGTCAAGTCCCCTGAGCAGCCTTCCACCTGGGACAGAGAAACTTTTAGGGGAACCCGTCTGGCTAGCTTTAGGGGAACTCGTGGAGGACGGAAGAGGAGGAGAAAGGCCTCCTCAACGGCTTGTCCGGTGGCTCCTAACCCAGAGACCATCCCGGTGGTGACTGCCATCCGTGACGCGCCGCCCAGGCGCCTTGCTCTGCCTGCGCCACCCAGACGTCCTGCTCTGCCTGGCCCACTCAATCTGCTCGCCCTGCCAGCGCCATCCCAGCGACCTGGCACGCCTGCCGAGCCAGAGCTTCACGTCACGTCTGCCGATCCAGAGACTGGACAGCCGGTGTCTGTTCCCGTTCCTGAGCCGGTGTCTGTTGTCGGTTCCCGTTCCTGAGCCGGTCCTTCTCCCCAAGAAAATTGGCTATACGTCACCGCTATGGCCACCCGAAGTGTCTTCACCGTCATGGCCACCCGAAGGGTCCTCACCCCCCTGGACGCCCGAGGGTCCGACAGCTCCGCCCTGGACGCCCGAGGGTCCGACAGCTCCGCCCTGGACGTTTCCTTCAGTCTTTGTCGGTCGTTGAAGTGTCAAGGTCAGTGTTGAATGTCTTTGTATTCCTGAGTTTCTTAAACTCCTGAGTATTCCTGTTATCGACGTATTGAAATCCTGTCTCCTCGTCTTCAACCTGCAATATCCTGACAGTAACTATGAAAAAAAAACAGAAAACACAGGAACATGAACAAAAATACCTTTGACACCTACACTGCAATATATATTGATGTTGTGAATACAACAAAGATTTGGAATATGTTTTACAAAAAGTTGTTCTACTTCAAAATTCCATATTACTTGCTGTTTCTTTGTAATTGTTTGTATATTACTTGTTGTATATTAATTGTTTGGATCTTGGTAGGATCGATTGCTCGATTGTAATAGTTCGACTCTAAGCACACAATACGCCAGCTTTTGTTACTTCAGCAAGCTCTGTGTGTGTCTGAAATCTATCGATTGTGTTTGTCTGTTTTAGACAGGAGTTTATCACTATGTCAGGATTTAGACCATACCATAGTACAGAGACAGCTCTCATTAGAGTTACAAATGATTTGCTCTTATCATCCGATCGTGGTTGTATCTCTCTCTCTATTAGTGTTACTTCATCTTAGTGCTGCATTTGACACCATTGACCACAACATTCTTTTAAATAGACTAGAAAACTATGTTGGCATTAGTGGAATTGCACTAGCATGGTTTAAATCATACTTATGGGACCGTTATCAGTTTGTAGCAGTAAATGAAGAGATGTCTTATCGATCACAAGTTCAGTATGGCGTACCACAAGGCTCAGTACTAGGACCGCTGCTGTTCACATGCTACCATTAGGACATATCATTAGAAAACATGGAATTAGCTTTCACTGTTATGCCGATGATACTTAGCTGTATATTTCTTCACGCCCTGACGAAACTTACCAATTCACAAAATTAACGGAATGCATAGCTGACATAAAAAACTGGATGACTAGTAATTTCCTACTACTAAATTCTGAAAAAACAGAGATTCTAATTATTGGACAAAAAACTTCCACACGTAATAACCTAGAATACTGTCTAATACTTGATGGCTGCTCTGTGAAGTCTTCGTCATCGGTTAGGAGCTCTTTGATACCAATCTTTCATTTGAAAGTCACATGTCTAGTATCTGTAAAACTGCATTTTTCCATCTTAAAAATATATCTAAATTACGCTATATGCTCTCATTGACAAATGCGGAACAATTAGTTCATGCGTTCATGACATCAAGGCTAGATTATTGTAATGCTCTACTGGGTGGTTGCCCTGCATGCTTAATTAACAAATTACAGCTAGTTCAAAATGCAGCAGCTCGAGTTCTTACTAGAACCAGGAAGTATGACCGTATTTGCCCGGTTCTGTCAATACTGCATAAGCTCCCTATTAAACATTGTATACATTTCAAAATATTGCTGATTACTTACAAAGCACTAAATGGTTTAGCTCTGCAGTACTTGAGCGAGCTCTTAACGCATTATACTGCCGTGCAAAGGCAAAAGACCTTAACTTCAATTTTGGTCAAAAATGAGTTATTGCCATATTTGGAACAATGGACATCAGTTTTATCATGTGGAAAAATATCTCGCGTCAATTTTGTTCTTTTCTGCTAAAAATAAGATGTTGTTTTTGCCATAACTTCCAAAAGCAGAGGGAAAGCAAAGGCAGAAGCATTTAACATCAGTTTTTACTTTTAGCTTGGTTCCGCTGCACTCTAGAACGCTTAAGTTACAGTGGAGTTAAGGCACTCTGCCTTTGTTTTACCCACCAGCAATATGCTTGCCGCGCTGACGTTACGGTGTTATGCTTACTGTATATGTAATTGAAGCACTTTTGCCACATGCATTAACGTTTTTCTGGAGCTCCTTGGCAGTCAGAAACCTCAATGAGGCTGAAGAAGAGGGATAAATTAAATTCTCTCTCTCTCTCTCTCTCTCTCTCTCTCTCTCTCTCTCTCTCACACACACACACACACACACACACACACACCCACACAAAGAGTTTTTTTTTCATTTATTCTGGAAAACATAATCACAATGTCATCAGATATAAGCATATTCCTATACGTTTTGTCAGAAAAGGGTGAATGATATTTGAGAAAGGGCGTCTACATATTACTGGCATAGCCAAATCAAACCTTTCACATGTAAGAAATATTTGTGGAAGGTTACTTTAACAGTACCTCTTAAAGTGTTATTTTACATAAATTAAGTACAACGATAAAGTTTTAAAATGATCCAGTACAGATAATAGCCTTCTCATTATTTTTATTTTGTAATATCCCAGGTGAAAAAGACGTACTGTTAAATGTATTAAACATGTATTATAGTATATTTTTATTGTACTAAAAACATACGCAAGAACATTTTTAATACATTTAATAGTACATTCTTTTTAGTACATTTAACTTCCGAATAAGGGTCAAAGGTCAAGTTCGAGCTCAATTTTTTTTTTATGTACATAAATATATTCATTATGACAACTACTCAGTGTCCTACCTATCATTCAAAATTGGCTGGACAACAAAAAAACTTTAAAGTCATTTTTCTCATTTTCACACTCTGATGAGTTAAGGTCTTTTGCCTTTGTAGGGCATTATAGTCCTTCACGTCTATTGCGATCTCAAAATTCCAGCCAGTTAATAATACCTAGAATATCAAAATCGACTGCTGGCGGAAGATCCTTTTCCTATTTAGAACCAAAACTTTGGAACAGTCTTCCTACCATTGTCCGGGAAGCAGACACACTCTGTTAGTGCAAAGCTAGATTAAAGACACATCTCTTTGACCTAGCATTCACATAATACATTATCGACTTCTATAACTCAACGTTAGGCTGCATAGATTAGGTCAGTCGGAACTGGGAACACTTCCCATCCTGATGTACTCGTTACATCATAAGAAGAATGGCATCTACGCTAATTTTAGTGTCTTTGTTTATCCCGAGGTTTTCCCGCAGCCTGCCAGATCCAGGCCGTATCCAGATCTGACTAGGACCTTTGCCAGGACCCGATGACAACGCAGTGCTGAAGTCAACTAGCCTCTCCCTATGGAGGATACCTTTACCAATCTACAGATGAAGCATTGTGCGGAATTTCGGTTTGCATACCTAACCCAAAGTGATAAAATTAAATAAAATTCTGTATCAAATTTATAGGAAAGACAAGTAGTTTGTTTAGGCATGGTTTGTAGGGAATTGCAAACCTGCGCACATATATTCAAACGCACATAACTATAGAATCAATTCTTAATGCGCATGTGAACGCCATCAGCGTTTATCACAGGTTCGCGTTTAGAGTCTGTTTAGAGAGAACGGCGTAGTCTTAGCGGCCCCTAATTTAATAACAAATGTATATTTTAAATAATTTAATTTAACCCTAATTTAAATAACAATTTAAAAACTAAATTTAGCTGGAAAATAACATTATTCAAGAACCGCTATAAAGCCAAAACAATCTCTGTTACCTTAAATTATATGTTTATCTCTGTAAAGCTGCTTTGAAATAATCTACATTGTTAAAAGCGCTATATAAATGATGACTTGACTTGACTACTAATACTTTTTGAGTTTGTTGGTATGTAGTTGCAAAATAATGAGAGTTGGTTGACATGTAGTTGCAAAGTTACTTATAGTTTAAGGAATGTCTGAAAGGGACTATCGAAATAAAGTGTTACCCAAATATTTGCCAAATATATAAACAAACACACATATGCTGTAGCATAATATTACAGTACTTCACGTCTCTACTAGTGACATGAAAAGCAGGCTATTTAAACATTTAATTGCCTAATAAAAACAACTGAAGTGGGTACTGTAATTGGGAATGGGAGAAGAACATTTTGGAGTCATAGATGTTTTAAAACCATACGTCATCTCTCTGCAGACACATTTTTCTTCAAAGAATTGTGAGCTCTGGTCTTGAGAGGCACGTAGGTTTTGTCAATGGTCAGAAGACCCAGGGGAAAAATGCAGTTACAAGGACGTGGCGGAAGATTCAGTCAACTGATTCAAAATCATGATTATTCATTAAAAAAACACACACAAAGAATATGTTGTCTGCAGCACAGAGAGATTTGGTCATTAATGGACGCCCTGCAAGCCCTATGGAGACAAATAATTCAGATTTTCTATAGAAGGTGTCTATTTTTTTTTATTTATTTTTTTTTTTTTATGTTTAGCAAAGCAAGGAACATTAAACTGAATAATACTAACCTTTTCATATGGAACAAAATGCCCAAATACGAGATTAACATTCTGGGAAATAAAGACATTAGGACAGTGGGTAATGAAATGTCTAAAAAGCATCTGGAAGCTCAAGGACTCTGTGTCATGATCTCCTAAAGGAACAACCTGCATGCTTCCTCCCACTTTTTATCTTGCAAAGAGGAAAGTCTCATCCCATTTTGAGGATACCAGTCCATTTGGGAATACATTGCATTTGAAATGCTGCATTGCATACTAGACCAGACACTGGAGCATATCAAAGAGATGTGCACAGTTGTCAGAGGTTAAATTAATGACTGCTGTGTCCATTTGAATTTGTTGCCTTTGTGCTTATGACATGAATTTTTCTCTTCTTTTGTTCTTTTCTTTTCCCCCCATAGGTGGTCCTGGCTTAACATTTTACAGAACAATATATGGCCAAATGTCGTGTGTAATAATGTGTGTGGAGTTTTTTAGTGTTTTGTGTGATTCTCTTCAAGCTATTAAATGGAAATAACTTATATTTCTCTGAATAAATAAATAAATAAATAAACACCCATAACTGCCACCACAAGACCAGGGTTAACAAAACGTATTATAGTTAACTAAAACAAAAACAAAAAAACAGTTTTCTTACTTGAAATTTAATCAACTGTAACTGAAATAAAATACATATAAAAAGTACCTTCTACTTATTTTATTCAGCTAGTTGCACCAAGCAGGATTTCTCATTTTCATTTAGTTTAACTTGAAGCACTAAAATAACTAAAACTGAAATTAAAATGTATAAAAAATAAATAGACATATTTAAAAAAAACAGAAATGAAAAATGACAAAACAAACACAATTACTACAACTTTGATTAAAATTAAAATTAAAACGTGCAAAAATGCAAAAGTAAATTAATTCAAAATATGAATCAAAACTGTAATGTCAATGATACTAAAATAACACATGATTCAGACACAGTATATATGTAGATTTCTTTGAATTGAAGTAACCATGAAATCACAGTTGACATTTTTGGTTTATTTTATGGAATATTGTAGTATATATTATTATAAATTATTGTAATGTGCAAATCTATAACATCTAAGTTTTCAAAGAATTTGATCCAGATTCAAAATCTAAATTTAATTTATTAAACAGAATCCACTCAGGTACATACAAAAGTGAGAGTCCACAAAATAGAGCACCAACAGTACCAGACAAATGAATGAACCAGAGGAGTGGAAGGATCATGATGGAAGCTTTGCTGACCACACCCTGGGGACGACCGATGGGTTGAATCGTGTTCGGCGGGGGAACTGCTAACTTCAGACTGCTGCCCTGCGTTTTGCTCTTAGCTGAAATACGCTGTGACTGACTCAATAACAAACAAACAATAAAAAAGAAACAGTAAACAGCTCTGGGGACACATTTAACATCCAAATTATTATTTGATTTAGTATATTTACAAATAAATAATTTATTTTATGCAAGGCATCAGGCATTTCCATCACGCGAAAAGACAGATGCTACACTCGTTTAGGTGACACACATTGGATTCCTGTATGTTGCTGTGCATAAAATTAAACGATTTACAACAAAATAACGATTTTATAGATAAAATAAAATGTACAATACACAAACCTCCATTTCCTGAAGAAATGCACCAATTAGATGGCACTGAGAACTGCTCTCTCCAGAAGATGATGCAAAAAGCCAGAGGTAAATAACTCAACCCCTGGGTTTTTACGTCTGACCCAGGAGTTGGGTAACACAAAAACTACCCAAACACTGAAAAAAATATCAACCCAAAAGATAATAACCTAACAGGCTCAACCAAGCATCATAGGTTGAAAAAATAACCCAGGTTTTTGTAGAGTGCAGTAGCTTAGGCCACAGATAGAGAAACACCCTGGATGCTGGCAGAGCTAACACAATCAAACCCATGCCAGCATAGGAGAGAACATGCATTCCACGCAGAAATGACTTGGACCAGGTACCTTGTTGCCACACTCATGACAGCTAAACTGAGTCAGAGAAAGAAACCACTGTAAAGATGTGACAGTTCATCCAACCCATGACGCCAATGAGCCAAGCCAACCTATTCTCAAATCACAGGTTAATAAAACCTGAATCACTTTTAGCTTCACAGCCCCAAGCGAAAGGTTTGGCAAACGCCTATTAAAATGAAATGAATGGTTAACATGGAAGTGCCTTATCTAAAGCATTTCCATAGCAAAGCAATACTGCAACAAAAAGCTCTCATCCAACTGATAACACATCCAACTTTGCTTTTGAAAGATCTGCCGGTGTGTCCTGTCACTGCGGCTTTAAAGCAGCCTTTTTTTAATGAGAAACTGTGATTCTATCGCAGGTAATTAAAAATCGGCTAATCTGATTCATCCAAGACAATGCCATTGACTAAATTAAAAAACTAAAAGTGGAGCCGTGCTAATATTCTGCACAGACTGGCGGGACTAAAAGAAGTGCATTAGCTCAAATAAACAAACCCTTTGGCGAATGGAACTCAGTAAAGCACTTCATTTAATAGGAGCTGACAATGGAGTCATGCTTGAGAAGGGAAATGTTAGCAGGTTGGTAAAAAGCCCACACTTAGTCATTGTCCGTTCCAAATTGTTACCCAATTACCTTGTCGGACCTGGAAGGAGTGAAATGCTCTGCCCAAACGAGCACATCAAAACTTGAGACCCTGTCTAATGTCTCATTTTATGGACTAATTATAGTTTTGTTTTAATAACACTCTCGTCCGGCTTCTCTCAATGCTGCTATCTCCTTGCATCAGAGCATTTTAATAATGGAGAATAGCCTGATTAAAATGTCCCGATTTCCCCATGACATTTTCATGCATTAAGATAGCTTCGGTGTTTAATTTGAAGGGAGTGCCAGTACTGCAGGCGACTCTCAGCACTGTTAAATTAAATGCTTGCGGGGGAAACTAAAGCATTGTTTACATTATCTGTGAATTCAACAGGTAAATGACAAAGTGGAAGCCTTTCTTTCTTGCACACACACTCACACACACTTTATTCTGTTCTGTGAAAATCAAACATCAATCTTGGGAGGTCACCAGCAACCTTGAGGATTCTGGCTTTTGTTTTATCGAAGGCTTCAGCTTAAATGCTCCTGAAGGGCGATACTAATAGAGTAAGGAGACACCTTTTTTTTTGTGTGTGTGTGTGTCAGAATGTCCGGATTCTTTACTGAACTCTTTACGTTTTTTCATTGACCATAAATGCTCTTGGTAATCTGGTCGTTCATCAGTAAAAGTAACATATTTGATTTTGTACATTTAGTCTGACTTTAGCCTGCTTTGTTGCAGGGTCACTGTGCAGGGGATATGTGTAGAAATGCATGCCCATCTGGCAAAATTCATTCATATGGAAAGCTTTGCAATGTAATCAAAAACACTTTCGTTCCGCAAATAACAGATTTCTAGTATGATGTAATATTGTACACAATTATGCAGTGGTGAGTTTTAATAGGTTTAAATTTCTACTACGTTACTGTACTTAACTACTTTTTTTTCAGATATCTTTAGGCTACTTTATCAGAGTTTTTTTATTTATTTTTTTGGTAACTTTTACTTTTGCTTCACTACATTCCAAAGAAAAATAATATTGTACTTTTGGTTTCACTTTATTTTGATGGTCCCTTTTGAACATTCTACTGACTATAAGTAACGTTGCACCTACATGTCTATTAACTCTCATTAGAATGTTAGTAGAGTATTAGTAGACTGGTAAGATTAGGATTAGAAGAAGTTGACATGTAGTTGCAAAGTTATTTATAGGCAGTAGACTGTGTTGGAGATATGAAGCAGTCTACTACTCTAATGAGAGTTAGTTGACATATAGTTGCAAAGTTACTTATAGTCAACAGAATGTTCAAAAGGGACCATCAAAATAAAGTGTTACCGTACCTTTTCTTCACTACTTTCCATAAACATATATCCTCGTTATTTTTAACTGAAGAAATTGAGTCAACAACTCACTGATTCAAGGATCCAATCAAAATGAGCCAAGAACAGTCGTGTCATCTGCATGTCCAACATTGATGTCCTTCCCTCGCTAAATTCCATCCGTACAGTACAGTTTAATGTTTTGATAGTGTATCATAAGTGCGTGGAATGAAATAAAAAGTTTGCTTATTTTTTTATTATTAGTGCTGACTAGTCTGACAAGTGCTGTGTACAATGAATATACTTTATACTTTTAATACTTACGTACATTAAAAATCAGTGCTTTTGTAATTTTACCCAAAAAATGAGTACTTACATTTTAATAGTGTTTTTAATAGTGTAAATCTGTATATATATATATATATATATATATATATATATATATATATATATATATATATATATATATATATATACATATATATATATATATATATATACATATATATATATATATATATTTTTTTTTTTTTTTTTTTTTTTTTTTTTCAGTACAGCTTACTTGATTTGTGTACTTGGTTTATCCAAAATGTATGAAATAGATGCTGACACGTCAAAATATGCCATCGTTTGCTGCATCACTAAATGGGACTCTGCTTACCTTTCATATTCATGTTTCCTACTGGTCCTAAACTGTTTTCAAATTAGCTCTGTTATTGTCTTATCTTACACTCTCAAATGTTATACTTATATTCTTATCTTGCTGGCAGATGATGGCTTCCTCCCACAGTTCCCATATTTTTTATTGAATTGTCAAGTATTTTAAATCCTTTATCTTCAATTAATGACATGTACATCTTTCAAACAGGATACAAGCAGTGGTTGATATTGATTATATTGATTGCAGTTCTACAGTAACATAACAGAAGACTTTGGCCCTGAGAGCAATAATAAATGACTTATTTTTAACCTTTATTCATATAGCGCTTTATGCAATTCAGATTGTTTCAAAGCAGCTTTACAAAGATAACAGGGAAATTATGTATTTCGGCTATTGTTCAGCTGATGTCAGTTTAGTGTTGATTCAGTTTTGTTATAAAGATCATAAAAAAAAAAAAATTAAAGCTCAAGCTCAGATCTATGGCAAGCCATTTTAACTTTTATTCATTTCCAGGATATGAATCTTTGATATCAACAATTACATTTTTTGATATTAAGAATTCAATTGTTGATATCAACAATTTAATTCTTGATATCAAGAATTTAATTGCTGATATCTGTAATTGTATTTTCACTAGTGAAATGTCACCATAGGCTGCCATTAAAAATCAATTTTGATATCAAGAATTGATTTTTTACTAGTAGAAATATAATTTTTTATATCAAAAATGAACATTGTTACTAGTAGCAATTAAATTGTGGATATCAAGAATAGACATTTTAACTAGTAACAATTGAATTATTGATATCAAATATAAAGGTTTTTACCAGTAAGAATTGTATTTCTGATATGTGAAATTGGAATTTTAACTAGTAAGAAATCAATTCTTGCCGTTTTAACTTTTATTAATTTCCAGGATATGAATTGTTGATATCAAGAATTCAATTGTTGATATCAAGAATTACATTTTTTGATATCAACTATTTAATTCTTGATATCAACAATTGAATTCTTGATATCAAAAAATGTAATTCTTGATATGAACAATTTAACTGCTGATATCTGTAATTGTATTTTCACTAGTGAAATGTCACCATAGGCTGCCATTCAAAATCAATTGTTGATATCAAGAATTGATTTTTTACTAGTAGAAATATAATTTTTTATATCAAAAATGAACATTGTTACTAGTAGCAATTAAATTGTGGATATCAAGAATAGACATTTTAACTAGTAACAATTGAATTATTGATATCAAATATAAAGGTTTTTACCAGTAAGAATTGTATTTCTGATATGTGAAATTGGAATTTTAACTAGTAAGAAATCAATTCTTGCCGTTTTAACTTTTATTAATTTCCAGGATATGAATTGTTGATATCAAGAATTCAATTGTTGATATCAAGAATTACATTTTTTGATATCAACTATTTAATTCTTGATATCAACAATTGAATTTTTGATATCAAAAAACGTAATTCTTGATATGAACAATTTAACTGCTGATATCTGTAATTGTATTTTCACTAGTGAAATGTCACCATAGGCTGCCATTCAAAATCAATTGTTGATATCAAGAATAGATTTTTTACTAGTAGAAATATCATTTTTGATATCAATAATTACATTGTTACTAGTAAAAATGCGAATTCCTGATATCAATAATTAAATTGTCACTAGTTGAAATGTCTATTCTTGATATCAACAATTTAATTGCTACTAGTAAAAATTTTCATTTTTGATGTCTGAAAATGTATTTCTGATATCAATATAGTTTTAGATATCTAAAATGGCTTTCTTACTAGTAACAATCACATTCATGATATCAGAAATGAACATTGTCACTAGTGAAAATGGAATTCTTGATATCAAAAATGAGCATTGTTACTAGTAGCAATTCAATTGTTGATATCAAGAATAGACATTTCAACTAGTAACAATTGAATTCTTGATATCAAAAATAAAGGTTTTTACTAGTAATAATTGTATTTCTGATATGTGAAATTGGTATTTCAACTTGTAAGAAATCAATTCTTGATATCAACAATTGGTTTTGAATGGCAGTCTATGGTGACATTTCACTCGTGAAAATACAATTACAGATATCAACAATTATAATTTGTACTAGTTGAAATTCAATTGTTGATATCAAGAATTAGCATTGTTACTAGTGGAAATGTTATTCCTGATATCAAAAATTGCCATTGTTACTAGGAGAAATCTAATTCCTGTTATCAATTAGTATCATTTTAACTAGTGAAAATGTGGTTGTTGATATCAAGAATTCATATCCTGCGAATGATTAAAAGTCAAAACGGCTTGCCTATTGCCATTCCCAGGATATAAATCGTTATTATCAAGAATTATAGTTTTTACTAGTTGAAATTCAATTGTTGATATCAAGAATTATCATTGTTACTAGTGAAAATGTAAATGTTGATATCAAAAATTAGCATTACTAGTGAAAATGTAATTCCTGATATCAAAAATTGCCATTTTTACTAGTAGAAATATTATTCCTGATATCAATAATTATAATTTTAACTAGTGAAAATGTAATTGTTAATATCAAGGATTCATATCCTGGAAATGAATAAAAGTTAAAACGGCTTGCCATACAGATCAGTTCTCATACAGCAGTGTCAGTACAGTCAGATCAATAATATTGGTGTATATTATGTGAACATTGTAAATACTTTGAGAATTGTATGAAGTACCTTTCCTTTAACTTTAAATTTGAATTGATTGTGGGTGTGGACAGCCTTTCTGCCAAAACAAACTTTGAGCTTAAATGTTACTTTCAACATTTTGCAGAACACTCAAAGGGTTTGACTCTTACATCGACATCTTGTCTGTTTGAAATCTCTGCATTTTTAAGTCGGCCTCTTTTTCTTCTAGACAGGCTGATCATCACATCACATGGCATCAAAAGCTACCATGAGAATGGTGAAGCAGAGGTTATAATTATTGTTATGGGTGCAGTTAAAAGCCAATTAGTCATTCAAGCAAGTGTGTGTGTGTGTGTGTGTGAGAGAGAGAGAGAGAGAGAGAGAGAGAGAGAGAGAGAGAGAGAGAGAGAGAGAGAGAGAGAGAGAGAGAATTGTAAATTTATCACTGTGAAAAAGAGCAGCAGGAACATTTTGCTCAGCATCTTGTGTGCCCTGTGTAAGAAAGAATATGTTTGGCATGACATGAGACTCAATAAATGATGATAGACTTAAATTTTTTTGAGCTGAACTGTCCTATTTATTCATTCAGTCCTTCCACATTCTCTTTCATTATCCTTGTCTCTCTTCTTTTGCTTGCAGCTGTCTGTCAAAATTGTCTCTCCTCAACCCCTTTCCACCCACACAGCTCTCTCTCTCTCTCTCTCTCTCTCTCTCTCTCTCTCTCTCTCTCTCTCTCTCTCTCTCTCTCTCTCTCTCATAGGCCATTATGTTAAAAGATGTGGTCCATTAGATGGCAGACAATGCAATCAGTTGATTAAAAGCTGTTTCGACCACCACCATCAATCAGTCTCAGCCTGGAAAGCTCCAGAGGCTGTTGTGTGATTTGGTAGAGTCCTGTGACACTCGCTGTGACCCATGTCATGTGACTTGGACAGGTGTTTCTCTATCAGACTGTTTGAAGGGCTTCCCTGAACCATGCCATGAATTCCTGCAGATCACAGGATCAGCACCTTGTGCTTTCTGTTGCCATCACACCTATTCATAATTGTATTCGATATTTTAATTTTAATGTCTTCATAAAACAGGAGAGTTAAATTTGACCTAAAAAACAAAATAAATAAAAAAACACAAAACGGTAACGCTTTACAAAAAGGTTAACAAGTTAACAATAATTAATGTATTAACTAACATGAACTAACAATGAGCAATACATTTGTTATAGTATTTATTAATCTTTGTTAATGTTAGTTAATACAAATCCAGCTGTTAATTGTTAATCTTTGTTCATGTTAGTTCACAGTGCATTAACTAATGTTAACAAAAACAACCTTTGATTTTAGTGACGTAATAGTAAATGTTGAGATTAATATTAACTAAGATTAATAAATGCTGTATAAGTATTGTTCATTCTTAGTTCATGTTAACTAAGGTAGTTAACTAATGTTAACTAATGAACCTTATTGTAAAGTGTTACTCATAAAAAAAACATCAACGGATCCACTACACATGTGTTCACTTTCTCAACTGTTTACATTCACTTAAGGTAGGATAAGCACTTTGTTTTATAAACACTGTGTTCTACTGGTTGAAATTCTCTTCACATCCTGATAGTAATCAAAAATAGAAGTGGTCTAAATGTTAAAACAAGTACATATATCTTCTGCGGAAGTCACAGGAACAAAAAATCTTCTGTCCAAATGCAATGATATGATGTCCTATCTGCCTGTCAACATGTATTTCCATATTTCCGCACACCTACTCGCACAGACATCACACGTCATCAGCGCGTTCCACAAGGCTATGCAGAGTTGTAGACAGGCAGTCACCGAGCACCACAAGCAAACAGAAGCAAACTTTTACAGTTCCTCTTGAGCCAAAACAGTGATCTTATGCTGCTTTCACAATTACGTTACCGTAATTACGAGAAGGCAACCCGTGACGTTCTACCCAGAGCTGTTCATATCCTCAGACTCTGATTTATGGATTTCTATGTCAACACTATCAGGTGGGACAACTAGAGCAATGTAAGTTGTATACATTCATTATTATTGTAATGTTGTGTGCTTTGAGACATGAGGTAATTTAACAACGCCTCTTGTCTCTTGACGCTTTGCAGACGCTGATGTGTGCGTTCATGTGTTTTTAAGGAGACGTGGCTTTGGAGACACTCTAAAGGGAGGGTGGGATCTTATGCTTTCAAACCTAGCTTGCTATTGCTTGCCTATTCTTAATTTCCTACCCTACCTTTAAAGAAATTGTTCACTTAAAAATTAAAATTCAGTCATGATTTACTCACCCTCAAGTTGTTTCAAACCTGTATGAATTTCTTTCTTCTGCTGAACAAAAATGAAGATATTTTGAAGAATATCGGTAACCAAACAGTTGATGGACCCCATTGACTTTCATAGTATTTGATTTTCCTACTATGGAAGTCAATGGGGTCCATCAACTGTCAGGTTACCGACATTCTTCAAAATATCTTCCTTTGTGTTCTGCAGAAGAAAAAAATTCAGGTTTGAAACAATGTGAAGGCGAGCAAATGATGACAGAATTTTCATTTTAAGTGAACTATTTCTTTAGGACATAACCGACTGTGATTAGGAGAATTCTTACCAAAACGGCATTTTGACATTTTTGTGTATAGGCTATTTGACTGTTTAGGTGCGAATCAAAAGCCCATGTTTATGTGTGTTCACTCCGTCTCTGAGTGCACAGACAGAAAGCCGCCTGGGGAACAGTGTCACTTCCATGGCTTAATGCACTTTTAATGATATTGTTTAATATCAAAAATGTCCCGCAGTTTAACAACAGTAGACTGCATTTTACAACAGTCTCTTATTCGGCTGATTTAGATGTTAAGTTTGGCTTAGGGGGGAACAAAGGCGCACCGCAGAATGTGGCAGCAGCACAATAATAGTTTTACCTCGATTATCTTGTTTTCATAATCGTTTGAAGTGAAAGTCTAAATCAATTACAATTAATCGCACAGACCTAATAAGTACATAGTATGTATATGCAAAACAGAACTGTAAAATAAAGTGCTACCCAGTTTTGGTGACAATTGACTTATCATTATGTTCCAAAGTAGAAACGGGTTTGGAACGACATAAGGGTGAGTAAACGATAACAGAATTTCATTTTTAGGTGAAATGGAAGCTTTAGCGTTAAGTTCTGCTAGGAAGACTCAATTGCTACATCACTTATTACCTTATCATCTATCCAATCGTGTCTAATACTTGCGGTATAAAAGACCGGTAGTTACACACGTTTGAGTTCGCAGATGCTGACGCTTCCATTGACCTCCATCCTCCCCACCACCTCCAAGATGGTTCCTTCCCCTCCATCCTCCCCACCACCACCAGGTCGGTCCCTTCCTATACCTCCCAGGGGGTCGGCTGCGCCCCTGCCTTCGTCTTCAGGCAGGATATGCAGAGTCCAGACCCTCGGATTGCGAGCTATGGACGGGGCCTACGCCAAATAACTTTATTGCTTGCTGGGCTATCAATAAATGTATTTATTGTTACAGTATTTATTCTCCCGAGTCTTTCTGGTAGAACTAACCCTTTGAGTGCTAAATATAGTAGTCAACATTTGAAGTGGATCAAAAAAGTTAATCAAAGGTGTCCTAAGACAAGAACGTGTATCGTTCAAAATTCATGTATAACTTTGATGAAAGGTTTTGATCCACTTAATCCATCAATGTTTGATCCACAAATGTTGACTACTGTATATCACAACCTCAGATTTGTAATGTTTCATGTAAACATAAAGATGTACAGAAGCCACATTAATACCAAATCCCCCTACACTCAGTAAGTAAGTCCCACTCAGAGACACTACCCGAGTACATCTGAAGATCCAGAGAGGCTTGTGATCAGTCAAGCTCAGTTCTGAAACGGGAATGTAGGCATGTTATGTGATGATTATAGATACATATGCAGCATGAGCCACAAATTCGCATTTTCATGCCAAAGGCACATGTGTTTTGTTAGATATACACTCAGTATATCAGTTGCCCTGAAGCTTATTTATCTGCATGTAAGCATGGCTGCATGCATAATATATTAAATGGACTGAGAATGATTTATAATTCGTGTTTACTGAAGTTTCTGAAGAGTGAAGGATCACATCAATGTGCTTCTCCCAGCCTTCAGATTTTACATAGAAACAAATGATTGATTTCTTTACAAGTAAATGAGACACCAGTGATTTAAATTAGGCTGGTTTTATCCTTCTCACATTATGTGCAATTTGCAATTATCTCCAGTCCAATCTCCCATTTCTTGGAAGTGTGTACAAGTCTTCAATAAACTCTTTGGATTAATTTCAAACATAGACTGAGTTTTCGTTTGATTCTATTGGATTGTCCTGGAGTTTAATTTGGATATACAACAAGACCCACTCTTTGGACAGAACTCACTGCATAAATAAAGCACATGAATACAAAAGTCAGTTACTGCAGTTCAGTTTCCTCTCTCCCAAGATGACAACTCTATTGCTCAGAGTCAAATGTTGCTCTTTCAAAGCTCAAGAAGACTTAGTTCATTTTTAAGTTTCTTTATTTTTAAGTTTATCTCAGATGGGGAAATAGAAATACACAAATGAGACAATAACTGACAGATAGTCATCATATAGTGTTATCAAATGAATGTGTATAGAATAGCTCAGATAATTTGGTCTTGCAAGAATTTGAGACATTACTGACATAATTGAGTAAAGAATGACATCATTTTCATTTTGAGGTCACCTATTCCTGTAATGTTTACTCATTTCTGTTAAAGCTAAACTACCGGATTTCTCCTTCTCCAAAACAGAGGGTGAAGTTTGAAAATCAGCTGAGTTTGAAAGTTAAGCCCTCCCCCTAACTTGTTTCTCATTTTCACATACTCCTCCCAATCTCCTCCCACTTCACGTGCACGAAGTTGGGCGCACATCTCATGCGTGTTCGCAACTTCGCCAGACGGAAACAGCAGGTCATTTAAAAAATGAAATAAAACTAAAACAATAGACCAGATTGAAATACTAATCAACTATATTGAACTGAAATTGATAGGTTACCTGTCTAGAAGATTAACAGCCAGCTCCGAGTCCACTGGTAGACCGGCGCGGTCCTGTAGTTCTACCAGAAAGACTCGGGAGAGAAGATACTGTACAATTATGAATTTTATTAACAGCCCAGCAATCAATATATGCAAGAAAGTTCTTTGGCGTAGGCCCCGTCCGTAACTCGCGATCCGAGGGTACGGATTCTGCATATCCTGCCTGACAATGAAGGCAGGGGCGCAGCCGACCCCCCTTGGGGTATTGGAAGGGACCATCCTGGTGGTGGTGGGAAGGATGGAGGGAAGTCCGTCTTGGTTGAGGTGGGGAAGATGGTGGTAAGTGGAAGCGTCAGCATCTGCAAACTCAGACGAGTGAAAGTATGGATCTTTTATACTTCACACGTTAGAACGTGATAGGATAGATGAGAAGGTAATAAATGACGTAACAATTGAGTCTTCCTGGCAGAACTTACGCTAAGCTTACACTTCTCTCCATCTTGTGAATGCAACACCAATATTTATTCGCGTTTTATTTCTGTTACAGTCCGATTTGCGCTTTGCCACCCTCTTTTCTCTCTGTTTTTCATTTTTTTGGCTGTTTCGCTGTGTAAGCAGTGGTAGCTAGTGCGGGAATAGCCGCCTTGCCGGTCGGGTTCTCGGCCGCCATTGCTTTACTGTTTACTAGATGTGCACGCGCGGAGATGCTATATAGCGACAGCCAATGGGGGAGTCCCTGAATTCAATATGCGCACCCCCCTTTTTCCTGAGCATGTTATTGACCAAGGCTTTCCGTCCCTGGAAAGAGCTTCTCATCTATTACAATCCTCTATAATAAACAGTAGATGGCATTGTAACAACATTTAGTTTTACATTAAATTAGCTCAAATTATATATAGGGAATTTTAATAATTAATCATGAATATGATTAATATATTGCATATTACAGTTAAATTATCGAAGTTGAAAATAGATTGATTGTACACACGGATGATCAATCACAACGAATTATAATTTCTCATTCATATGTCAATGGTCCACTTTCAGATCGATTATATGAGATAACCTTTAATGGAGTTAATTTAGCTATCGAACTGTTTGTCCAGCAAACGGCTGTAAGATTAACTTATCAACTTCTCAACAAAGTTATCCCTTCTTATAAACTCCAAGAAATATCAATTTTCTGGCCGTGAACATTAATTTTCCTGTGTTTATAAAATTAGACTACGCAACGTAGTCAATAATGAAAGCTTTGTAGCTATGATCGAAATTTCATTGACTCTGTAATATGAGCATTTTAGACAGAAGGCAATCAAGAATATAATGGTTTTAATAGTTGGACTAATAATACATCGAACTACAATTCACACAGAATATATGTATATACACCCGAAACAAACAAAACGAAAAACATTACAAACACGAATTAAAATAGGATGAGAGAGAAAGATAAAAATGAGAGGGAGAGAGAGTTGGGAAGAGAGAGAGAGATCCGTAGGATCACAGCTTGGCAAAATTCACCTGGACATTTAAACCTTTTAAGAGACAACACGGAAAAACAGTCTTAATGCTCTAAAATCTTGGTAACTCAAATATACTTGCATATAGTTCTCAGGTGTCTGAGCCCTGCGGCGTGTGTGAGCTGCTGGTCTTTGTGTGTTCCGTTGGAGCGTCACGTGGTTTGCTGCGGTCTGGAGCGCGCAGTTTCAAAGAAGGCTTAAAGGTCTTTGACGTAAATGACCAAATAAATAATTCAGACTAAGTTCATTTCTGGTGAAATGAACAAAGGAAAAACAAACTTAAACAAAAGAAAAGAAGAGGAAAGATCCCCCAGGGCGGGGATCACGAGTATAATGGTTACATCGGATCGAAGGAGAGGGAAGAGTCCAGACCAAAGTCGAAGTTCCCTCGAAGAAGCAGTTCTTTCTCCCCCCTCCTTACTCTTCCAAAACTAAAACCAAAACCAAAGATGAGGTGCTTGGTGGTCTTCTTTAAAGACACTTCTGTTTACGCCTCCTCTGGCGTGAATGCACCAATCAGCTGGGAGGAAACTGTGCGGATAAGTGTTCCTTTGTTCCCTCGAGATCGACTTTGCATGTTTCATGACCGTGATGTAAAAATGCGTTCAATTTTACTCCAGAGATGATAAAACATAGTAACATACATTTTACGGTTTGCACCCATATATATATGGTTTGGTCAGATCAAGAGGATTCTAAAGGTGTGAAGAACGACATACAAACATTATAGGAAAACACAGTTACATTAAAAATGCATCTAAAAGCACCTCTGTTCATTTAGAATTATAATACGATCACATCTAACCCCAGTGGAACATGGGCAAACATAAAAACATATCGAATATATCATAGTACAAGTCTCTCAATTGAGGAGATTGGAGAAAAAGTCCTTGTGTGTGTGTGTGTGTGTGTGTGTACTGTGAACGTGGCTGGGTCATTCGTTGGTGAAGATGTGGTGAACTTTTGCTCACCCCCCTCCCGGGCAATGATATGTGTGTGCGTATTCTTTGAATTGATGAGTTTTAAGTCTGGTTACAATGACCAGTGTGGTTCATCACACAAGGTTGTCTGTGTTTGTGAGGTGTCCTGAAGAGGGGACACCACGGGATCTCCGGCCAGAGAGGCGCTCCTGTTGGGTCACATGTGGTAAGACAGAGGACCCTGTGATTACTTATCAGCGAAAAAACGCCGCGGGGGCACTTCTGGCATCGGTCATTTAATTAAGTCCCATCACCATTTGCTTGTGTGTGAATCAGTAACTTAAAAAGTCTCATGACATCTCCATTCTTCAGATTGTGAAAGAAACAGGAGTGTTTACTTAATTGGAGACTTAGTTGATTAAAACCACATGATTGCGCTGATCATCTGATTATTGCTACATTCCCCCCTTGATGGTTCGGCAGGACCCGTGTGGGTGGGCCTCGTTGAACCATCACGACCGCATTGGTCAGGTGGCAGGTAAATCATGGAGGTTGGATGCTGCAGATGATGGTTAGGGCTGAGGGCTCAGCTCTATGAGGTTTTCCGCGTTCTCTAGCGGGGAGTCTTCTTTCCGAGGGCCCCTACGGAACCCTCCGGACATGGCTTGGGTGAGCCTGGCTGTTGAGGCTCTCATCTCGTTGAGTCGTCGGTACAGGACGTAGGCCAAACCCAGGGTTAGGGTGTGGCTGATGATTGTCGAAATGCAAAGTGCCGTGTCAGCGGCGGTCCATGCTTGAACAACAGGTGAAATGTTCAGGATGGGCAATCTGGACAATGCTTGGAGGGCTGTGTCAAGGGCAGCGATGTCGATGATCTGTGACCCCCCCCCCCCCCCTTCCTCAACCCATTTTTCCAGTTCGGATTGGTATTCTTCACTCGGAAGGTGGTACAGGGCTAGGTCGTCCAGGTGAAGGATGGTGCAGTGAGTGCAGCTGTGCGCACAGGAGTGTTAGCGAGCCACCTGTCACCTACAATCTCTGCTTGGGTCTCGATGCCTTGAGTGCGAGGCTTTGCTTCGGCAGGGCAGCGGGTGTCGCTGATCTGCAGCCTGCAGATTCCGTCAGTGTTGTCTCTGAGGAAGGGTCTGTTAAGGCAGAGATAGTGAATGTCTTTGGTCAATGTGCACATGTGCAGGTTCGGGGCCAGGTACAGCTGTGTGTTGCTGTCGTGGTAGGCCACCACGTCTGGAGGGCGAATCTTGATGTGCGTGTCACTTTTCAAAAATCCGACCTTGACAATGTCTTTTACTTGGTAGAGTCGGCTTGACTCTATGATGGGTAGGTTCAGGAGAAAACCCACTTTCCTCTGCTCGGAGTCGACGCGGAGTGGGATGGCGTTACCCAGAGAGTAGGTAAGGTGTGATTGTAGAGGGTCAGTTGGCGTGGTGATGGCAGGAGCCAGCATGGTTTGCACCAGGCTTAAGGGTATCAGGTACGGTGGAATTCTACCCATGGCTAGGCTGTCAATGGAGGAGCTCACCTCCCGCAGCAGGTCTGTCATCCGGGCTGTGACCAGCTGAGTTTGAGCAAAGTCATTCTGGGAGACAGTAAACAGCTGTTTCATGGAGTTCACTGTCTGGTTCAGCAGAACGCTGTGAGTGTTGAGAATTACCACTGTTCCCTTAAATGTCTTGTGGGTGATTTGCAGGGAGGCACTCTGTATCGTAAGTTGCTCTTTTAGCAGTGGGATCTCAGTTTGAATTTCAGTCACATGCCGTCTCACGGTGGCTAGGTTCACTGCATTGACACTGGATATGTCAACGTTAAACAGAGTTCCGACAGCAGCGGCGGCTCTGAGCAAAGCTCCTAGGATCCGTTTGGCACGGCGGTTGTGTCCACTTGAGTCCGCTTGTGTGACAGTCATTTTATCAAGTTGGTTGAGCATGTGCTCAACATTGGCCTCAGCGTGAGCGAGGGAGTCCTCTGTCCATCGGGCACTGGCCCAGCTGAATTGGGCTACTGTGCTGGGGTAGGGTTTTAGGTACACGTTGCGGGGGTCCACTTGAACATACACTTTCTGGGTGTGTGTGCGGCAGTTGGTTATCAGGAATCCCATTTGTTCTTTTAGGACGATGCCTGATGCCGGACCCGGTGAGATGCTGTCCGTTTGCGGCTGCCCTCTGGTTGGCTGAAGGCTCAGAATGGCAAACCACGGCAGCATCCTGGTAAAGGCAAAAAGAAGAGAGAGAAAGGTAGGAAACATTTCAGCGAGTGTCGTTCTTCTTTGGCTAGGACAGTCTTTTCGCTTCAAGGACAACGGTGTGTCACTTGCTTCGGTGTCTTGTAAGTGGTTCTGGTGCTGCGGTGTGCAGCACGTGATGCGTCATGGGCATACATTGGCATGACCCCCCTCCTGCATTGTGGCACCACAAGCCTTAGCGCTGTGATGGCATCAGGTGCATAACGTAGAATGTTGTCCTGTGCACGCATCATGTGTTTGGTGACCTGCAGTTGTCTGGGGCACCGGTTATCGGTGGTTGCAGACGGCGTGCTTGGGTGGTTGGAGGGGTCTGAGAGGTGGTTTCTCATATTGTCCATTGTTTTGTCATAGTCTTTGGTAAGCTGGAAAGTTAAGGTCAGGTGAAGCAGGGGCTCTGTGACATTTTGTCATACTTGTGGTGAGAGACGCATGCATGACCTTAAAAGTTCAGAACCACGGTTTAACTGGTTCGCTAGGTCTGTAGCATAAAGCTAGGTGTTTCACGTGTAGCTAGCTAGTGAAATGTGTCTTGTATCTTATCTTAGCTGTGGATCTTAGGAGGCTAAGATGTATGTGGTTCCGAGAGTATTTCCTGGAAGGGGCATAGCCAAGATGAAATAAATGACTTAAGATGGTTCTTATGACTAAATTATTTCTCTGGACTGAACTAGTGGTTCACTACGGCTTGACGAAGTGAATGATAGGGGGAAAAGGACAGCTTTCCTATTTGAATTGTGCTTATTATCAATCCTCTGGACCATAGTTGTGCCCTAGTAAATTGTTGAAATTACTTGTGTTGCAGGGTCACAAAATGAGTACAATGGTTGAAACTACGCCAAAATAACAAATAAGGGTGTCTCTGTTTCCTTTCTGGGCCCTATGGGGAATGGAACCACATTTGAACAAGAGAGGAAATGAAATTAAATCATATAGATGACTGAATAGCCAAGGGAATAGCTGACTGCTATTATTATCAAAGTCAAAGAAATGAAAGAGTTAACAAAGAACAAAAACAAAGTAAAATTAAAAGCAAAAGGGAATAAAATGATCAAAACAACGGGAATGATCTGAAGGCGAGAATAATCAGTGGCATTAGTGATGAAAATTCCTATTGCTATATGAATTCTTCTCTAGCTACACAGTTTACATGTAGTCAGACTTAAGTTTAATTAACAGGGCATCTGCAAAGTTAGCCTTCGACGGTTAGCAAGGACTATGCCTAAACTAGTGAAGGTGAACTTTAGCTAAGAAGAGTTGCAAACACGGAAAGTGAATTAGAAATCCTAACTGGTGTTAAGGAAAGTATTCTAGAATACTTTGCACTGTGAAAAAAAAACAACGGTGATTAAGGGTTCAAGTAAATGATGCTAACTTCTAACTGTGGAAGTTATTATTTAGCTTAGCCTACGCTGGATGGATGCTATGTTAGGTTAGCTTAGCCTAAGTTGGATGGATGCTAGGTTAGGCTAACTTAGCTTAAGGCTGGAAGGATGCTAGGTTAAGTTAGCTTAGCCTAAGGTAGATGGATACTAGGTTAGGGTAGCTTAGCCACCTAGGCTGGTTTGTTTACAAAGTGACGTCACAAGTTAGCACTTCCTGTGACAAGTTGTTGTCATGGGAACTAGAGTATGTCAGAACAATTCAACAGTCCCTGAAAAGTGTCTGCACCTTTTAACTGGTTAAAAGGGGGCGCCTATACTTTAAGTCTTTCGAGAACTTGATGTTACATTAAGTAAAATGCGACTGTTTTGGCATTTGCTAATTTTACTCATGTAACTCTTCTCTTTACTTTACACAACTTATTCTATTTGTTTACCGAGTAAGGAAATAGATTTGCTGTAAGTCAAAGGTTGTCTAAGCATCTATAGTTACGTTCCTCTCATGCATAAATGCTGACTTTTCAGCGAGTAAACAGTTTTGATCGCTAGGTAGCTCTCTGCTTGTAGATGCAGCTAAAATTTAGGTGAATTACATCAATCTAACAATAATTTGTAAGGCCTTTACATTGTAGAAAGGGGAGCATCACCCAGGTCTACATATATACAACTCTGTTCTGAGCTTTCTTTGTCAGACACAGGTTTAGTCATACTGCAATTTGGATTTCTTTTTAACCAAAGCAGAATAGATATCGGTACAGATTAGAGGCTGCTGAAATGAGATTCCTTTGTCACACAGACTTACGCTTTACGGCTGAACTTACTGATATCAGTTGGAAATCTAAGACTCTTTCACTTAAGGTAGAGATGTCAATTCCAGCTATCGTTTTATCTGCATTTAGACAAGCCAGCGATCAAAAATGCTTATTGCACGTTGTGTTCTAGTTGGATCGCAAAGATCAAATGCACGCCTGTAGGTTAACAGTAGTTTAAGGCTGAGGTGGTTTTCCTACACTCTGGCGGTAAGGTGACGTATGCCCTATTTGGAGTTAGTGTTTCTTGTAACCCTTCATTGTCAGGAAACCTAATGTTTAGCAGTGCCAATTCAACCAGCATCTAGAAACTGTTTGTTTCAAAAGAGTTGTGCATAGTCTGTTGGCCGTTGAGATTTACACGTCCATTTAAGATTCTTTTAACTCAGTAAAATTCTAATTTTACGAATGCAGAGTCTTGCAACTCTTTGAGCACACATTTTCATCTACTTTTAAAAGTTCTATGTCCTATGCTGATCAGGGACCCTTTTAGCAGAGTCTTGCACTGTGTTCTTGCAGTGTCTTTTGGTTTTGCAGTTCAAAATCAGTGGGGTTTTAGGACTTCTTTCAGAAGAGGCCTTCTGCATTAGGTCACGCATCGTTGAGTGGGCATTGCGTGGTCTTTGGCGAGCTGGAAGCTGCAGGGTAGCGAACTTGAACCTTGACTTGGTGCTGAGGCTGTGTACCCATGGATGGCTGCTGGAGTTCCGGGGAACTCTGTGATTTTGGAGTCTGGCTTTGTTGTAGTTCTCGTGACCTCTGTGACCGGAGGGGGCGGGGTTCTTGAACTTGGGCCCAGACGGTCAGGTGTTTATAAGTCTAATAAAAGCTCAGAGCAGTCTAGCAGGTCTTTGCCAATCAGAAAGGGGTACGTGTCCATTTGTGAGATGTACACCGGGTGGATCAGACTCATAGAACCAATTGTCAGGTGAATGGGAGCTACCTGTTCGAGCCGGATGTCGTTCTGGCTGTACGACTGCACATTCAGCTCACACAATTGGGATGTAAGAGTTCGATCTTGTCTCATAGCTTTAGCTCTGAGTTTTCCTAAAAGTTCAGCTGATATTAAAGTAAGGTCTGCGCCGGTGTCTACCAGTGCTTCAAGTCTCACGTCATTTTCCAAAGTGATGGCTAGGTAGGGTTTCCGGGCCACCCCCTTTTCGATCAGGTTCCCCAGGACCTTTGGCGTCCGGGTTGCTGTGGTGATCGATGGGCGGTTAGGGCCGGTCTCGTGTTGTTCGCTGTGGAGGCAGGTAGACAAAGCAGCATTTCCTGGGTCTTTGTGATGTTGGACCCAGTCGTGGGAAACTGTGCTGTCATGCTTAGGCTGTGCAGCTGTCAGCTGTGGTGGCTGGGTGATGCTGTCACTTTGTGGTGTGACAGTTAGCTCTATGGTCTGATGCTCATGAGCAGTGTTCTGGGTGCCTGTTTCAGGCCTTACGCTTAGACGTAGGATGTCTGGGTTTGAGTCTCTTGGTGATGGGGGTTGGCTATTTCTGGGTCGCCGGCTGGCTTCCCAGAATCTTTCAGAGCGCTCGCTCTGGTGCCTTGGATGAGCACCGTCACGGCTGTGCTGCCTTCTGCTGGCCTGGAACGGTCTTGACTCTCCGTAAGAAGGGCTGTGGTGTTGTGGGGCGCCCTCTAGAGGCAGCTCTGAGTAGTGTTCAGAGACAGAGTAGATTGTGGGGTCTTTAAAAGTCTTTTCGTACACAGTCTTTTGCTTAATGTGAGCTTTGTGGGCCAAGTCTCGTAGCTGTTGGGTAGACATGCTACGGGGACAGGCCAGGATGCCTAAGTAATGACTCACTGTGGGATGCAGATTTCGAAGGAACAGAGTTCTGAAATTGACATCCTCTTCCATACCTGGCTGGTTCCGTGCTCCGCAGTAGGCTTGTCTGAGTCGGCTGTAGTAGGTCTGTGGGGTTTCAAGTCGGGCCTGCTTGAGGTCCGTGGCGGTGAATAACCCTTGGTCTGATTCTGGATCAGAGAATTCACGGATCAAAGCTTGTTGCAGCTGCTGGTAGTCCGTTTTGATAGTCTCTGGTTGACGGTCAAGGAAGCTGCGCACCTCACGACTGGAAGTAATTCTTAGCAGGTACAATCTGTTCCATGCGGTCGTGTTGGTAACAGTTTGTAAGTGAAAGTCAATGTCTTGCAGGTATGCGTGCACATTGTGGCCTCCTGCAGGGTTCGGAGTGAACGTCGGGATGTTTCTGGCCAGCTTGTCAGGTTCTTTGGGAGCCATGCCGTGGTTAGTGGCAGGGGTTCTTTGGAAAGGCTCTCCCCCCCTCGCTGCTGACGGGGATTCTTGTCGGCTGGCTGGTGGTGTTTTGAACAGCGGGCTTTCGCCCTTCTTTTCAGCTCTGGGTTGTTGGCTGAAAGGTGCGGACCGGTTGGTCAGGAGAAACTTTGTGGTGTGTGTTTCCCCTTCCCGGTCACTCTGCAGTCTATATGAGTGTTTCAGCTCTCTGTGAACAATGTCAAGTTCGTCTTTGAGATCGTGTCTCTGCTGAACACGCTCGTGGATTTTAGCTTGGGCCGCTTGCAAGTGTTTTTCGCAGGCCTTGGCTCTATTGTCTCTTTCTTTTAGTTCAGTCTCTGCTCTTGCAAGGAGAGCTTCACCTTCTCGGAGTTTCTTGTTGAGTTCCTCTCTGGTTCCTTTCTCTGACTGCTCTTTTCGGTCTGTGTGTATACGAAGATCAGACAGGGCAGTTTGAAGTCTTTCCACTTCCTTCTGTAGCTCGGGGTCGGTGTCATCCTTTTCCTTGGTTTCGAGGAGTAGTTGTTCTAGACGACTGTGGATCTGGGCCTCCTCGGCTTGCATCTTTAGCGTTGCTACTTCATGCTCCAGGGCGATGCGGCTCCTTTCGTGGAGGCGTGCTTGTGCAATGAGCTTGTGAGCGAGGTTTCCGACGTGTCGGGCCCAGTCTTTGTCGTTGTAGCTTTGACTCGGTTCGTGAGCCGTCAGCTTGTCCAAGTCGGCGTCCAGCTGCTTTTGGCTCGGGGGCTCTGAGTCACTGGCGACCTTGGGCAGGAAGGTAGTCGTCATGGCTTTCAGCCATGTCTCGAGGTTGTCCCAGTGGACTGCGGGGCTGGAAGATCGGAACATACTGGCTCACTGTGGGCGAGAGGAACACAGCACACACAAAGAGACCAATGCAAGTTCGTTTACGAGTTATAATACTAATACGGGCGATGCCGTCTACAAGAATTTCGGCTAACTGATGCAGGCAGTTAGAGTTATGTGGGGACAATTTGCGTAGGTCAGCGTGGGACCTAAATAAAGATTTTGACAGGGCGGTAGCCTAGTGGGTCATCTGTTGATGCTAACAGCTTGGTTGTCAACCTGTTATTTAGCTTTCCTCGGTGTCTCTCGTAGGTTCTGCCTCTAGGTGAACTGAAAGGAACAGATCACAACAGAAAAGAAAAATAGCAAGATGGGAAAGATGGAAGTAAAATGAAACAATAAAAGTGAATAGGTCTGTAATGAAATGGAGTGAATAATAACACAGGAAGTGTTACAGGGGATAAGGAGGCCTGAGCCTGCTATGTGTGGCTTGGAGAAAAGGGGATGGGCCAAACACTTAAATGACCGGGGGAATATCTAATATTCTGTGGCCTATACTAAGTGGATGGGTTTTACCTTATGTTAGCTTGCCTGGGGTGATTTGAGGTCCTCCCTGGTCGGAGCCAGCGTCGCGGTCAATCTTTCCGTCGTCCCTTAACACTCAACCGCAGTGTCCCCGGGCCCCTCCGTTCATCTGTACCAAGGTGCGCCCTCTCAAACAACTTGACTTTAAACACAACCGGCAATACCAAGGTGTCAACTTGCCAGACGGCACAGCAAAGTGGATTTTCCCCAGAACCCTCAAAAAGAGTGGCCCCTCTTCGGGCCTTGGTTTGAGTAATTATTCCAAAATTGCCTTGTGTGTCGACTAGTGTGGTTGACTTCCCTTTGGAGTGCCAAATTGCTGAGTCTTATTGCGTGCCACACCAATGGAAAGAAACAGAATGGGTCCGAGACTCACGCACGGCAGGCGTCGGTAACGCCGGTCAGACGACCCCGCTCGCTGGAAACCAACCAGGGATGACTGTCAAATCACCACAGCATAAGAGAGTGTTCTACCTATGAATACAAAACAGGATGAAGAACAAGTGAAACTTAAAGTGAATTAAGGCTTTCTTTGTCTAAACCAAATTGAGTACTTATGTAGAAAATAAAAAGCAAAGGCTTTACTAAATAATGGTAAAAACAAAAGGGAATTATGACCATGTTAATTATCAGAATCACCTAATCCCTAAAAGAAGAGATATCAATAACTAAAGCAGGATGTCACAGGAGGAGGCAAGCTGTAGTAGCGGGTTTGTGCCACAAGGGGGCGTACTTCCTCTCAGTGGTCAACCTGGTTGAAAAGACAGCTTAATTTAAATTGCAATTCAAACTGGTTTGAACTCAATTTAAATAAGTGTATAAAGAGATGTTGAGTAACATCTAATCTAGTAAGGATACAGTTGTGATGAAGTATCAATACGAAGAATAAATTAAAAAAAAATTGAACTGAGAAACATAATTCAAATTTAAATTCGAAATTTGTTTGTTTCAAACCAAAATTTGAATAAGTGTAAGAAAAGTAAAGATCAAAATTATATCTGATGATGATCACGATTACTGTAAGGTACCAGTGATAAATAAAATAAAGCCAATGAAAAACTGGAAATATACCACTTCAAAACAGAATGAAAGGAGGAAAAGTGATGCACCGTCTTAGCAGGGGATGCCACAAGGGTGCGTGTCCCTCTAAGTGGGTATCAGTGACTGACAGGCAAACACGATGTAAATTTAAATTCAAACCGGTTTAAAACCAAATCTAATTAAGCGTGTAAGGGAATTGAAAAATCAGGATAATATTTTATAATAATTAACGATAACAGCAAAGTATCATCAATAACTATAAAACAATCAAAAGAGAAAAGTAGAGATAGGCAATTCAAAACAGAATTTGAAAAGAGAGAAAAGGAGAGTTGAGTGAGCCGACTTAGAAGAAGGCCACTAGGTGGTGGACTTTTAGCAGTAAGAGAGCATTATCTGAAACGGCCCTCGCGTAATTGCGCTCATGCATGCCAAAGTCAGAAGGCGGGGCGTAATTTGAGACTTCTAAACTCCCTGTAGTGTTTAGTCAGCGGAATTACAACCACCTTTTAATGTGATTCAAAAGCTAAGAGCTTTCAGCTCGCGTCACGCACTGATTTTCTGGAATAAATCACAAGTATACAATTAAGATCTCTGCGGATCTTTTTGGTGCTATACTGCACAAGAGTATATGGCGGGATTTCTTCGCCGCACATACCCAAATGTGGACAACAGGAATTTTCATCTGTTGGTTCGAACTCCAATAAACATTTTTCACAATAGCACTTATGATTTAAATGTATTAGATCTTCAATTGGGTAGCTACGCCAATTTTTGACCAGGAGTTTATCGTTTTTGTTGAATATCACTGGGTTAACCCCGAATTCAATAACGATATTTGCATGCAAGGCCTATGTTTAAAAGGAGTCTCGCTTAAAAACATATTTATTCAAACCGGTAATACGCACGTGAGAATTCTTCATTCACAGCGATTTAAAACAAATATTAGAAATGTATCAACTGCAGAGGTATTTATTCATCTCTTAACAGGACATTTGTAATATTAAAGTACTGCAGTCTTAGCATTTAACAGTGCTAACAATTGTCTAGGCATATTTTTAGCAACTTGTTAAAAATGTAACGTTACTGACTTCGGCTTTTTGCCTCGGTCGGTTAGGAGTGAGTTCGCGTTGCGAATTATCTCACAATTTCATAATTTCATAGCGCGCACAAAAAAAAAAAAATATTAATAACCATATACACAGATTGAAACTGGATTGCTCATAAAACAAAGTTTGAAATTGCCAGCGTCCTCCACCAAACTGTAACAACATTTAGTTTTACATTAAATTAGCTCAAATTATATATAGGGAATTTTAATAATTAATCATGAATATGATTAATATATTGCATATTACAGTTAAATTATCGAAGTTGAAAATAGATTGATTGTACACACGGATGATCAATCACAACGAATTATAATTTCTCATTCATATGTCAATGGTCCACTTTCAGATCGATTATATGAGATAACCTTTAATGGAGTTAATTTAGCTATCGAACTGTTTGTCCAGCAAACGGCTGTAAGATTAACTTATCAACTTCTCAACAAAGTTATCCCTTCTTATAAACTCCAAGAAATATCAATTTTCTGGCCGTGAACATTAATTTTCCTGTGTTTATAAAATTAGACTACGCAACGTAGTCAATAATGAAAGCTTTGTAGCTATGATCGAAATTTCATTGACTCTGTAATATGAGCATTTTAGACAGAAGGCAATCAAGAATATAATGGTTTTAATAGTTGGACTAATAATACATCGAACTACAATTCACACAGAATATATGTATATACACCCGAAACAAACAAAACGAAAAACATTACAAACACGAATTAAAATAGGATGAGAGAGAAAGATAAAAATGAGAGGGAGAGAGAGTTGGGAAGAGAGAGAGAGATCCGTAGGATCACAGCTTGGCAAAATTCACCTGGACATTTAAACCTTTTAAGAGACAACACGGAAAAACAGTCTTAATGCTCTAAAATCTTGGTAACTCAAATATACTTGCATATAGTTCTCAGGTGTCTGAGCCCTGCGGCGTGTGTGAGCTGCTGGTCTTTGTGTGTTCCGTTGGAGCGTCACGTGGTTTGCTGCGGTCTGGAGCGCGCAGTTTCAAAGAAGGCTTAAAGGTCTTTGACGTAAATGACCAAATAAATAATTCAGACTAAGTTCATTTCTGGTGAAATGAACAAAGGAAAAACAAACTTAAACAAAAGAAAAGAAGAGGAAAGATCCCCCAGGGCGGGGATCACGAGTATAATGGTTACATCGGATCGAAGGAGAGGGAAGAGTCCAGACCAAAGTCGAAGTTCCCTCGAAGAAGCAGTTCTTTCTCCCCCCTCCTTACTCTTCCAAAACTAAAACCAAAACCAAAGATGAGGTGCTTGGTGGTCTTCTTTAAAGACACTTCTGTTTACGCCTCCTCTGGCGTGAATGCACCAATCAGCTGGGAGGAAACTGTGCGGATAAGTGTTCCTTTGTTCCCTCGAGATCGACTTTGCATGTTTCATGACCGTGATGTAAAAATGCGTTCAATTTTACTCCAGAGATGATAAAACATAGTAACATACATTTTACGGTTTGCACCCATATATATATGGTTTGGTCAGATCAAGAGGATTCTAAAGGTGTGAAGAACGACATACAAACATTATAGGAAAACACAGTTACATTAAAAATGCATCTAAAAGCACCTCTGTTCATTTAGAATTATAATACGATCACATCTAACCCCAGTGGAACATGGGCAAACATAAAAACATATCGAATATATCATAGTACAAGTCTCTCAATTGAGGAGATTGGAGAAAAAGTCCTTGTGTGTGTGTGTGTGTGTGTGTGTACTGTGAACGTGGCTGGGTCATTCGTTGGTGAAGATGTGGTGAACTTTTGCTCACCCCCCTCCCGGGCAATGATATGTGTGTGCGTATTCTTTGAATTGATGAGTTTTAAGTCTGGTTACAATGACCAGTGTGGTTCATCACACAAGGTTGTCTGTGTTTGTGAGGTGTCCTGAAGAGGGGACACCACGGGATCTCCGGCCAGAGAGGCGCTCCTGTTGGGTCACATGTGGTAAGACAGAGGACCCTGTGATTACTTATCAGCGAAAAACGCCGCGGGGGCACTTCTGGCATCGGTCATTTAATTAAGTCCCATCACCATTTGCTTGTGTGTGAATCAGTAACTTAAAAAGTCTCATGACATCTCCATTCTTCAGATTGTGAAAGAAACAGGAGTGTTTACTTAATTGGAGACTTAGTTGATTAAAACCACATGATTGCGCTGATCATCTGATTATTGCTACAGCATCATGAAGCCTGTTTTTTTTTCACAGATGATTGCTTTTAAAATATATTATTTGGGGTTGAAACCATTTTACCCAAATAGAAAAATAATGATCATGTACAGTATCTTTAAGGATGAAAAAATGCCCACATCTCATATGTGGGTTTTCCAAACCATCTTGAAGAAAATGTAACTGTTTTAGTTGTAACTGAGTTGGTGATTACATATGAATCCATTCAATTTGATTCGTACAAATACATAAATAATAATAATAATAATAATAAAATAAGCATGTAGGGCCACCCATAAACCCGACTCCGAGTGGGGTGGTAGCAGATTGTACACATTTCAAAGACATTTCTAAGAATCAATTTTTCAAAACATAAAATAATAAAAAAAAATTGCTAATTAAAACTGTTAAGTAGTGCTAAAAGGAAAATGCTCTATATGGCGTTTGTCATTCCTGTGTTGTTTTCCACTTGTCTTGTGTGGACCTTTTGTTATTTCCTGTCTTATGCCATTTTTTGTAGTTCTTTGTAGTTTTTCATGTTGATTAGTCTTCCCCAGGTGTCTCTTGTTAACTTGTTAAGCTTGTTTTCTCGTGTGTATTTAAACACCTGTGTTCTTTGTTAGGTCTTGTCCTACATGGATGTATGTTTGGTGTCTCGCATTCTGTTCTTGGTTCTTATTAAACTACTTTGCATTTGGATCCAGCTCTCCCTTTGTTTCTTGAGTTCACCCTGTGTTACAGAAGACCAGACCACAGATGGATCCAGAAATTCATTTAATTAGGCTCCGGCAAGGCAACAGTTTCTTTGAGGACCACACTAAAGATTTTTTGGATATTGCCTACCTCACAGACTTCCCAGACTTTGCCCTCATTGACTTTTACTGCCACGGACTCAATGACCACTACCAACACATACTCATCCGTGATGGTCCACGGGGGTCGCTGGTGGAATTCCTGTACTACGCCCTTTAAATAAGTGATTCATCTTATACTGTGGGAATAGTAGAGATGAATTTTAACATGGCTGCCATGCCAGAGCTTCCAGCTGTCATGGCCGTCCTTCAAGAGTCTCGTCTCGCCATGGCTGCCGTTCCAGAGTCTCGTCCCATCATAACCACCTGCGGACAAGATGGCCGCTGTGCCTGAGCCCTCTGAGAAGTTGGCCACCACACCTCAGAGATTGCAGCACTGGCCGTTATGGCCACAGCCTTTTGGTGTGTGTGGGCTGTGCACACATTTACATTTATTAATTTAGCTGACACTTTTATTCAAAGCGACTTATAATTGCTATATATATCAGAGTTTGCACGCCTCTGGAGCAACTAGGGGTTAAGTGTCTTGCTCAGGGACACATTGGTGTCCCACAGTGGATTCAAACCTGGGTTTCTCACACCAAAGGCATGTGTCTTATCCATTGCGCCATCACCACCCCTATACATTGACTCCAGCCCCTGACCAGCATCCGGGGATGGCTCCAGCCACTGAACTGTCGGGTCCGCCCTGGCCCCCTGAACTTTTGATTATCCGCCCTGGCCGCCTGATCTGCCTGCGCCACTAACCTGGCCCGCTCTGCCCCGGCCACCTGCTCGGATCATTCTGCCTCAGTATCCAGGCCCTCTTCTGCTCCATGGTTCTGGCCCTCCATCTCTCCCCGATTCCACCTTGGCTCCACCACCCTCCTGGACTTTTTTTTTTATTCTCTGTGGAGTGTCTGGAATCCACTACTTAAAGAGGGGGCTCTGTCATGATTCCTGTCTTGTGTGGACCTTTTCTTATTCCCTGTATTATGCCATGTTTTGTAGTTATTCATGTTAATTAGTCTTCCCCAGGTGTGTCTTAACTTGTTAAGAATGTTTACCCCAGTGTATTTAAACACCTGTGTTCTTTGTCAGGTCTTGTCCTACATGGATGTACGGTGTTTCTCATTCTGCTCTGTTCCCTGGTCTCTGTTATGTTTTTTTTTTCTTTGCATTTGGATCCAGCTCTCCCTTTGTTTCTTGAGTTCACCTTGTGTTACATGTTTAAAATCATCTCACCATCTAACCAATACTGTCAATAAAAGTAAATGTGAGATAAATATGTTTGTATAAGCAAGCATGACATGTTAGCTTTAGGTTTTTGTCAAGCCACTTTTATTTATATAGTGCTTTTTACAATACAGATTGTATCAAAGCAGCTTCACAGTGATAACATGAAAATAATACAACAAAGTTTGTTTCTAGAAAAAAATTGCATCATCGTCCGCCCGAAGTAAGGCAGATCAATAATACTGTTGAATATTAAATATCCCCAACTAAGCAAGCCAAAAGCCAAGGCAACAGATGTATTATTTTAGACATACCTTATGTCAAGTCATCTTCATTTATATAGTGCTTTTAACAATGTAGGTTATTTCAAAGCAGCTTTACAGAGATAAACATATAATTTAAGGTAACAGAGATTGCTTTGGCATTATAGCGGTTCTTGAATAATGTTATTTTCCAGCTAATGTTAGTTTTGATTGATTCACTTCCATTGAAATTATCATTTGTTATTAAATTAGGGGCCGCTAAGACAACACCGTTCTCTCTGAACAGACTTTAAACGCGAACCTGTGATAAACGCTGATGGCGTTCATATGCGCATTAAGAATTGATTCTAAAGTTATGTGCGTTTGAATATATGTGTGCAGGTTTTTGTAATTCCCTACAAACCATGCCTAAACAAACTACTTGTCTTCCCTATAAATTTGATACAGAATTTTATTTAATTTTATCACTTCGGGTTAGGTATGAGAACCGAAATTCCCCACAGCGCTTCATCTGTAGAGTGGTAAAGGGATCCTCCATAGGGAGAGGGTAGTTGGAACTTTTCAGCACTGCATTGTCATCGGGTCCAGGCGAAGGTCCTAGTCAGATCTGGATCCGGCAGGCTGCGGGAAAACCTTGGGATAAACAAAGACACTAAAATTAGCGTAGATGCCATTCTTCTTATGATGTAACGAGTACATGAGGACTCAAGGGAAGTGTTCCCAGTTCCGGCTGACCTAATCTATAAAGCCTAACATTGAATTATTTTTCTTTTATTGTGACTTGTGTTTCACAGGACTCGTGCCCAAGCGGTCTGCATCACAAGTGTCATGTTGTACCAGGTGAGCTACAGAGCAAGTTTACTACATCATAAAAGCCACACATATGGAACTGATTGTGTGACGCAAACTCTCAAAATATATTATTTTAGAATTCCTACACTACGATAAACGTGTTCATAGAGGTAATAACATAGTATTGTGCAAGAAACTGTGAAAATAATTATCTTTTTTAATAAATAAGCTGCCGTTGTAATCATGTGTCCCATCATTCCACACTGACTTAGGAACACGAATAAAGGAAAGACAGAGAGAAGGAGGGGAAAATATGGAATATGAGGAGGAGGCCAGCGCTGCTGTTTTTACAGTTATGACTGTTGTCATGTTATTGGAGGCAGTCCATGGGATCTGGGCTCTTACTGAGGGCATTGAAGGGCCACCAGAATACTTGTTTGCTGACACTAGTAACGATCCATCTGAAACTCTTGACGTCCTGCAGCCGCTCTGCCATTATCGTTTTGTTCTCTACTCATCTCGTCAACAGCATAATTCTTCCCCGGAGTGTCATTGAAATGAAACCAGCACTGGTGATACTGTAACACATAAATCAATATTGTGAGCATTGTGAATGTTTCAATGTGGTTTTTATTAGATTATGGTTGCATTAAGACTTAAATTTTTTTTTAAATCATTCATATGTATTCACAGTGTTAATTAATTGGTCTGTATCTGGTCTGCCATACTTTTACTCCACCTTTCTCATGAACAGCGTAATTCTTCCCCCGAGGGTCATTGAAATGAAACCAGTTCAGGATTTTCTTCCTCCTTTTTTAATCTATCTTCCTCACACCAATCGGTATATTATTAGGGCTGAATGATATTCTCAATGTGTCCGTGATGATTTTTTAACTGCTATATAAAATTAAGAAATATTGGGAATATCACAATAAACTGAATGCTTCTTTTAATTTAAAATTTCCAGAGGAAGTGCATAACTGTTAAGTTTTCATGAATTAGTTCAAACTGTCCGTTTCAATGAATTCAACTAATTTGCATCACTACTCAAGAAATGTTCAAAGATGTCTAAGGCATCTACAATATAACAATTTTTGTAATAGTGTACCTTTTGTAACGGCACCATAACAATTAAGTAATGGTGTTTATTTGTTATACTGGTACATACAAATGAAAAAGATTAAATATCATTATTATGTTAATAAAATTAACAATATTCCTATGTATATAAATTGACAAGATTTTACTGTATTTTAGTTGATCATTTAATTAATTTAGATAAACATGATTAATTAACTGGCGACATTAATATACATATACAACGGTTCCTACTGGTTCTCAATTCTGATTGGCTGAGAGCCTTCCAGCCAATCTTCCAGCTGTGCGATATTTGCAATAACAGCACAGCACTCCGTTTCACTGTTTGTATTACTCCGCTTGTGGCGACACACACACACACACACACACACACACACACACACACACACACACACACACAAAGACACTTTTTTATACTACCCCATCCCTACATATGAAAAAAGGTAGGTGAAACAGACCCTGCTCTGGCAGCTGAATGCTATAATTGTATTACACAGTTTGATTGGGAACTATTGTGTAAATGAACAAACAACAGGCAACTGCAGGGCCCTTATAGTGCTTCACTTTGACATAAGTGCCATCTGCTGGACACAAGAGACCACTATTCCACTCCTGCCATCTTTTAGCTGGTACAATAAGATGTGAACTGCGTCAGAAAACAGCTCCTAGACCAGCACAAGGGTGATTAAACTGATGTTTTAACCCTGTTTAGTGATGCAGCCCACCATAGAGCCACATCTGATGGGTATCATGCTGACGTACACATTTATACAGAAACAAACTCTCTCTTAGATGAGCTTAAATATATGACACACTCATCCAGGCAGCATTCACTGCAGACCACAGCAGTCAATCTAAATGTAATCTTGTGTAATTTGAATCTTTCATATTTGTGAGTGCCAAAAAGTGGGTTCACGATGCCAGCTCTAGTGGAACCGCGGCATTCGTAACTGTATCATCCTTCACTCAGGAGTGACTTTGCAGTGACCTCTTTTCAGGTGCCTACATAGTGTCTTCAACCTCACCATTGAGGACTTGGCCCAGAATACAGAATTAGAAAGCAGCTCAGACGTCTTTTTTAGTGTCTTCTCTCATCCAAAGACTAATTTTCCCCAACTGAGACCTCAAAACGTCGACCTGGCCCACAATTTATAAGCCCGTGGTGGCAACAAAGAAAATGAGTCCAAAATGTTGTACACACACTGTTTAGAGATATAAGTCTCTGTCAAACCCCACAACAGAAAAAAAAATGTCTTGAATAAATTTGCACTATAAAAAAAAAAAAAAAATATATATATATATATATATATATATATATATATATATATTAAAGTAAACATTTTACAGTAAAAACTGGCAGCTGTGGTTGTCATAAGTTGAAAAACAAATACAATGACAGTGACATTAAAGGATGGGATTTTGGCAACTGTGGCATATATTTTACAAATATTATCATTTAAAAAAATGTGCAAAAACACAACATTGTTAAATTGTTTATTTATACGTTCTTATTTTTATTTTTTTAAATGTAATAGAATAGATTTATATTTCAAATAAATACTGTTTATTGTACTTTCTATTCATCAAAGAATCATGAAAAAAATACATTTTACAATATATTCAAATAGAAAATAGTTATTACACAATAATACATTTAGTGTATTTTTTATCAAATAGATGCTTCCTTATTCAACATTTCAAAAATATTGACACATGTAGTGTATGTAATCAAAATATAATGTTAACTCACAGTAGTTAATCAAACTATAGCATTTTTTCAGTTTAATCATAATCATGAATTTTTCTATTTGTTATCTGCAACAGTATCTACTAGTCTTTAAATGACAAGTAGCTGAATTTTTGGTAACACTTTACAATAAGGTCTCATTTTTTAACATTAGTTAATGTATTAACTAACATCAACTAACCATGAGCAATACATTTGTTACAGTATTTGATCATCTTTGTTAACATTATTGAATACACCTGAATACAGCTGTTCATTGTTCATGTTCATGTTAGTTCACAGAGTATTAACAAATGTCAACAAATACAACTTTTGATGTATTAGTAAATGTTGAAATTACCATTAACAAAGATTATTAAATGCTGTAGAAGTGCAGTTTATTATTAGTAGTTAACTAATGTTTACTAATGAAACCTTATTGTAATATGTTCATGAATTTTGAAGGTGTTTTATGTTATTATTAGGCTATAGACATCATTGAGCAATTAGCATGAGGCAAAACATAGCTATGAACGTTTTCTACACAGCCACCTTGCGAAAATGACAGTCACCTTGCTAATGTGACCGAACAGTCTGCATGCGGGCGAGACGCACTCAGTCTCTTCCCTGTCCTCCCTGACCTGCTAGTAAACACAATGACAATCTGGTACAGAAGGCTTTAGACCGTGATGGGCATCTCTCCCACTCAGGATGATGAAAGCACCGTGCTGAAAGACGAGGCCCTAGCTGTCTCACACACACATACTCAGCGAGATTCAACCCATCATTTCTCTTCCTGACTCTTCTTCAAGATGGAGTCTGACTCCAGCTGTGATCCCAACTCACTGCTTCTTTTCCCTTTTTTTTACCCTGTGTTTCAGTCTCTCTCTTTTGGCGCGCACACAGATTTCCTTTACTGTCTCAAACTCACCCACAGTGCTCGCTGGATCGGGTCCAGATTGGAGAGGGAAGGGTGGTATGGGTCAGGATTGAGGTGATCTCCCAGCTGAGACAGAGAGGGAACAAACCGCTCCTTTACTCTGTGCTGCTACTCCTGCCTCTCTTATCTTACACATGTATACACACACACACACACACAGGCGCGCGCGCACCTGCTATCAGGTTTTAACCAGTAGTGAAGGCTCTGGGAAGCAGTATAACTTCCTTAACACGTTTCCACACTCTAAATGCTCATTTTTTGTTGTTGTTGGAATTCTTAATGGGAATCGTAAGAAATTGAACAGATCTGATTCACTTGAAAATTCTAGTTTCTTAAAAGACACGTGTCACATGTTTTGCCATGTTAACTTGCAGTTAATCAAACTATAGCACTTAGCAAATTATTCTCACAAGAAATCGAATGGATCTGATTCTACTGGTTCCATAAATTAACCTTGTAGCACTCAAGGGTGCTGTCTGTGCTAACTGTGATCTCATGCCCCTGAGAATGCTCCGCTCCTGCCTGAGCCTGTTTGATGATAAAGGCCAGGCACGCACTCCCCAGGGATCAGGTACCGCTTCTGTCGAAGCAGCGCGGCACCTGCATTTATAGGGATCGCAAAGGGATCTAGCTGAGGATGTTGAGACGGCCTCGGCCCTTCGGCCCGTGAACAGGACCCGATGCTCAAATCATCTGCCTCTGAGGAGGTGGATATTTTGAGCATCGATGCAGGCTAAAGTGAAGATCTGCCACTCCATTCTCCTGCATCTGAGGAGCTGCTGGAGGTTGTGACTAGGGCTGTGGCCAAATGAAATATCAATTGGCCACCAGAAAAGCAGGAAGCGACAGTAAAAAGCAAACTTGATGAGCGCTTCCTGCAAGCCTGGTCACAGCCTTCACGTTGGAGCCTCACGTTTTTCCACGATCTCCACACCTGGAGATCGTGGGATAAGCCCCTCTCCTCTCGACTTTCCAGCCCCAATGTCCATATATATTCATCTATTATGGGGTCGAGAGAAATGGGCTATGGGACGATGCCACTGGTTATAGAGATGTTTGCTTCCCATCTCTCGCCCGAGGCTGCATCGTCCCTGAGAGCTCCGGCGCTTCCCTCTAAGCCCTGCCGTACAACATCGGCCTTGGTTAGGAAAGCATATATGGCAGCAGGTCGGGCTGGTGCATGCCTGCACACAATGGGGCTCCTGCAGGCATACCAGGCCGACCTGTTAAAAGAGGTGGACGACAGCGGGGAGGTCGCCCTCGACGATATTCAGGAGAGGTGTCGAGCGGTTGACTTGTCTCTCCGTGCTACCAAAGAGACGGCCCATGCAATCGGCCGTTCTATGGCAGCTTTGGTAGCCACGGAGAGACATTTGTGGCTGAACCTGTCGGGCGTCGGGGACAAGGACAGGGCCTTCCTCCTCGACGCCCCGATTTCGTCTTCTGGCCTCTTTGGCTACGCAGTCAGTACTGTCGTCGAGAGGTTTCAGGAGACGAAACGACAGTCAGCTGCATTAAAATAGCTTATCCCCCGCCATCGTTCCAAGTCTTATGAGTCTGCTGCCAGGGGGCAGTCCCACGAGGCCGCCGCCAGCTCCTCACACCAGCAACAACAGAGAGAGAGTGTTGCTTCTCGCGCATAGATCATGTTCCTCCTCAAGAGCGAGAAACTGGGTTCTACAGCCGGTGCTTCATAGTTCCCAAGAAGGATGGGGGTTTACGTCCCATAATAGATCTCAGGGTATTGAACCGGTCTCTGAGGAGATACAGGTTCAAAATGTTGACCATACCTATTATCGTGAGTCAAATCAGGTCCGAGGACTTGTTTGTCACGATAGACCTAAAGGATGCTTACTTCCATATTTCCATCCTTCCTCAACACAGGAAGTTTCTAAGGTTTGCTTTCGGGGGAAAGGTTTATCAATATAGAGTTCTTCCATTCCGCCTAGCACTGTCACCTCGCACTCCCGGTCTCTCAACTGAGGTTGTTGAGACCATTTTAAACTCTAGAGCCCCCTCCACGAGGAAATTGTATGCATTAAAGTGGAATGTATTCAGCTTATGGTGCAGAGAACATCAGTTGGACCCAGTTAACTGCCCAGTGGCTTCAGTGCTGGAGTTCGTCCACAGTCGTTTCTCTGACGGGCTCTCCCCGTCCACGCTTAAGGTCTATGTGGCGGCCATAGCTGCCTTCCACACGCTTCTAGGGGTGGGCACTTTGGGGAGACACCCACTTATTGTACGTTTCCTTCGTGGAGCAAGGAGGATGAGGCCTGTCATCCAGTCCAGAGTTTCCTCTTGGGACCTGACAGTGGTCCTCAAAGGGTTATCCCTGGCACCCTTCAAGCCCTTGGATGAGGTGTCTGAGAAATTCGTGTCCTTTAAAGTAGCCTTCCTACTCGCAATTACGTCCCTCAAAAGAGTTGGGGACCTGCAGGCTTTATCGGTTGCTCCCTCTTGCCTCGAGGTGCCGTCAAATGTGGCACGGTCTATAATTCTTCAGGCGTTTCATCCTCCACCGCACGTGTCGGATGAGCAAGCTAAGCAACATTTATTGTGCCCGGTTTGAGCCCTGGAGGTCTATGCTCAGAGAACCTCGGGCTGGAGGAAGTCGGACCAACTTCTTGTGTGTTTTGGGTCAACTAAGAAGGGTTCCCCTGTTTCTAAGCAAACTATCAGCAGATGGATAGTAGAGGCTATATCTTCAGCTTTTGAGGCGCGCAGTTTGCCTTCGCCTCTTCTGATAAGAGCCCACTCGACTAGAGGAGTGGCTTCCTCTAAAGCTCTGCTGTCAGGAGTTTCTCTTCAACAGGTCTGTGATGCCGCAGGCTGGTCCTCCCCTCACACTTTCATAAGACATTACAGTTTGGATCTGCCCTCTACACCGGGGATACAAGTTCTCTCGTCTTGAGTATGCCAGATTGCTTCATACCAGGGTGTATTCTCTCAGTATGCGCGGTGGGCATTTCGTTCCCCAATGTGTCGACTCTCGACGCAGCGCGAGTTCCCTCGAAAGGGCACGTCTTGGGTTACGACTGTAACCCTCGTTCCCTCGGCCACACTTTTCGCGCTCCTGAGAACAACTTGCTTGCTAAGACAGGCGTGTTTTATTGTAACTTGGGACACATATGGTGCGACCTTGAGCATCTTGAACAAAAGTTTGTTTGTTTAATCCCGTCAAGAAAGTAGACCCTACATTTTTTTCTCCTTGGGACACACCGAGAAAGCTAAACCATTTGTCCTCAGGGAGCGAGGACAAAACTTTTGCCTAGACCAGAAAACCATTTCCCCCCGCCGAGTGTCTCACTGATGGATCTTCATTGAGGAATCAATTCGATTAACGAGTTTACATTTGTTTGTTTTTTACTGTCTTTGCGCTAGACACCGAGTTCCGTACAGGGTTGTTTTAAGGACATGTTTGTGCATGCCCATAGACAGCCACTCTGAAGCGCTCAGAGGCGATTCTAAAATAGTCAAAAAGTTGAGACAGGAACCATTGTCAATATTTCTGTGTCCACCACTCCAGTTCATCCAAAACAAACTACAAAATAGACTCAAAGTGTTAAATACCGGAATTATCCTTTAAGATTAGGGTTGGTCTAAGGGTTAGTTTCACGTAATTATGCATAATTTATAGTTATTACTATTGGGCTGATAGCGAGCTTCTTCTCCGAGAGGCTATTTATTAGTTTTATTTTGATTGCATTCAAGTATAGTTTTGTTTGCTTTCTTTTCGTCTGCGCTTCACGCTGGATTTTTCCCTTTTCTGTTGGTTGGTTTCCTTTCGCATAAAATGCTAATTTATTTTGTTGCTATTTTTTATATATATATTTAGTTGTTGCGATTTTGTTTTGGGGTTGATCTATTGCAGCTTTATTATCAATTGATTTTCTTTCCGTGTATTATGCTGTTTAATGAAATCCCTTCATTCACTGTCCCGTTATTCTGGTGCCATTCAGGTGCTATTTATCTGCTTTTGCTGCATGCGGTGTCATCAAGGGGGGCCTCAATGCTATAGCCGCCACACCACCGTGTCCTTAACTTTACTTTGGCCGTTTTTTTTTCTTTGACTATTATTCCGTGTAATTTGTGTCATTTCTTTTGTGTAGTCCTTGGTTAATGTGTTTTTCCATTCTCTCCAGGAGCCAGTAGGACTTTTCTGAAAGTGTGGAACAGGGGAGGCTAGCTTCTTTCTGTTGGTGGTGTGTGCTTCACATTGTGCTGGTGTGCCAACAGAACTTCCCCATGGTGTGTGTGTGTGTGGTTTTTGATTTGGTGTGAGTTTAGGTGGGTTTGGATAACCTTCTGATTTGCAGCCGGCCTGCCTTGTTCACACTAAACCTTGCCCTGGAAAACGCCTTGGTTACGACTGTAATCTCGGTTCCATGAAGAGGGAGCGAGACGCTGCGTCGATTGACGCTAAGTGATGATGCTTGTGATGATGTATTGAAGCACATGTAAAATCAGTCAGAGGGGGGGAAATCATGAACCAGGAAACTATAAAACCTGCCCAAAACAAAGCCGCTTCAGCTTCGTAAGGTCTGAATAAGTCACTTACAGGCACGAAGGAGATATGGCAGGTGACGCAGCGTCTCTTTTCCTCTTCAGGGAACCTAGGTTACAGTCATAACCGAGGCGTTCCCTTTCAAGGGAACTCACGCGGCGTCGATTGACGCTAAGGGAACGTCTAAGATCAACGCCATCATAGCGAGAAGTGCCTGTCCAGTGTGAAATCAGGGCAAGCAACACTAGGACGAGAGCACTCGGGACCCTGGAGTAGAGTCCAAGTCCAAAGAATAAAACCTGACAAAAGTGTGAGGTGAGGACCAGCCTGCTGCATCACAGACGTCGTGAAGAGGTATTCCTGACAATAAGGCCTTAGAGGCCACCGAACTCCTAGTTGAGTGAGACAGCACCGATATGGGTGACGGTAGCCCGGTCAACTCATAAGCAAGTGAGATAGTCTCGACCACCCTCTTGCTCATTCTTTGCTTAGATGCCGGTGACCCCTTGTTAGGGGGTCCAAAACAGACAATGAGTTGTTCGGATTTACGCCACAGGGCAGCTCTGTGGACGTAAGCATCTAATGCCCTAACCGGGCACAGCAAATTGTGCTTTTCCTGGTCCGCATCCTGGAAGGGGGAGGACAGAAGGCCTGCAGTACTATAGATCGGGCCACATTAGTGGGGAACTTGGGAACATAACCCGGCCTAGGATGAAGGAACGCTTTAACCATGCCGGGCGCAAATTCCAAGCACGAGGGTGCAACTGACAGAGCCTGGAGATCTCCTATTCTCTTTAAAGACGAAATAATGAGGAGGAACAGCGTTTTCAAAGTAAGAAACCTGGCTGGAACCTCTTCCAAGGGCTCAAAGGGAGCCTGGGAAAGACCTTGGAGGACGATAGCCAGATCCCAAGTCGGGACCCTCGTGCGTGCAGCAGGCCTCATCCTCAAAGTGCCACGGAGGAAACAAGATACTGGGGGGTCTCTACCCACAAACATTCCACCCAAAGGAATGTGGTAAGCACCTATGGCCGCCACATAAACCTTCAACGTGGACGGGGATAGACCTGCAATGAACCGCTCCTGCAGAATCTCCAGCACTATACCAACCGGGCAGTTAACTGGGTCCAGCTAACGGTCACTACACCATGAAGTGAAAACATTGTGAAAACCTCATGAGGAAGGCATCTGTCATTAGCAACCTGCGACGACAAGAAGCTCCCAACATGGGGTCCTGGGACAGGAACCAAGGTTTCTTCCACATAACCAAGGTACCTAGGCATCGCCGCGTAACCTTGATCATGCGAAAGGGGTTGCCCCTCCCTTGCCACCACTGCAAGAGTCTCATGTACAACAGGCCAAAAGTTATCACGTTGGACGCTGCTGCCATCAGACCCAACAGTCTCTGAAACTGTTTCACAGTGAGTGACTGGCCTAGCTTTATCATTTTCACGGCTGACAGAATGGACTCTATGCGTGCCGAAGACAGGCGCGCCCGCATCGACATAGAATCCCATACTACCCCTTGATAAGTGTGTAGTAAAATCTCAGTGTGGGTGTAGGAAGAAGAAGACCCCCGCGAGACCTGGGAAGGGGAACAGGTTTGGGGAGAGAAGGGGACGAGAGAGAGAGAGAGGGAGAGAGAGACGTGGATGGAAGGGGCACGCCGACCCCTGGGCACGCCACCATGTGATCTTCCGCCAGGTGGATGGCCTGGTCCAGCGACATCGGGCGGCTATCTGCGACTCCCCCGATAGCAGTGGGATGAGTCGCATGGGCCAGTCCGCTCGGGGCCATCCCCGGGCCTCGGCGGACCTCTCAAAAAGGTCCAGGAATGCCTCCGGATCATCCTGGGGACCCATCTTGTTGAGAGGCAGGGGCGGGGCCGAGGCCGTAGCTGGAGCGGGGACGGCCCGAACCTCCAGGTCGAGCCAGCTCCGGAACAGCTCGCAGTCTTCTTGCTGGCCTTGGAGAAGCATCTAGAATCGCTGGTCTTGCTCCTCCTTTACGGCCAGCAGGGCGTGGTGTTGTTCCCTGTGAAGACCCGCGAGCGTTTGGATGAGGTCCGCAAACGGCGTTCCTGGCGGGGTCTGCATGGTGGCGGCAGTCTTCTCCTTCCCGGGTTTCGGCACCAGTGTAGTAAAATCTCAGTGTGGGTGTAGGAAGAAGAAGACAGGGTCGGCGAAATTGGGACTCGCACTTTATTTCAAAAACCAAAAACAAAAGGAAACAAAAAGGTGCGCTCGTGCACGTTCACCGTGACAAACTCCACGGCACAAAACAGACAAAAACTCTCCTATATTGCTCGTCGGTGTGCGCTGATCACGTCCTGTGCGAGTCCCAGGTCTCTCTCTCTCCTCTCTCCTTCCCGGCAGCTTAAATGCGGTCTCCACGCCAATTACTGCAATCAAACACAGGTGTTTGTCATCTGCACTTGACCCACTTACTCACCGCACAGCTCGCTGACTCATCTCTCGCTACAGACTTTGCGAAACCACGCCCCCCTCGCCACAAAGTGGTCCTCTGTAGTGGAGAAAGAACACTCTTCTTGGCGTTTAGCCGTAAACCCAGCTCGAGGACGACATCTCGATGCCGAATCGCCAACTGGTGCGACTGAGCTAAAATCAACCAATCGTCGATGTAGTTCAGTATGCGAATACCCTGAAGACGCAGTGGCGCCAGAGCTGCATCTACGCATTTCGTGAAAGTGCGGTGTGATAGTGCTGGGCCAAATGGAAGAACTCGATATTGGTATGCTTTGCCCTGAAAGCAAACCTCAGGAACCTCCTGGGATACGGAAAGATGGAAATATGGAAGTATGCGTACTTGAGATCTATCGTGACAAACCAGTCCTCGGATCTGATCTGTTGCACGATTTGTCTCAAAGTCAACATTTTGAATTTCAGCTGCATGACTGATTAGTTCAGAACTCTTAGATCCAAAATGTGACACAACCCCCCGTCCTTCTTCGGAACGATGAAGTACCGGCTGTAAAACCCGGTGTCCCTGCTGGAGGGAGGTACATATTCTATGGCCCCCTTGTCCAACAGGTTTTTTACTTCTTGTTCCATTACCAGAACCTGCTCGGGGTCAACCACGGTGGGTAGGACCCCCATAAACCTGGGCGGGCGAGGCCCGAACTGTATTTGATAGCCCTTTTCTATGGTCTGCAGAACCCAACGAGAAATATTTGGCAGTAGCTTCCACGCTACCAAAAATTCTACTAGAGGTACCTGCCTCTCGAGACTGGCTTCTGGATTTAGTTGTTGTTGAACAATCAGCCCGTCGCCCTGTAACGGCGAACCGGCAGGGAATGACTGAACTGACTGCTCTAGAACCCTCCTCAGAGGGGACGGGCCTTCCAGGTCCACTACGTTTCCGGGTGGAACCTGAGATATGTGCTCGCCGGAGACCGCTGTGCCCTGTAACACACAAGGTGGCAGGGCTAGCATAACGGTCCCTCGAGGGCACCAGAGGGAGACGGGCACCGTATAATGAGGTGTTAATCGCTTGCTCGGACCCTCGGACCCTGCGCCCTCGGACGTCAGGACCTTTTCTTTGCAGCCTTCTTGGAAATAATGACGGTCCTCAGATCCGTCTTACCCCTTGAAGGCTGCTGCTGAGCGTGCCCCCCATGTCCCCAGTCTTTTTGTGGGGGAGCACGGGAGGCCACGCTCTGCTTTTGAGTGACACGGTGTGAGGAGCTGACTTTCGATGTTTGGGGCTGATCTCGCTCAGCAGCCCCAGAGACATGAGTTCGACGGGGGAGGAGTTTCTGGAATGCCGCCGCCTGTTTGGTTGACTCCTGAAACCTTGCGACGACTGAATTAACAGCGTCGCCGAAGAGGCTAGAAGTCGAGACCGGCGCATCCATGAGGAAGTGCTTATCTTTCTCCTTTATATTACTAAGATTTAACCAGAGATGTCTCTCAGTGGCCACCAGGGCTGCCATAGACCGGCCGATGGATTTAGCAGTCTCCTCGGCGGCCCTAAGAGACAAATCTGTCGCCCGACGCAGTTCGCAAACTGCGTTTGGGCCAATTCCCCTGCCTTCATCAATGCCTAATATTTTGCCTGGTAAGCCTGCAGCAGCGACATGGTATGGAGACATGCTGCACCCTGACCAGCAGCAGAATAAGCCTTACCCACCAAACCGAATGTCACTCTAACTGGTTTGGTGGGTAACACCAGGGGCTTAAGGGAAGATGCAGATTCAGGGGAAAGATAGCTTGCATGCGTCTCTTCCACTTTTGGCATCTCCCCATAACCGTGCTCTTTATATTGTGAGATAGCAGAGTAGTGCGATGTTTGTGGTGTATAAACTCTGTATGACACTGGTTTCTCCCACGATCTTGACACCTCAGTGTGAAGATCGGGGAAAAATGGAAGGCCCCGGTGTTGAGGTTGTGCGCGAGAGGGCAGGAAGCGTTTGTCGAATTTACTTTTTGAACGAACGTCCTGCTTACCTGCCGGCCAATCTATATTTAATCTCTCGACCGCTTTCGTCACAACCTCAATGAGCTCCTCAAACACGTGAGACTGAGGTGGCGAATTCTTAGTATCACGTTATTCAACACTGACAACATCTAGTTCCTCAGAACTAGATAGTTGTAGTGTTGGTGCCTGTATCGGGGCGGAAGAAACCGCAGCGCGTGCTTCCGGACCCTGATACAGCGCACTAGATCTGTCAGGTGAAGGCAGAGATAAGGCTGGGCTCTCTAACCCCGCTGACAGATCCATTTGCGAACCCCAAGTCTGAAGCCTTCGCAGTGCCTCAGCAGTTGCGGGACCTGTGCCTTGGGGAACACGAGCCTGGGCGTCCTCGCTAAAGAACGCCAAGCGGAATCGAAGTGTCCGCATGGGAAGCATATCACAGTGCTCACAGCCAGCTCACAGCCATGATCCTTTCCCAAACAAAGAACACATAAAGTGTATGTGTCCCCACCCGTTAAATAACGCGGGCAGGGGTACACACACACTTTTAAACTGCTGTTTGCTCGCCATGGTCAGATATATATATATATATATATATATATAACTGACAACACCAAATATACGGGACAATATTTCACATATAGCGTTTGTGAAGACAGAAGCTGCGTGGCTTTGTTTTGGGCAGGTTTTATAGGTTCCTGGTTTATGACGTCACCCGCCTCTGACGTTCCGTCACACCATTGGACTGATTTTACATGTGCTTCAATACATCATCACGCAAAGCGTTCCCTTAGCGTCAATCGACGCAGAGCGGGTTCCCTTGAAAGGGAATTGTTATTTTCTATAATTTTGACTGTGCTTAATTGGAGAGAGAATCTATGACAGAGTTTTAATTGATTATAATTGCTTTTATAATAAAGCATATTTTTTTGTATTTTTAGTATTGCTACTCACGTCTCACCAATTGTATTTCTTTGCCTTCAATTGATAAAACTTACCTGTGTGTCCTTATTGGGAGTATTTCCCTGGCGTTCCACCAGGGTGGCGTAGTCTGATTAAATAATTGTGATTTGCATTTCCCTCCACTCGTTAATGTCACACTAGCATTGTTCGGGAAGCACTTTCAGTTTAAATCTAGACATAACACATCTCTTTAACATGGCATACACATAGCACATTATCAATTTTTATAATTCAAATAATGTAAAATTATTATTAGGCTGCATAAAAAAGGTCAGCCGGAACCAGGAACACGTCCTATAACACCCTATTTATTTGTTACAACATAAGAACAATGGTATCTATGCTAATATTAGTCCCTCTGTTTATTCCAAGGTTTACTGCACAGCCACAACTCACCCCTGAATTGTCAGCAGAGACCGTCTCAAATAGAGTATCACCTGAGAAGGCCTCATTGACACGACAAAATATTTTTTTTCTCATGACCTCTGAACAGATGAAGGGCCCTATCATACGCAATGCGGCGTCAGGCGAGACACAAGTGTTTTTGCTAGTTTCAGCCTGACGCAGTTATCATTTTCACGTCCTTGTTTAAATAGCAAATGCATTTGCTCCCATTTGTGCGCCAATGGGCGTGCTGGTCTGAAAATGAGGTGTGTTCAGGAGCATTGTTGGTGCATTGCTATTTTGAGGCAACTGAAATAGACTGCGCCATTGACCAACTGAAACCTGGTCTAATGTCAATGGCTCAGTGCGTTTTTTTTGTTGTTGTTGTTATTTAAAGGGCATGTTTTAGACCATGTGCGCCGAACATTTTTCCCGTCGTTAAACTAGCAAAAGTGGATTCAGACAAACTAATTGCGCTTTAGACCATGCGCTTTGATCCTTAAAATAGGTTCCGAAAAGTTAACAAAATGATTCCAGTTCACACGGATCAGCGGAAATGACTGAAAAACTCTGCGAAGAATGACTGCGTTTTTGAAGTTTACACGGAAATGATAATGGTATTGCTTTCGAAACTTGTTTTCAAAAACTTGCACTCTGAAACCTGCTTCAGAGTTTGTGTTCTCAGGCCACCAAAACGTTATTATGTAAATGAACAGCTGGATCGCATTAATGCATTTATTGTATTAGGATATCTTTTTAAAACAAAACAACACCAAACTGTACATTTAAACAAGTTTAATTATACATTTATAAATAATAATATCATTATTAGCCTATTTTAATTACCGCAGATTCACAACAGATAGGCTATTTCCATAACCATTCAATATAACTCAGAACAAGATAATAACAACTAAAAGTATCTTATTTAGATATTCTGTTGACAGTGAGAGAGACAAAGGTCAACCGCGGGAAATGTAACAAAAGACTTTAACAATCCTTTGATTGGCTCAACTATTTCACATCCCAATCACATCCAAGCTTAAAAAAAATACACTTGTATGTATTAATATGCTTAGCAAAATCTTGTCCCTCTTGGGAATTCAAATGAGGTCACATCCAACCAAATTGCTCCTAAAACAAAACTTGCTGCAAGCTCTCGCTCACATTTCTCCCCAGAGATGTACAAAAAGTGGTTCAAAATCAAAACTGGAGTGGAAACGTCAAGACTGCCCCACGTGGGGTTCCAAGTCAGGAAAAGAGAGCTCTTGGCTAGGACGAGAGCTTTTTTTCTTCTATGGAATCATCCTTGTGAATGGGGAATGCATGTGGTGGATTTAGAGCGTTGTGAACTCAGAGAAGTGTGATTTCCTCATCCTGGCTGCAGAGGTAGCAGAGGAGAGAGGTAAGTAATCCTGGCTCAGGATGGAAGAGTTGGACAAGGATGAAAGAAGAGACCTCAGCGGAGAAGAGAGAAGGAATTAGGCTTTACCACAGGGGGGGCTTCTGGATCATGACTGCTGGAGATGCAATGTGAGGAAATGTTTGTCGGAGAGCTGGTGATATGAGAAGACTTTGTTGAGAAGAAGCTGAGATAATCTTACTTGGATGTTCATGAGGGTTTCAGAATAAACCTCATGCTGATTCATAATACATTCTGAATCTTCTCGTTGTCTTCGAAATCACTCAAAAATGCAGTCTTAAATGCAATATTTATTGTAGATGAATTTATTGTTCATTGTAGACCTTCAAAGTCTTCATATGTCACTTTTTTCTAGCCAGAAAGCTTGCGAAGAAAGACATATGAAAAAATGGCTGATGCTTATGAAACAATAGTCAAACATCCTCAATAATGTCTCATCAAAACATGGTGGTATCAAATTTTGTAGAGATTAAAACCCTTTCTTAGAGCAACTACTTGTTGTGTCCAAGGTTCTTTATCACGGACGTCAGCCCACACTGTATTTTATTTTTTTTAAATAAAATGGTAGGGGGCAAGCTGTGGGGCAAGCAGCTTCCTCAATCAGTGTAATCTATCTTCTCATTTTAAATTTATTTGATTAAAGCATTTGTCTTAGACAAGTCTTCCTCGATGGTACATTTAATGAGTGCTGTATAATTTTAAATAAAGGTTTGTAAAGGCTGATTCACACTGCACAAGTGAGACCATGTGCAGTCTGTTTGAGGCCAACGCACCGCATTGAAAGATGCGGACAACCACCAGAGGTGACTCCTAAATATTACGTCACTTCTCAGACATTCCATGATCCGACAAATGCCGAAAAACAGTGACGTAGCATAATCTGGTGATTGTCTGCTTCTTTCGATGAGGTGCGTTGGCCTTATGCCGGGTTCAGATGTAACAATTGGCCTTATCAAATTGGCCTTTTAAAAATAAACTGAACTTTCACTTGAAGTATATTTTTCTAAAATATATTTTTAGAAAATATACCAAAGTACAATTACTTTAAAGTGTGTTAAAAGTTTTATTGTGATCATAATATACTTTTAAAATATTTCAATATACAATTTTTGAAAAAGGATGAAAATTCCCTTTTTTGAAATGAAAAAGGGAATATACTTCAAATACAATAAAGTATACTATTTGTTTTCACTAGGGTACTCATTAGTCCTGCATTACTTCCTGCATAGTTACCTATTAATGACGGACCATTATTCTAAAGTGTTACCAAATTGTGTAGTCTGTGTGACAGTTATGATAGTCCCTGTATCAGATTATGTGATTTTGACTCCTAAATTCCTGTCGTGTCATTGACACAAAACATGTAAGAATACACATTGGCAACCCTTTCTGAATAAGGAATTTGGCTCCCCCCAAAATAAATATATATATAGGTTTAAGATGTTAAAGCACAATATTAGTTTAACATAACCATGCATCATGCTTTACCTCAGCAATCTTTTGAATCAGAAGACAAAAGAGTATGTGTAAGTTACCCCGAGATGATATTGAATCAAAGGTTTGGGTAGACAACACTCCTAGTTGTATTTTACAACGATCTCATATTGAACCATGAAGGACAGCATTATCTTTTCTCCCCTCATGGGAAGTTTGTTTCATTACTTGTAGACCAATTGTTCAATGTTTTCTTGCCCTAAGGGGGTACTCTAGGTAATTGGGTGTGTATTGAACTCTCTCCCCTTGAGTTTTGCACTCTAAACTTTTACATTACTGAAGTCCATCACAACTTTTGAGACCTTGTGTTTAGTTTGAGATTAAAACTGATTAAACTAGAATCAGAATAAATTAAAATAACATTATGCAAACATTAATCAAAGCCACCTTTTTTTATCCTGATTGGCAGAGCACACTGTTCAGCATTCAAGAACAACCAAGGCACACCACCCACCATGTGCGCGGTCTGCTAGCAGAAGCACAGCCCATTTCTCTGGGCTATAAAGCCCTCCAGTTATGAGGGAACCTTCAGGCATCCAGACCTCCAACTGACTGCAAGCATTAGGTATATAATGAGGCAATAGCCAGAGGGGCTGGAGAAATGTGAGGAGAAGAACATATTCAGGCTTGATGTGGACCAATCTAAGTAAATCCACCACTGCTGGGTGGAGCTTCAACATGACAAGATGACAAGGGAACAGTTAGTGCTAAAAAAAGAGAAACAATGGTGGAATAGTCCCGGTTTGACTGCTCTGCTTCCTGTAGTTTGCTCAGTAGTTGCATCACCACCATTTATTTATGATGAAAGGACAACCACCAAAATCTGAAGTGTGAAAGCAGAGAAATGTGGAGAATAGAGCTTGTGCAAGCGCAAATATAAATTTGTCTTTAATGACCCCATCCAATTGCCTTATAAGCGTAGTTGGATTTCCTTTTATAGACATATCCTACTGACCAAAGCAAGTTTATGCTTTTTTTATTTTTTTTAATAGCTAGCTAATTAATTTCTGATTTAATTTCTAATTCTTTTTTTTTTCAAAGGGACATACAGGTAAATATGTCAGTGTAATACAACTGTCCTTATATTACAGTCAAAATATTATAGAGAAAACGATACATTTATAGTGAAGACCCCTGCAGACCCTCATAATTGTGTGTCAAGGTAAATAATAACTGGTAACACTTTTTCTTAGTGTTCTTGTTACATGTACTTTTAGTAATAAAAAATTGTATGCAGCTAACCCAAAACCAAACCCTAACCCTAGTAGGTACATGTAGTTAATTATTATTACTCAGTACTCAAATGTATAATTACACTTTAACTTTAAAATAAAGTGTAACCCCAATCGTAACCGTATAAGAAGTACATGTTGTTAATTAATATTACTTAGTATGCAATTGCATTGCAAGGTTAGTTTGGGTTGTAAAATATGACGTGGCTATTATTAATAGTACTAAAAACCTCAAAGTTCATCTGACAATTTCTTTTAAATTAGCATTTTTATCAGGCCATGTTTAGGTTCAGTAATTTCACTTTAATGGCAATGCAAAGGTTACTAGTCAGTTACTGAAATGCCTTATTTTCAAAAATGCCACTGATTTTGTAACATACATCAACTTGATGCAATCTGGACACATCATCAGTGATGTTACCTGGGGTCACAGAGTGTTTCAGGTCTTTCAAGCATCATACACTCTCACCCAGGCGATCCAGCTGGGGTTGATCAGGCCCCAACTTGTGTCCAGGTACCCCTGACTCAGTGACCTCTTTGATAGCCCTTCGCTTACTGGCCCCTATGATGCCCAGGATGTTGTAAGCCCTGCAGAGAGACTGGCCAGCAAACTCTCTGCATCCCACGTCAATGGGCTCACACCACACTCGCCACCCATTGTTCCGGGCACTCCTCAACTAGCTCAGCGTATTTTGCCCTCTTCCTCTCATTGGCCTCCTCGATGCGGTCCTCCCAGGGTATGGTGAGTTCCAGGAGAACGATCTTCTTGGAGGTCTCTGAGATGAGTAACATGTCAGGCCGCAGCATTGTGGTGGCGACAGTTTCTGGGAATTTCAGTTGCTTCTCCAGGTCAACTTTCAACTCCAAGTCTTGTACTGTTGCTAGTAGGCCAGATGAGGTGGCCCTGGCAGCTAATGGTGGCTTCTCCCCAGCCCGGACGAAACCAATGGTGTTCATAACTGGGCGGAGGCGCTTGCAGTGGCCAATTCCACATCTGATGGTATTCGCTATAGCCTTGAGGACTTGGTCATGGTGCCAATGGTAGCTTTTCTCAACTTTTCTCAAAAATCATACCAAGCCAAAATGAATACAAGGATTACATTTCTAACATGTGTTATACTAGACACTCATTTATCCTTATTTATAAAAAAGAAACAAGTATACATCTTGTTTTAATTCCACTGTGTCTCCATGTATAATGTGATATCAAATCACACAAGGCCTTTGACGGCATGTACACATTTAACCATCTTTGAGATGTGCACGAGCTTTGGCTAGCCCTCATGGACCTGAGCAGCTTGCGAGAATCATCACAGTGCCAGGTTGGGTTAGGTAATAACTGTGAAGTGAGGCATGGCTGGCAGGCAAACCTCCCTCTCCAACCCCTTCTTTGTGTGCCAGTTGTCTTGGGCATTGCCAAAGGGTTGTCGTACTGGACCATAGTGAATGCTTCAAGACTAATTGGTTGGAAGGTGCTATGTTTAATCCTTTATAGGTGGAATTATGACTAGACAAAAAAGAGAAAGAGTTAGTAAGAGTGTTTCTTATCAGGCTGTAATGAATGTATTATCCTCAGAAGTTACTCATAGATTTAATTGTCATATTAAGCTTTCTTTGCGGAAATGGTGGATTCTTCAGTATTTTAAGAAAAGGATAGAACCTGCTTTTTTCTACTCCCTTGCCCTTTTTCGACCATAATGAGGATAAAGTGTTACTATGGCAACTCAAGTACTCAGGTACTATCTATCTTTGTGAGGCCCAGTTCTGGTAAGCAAAATGAAGCTTTTCGTGCATGGAAAAGAGGAAAATCAGAAGCTTGACAGAAGAAAATGCACCCTACATCCTTGAGGCTTATGTGGATAAAAATTCAATTAATTTGCTGCTAATCACAAACAGACAAGCATCAGCTTTTTTTGTACACACAACAGGAGAAACCTTGCTGCACGCTAGGTTTTTGTAAATGAGCTAAGACTGCTCATTTTGGATCCATCAGTTTTCTGTCTTCACTCCACAGCTGCAGATCAGAAACTGAACATGCATTGATAAGTCTTATTTCTCCAGATGTCTCATGTAAATCACACAAATGACTGCATTTTCAGGCGAAGAACTCCCAAAATATGTGTGCAATGTTTCTTTTTAATAAACGTTTCACACTATTTTGCATCTGTGCAGATTATTAAGGTTTTTTTTTTCGTATTGTTTAATCAAAATGTCAGTCTCATATATGACCTTCCCTTTTGGCTGACATCACAAATCAAGGAGGTATACACTAAAATACAATGGAAAATAAAGATCTTTTAGTATCCAACAGATCTGTGTTTTGTACTAGCATGTGCTAACAGGACAATGCTAACCAGCCAAACCAACCCTATATTGACCTGTTCTATTGGAAATAAAACAAAAAACAAAAACAAAAATCTGTTGCTTTTCTGATTGGTGACTTACGAACAGAGCAGCTGAATAATGAATAATGTTTGATATAAACCTTCTCAGGCTTTCCCGCGGCTCATGCAGGTCAGGCTGTCAGAATATGTTACTGTAATTTGACTTAAGCTCCGAGCCCGAGGGAAAGAGGTTTGTTACCTTTGCAGAGTATTGCAGGCAACTCGTTTGATGGCTAGAGGACATCAGAGAGCAATGAAGAAGGAATTAGTGAAGTAATATCCAGAAAGTGTGGTTAATTTAGCTAGTAACCTTTGAGTTACCTCTGGCCTCATGGTTCTGCAAGCTTGTCTGGTACAGTGTACTTTTCAGGATATCCTCAGACTTCAGTGATAGTCATCAGATGCTCCACACTGCCACAGACAACAAAAAAAAAATAGCTTTAGATTACTGCCCGAAACGTACTGCGACGAATTTACAGCGTAACTTTCCCTAATTATAGTGTACCTATAAAGTACTTGCATGTAAGTAAGGGAACAATATGTAAAGTTTGGGGAATAAAGGGATAACAACCAGGAGAATTAAAAAATGATTTATACTTTAAGTATTATAGAACTAAGAGGTATACTATTATAATAATAATAATAATACATTTTATTTAAAGCGCCTTATCAGGACAACCAAGGACACTGTACAAAGTAGATAAAAAAACATCAAAACAGTAAACAATAAAATTGGCAAGACAACATTGCAAAGGCCTATTCACATGGTAATAGGTGATCTATGCATCACGCACGCTTACCGCCCCCGCCCCGGATCAATGCCATAAAAACTAGAAGTTTCTTTATTAGATTCACTGATAGATCATCGCGTTTTGAGGATGGCACGCTACTCCGGTGAAGAAGCCCTTCAGATGATTCTTTCCTCAGAAGAAGATTTTAACTCGGACGAGGAACGGCTGCATTTTGAAGAACGAATTGATCAATTGATACGAGGATACAAGTTTGGAGTAAGTTGTTTAGTGTTATATAATTCCTTTTCTGATCATATATAGAACTCATGAATTTTCAGACTATATTGTGCCTTTTGGCTAGCTTTTGACATCCCTAACGTTCGTGTATGCTCAAGTGTAAACTTTTAAAATGTGATATTACACTCTAAACATATTTGTATATGAAATATATTTCACTCGGTTTTGGTTAGCTTATGACACTGATTATCATGCTAAAATACTGCCTTATGCATAATGTATCTTGTTTGCGAATATCTGCTTAGGCAACACGATCTCATAAAAGTGCGTTTCTAGGCTTAGGTTATATAATGTGATTTAGTGCAAATATATTTCAGGTAAAATATGTGATAGGCCTACTGTCTATGCAATATATTTATATTATGTTCAGTTTTGGTTAGCCTATGACACTATCACGCTTACTGCCTTATGCACAGATGTGAATTGCCTACAGGTGTAAATGTTTGAAATGTAGTGATGTGTCGTTCGCGAACGATCCGTTTATTGCTTGTAGGCCACTAAATGCGCGCGGTCTATATGGCTCATCAATACTCGATATATACATACATTGTACATCCATACCCATCCCATTAATTGTCCTTCAGTTTACTTTGGATAATATATGCTGACAGTTTTTTTTTAGGAATGTATCTGCATCACGCTCTCCTTCTCCAGCACCTCGCAGAGGGGAACACAGGCGTCGTTCAGTTCCCAGTGCGATTGAGAATCAAACTAAGTGCATAGATGTAATATTTTACAGATGAAATGAGGTGCTCTTTTCCAAAACGCGATAAATCCATTTCAATAGGTTTCAGGAAAATTACATTTTTTACCTAGACCCACACATTTTGTGAATAGCCTATTCAATTTATGCTGTTAAAATGTTGTTTTTCCCTCAGTCTGAACATGTTGAACAATGATTATTAAATCCAACAACAATATTGTTGATGATAAATTCAGATTGAAAAACAAAACCTTTGAATCTCCTCTCATTCTTTGTTCAGGCTTCCTCACCCTAATGGGCCATTAGCCATTGGGGGAGTGTCTGTAACACCCCTGGTCTGAATCTCATTAATATTGATAGGCCATTACCACTCCCACGCATAAACCTCTTCTGACAAAAAAAACTGACATACAAAGTATAATGTAAAGTTTTGTCTTATGTGAACGATTAGGAGGGATGATTTTCACATCATTTTGAAGCCAGAACTCGAAGCGACAACGTCCATTTGTCAAAAGTCTTGTGTACACATATTTAGAATTTGTTTTGTGGTCTTATTTCAACAACTTTCTTTTTTTTTTTTTCAATAACCATGCATAAACATTATTCTCTTAAAAATACAAACATGTACATACATGTTGCTCACATATTATGGTAGCCCTGTTTGTGCTATATAGAGTAAATTTACACCTTTTCCATTAACATAAAATATATGTTATATATATTTATAAATAACTGAAAAAAGCAAAAATGTAAGGGCATATCAGAACATCTCAATGGCCCCAAAAACACCTCAGACCCCAGAGGGTTAACCAGGGTGGAGGGAAGTGAATCGAGCTGACATATGCAGGGTTTAGATTTATGAATAATGTCTGAAATGACTTGAACAGAGGAAAGGGCGAAACTTGAAAAAGTAGTAGTTGGGGATGGATAAGGGGTGTTAAAGTTGCCTCCAGAAGCTGCAGCTCCAGAGGAGGTCAGGTGTTTATGGATGTCTGTAATTTTGGAAACAAAAAAAGACATAAGTTTATTGCAAAAGTCTTGGGATTGCATATGGTAGGGAAGAGAGTCAGGAGGTTTTGTAATGGAGGTGAGGAGGGAGAACAGGGTTTTAGAATTATGATGATTAGAGTGGATTAAGTGAGAGTAATATGCAGATTTAGCTGAAGAAAGGGAATCCTTATACAAATTGACATGTTCCATGTACATATTTTTTATGAATGGTGAGTCCAGTTCTGTTAGCAAGACGCTCCAGCTGGCGGCCCTGAGATTTCAGAAGGCGTAGGGCGGGAGTGAACCAGGGTGCTGAGCGGGTGAAGGAGACTGATCTGTATCTCATAGGAGCATGGGTGTCCAAGAGAGTGTGAAGATTTTTGTTATAGTAAGAAACTAATTCATCAGGTGAACAGCAGGCAGGTACACTTGGAAAATTATTGATGTCAGATGCAAAGGTGACAGTGTTAATGTCCTTGATATTCCTGAAGGAAATGGTGTGAGGGAGGGTCAGTTTATATAGCGGGAGGGTATTTGTTAAAATTAATAAGCATATGGTCGGAAAAGGCAACAGAGTGAGTTTTACAGGCAGAGGGGATGACACCAGAACAACAGACTAAGTCCAGTATATGTCCCCCACAATGAGTTGGAGAGTCGATATATAAGTGCAGACCGAGGCTTTCCAGGCAAGATGAAGTACATATCTGTGCATTTATACAGGTTTGTTTTTTTGTTTTGTTTTGTTTTATAGCAAAGTGCTCATTTTTAAGTTTGGGCTTACATGTTTCAAGGCACGTAAAGCTAAAAGTGATTAATTTTTTATTTTTTATTTTTTTTAAATACTGGGAAATATACTCTTGTTCCATGTAGTTACAGGGTAAGTGGTGCTTGCTCTTGTTCCATGTAGTTAGGGTAAGTGTGACATTGCGGGCCATAAATTAAAGTGGTGTTTGTTACCCTCTTGTTCCATGAAGTTACAGGGTAAGTACAATAAAAATACATACACACAATCTAATATCAATGACTCGGAAACCTTTATTTGGAAAAACAACTTATTACAGTTGATTTAAAACGATAGTCTAAAGTTTAAAAAGTTTAAAATATTGTAATTTTTCTTACAAATACCTATCGTTTCCCTTCAGAAGATATTGATCCATCCATTGGGGTCGTATGGATTACTGCATCCTCGATAAAAGGGGCGGATCAAGAACACATCCGGGGATTTGAACTGTACTTGGCTAGATGTTAACTTTGAATTGGAACAGTACTTGGGCAGAGACTGGTGAAGTTTCACAAGTCCACAAGAACACACAGACAGTACAGACAAGAACGCATATTGAGAAATGGCCCTACTAGAAACTTTCTTGCAGGTTGGCGGTAAACTCGGCAGGACGTTGGCCCTCCAGGAGCAGGATTGGACACCCCTTGGATAGAGCCTTTGAAGAACCTGATGAAAGAGTCTTTTAAAAATGAAATGGCATTAATAACTTACATTTGATATTTTACCATTCAAAATGGTGTCTTTAGAGAGTAGAAGGAGTTTTTAAAAAACTATGAAACTTCACTATTCTCTGAGTCCGCCTTGTTAAACTTTTTTATTTCTTCATGTTTTTTTTTTTTTTTTTTCTGTAGACCTGAAGGATTTTAGTTTGAGGTATAATGCTGTTTTGTCTGACGGCAGTGGCCTGACGCTGTGGTTTGAGAATGTCCTTATATATATTACCGATTTGTTCAGCTCAAACAGATTTGCCCAGCTTAACATATAGACTGAGAGTTTAAACCCACCCTAAACCGTGTCCTTCTGTTTCTGTCAACAGTCTTTTTCATGTAGAATGCAGTGGTTCCTGATGCTTCCATGTCTTTACAGTCAAAATTAAATATGCACATTTTTGTTTTCGAAATGTTTAATTAAAACAAAATGCTGCATTACAGAAAATTTGGAAGCCATCAACCTCCTACTGTACATAATATTAAAATTATACTCAAGAAAATTCTTCTTGAAAAAGTGAGATTTAATGTCCTGTGAAATTTAGTTTTTCTGTGAGAGTGTGTGAATGTATGTATGTGAACAGCTGAGATTTATTTGGAGTTAATCAGTGACACTTCAGGTCAAGACAGGTGTGTACTACTTTTTTTTCACTTGTAGTTAGTCATTTTTACATTTGATGTATTTCCAAGAAGGGTTCATATTTAATACAATTTGATAGGTAATTTCAGAGACTTTTGTGTTCATGGATTTTGTATGTGCCATAATTGGAATAGGAAAATTAATTTTCTTGGTGAGTTATTCCGCCATATTGTTTTGTTTACATTAGACCATGACATATGATTCACTTTGAGTATCTCCACCTCCGACTTTGTCTGGAACATGGCATTAGCTCTGCAGTTGTAGAAATCAGACCACAAATGTTGTGGCTCTAAAATGAGCAATCATTTTAGTGGTAGAGATCTTAAAGCCCAGATTCAATAATGGTTTATTTTGAGAGCTGTGCTAATTAGAGCTTGAAAATAGAGCCACGGAAGTGGCTGCAAATTCTTGGAGTTCACTGAAATTCAAAAAGATATGTATAAAACTTACATTCCCATCTTCCCTGGTCTTTTCAAATACATGCTGTGAGCAGTTCATAACTGATTATTCCACGTGGGTTAGCTAAGGCTACATGCTGAATATGCATCACCAGGTCTTTTTTCTTCAGGAGTTCGACAGCTTTGGAGCTTCAGGCGCCTAACAACCAGTTGGAGAGTTTCGCAGCAGCCATTTTGCAGCAAGAATGCTTCCCACACATTAGTTTAATTTGTTTACTAGCTATTTCACACATGGAGGCACTTAACAGCACACTAGCATTTAGAACAGTGCATGTGTTTGAAAGAAAAGAGAAAGAGAGAAAGGAATGGAATGGTCCAAAAACAACTGAATCTCGTTCACATTGATATACTAAGTGTGTACTGGCAAGTGCATCCTGCCAAGTACCCTGGCAACCACCGACATTATCCTAGCATTGTGGAGGCGACTTTTGCACAGGTAAGCATCTAAATTGAGTTTTTGGTGTTCTGGGATACGCTAATTTAGGTTTGCCTATACTGTATATGAATTGGTACTCAACCCATCAATTATTTTCCACAAATGCTTCACCTGTGTTCGAGCGAGCTGCCCACATTATCCTGTGGCTATATTGACCTCAGTGCAGGACTTACTTCTGCCAAAGGACCTCTTTCAAATGCTAAGCACTCAAAAATCAACTGTGAGCATTACATATGATTCTAAATGTCACCTGTAATACAGCATTCTAGCCATTCTAAAATCCATGATATAAATTCATATGTTTGCATAGGAAGGTCCTGTTATGTCAGAGACTATACTGTAGGTGCACATGCCAAACAGCACAGCCCAGAGGAAAAATGTATTGCTCAGTGGTTGCTTTTCCTTAGCTCATGAGACTTATGATTCTTATTTATTTCTCATTTTAATATCAACAGGATTTCAGATGTTTCTCCTAAAATGTATTTGGAGAAATAAAAGTAGATACAAATGAGACATAACAAATATTTAAGAGAAAAAGAGTCAAAGCTGAGAATATGGTGGAAGAAACATACTCCATTTTAGGAATATTTTATTGCTCAGAGGTTGCTTTATTAAGCTCAGGAGCCTTAGTGGTGATTCTCAAATATCTCTCATTTTAGGATCAACAGTGTCTCTGTGTTTCTCCTATAATTCCTTAGGAGAAATAAATGTAGACACAACTGAGACATGAGAAAATTCTGAGAGAAAGGAGTTCAATACGAGAATGGGCTGTGAGAAACATGGGAGATCTCTTTATTGAGGAAAAAAAAATAGAGGTTGCTCTTTTTTATTGTTGTATGCCATTGGGGTTTTTCATCTTTAATGGAAATGGAGGCTGGCTCAGTAATCCCTTTTATTGGACGCCGCTGGTTTCCAGATTGAGTTCTGTCTTTTATCGAACTGGCAAAATAGTTTAAAACAAAAAAAAATCTTGACAGTTCACCCAAACTCACTGAATGTCCTATAAAGAGCTATTAATTATTAGAAAATAAAATTGCTGAAGGCCGGACACAGATTAATGTTTCACTCAGTTCCACCTCAGTATTTTCAGTGCGGACTGAAAGATAAACATTATCATCATTTCAGTCAATCTGGTAGGATTTTAGTTGCTTCATTACTGTGCAATATCATTGTTTGTATCCAGAGGTATGAATTTTGTATGATGAGCCCTGCTCTGCCACAGCAACATGCATTACATATTCAAATTCCTGAAGCCCTTGGGAAATTTTGGATGTGAAAAAAAACAACAAGAAAAAAACCCTTCTCGTATTTTTTTTTTATTATTGTCTTCATGCCATGTATGTTTAAATCTTTATGTCATGTATTTTTTAAATCGGTTTCATCTTTGCCATTGTTCTTAGGCAACCTAGTTTGGTTATTTTGCCATTTGGGAGGAGATTCTTTCAAATTGCCTATAACAGCACAGGAGTTACAAAAAAATATCTTCCCGTTCAGGCATAATGCATTTGTCCTGTTGTTAATTTGTACTCGGTCTTTAAATTTAGATGAGTGCTCTAGTTTGTTTTGAACAACTTTAACTTCTTTCTGCATGCCAGTGATTTCAGCAAATGTCTGTATACCTTTTCTTGAACTTGAGTACAATGAAATCCAATTTATTGTTGACTTGGATAGTTAACATAGATAGAGGGATAGTTCACCCAAAAATAAGTTGATTTACTCACCCTTATGTCTTTCTAAACCTACACAAACCATATAGTATGCAATTTTAACAGTAACATCATGGCAGCCTTATCATAATGGCCTCATTTCCAATTATCTCCCTTTAGCAGATATCCAGCAGCCATATCACCCTGTAGCCCAAGACTGGTTGCCCACTGAAGCTAAGCAGGGTTGAGCCGGGTTAGTACCTGGATGGGAGACCTTCTGAGAAAACTAGGTTGCTGCTGGAAGAGGTGTTAGTGAGGCCAGCAGAGGGTGCTCACCCTGTGGTCTGTGTGGGTCCTAATGCCCCAGTATAGTGACGGGGACACTATACTGTCAAAGAGCACCGTCCTTCGGATGAGACGTTAAACCATGGTCCTGACCCTCTGTGGTCTTTAAAAAAAAATCCCGGGATGTCCTTCGAAAAAGAGTAGGGGTGTAACCCCGGCATCCAGGCCAAATTTGCCCCATGTCCTCCTAATCATCCCCAAATACAGATTGGGTTCATCACTGTTTCCTCTCCACCAGTAAGCTGGTGTGTGGTGGGCGTACTGGAGCAATATGGCTGCCATTATTTACTTCCATTTACATGCGGTTTGGTCAGTAAGTAGCTTTCGCCACAGTGTAATTTATTTATGACGCGTGGCATCTGAGGACTACTTCACAATTTTTGCTCTCTATTATTTTGATTTATTTCCAGATGTTTGACTCAATTACATGTTCCTTCACAGGCTATGCTCTGGGGTTCCCCAAAATAACATTTGCATATGCATTACACGTGGGTGATATGAGCAATATATTATTTCATGATATGATACATTTTATTTAATGATATACTGTATATCATAACACAGTTATTTTTTTATATATTAAAAACAAGAATTCAACTAATTAAATAAACGTATGTTTTCATGTAGTAAGAAATACTACAGAAATGTAATAAAATTGATTGCAAACTGTTGGCCAGAATTTATATGCACCAAATAAATGCTGATAGTTACATCTTTGGCTCGTGAGAGTGACAGGACAGACTGTCTTGTAGAGACACAAAGAGTTCCTCAGTTTATGAAGTGCTGCTTGCACTCAAACATTTTGGATGAGTGTCTATAAGTTATTTGGTTTATGCTGCTGAACTAAACTAAATGTTAGCTAACATTTTTAGAGCAGTGGTGAGACCCAACATCTCATGTCATGAAGTACACAGCATTTATGAGAAAACGTTTGCAATTAACAAAATAATAATTACATTTACTGTTGACTGTGCACTGGTACTGTTGCGTTTGTACAAAGGCCCTAAAGGGACATTGTGATGGAGAAAATATGAAATGGGGGGGGGTCAATGATTTAGCGTTGTTCTCTCGTAAAAGTTGTGTGTATGCTCGGAAACTTTGCATTCACTTGCAAAAATGTGTGCGTTCCCGCCATAAACTTTGCATTTGCTCGCAAAACTTTCTTTGCAAGCGAATGTAAAGTTTTCCAGGGGAGGACAAATGTATGGAGCCCCTAAGGGGACATGATGATGGGAAAAAAAATATGAGATGGGAAAATTAATAAGTCAATTCTTTTGCGTTCTCTCGCAAATGTTTTGCATTCCCCCAAAAACTGTGTGTTCACTCACAAAAACGTCTCGGGTTATGACTATAACCCTTGTTCCCTGAGAAGGGAACGAGACACTGCGTCAGCAGAAAGGACTCTTTAGGGACGCTCCCTTAGCGTGCGCCTCTGAAGTAGGAATGAAACTAATCTAATCCTGATTGGTGTTGCGTCATGACGTAACATGTGATGGCACAAAAAAGTGACGCCGGCACACACACACACATTAGCCTAGCGATGAAGCAAGACACTCTCAGGCCTCGAGGGGCATGGCAGGACGACACAGTGTCTCGTTCCCTTCTCAGGGAACAAGGGTTATAGTCATAACCCGAGACGTTCCCTTTCGAGGGAACTCGAACTGTGTCATCAGAAATAACTCTTTGGGGAACGAATGCCCACTAGGCCACGCACCGAAGAAGGCCTGCCCTAGAGTGAAACTGATCTCAGGCACTAGCTAGAACGAGAGCACATGTGCGCCAGGCGTACTAGGGAGGTGCAGACTAAAAACCTGATAAAAGTGTGCGGGGTAGCCCAATCGGCTGCCTCACAGATCTCCTGGAGGGGCTCCCCGAGAGGAGGGCCCTAGAAGTCGCCACGCCTCTAGTAGAATGAGCCCTTGCGGTCAAAGGTGAAGGCAAATTGCGCACCTTGTAGGCCTACTTATGGTTTGTATAGCCAGGAACCCCTAATAGGTGACCCAAAACACACTACAATAGGTCCGACCTCCTCCAAGAAGAGGACCTCTCAAGGTAAATTCTCGGAACTCTGACTGGCAGAGCAAGGAACCTCTCATCCGCTGCCGACACATGAGGTGGAGGATGAAATACTTGGCAAACATGACCTAGCCATGTTAAATTGCACTTAAGGCACATAGCTGGGTCTCGGATGCAGGATGGCCCTAACTCCGCCGGGGGCACACGCCAAGCAAGCCAGGGCTTGGAGATCTCCCAGTCTCTTTAAAGAAATAGCTAAGAGAAAGGCTGTCTTGAACATGAGGTCCTAGGCGAAGCCGACTGGAGGTATTCAAAGGGAGCCAGGGATAGCCCTTCGAGAACCACCGCCAGGTCCCAGGAAGGAACCCTGGATCTGACTGTCGGTCCCATCCTCCAAATACCATGGAGAAATAGTATGACCAGTTGGTGCCTCCTCAAAGGCCCAACATATAGTGGCGCATGGAACGCCGCAATGGCAGCCATGTACACCCTAAGTGTGGATGGGGAGAGATTCGCAGAGAAACGATCTTGATGAAACTCCAGAACTGAAGCCATTGGGCAGTTAACTGGGCCTAACTCAAGTTCTCTACACCAAGTGGAAAAACATTCCACTTGAGGCCATATAATCTCCTAGAAGACGGAGCCCTGGAGATAAGTATGGTTTCAACCACCCCAGATGATAGACCAGCATCTAGGTACTGAGCCCCCTCAGAGGCCAGACCCACAATTTTCACAGTTCCGGAAGAGGATGGAATATAGTGCCTTCCTAAGTGAAATTAAGTCTGAACCACCATACTTGGGCTGGCCAAAACAGGGCCACCAGAAGAAGACTGATGCCCTCTTGACGGACCCTCTCCAGGACTCCCGGGAGCTGAGCGATCGGGGAAAAAGCGTACAGACGAAGCCTCAGCCAGGCCTGTACCATGGCATCCAACCCCAGCGGGGCTGGATGAGTGAGGGAGAACCAAAGTGGACAGTGGGATGTCCCTCGAGATGCAAACAGATCTACTTCCATTGGTCCAAACCTCTGCCATATCAACTCCACCACCTCTGGATGGAGTCTCCATTCTCCGGGCCTCAGCCCCTGCCTCGACAGGATGTCTGCTCCCTGATTCAGAACCCCTGGGACATATATTGCTCCTATAGATAATATTTTCCCTTGGGACCATAAAATGATCTGATGCGCCAATCTGGATAGAGGGCACAATCTGAGTCTCCCTTGTCATATAAGCTACCACTGATGTATTGTCCGAACGTATCAAAAGACATGGTAACCTTTGATGTCTGGGAGGAAGCTCCTCAGAGCCCTGAACACAGCCAACATCTCTAGGCAATTTATATGCCAAGAATGATGATGGTCCTGCCACAGACCCCTGGCAAAGCGGCCGTCCGAGACCGCGCCCCAGCCAGTGAGGGAAGCGTCTGTCAAAACAGTTTTCCGGCGACATAAAAAACTGGCCCCTAACACTGGCTCTTGGGTCAAGAACCAAGGTTTCTTCCATATTAATAGGGAACGAAGGCATCTGCGTGTAACCTTTATTATACGGAACGGATTCCCCTTGGGGAAAAAACCCTTGGCTTTGAGCCACCACTGAAGGGGCCTCATGTGAAGCAGGCCCAAATGAATTATGTTGGATGCCACTGTCATGAGGCCCAGCAGTCTTTGAAATTGCTTTACAGTGATGACCTGGCCTAGCTTTTATCCCAGACACCATGGCAAGGATGGATTCGATACGAGTGGGAGACATACGTGCCCGCATCGTAACCGAAATCCATACCACGCCCAGAAGAGTAGTCTTCTGAGCTGGGTCCAACACATTTTTCTTAGTGTTAAGTCTCAACCCCCGGCTCTGAATGTGGCCAAGGACGACATCTCGATGCCGAACTGCCATTTCTCGAGACTGGGCCAATATGAGTAGCCTGACTACGTCAGACTTCCTACTTCCGCTAATTTAATTTCCCTCCTATCAACGAACAGACGGCGGGCTGAGAGCCTTGACGTAGACGCTAAGCGCCGAGTTTTACATTGTAGGTTAGAGAAATTGAAAACCGAAACGACCGCGGAAATGGGAAACGAGACAAGGGATGCAGTTCGCTCTGTTATGGAGAACATTCCGGGGGTTTTCAAACTGAAGCCATAACCAGAAGAGTGTTTGATAAACCTTTTAAATTGAGGTGATGTTGTGGCCCTACTCCCGACTGGTTTTGGGAAATTAAATTAATTTCTGTAATCTTGAAATTAAGTTGCAGCATTTCCGACAGACTTGTGAGGAACATGGAGCTGTGTTTAAAAGATCTAATCCTAAGTTTGAGAGTTGGCTACAAATATTTTCTTGTTTCTCTCTGTCAAAAATAAGTTTAGAGGCCGCGATTGTACCGTGGATGCGTAGATTAATTTAGCATAATCTGCAAAAGTCGTTTACTTTGATTTGATTTACTATATTAATCCCCAGGGGGAAATTGATATGTCACAGCAGCACAAAATACAATGAATAAATAAACAACAACCACAACAAACAACATATACCACAGCAACAAGTCTTGTTCTCACATATCAAATCTGCAAAGCATTATGATTATATACACCGGGATAAAAGAAAAACATATATGTATCTATCATCTTGTAAAACATTGATTTTAAAATCTGATTGCAGATGGGAAGAAAGACTTTCTAAAACATTCTTTGTAGCAGCGTGGATGAATTAATCTTGAGCTGTAAGTACTCAAAAGCACGAGATATTTCATATAAGGGATGACAGTCATGATATGAGAAAGTTTCCCAATCATTTTATCCTACGCTGTCTTCTCTAAAATAGGTAGCTCACTCCCCACGACAGAGCCTGCCTTCTTTATGAGTTTATTTAACTTATTCTTCTCCTTTTCCAACAGTCCCCCTCCCCAACATGTGATAGAATACATAATCACTGATGAGACTACAGAGTCATAGAATGTCTTAAGTAGTTCCTGACGTATCCCAAAGGATCTCAGTCGTCTTAACAAATGGATACGACTCTGACCCTTCTTATAGACATACATCGTATTATCAGACCAGTTGAGCTTGTTGTTCAGATATACACCCAAATACTTGTACGTTGTTACAATCTCAACTTCTGACTCTCTTAAATTTACTGGTACCACTTTCTGAGGAAGTCTACTATAATCAACAACCATTTCCTTTGTCTTACTAACATTTATCCTGAGACCGTTTTTACCACTCCAGTCCACAAAACTCTTTATTAGCTCCCTATATTCACTCCCATCGTGGTGCTTTAGACAGCCAACTATTACAGAATCATCTGAAAATTTCTGGAGATGACAAGATCTAGAATTATACTGAAAATCTGATGTAAAAAAGGTGAACAAAAATGGTTCTAAAACCGTTCCTTGAGGGACTCCAGTGCTGCACTTCACTACTTGAGACACACAGTCCTGCATCCTCACATACTGTGGTCTATTAGAAAGATAATCAGTTATCCAATTAACCATACCCTGATGCACTCCAACATTTTCCATCTTACTTAGTAGTAGAGAAGGCTGAATAGTGTTAAATGCACTAGAGAAGTCAAAGAATGTAATTCTAACTCTGCTATCCGGGGTCTCTAAATGACTTAAGGATTTATGCATAAGGTAAATAAGCGCATCATCCACTCCAACACCAGTTTTGTAAGTGAACTGTAATTTATCCTCAGCACCACACAATACTGACTTTAAATAGTTTAATACCAATCTCTCAAAAACCTTCATTAACTGTGCTGTTAATGCAATAGGCCCATAGTGTGAGAACTCTGTGGGATTTGTTAATCTAGGTACGGGTACTTAAAATGATGTCTTCCATAAAACAGGTAATTTTTCTTAACACAAACTCATGTTAAAATATAATGAACAACCCTACAAATCTGATCAGCACAGGCCTTTAAAACTCTAGAATTAATACCATCTGGACCTGGAGATTTATTTATCTTAATTCTCCTTAGCCCACTTCTTAGTTGTTCAACTGATATCGTAAAACCAGGAACATACTCACAAGTGGGAGAAAAGGATGGGCTTACAGCTGCAAGTGGATATGATGAAGAACCCCCGTGACAAGCTACTTAAAGGAGAGTATATCTGATCATTAGACCCAACATCAAATCTGTTAAAAAATACATTTAATTCATCTACCCATGTCTGACCACCAGAGGCAATGGATCTCCTTACTTTATTCTCATGTCCGGACATCATATTTAAATCTTTCCAAACGTCTCTCACGTTCTTTTGTTGTAATTTTCTTTCCATTTTTAACTTAACTCTCTTTCCCCTCTCTAATTTTAACTTTTAGTAACCTCTGCACCCTCTTTTGCTCATCCTTATCACCCGCTGGGAAAGGCCCTCTTTTTCTCGTTTAATAACATCTTTAACTCAGTGGTGACCCAAGGTTTGTTATTTGAATAACATTTAATCTTTTCAACAGGTACTGTATTATCAACGCAAAAGTTTATATAATCTGTAATACACTCGGTTAAGCTATCGATGTCCTCATCATGTGGTTTACACAGAACACCCCAATCAGTTATTTCGAAACAATCCATTAATGCTTCATAGACTGATTTAGACCATATCTTAACTGTTCTTATTACTGGCGGTTGCTTCCGGCACATAAACAGACCTAATGTAGACAAGGTTATGGGTCCCAATGGTGGAAGTGGTGAGGATCTGTAGGCTTCTTTCACATTTGCATAAAACAAGTCCAAGATTTTATTATCTCTCGTTTCACAGTCCACATACTGAGTAAACACATACCGAGTCCGGTGTTTTCTCGCTCAACCAAGTCTCAGTTAGACACATAAAACTGCATTCGCGATACTCCAATTGCATCCTTGTTAGTGCCGTAGGCTCCTACATTTTGTTCACAAGCGATCGGACATTTCCAATGACAATCGCGGGTAAAAAGGGTTTATGTCGTCTTTTCTTCAGTCGTTGCTTTACTCCAGCTCTACATCCCCTTCTCCTTCTCCTTAATTCCACAGGAATCTCCCTTCTAGGCACAGCTAACATCGCTGTGTGCTGAAGTCCCAGTAATTGTTCTCTTGAATAAATAATGGAGCAAAAGTTTGGTGCTCCCGATACAGTCTCCAAAGTTCCAATTAAGAACGCCAGAATAAAAATAATCATAATCCAATGCTTCTTGATACTCTCGAACTTAGCAGCACACATAAACAAATTCCTCAGACATTGATAAAAATAATTAAACAAATAAGAAAAATAAAAAAGGTTAAAAACATTCAGAGCTGCTGAGACAGGCTGCCACGTACACGGCGCCATCTTGGATTGCTAATCGAGCATTGAGTAATAATTTACAGCCATGTTCTCTCCAGTATTTCTCTCGCATCATCAAGTATTTACAGCAGGTTTACAGTGGAAGTTCAATCATAGATTTGAGTTTGATGCATGATGTCTGTGGTTCGATGCGGCTGTGTCGGCGCATAACATACGTCATAAATAAACTTATCTGATTGGCTTACGGGTAACCAATGATTTTAAACTTCAGACAAGCGCAAACACTTCTCTATTATTCCATTCCAGACTCTGTGTACGAAGCAAAGTGAAGTAGCAGAGTCTGGTATTACCAGGCTACAATATGAGCCAGTCGTCGATGTAATTCAGTATACGGATGCCCTGAAGCCTCAGTGGAGCCACAGCCGCATCCATACACTTAGTGAATGTGTGGGGAGAGAGTGCTAGGCCAAACGGAAGAACCCGATATTGGTATGCTTCGCCCCCGAAAGCGAACCTCAGGAACCTCCTGTGACATGGAAGGATGGAAACATGAAAATAAGCGTCTTTTAGATCTATCGTGATAAACCAGTCCTCGGATCTGATTTGGTACACGATAATGGGAATAGTAAGCATTTTGAACCTGAATCTCCTCAAGGAACGATTCAAAAGCCTTAGATCTAAAATCGGCCTCAGTCCGCCATCCTTCTTTGGAACTATAAAGTACCGGCTGTAAAACCCGGACTCCCTGTCTGGTAGGAGAACACTTTCTATGGCCCCTTAATTCCAGTAGAGTCTGTACCTCTTATTCCATAACCCGAGCCTGTTCTGGAACCACAGCAGTCGGTACCATCCCAGCAAACTTGGGAGGTCGGTGACGGAACTGCAATCTGTACCCATAATTTATAATATTAAGGACCCATATAGATATATTCGGAAGGCGTTGCCATTCTTCTACCAAATCTATTAAAGGAACCAGCCCCTCGAGACTGGCCTCGGGTGTTTTTCGAGCACTATTCATCCTGAAGCGGAGGACCGACAGGAAAAAGTCGAGAAAGATTTTGTGACCATAGTCGGTGCCCTGTTGCAAGCTTTTGGGGCGAACGGCATGGTGTGGAAATCGATGTGGCCCGAAGCGTCCAGGATGGCGGGACAACATCTTTTTCCCAGAGGGCACCTGCTGCTAGAACAACCTCAATTGCTCCACAGTGGGGGGACAGCCCTCAGAGGTCCTACACTACAATTAAGACCTCTTTCCCGAAGCCCTCTTCGCCTGAAGGACGGCCCTCAGGTCATCCTTCTTGCTGGAGGACTTCGGTCGAGAGCGATTCCTCTGTTGCCAGGCTCCCGCAGGAGGGGCTCTAGAGGCAACGCACTCTTTTTGCTCTTGCCGATGGGAGGAGCTGGTTGACGGCTGAGGCTGGCCACTTGGACCAGCCCTCCTAGATCCAGATTTAGAGCGACGAGGGAGATACTGTTGGAATGCCGCTGACTGTTTTTTCGCTTCCTGAAACCTGTCGAAGACTGTAGTGACAGCGTCGGAGAACAGGCCAGAAGGTGATAGAAGAGCGTCCAACAGAAAATATTTGTCTTTCTCTTTTATACCGGACATATTTAGCCACAGATGTCTCTCCGTAGGCACCATAGCTGACATAGAGGAGCCTATGGCACGTGCCGTATCTTTAGTGGCCCGGAGAGACAATCTGTGGCTCTTCTCAACTCCGCGAAGTCAGCAGGAGTTGGTCCCTCGCCTCATTTAGATCTTTAAGAAGATCGGACTGGTACGCCTGCAAAATCGCCATAGAGTGCAGGCACGCACCAGCCTGACCAGCCGCCATATAAGCCCGGCCAACCAGTGCAGAGGTGTCGCTGGGGCTTTAAGCGAAGATGCCGCATCAGGAGAAAGATAGCTCGTCTAAAGCTTCCTCCATCTGCGGCATCTTGCCATAACCCGCCTCTCTTGTACCCACCACATTCGAATAATCATATAATGAATGTGATGAGATACGTAAAGAGTGGGGCCCTTCCCAGGATCTAGAGATTTCTTTATAAAGATCTGGGAAAAACGGTAAGCCCCGGCGCTGAGGTTGTGAATGGTGCTGCAGGAATCTGTTGTCTAGCTTGCTTTGACGGGGATCATTCTGCTTATTTTGTGACCAGCTGATATATATATTACATATACATATTGTAATATACATATTGTGATAAAGTTCATTATTTTCCATAATGTAATGATAAAAATTAAACTTTCATATATTTTAGATTCATTGCACACCAACTGAAATATTTCAGGTCTTTTATTGTTTTAATACTGATGATTTTGGCATACAGCTCATGAAAACCCAATATTCCTATCTCAAAAAATTAGCATATTTTATCCGACCAATAAAAGAAGTGTTTTTAATACAAATAAAGTCAACCTTCAAATAATTATGTTATGTTATGCACTCAATACTTGGTCGGGAATCCTTTTGCAGAAATGACTGCTTCAATGCGGCGTGGCATGGAGGCAATCAGCCTGTGGCACTGCTGAGGTGTTATGGAGGACCAGGATGCTTCGATAGCGGCCTTAAGCTCATCCAGAGTGTTGGGTCTCGCGTCTCTCAACTTTCTCTTCACAATATCCCACAGATTCTCTATGGGGTTCAGGTCAGGAAAGTTGGCAGGCCAATTGAGCACAGTAATACCATGGTCAGTAAACCATTTACCAGTGGTTTTGGCACTGTGAGCAGGTGCCAGGTCGTGCTAAAAAATGAAATCTTCATCTCTATAAAGCTTTTCAGCAGGTGGAAGCATGAAGTGCTCCAAAATCTCCTGATAGCTAGCCGCATTGACCCTGCCCTTGATAAAACACAGTAGACCAACACCAGCAGCTGACATAGCACCCCAGACCATCACTGACTGTGGGTACTTGACACTGGACTTCAGGCATTTTGGCATTTCCTTCTCCCCAGTCTTCCTCCAGACTCTGGCACCTTGATTTCCGAATGACATGCAAAATTTGCTTTCATCCGAAAAAAGTTCTTTGGACCACTGAGCAACAGTCCAGTGCTGCTTCTCTGTAGCCCAGGTCAGGCGCTTCTGCTGCTGTTTCTGGTTCAAAAGTGGCTTGACCTGGGGAATGCGGCACCTGTAGCCCATTTCCTGCACACGGTGGCTCTGGATGTTTCTACTCCAGACTCAGTCCACTGCTTCCGCAGGTCCCCCAAAGGTCTGGAATCGGTCCTTCTCCACAATCTTCCTCAGGGTCCGGTCACCTCTTCTCGTTGTGCAGAGTTTTTTGCAACACTTTTTCCTTCCCACAGACTTCCTACTGAGGTGCCTTGATACAGCACTCTGGGAACAGCCTACTTGTTCAGACATTTCTTTCTGTGTCTTACCCTCTTGCTTGAGGGTGTCAATGATGGCCTTCTGGACAGCAGTCAGGTCAGCAGTCTTACCCATGATTGGGGTTTTGAGTAATGAAACAGGCTGGGAGGTTTTAAAAGCCTCAGGAATCTTTTGCAGGTGTTTAGTTAATTAGTTGATTCAGATTATTAGGTTAATAGCTTGTTTAGAGAACCTTTTCATGATATGCTAATTTTTTGAGATAGCAATTTTGGGTTTTCATGAGCTGTATGCCAAAATCATCAGTATTAATACAATAAAAGACCTGAAATATTTCAGTTGGTGTGCAATGAATCTAAAATATATGAAAGTTACATTTTTTATCATTACATTATGGAAAATAATGAACTTTATCACAATATGCTAATTTTTTCAGAAGGACCTGTATATATAGATATATTTATTTATTTATTTATTTTTTAAGTCTGGCCACAGCACGTGTCTCAACCTCCTCAGAAATAGATAGCTCGAGCATCGGGCACTCGTCACGGGCAGAAGAAGCCGCATCGCGGGCTTCTGCGTCGTGAACGAGTATTATAGAATCTGCGGATGATGAACGAAAAAGTGCCTCAGCAGTCTCGTTCTCATCTGCGAGATCCTTTTGCGATCCCCACGATCCAAGCCGCCAAACCGGCTCAACGGACGCGGGACCCGAATCATGGGGATCGCGAGCCTGGCCATCATCAGAAAATAATATAGCCAAGCGGGGGCGCAGCACTCTAATAGGAAGTGCTTCACAGTGTTCACAGGCAGCCCTCTCGAGATCTGCCTGTGCCTGCTGCGCCCCTAAACAATACACACACAACTGATGCGTGTCCCCACCTGTGAGATATCTAGGGCAGAGGTTTACACCAAGGTTATAATCATTAATGAAAACGAACGAAAATATGAAAACTGGGTGGGAAAAAATATTGTCGTTAACTGAAATAAAAATAAAAACGAGTCATTACAAAAAAACGATAACTAACTAAAACTGTAATGTGTGTTTGGCATTTAAAAATGTCCATTTTTACCATGTCCATTTAGGGGCTCCGTACAAATGATTTTACTTTTGCACTAAAGTATTGAAATAGATGTTTTCTTCCCATCTAATATTTTTCCCACCACAATGTCCCTTTAGAGACATTAGAGTATGTTTGTTGCACATTAAGCAGTATAAACCACTGATGGACCAATAACTTAACAAATGTCCACTTTATCTTACTCCTTATCAGTACTGTAAGAGAATATATTCACCAAAGGGAGACAACATGGATAGCATGGACCCAATTATATCCACGATTACCCCTAAACGACTCACTGGGAACGTCTGAAAAGACTGAGAGGTGCATTAAGTACTCAGAACTTTTTCAATAACCAGGCTGTATCAAAATCTTCCCTTGGTGACTGCTTCAAGCGGTGCCATTATGCATGATGACTGTGCTGTTATTTCACTTTGATAGTACATATACAGTAGAAGTTAAGCATCCAGCTCTCAGTTGCAAGGTCATCAGTAAACTTTATCATCACTTTGGTAGGAAAGTGTCAGCAAAAAGCATAAATTTACATGTAAACCTTGATAGAGGATCCGCCAACAACAGGGTGTTTAGGAGTGGCTGTAGATGCTTAGGATGGTACAGGATGAAAAGAAGATAATGCCTGAAGCAACCTTCAAATCCTGCTTCTGCTGAGTTCTACTGCAATGCAATGTGTCAGGATGTATACTAGCTTTGTCCTGTAGGGCACGACAAGAGCCAGCTAAAGTCGAGCAAATGTTTTGGCTGGGTGCCACATTAGCCAGGATTAGGACTGCAACACACTGTAAAATACAATTGAAAAGTGTTCGTAGAACTAAAGATGTTGAAGTAACAACTATGTATGTATTTTTTTAACTGAACTGATTCATGACAGAACACCAAAAACCGAGACAATCTCTGGAAACCCGCCCCCGGTCACTTCATTATTGGTGCAGTCACATTAGCAATATTTCAGCAAGTGTAGTGATGTATAAAGCACAGCTCACACAGAAGTCACTTTTAAACCAAGCAGGTTGCGGTTGTCATTTGTTTGACCAACTTTAACCTCTCCCATAATCTTCACAGATTGCAAAGCCGAAAATTACCACAGAAGAAATTTGTCTTTGACAGATCCCTCAAAGCAAAACACCCTAAACTGAAACCATCTCAACAGGGCTTCGCCAATCTAAATTACAAGAGTGTGTTACTTGTGATGGGCGAACAACAAAATATGTAATTGAGAAGGTGATAATGCTAAATCGTTCAAATTGTATTTGGACACACCTGTATACAGAATACAGACTATGTATGAAAGTGAGAGATAATGGAGGATAAACATGCTTTAGCAACGAAAGCAAGTCACTCTCACGTGAGACCTCTGGACTTCTGTAAGAAATGACACCCTGGGTGTCACAGCTCACTTTTGCACTCGGAGTGAAACAGAAAAGTGACACCCGAGGGACATGCTCGTAATCTTTTGGATGTCGAAAAAGGATGGAACATTAAGGCAAAGATAAGCATGCACATACTGACAGTGTTTGAAATATAGTTTCCACAACACTACTTTGCCCACAATTTAGAAGAAAAAAGCCAAGTTTTCGCTTCACGACAGAGGATTTGAAAAGTGGCCAGATGTTTCAAGATTGTCAGGCACCTTAAGCATATTCCAACAAATGCTCAGGAATTAATAGAACATCAAGTCGTACTTGGACAAAAGCAAGAATGACTCTCTCACAGTTCATGAATTCACTGTCTCTTTGGTGAATTGTCTAGTGTTTGGGAGTCTGTGTTCTGTGCTGTGGGCGTGGCCTCTGATAACCTCTGATTCAATCATCAGAGCCAGTTGATACTGATCAAGCCTTCTATTTATTGCCCTTGTCTTTTGAGTTGCGTTTGTCAGATTGTTGTTGTGAGTTCACGGTGACTGGTCTGCTTCCAGTGTGTGCTGAGTTTCTGTTTCCTGTCTCAGTGAGTTCTCTTGTTTGGTGATTTTGTTCCTGCTCTGGATTCTGTTGACTCTTCACCTGCACTTACCACGATAACTGGGTTTTCCATCGAAGTCACTGCTAGTAGACTTCTGCTACATTTTTGATTTTCTACCTGTTCATCATTAACACTCATTAAACTGCTTTTACTTGCAATTGTGTCCTCCACTATTTGAAACATGACAGACTCGTTCGGGATTATACAACAAGATAGGTTGTGGACCCTAGAGATGGTGCAGTCGGCTTGGTGCGTCACAGCTTTTTCTCTCAGGTCACATCATCCAAAAGAAGAGAGCTGCTTTGTTACCTGATATTGTGAACAGTGTGTTCTGTCTCTGTAAGTTTGTTTTCAGGTTTAGCTGGCTCTCTTCATTCCAGCAGTACTAGTGGTTTTGAACCCTTTATTGACAACAATTGGCCTGGATGCATGAAGTTTGTTTTCAAACTAGGGGAGCGCGAGACACAACCTAACTCGGGGTTAAATGTAACACGGACGTTTTACATAGTTAGGATCAAGCCGGTTGTGTTTCTGCTCTTTTTCTCTCGCTGCCCAAAGACGCTCTCCCGTGAATTTGTGGAAAGTTTTGATAAGATTTTGTGAAGATACTGGACAAAGAGTGCTTTGACACCATGCAAGTAAAATTTTTCGTCAAACGTTTTTTTTCGGTTTCTGAGTTGAGTGTGTACGTCACCAAATCTAACTTCATATTACTTTAAGCACAGTGTTACAACTAAGCCGCCAAGTGTACAATGATAATCAAATGAAAACAGAGAGCCACACAACTTTCCAGGTTTGAGTATTTATTTATATATTTAACTTAGTTTGACTTTCACACACAATGTTGGAATTTTTTTTTTTTTTTAACAATTTTGTTAACTATGCATTGATCACTTGTTTATTAAAAATATTGCCTGTTTTTAATGCAATAAACCCTTTAAATGTGATTTTAAGCTTGTTTTTATTAGTAGTATTGTTATTAATAATAATAATTTTGCATGCAGCTGCCACACACAAATATAATTCAATTGCAATTACAATATTTGATGATTTTATTTATGTATTAATTTTTTTGCAAAACTGTGCAGCCCTTTTCCTCTCCATGATATTGATCCATAATAGAAGGATGATTGGATGAGGGATGGATATATGGATATCTATCTATACAGATACACAAACAATATCAAACTATACAGATACAATATTACTGAATTGTCTTACACAAGTGTTACAACTAACCCCTCTGTCTGTTACAATTAACCCCGCATATGGGGTAAGTTGTAACATTTGCAATTCTGTCACTTTCAGTGCAACTGTAAGAAAATGGTAGGTCCTAGAAAAAAAACTTTAAGTGTCCATTTGTAGCAGAGATGTGTATGTTGCTTGTGTAAAAAAAAGATTAATCTAACTTAATTTTTTTAATAATTGAGCCAAAACCAAAATGTGTTGACTTGTGACACACTTGACTTGTTAGGTTGTGCCCCGCTCTCCCCTACTGCTGATTCATGCCAAAGACATTCTCTTCTGTTTCATACAAAACATATGTGGCATTACTGGATTGAATTTCAGTGATATTCTGTAACTTAAATTGCTTAATCTACTGAAAAATATGTTGAGACTGCTTCACGGACAGAGATTAAGCCTAGTCCTGTATTATAATTGCCTTTTAAACCAGATTAACAGAAATCTGCTTTCTATGTCATGGTTTTAAATAGTCCTAGACTTGGTCTAGTCCAGAGTTTAATAAGATGATTTCCTGGAGGAAGACTAGAGCTACTCCAGGACTAAATCGAGGCTTAAATTAAACCTACCAGAAGGCAGGTTTAACTTCAGATTAATGTTGTGTTCTAAAGAAGTGAAAATCAGTATATACACTTGTGTGTAGGCAGGCCTATGTAACAGAGGCAAGCTAGTAAGAGCTGTGTGAAACTTCACTTCCACGCATTAGCAACTGATGCTAAAGAATAGTGTCCTTGTTAACACATCTGCCTTCCGTGCTGGAGACCCTAGTTCGAATCCTGCTCGGAGTGGATAGAGAAAGAAACTTTGTATTTGCTTGCAATATTTTTGTAAACGTAAAGTTTCTCAAGGGCTTTGTAGATTCCACAACTGATGTTTGCCGTTTTTCTTTGCTATTTGCTTTAAAAGAGTTTTCTCTTGTTTCTCTTATTTTTTGTTTGATTGCAGCCTTTTTCTGCTGTCATTGTATCCTTGGATTTGCTTCTCAGTTCCATGCTGCTTTTCTTGGACCATTGCATGTTTCTCCAATTCCATTCCATCCAGGCAACCTCTGTCTAGCTATTTCAGATTAGTACAGTTTGTTTTAAATGTATCTGGTTTATTTTAGTTAAGGACTCCATAGTCCAGGTGTTATTAATCTGTACTTAATCTGTGTTTCAGAAAGCCATTTTTTAAACCAAGATTAACTATTCTAGATTAAGGCCTACTCCTGGCTTAATTTAAACCCTGTCCGGGAAACCTCACCATAGTGTGATTTTTTAAATTGATAAATAGACATTTCCATCTCATGTTTTGTAGAAGAATTGCTTTTTAATCTTAAAACTACTGGCATAACAATAACACTCATAAAAAATAAAAAAAACTTTTAAATGCCACACACACACATAAACACAACTCAAGACTTCGTACATGAAACACAACAAGGGTAGCAATTAACAAATTTATAATTTTAAGTACAAGGACAAACCCATCCTGAAATCAGAGAAATATGTATTTGAATAAAATCAAAACTGAAGATTACTGTATTTGACTCAAATCAAAAACAAAAGAGTAACTAAAAATGAAAGCTTTCGCGTAAGTTCTGCCAGGAAGACTCAATTGTTACGTCACTTATTACCTTCTCATCTATCCAATCACATCCTTGTACTCAAAGTATAAAAGATCTATACTCACACTCGTCTGAGTTCGCAGATGCTGACGCTTCCACTTACCACCATCTTCCCCACCTCCACCAAGGCGGTTTTCCCTCCATCCTCCCCACCACCACCAGGATGGTCCCTTCCCATACCTCACGGGGGGTCGGCTGCGCCCTTGCCTTCATCTTCAGGCAGGAAATGCAGAATCCATACCCTCGGATCGCGAGTTACGGAAGGGGCCTACCCCAAAGAACTTTATTGCATATATTGCTTGTTGGGCTGTTAATAAATGCCTAATTGTTGCAGTATTTTTTCTCTCGAGTCTTTCTGGTAGAATTGACAGACAGTCAAATAACTTAGCCATATTAATTATTCATGCCCTAGGGGTGACTGGGACTGAATTGTATCAACATTTTTCATTGTATTTGAATGTAAAATAATAATATTTGTTATTCTAATAAAACTCATCAATTGTACTTTTTTTTACACAAAAAATCCAATTGCAAAAAAATTCCTAATCTGCATTGAAGATAATCTACTTGTTGTCCTGAAGGTTTTAAGTTGTTTGAACTTCGTGACAGCAAGTAAACCTAAAAAAAATACCTAAAAAAAATACAATAAAGTTCATCTTCAGTTCTTTCTTCAGCAGTTTTCATTTTATCTAAAATTATTTTCTGCAAGTGCATGTATATTTTGGACTAAGCCAATTGTAAGGCAAACCTTTTAATTCATCTTTTATTTTGAATATATTTTTCAGCCATTAAAAACACAAATTCTCAGTGATGTACCCTTATTAGCATTTTGCAGGGCTCGCACTTCACTGTGCTTGTTTTGTCTTCACAGATCTCCATGTTGCTGGGTGATTTCTGCTGCAGAGAGCTTTTTTATAAGGCCGTAAAGTGAAAAGAACTGATGGTGCTAAAGAATACTGTCATTCAGACCTGATAGTATCACAATTTGTGATTTCACGTAACAACTACAGAACCTCGTCCTCCGGTTATTCATGAAAAATAGTATTTTCCAACATCTGGTCATTATAAAAGATCAAGACAATGCATAAAACCTAACAAATCATATTATAAATGTACAACAATACTAAATTATGTGACGTTGCCCTCTAAAAGGAAAAAGGCAAGAAAAAAATGTAAAATGGCTAAAAAGTGACGTTACACAAACTATCTTTATCTTTATACTTTATCTTTTGCCTACTAGTCACATCAATGTTTTGGAGCAACCACAACTGCAATTATTACAAGCATGTCTTCTTACCATGTTAACAAGGAAAATGTATGATTCATGAAATAATTAAAAAAAATCCATCAATCTACTTTCGCTACTTCTAGAGACCTAAATTGAGGCCCCCTTAAGGAAACAAGCTTATAAATCATACAGAATGAGATTTTTAGAAAATGTAAAAAAGCAGAAAGTTTTGTGTGATGGGTAGGTTTAGGGTTAGGGTTAGTGTAAGGGGATAGAACACTCAATTTGTCAAAAAAAGGAGTAAAAAAAAACATTACATCTATGGAGAGTCCACAATGATAGTAAACAAGACAAGATCCAAGTCTCCTATGTCTCTGCTGGTCCTGCTCAGCTCCATGTCTCCCGTGTATCGCTGGTCCTGCTCAGCTCCATGTCTCCTGTGTATCGCTGGTCCCGCTCAGCTCCATGTCTCCTGTGTATCGCTGGTCCCGCTCAGCTCCATGTCTCCTGTGTATCGCTGGTACCGCTCAGCTCTAAGTCTCCTGTGTATTGCTGGTCCCGTTCAGCTCTAAGTCTCCTGTGTATTGCTGGTCCCGCCCAGCTCCAAGTCTCCTGTCAATTCACCTTCATTTATATAGCGCTTTTAACAATATGAACTGTTTCAAAGCAGCTTTACAGTGATAATAGGAAATTAAAGTAAAAGAGATTGTTTTGGCTTTACAGCAGCTCTAGAATAAAGTTATTGTTCAGCTAAAGTTAATTTTGATCGATTCACATTCCTTGCAAAGATCATTAGTTATTAACTTTAACAGAAAACCCTTAAAGGGATACTCCACCGGTTTTTCATATTAAACTATGTTATTCCCTTAATTAAGACGAGTTGATACATACCTCTCTCATCTCAGTGCGTGCACTATATCGCTCTGTATTGCCGCAAAACTATGTTAGCACTTAGCTTAGCCTAGTACATTAAATATGGGCCAAAAAGAGAAGCGACCAAACACTTCCTCGTTTTCCCTATTTAAACACAGTTACTCGAGTAGTGTAACTCGACCTAGGCTGTTGACACAAAATAAAACGTTGCGCTTTTCTAAGCGTTTAAAATTGATGACTATATTGTATGGCGGAATACCATAACAAGTGCTTTTGAGCACTTAGACTTGGTGCAATAATATCTTCACTCGTGAAAAGTCCTCTTACCGGCGCCCGCTTCCTCTCCCCCTCCCTATCATTTCCGTCAATACAACCAACGTGACATGCGCCGGTAGTAGTAGTTTGAGCGGAGTTGACGAAGTAACAGGTTGTTGGAAGCTAGTTTGTGTCATAGCTGTAAACCCTCACGTTTTTTCCGGGTTTCTCACGTATTTTAGCTCTTTTCCCGCTGTCATCTCGCTTTATTTTTTTCCCCGTAAAATATCCCGTATTTTTTATGCTCTGATTTTGTAACGAACACGCAACTATCTGTGTCTGTGAGGGGCTTGCACTTGAGTTGCTAGACCTCCAGTAAGTATACAGACAGTAGCTTAGGCTACTATCGAAGAGGAAGAAGACAGTTGCAGCGGCAGGCGTGAGGAAGAGGGAAAAACTAGCGGGAAGTCTGAACTTCAAGGAGAGAAGAGTTAGTTAGATGAGTGTGATGTGCGATGATGGATCAGGAGGAGGCCGACGGCCAAAATCACAGAATTAACCACCAACTAAAACCCAGGACATTATGCCGGTATTTGAGTAAATGGGAGACCACCTTCCACTACCTGACGTAGGTACCACGTAGGTCCAAATTATACCTACTGCAAAATTTGTCGTTGTAATTTCAGTGTTGGTCATGGAGGGGAAAACGACTTTCGCAGCACGACAAATCACTGAAACACAAGCGCACGAGTGAAGTAATGTTTACTTTGTTCATAAATAAATTTAAACTTTAAACATATCCATTGGTCTGTCATTCTTTAACATATTTTGTGTAGTTATAAACTCTTTAGACTGTTAATGATTAGTGCTTTTTTTTTTAAGTTTGTGGGTAAGAATCGTGTAAAAAAAATCCCTTATTTTGGGATGGATTCCGGGAAATCTCCCTTATTTTCAATGTGCAATGTTGACAGCTATGGTTTGTGTACAATCATGGTTAAAATGTGCATCGTAAAGGGTTGTGAAAATAAGGAGAATGTACATAGTGCTGTCATTTTTCACCGAATTCCAACACACCACATACAGCGGAGAGCTTGGTTAGCTGCTTTGAACAAGAATGAGAGGGAAGGGGAGAGGAAGCGGGAGCCGTTAAGAGGACTTTTCACGAGTGATGATATTATTGAGCAAAGTCGAACTGCTCAAAAGCACTTGCTATGGTATTCCGCCATACAATATAGTCATCATTTTTAAACGCTTAGGAAAACACAACGTTTTATTTTGTGTCACTAGCCTAGGTCGAGTTACACTACTCGAGTAACTGTGTTTAAATAGGGAAAATGAGGAAGTGTTTGGTTGCTTCTCTTTTTGGCCCATATTTAATGCACTGGGCTAAGCTAAGTGCTAGCATAGCTTTGCGGCAATACAGAGCGATATAGTGCACGCACTGAGACGAGAGAGGTATGTATCAACTCGTCTTAGTTAAGGGAATAACATAGTTTAATATGAAAACCGGTGGAATATCCCTTTAACACGCTCCGGCCCGCTCATTCGCACAACAGTGTTTGGTGGCTCAAGAAAACAAACCTTGAAATTGGTTCCAAAGGCTCAAGCCTTTAAGAAAAAAAAAAAAAAAAAAAAAAATATATATATATATATATATAAATACTGTATATATATATATATACATACACACACACACACACACACACACACATATATATATATCTTTTTTTATCTCTGCGCAAGCTTTAAAAATTGTACATGCGTATTACGTGTTTAGTCTATAGGTATACGCGTTTGAATATATATATATGTGCGCAGGCGTGTAGTTCTTTCTTAACAAATTGACCTAAACTAATTACTTGTCTGGCCTTAAAAATGTATAATACAGAATTATTTATTGCTTCTGAGTAGCCATGTGAACTGGAACTATTTTGACGTGTTTTATCTGTACAGAGGTAAAGGGCTTGACACTTCAGGACTGCGTCAGGACAGTTCAGGACCCCTTTCCCACTCTACAGATAAACGTTGTGATTACGGTTCGCGTACCCACCCCGAAGTGATAAAATAAAACAAAATTCTGTATCAAATTACAGTTAATGTAAATCCGGCCTCTAGTTCATAAACGCCAGAGGAGAACTGGCCCCTGACTGAGCCTGGGTTCTCCCAAGGTTTTTTTCTCTCCATCAAGTCACCTGATGGAGTTTTAGGACACCAGTAGGTCACTTGGAGTTTTTCGGTTCCTTGCCACTGTTGCCTTTGGCTTGCTCAGTTGGGGATATTCAAAATAATTAACCAAGCATTAATACCATTGATCAGCCCTACCAAACGTGGATGTTTTTTCCACTAAGGAACAAACATTGTTATGTTATTTGATTGATACTGTGAAGCTGCTTTGATGCAATTTATATTGTGAAAAGCGCTATATAAATACACTTGCACTGACTTGACTTGCGTTGTCGTTGTGTCCAGGCGCAGGTCCTTCATCAGCCTCGGTATGAACAGAGAGACTAATATTAGCATAGACGTCATTCTTCTTATAATGTAACGAGTACATCAGGATTTATGGGGAGTGTTCCCAGTCCCGGCTGACCTAATCTATGCAGCCTAACATTGAATTATAGATGTCTATAATGTTTTATGTGTATGGTAGGTCAAAGAGATGTGTTTTTAATATAGATTTGAACTGACAGAGTGTGTCTGCTTCCTGGACAATGTTAGGCAGACTGTTCTAGAGTTTTGGTGCTAAAAAGGAAAAGGATCTACCGGCAGCAGACGATTTTGATATTTTAAGTATTATCAACTGGTCGGAATTTTGAGATTGCAATAGACGTGAAGGACTATAATGCGTTAAGAGCTCGCTCAAGTACTGGGGAGCTTAACCATTTAGTGCTTTGTATATATACAATGTTTAATAGGGAACCAATGCAGTGTTGATAGAACCGGGCTAAAATGGCCATACTTCCTGGTTCTAGTAAGAACTCGAGCTCCTGCACTTTTGGACCAGCTGTAGTTTATTTTTTAAGCTAAAAACACATCTCTTTGACCTAGCATTCACATAAAACATTATAGACTTCAATAATTCAATGTTAAGCTGCATAGATTAGGTCAGCCGGAACTGGGAACACTTCCCTTAAATCCTGATGTACTCGTTACATCATAAGAAGAATGGCATCTACGGTAATTTTAGTGTCTTTTTTTATCCCAAGGTTTTCCCGCAGCCTGCCGGATCCAGGTCGTATCCAGATCTGACTAGGAGCTTTGCCGGGACCCGATGACAACGCAGTGCTGAAGTGCCAACTTGCCTCTCCCTATGGAGGATCCCTTTCCCACTCAACAGATAAAACGTTGTGATTCCGGTTCGTGTACCCACCCCGAAGTGATAAAATAAAACAAAATTCTGTATCAAATTAGTTACTGTAAATCCGGCCTCTAGTTCATAAACGCCGGAGGAGAACTGGCCCCCGACTGAGCCTGGGTTCTCCCAAGGTTTTTTTCTCTCCATTAAGTCACCAGATGGAGTTTTAGGACACCAGTAGGTCACTTGATGGAGTTTTTTGGTTCCTTGCCACTGTTGCCTTTGGCTCGCTCAGTTGGGGATATTCAAATTAATTAACCAAGCATTAATACCATTGATCAGCCCTACCAAACGTGGATGTTTTTTTCCACTAAGAAACAAACATTATGTTATTTGATTGATACTGTGAAGCTGCTTTGATACAATCTATATTGTGAAAAGCGCTATATAAATATACTTGACTTGACTATTAAGTGTGCAGGGCAACCACCCATAAGAGCATGACAATAATCTAACCTTGATGTCATGAATGCATTAATTAATTGTTCTGCATTTGTCAATGAGAGCTTATGACGTAATTTAGATATATTTTTAAGGTGGAAGAATTCAGTTTTACAGATTCTAGAAACGTGACTTTCAAATGAAAGATTGCTATCAAAGAGCACACCCAGATTCCTAACTGACGAAGAAGGTTTGACAGAGCAGCCATCAAGTGTTAGACAGTATTCTAGGTTATTACGCGAGGAAGTTAAGTAGTAGGAAATTATTAGTCATCCAATTTTTTTTATATCAGCTATGCATTCTGTTAATTTTGTGAATTGGTAAGTTTCGTCAGGGCGTGAAGAAATATAGAGCTGAGTACCATCAGCAAAACAGTGAAAATGAATGCCATTCTTCCTAATGACATCTCCCATGGGTAGCATGTACAGAGTGAACTTCAATGGTCCTGTGTATCTCCTCCCTGGCTCCTCCCATCGTCATCACCTCCCTGGTTTCTTCCGCTGACATTTCCTGCACTGTCCTTCCAGCCCCTCATCCTCCTCCAGTGCCCCCTCGCTCCACAGTTGGACTTTCATTTGGATGTTTGATGAAACGTATGACATTTTATACATAAATATTTCATTTAGAAAACTTGATAATTCTAATGATAGTTTTTGTTTATTCAATGATATTCTTGTTTGCCACAATAGTGTAACATCTTTATCTTTATGGGGGTTTTCCCCACAAATACTGAATGTATATTCAGACTGGCTTTTGAACTGGTTCAGCTGGTTCATAAAAAAATTTCATCAAAATATTTATTTTTAAATCAGATAATCCTTGGTATAATAATGTGCTCTGGTTTCCAGTGTTCAAGGGCAGTAGGTCCTTAATAGGACTATGGAGGCCGCACCGCCATGGCCCCCTGAACTGTCTGGTCCGCCCTGGCTTCCTCCACCACCAGCGCCACCCACGCTCCACGCCCCAGGTCCGCCCACGCTCAATGGCCCAGACCACGCCATTGCAATGTCCTGGTCCCGTTCCCTTGCCCGGGCCTGGCCCTCCATCCCTCCCTGTCTGTGTATTTAAGCCCTCATGTTTGCCCTGTGTCTTTGTCTAGTTTTGAATGTTGAGGGTAAATCCGGTAGGATACATTTCATAATGATTTTATGCGAACCTGCCTTGTTACCGGCAATAGCCTACTTTTTAAACAAATTAGTTTAATTCAATGTAACTATTCATAGCCTAATCCTTAGGCATATTATATATCCTTGTTCAAAAAAATGAGCCTGTCAACATTTTCTGGGAGGAGACGTGGGCGCAACCTATTAACAATTAGTCCAGCTGCGGAAGACACCCGCTCGGATGGCACAGAAGTCGCAGGCACACTCAAGTAGGAGATTTCTAACTTTGCCAGGCGAGGATATTATATTGCCAGGCGCCTAGCATCCAACTTACGTCTACTCAAGAAACTAGCAATTGACTGCTGGGTGTTGCCTGAGGAGGATGAAGCTGCTACTGGGTGCTTTGATCTCAGGTGGCTATGCATCGTTGTTGTAGAGTGGTGGCTTTGCTTGGCATAATTTACACTTAACTTTATCATTGTTAATTTTTTTTAAACGAGTCCCACACAGAGCTTCTTGGTTGTTGCATGGTTGGTCGCAGAGTTAACAGTCACGATAATGCTCTTCTTCTGTTGTTTGTTTACACTATGTACAAAACGCAGGTGGCCTAGATCGCGCAGTAGGGGGTTTAATATTAGCGACACCTTGTGTCCCCGACAGGAAAATATCCTGCCGCGCGATCTGTGACAGTAGGCGCGGCGTCAATTATGCAGAACACATTGGAATTGCGCGAAAATATAACGATATTCGAAAAAGCTATTTTATCGAATTTCGCACGAAGTTTGACTATTCGACAACTCGAAGATCGCGACTCATCCCTACTAGACATAAATTAAATAAACAAGGTGACAGGTAGCAAAAGGCAGAGCAATACGTGTAAATGGGGTCAAATGTTCATGGTAAATTTAAGAAAACAGTGTAGCATTATTTGTGCAAGAGTCAATCAGCTGCCCTTAGCTTATTGGAGGGTGGGGGTGGAAGGAAGAGGCTCTCTATGATTCTCCTATAGAAAGTTGAGAGGATGGATTTAGGGAGGTGAGCCTTCCTCAACTGTGGGAGGAAGTGCAGAAGTTTTGGGGCTTTCTTGGCCAGGTTCTTTTGGTGGTGTCGATAGATCAAGATGGGTCATCTGTGATGTGGATACTAAGCAACTCCGTGACCTTGACCTCCCCCTCACAATCAACAGCTCCATCATGGCGCTGTTGATTGTGATGATTGTCAATGATCACCTCTGTAGTCATTTGGGTGTTGAGAGATATGATGTTGTCCTGTCCATCTCTGTGTTAGATATACAACTGAATTATATCAGGATAAATAAACACAGAAAGTGCACATTACCAGAGAATATCACGTTTTTCATCTTGACATTTGTATTAAGATACTAGCCATCTTAAACGAGCTTGACAAGACTACTGCACTTCTGACCACAAATAATTTTAGCTGATAAGTCTGATAAGCTGATTCTCTTTTGTCCCGCTGTTTTCCTGTTTAAATATTTTCCCTTAATTATCCCGTATTTTAATACTCATTGCTTAGTTCATTGTGCATGCACCGCATGATTAAATTGTATTAGCCAAAGCAACTTAGACCTAGCTTTACTGCTCCACTACCAACATTCTTTCATGGCTACTGTTCTCATCAACGACAACGCATATATTTAAGGCAAAGTATATCTTGCAGTTTTAAATACAACTTATATGAAAAGCGTTAAAGGAACACTCCACCGTTTTTTGAAATAGAGCTTATTCAACGTCTCCCCTACATTAAGAAAAGCATTTTTCTGGGCAAAAGCATTTTTGTCTCAGTGCATGCATTGTCTTAGTCTGGCAGCACCGATGCTAGCTTAGCTTAGCATAATGAATGGAATCCTATGTTGTCAGGTAGCATGTCGTGAGTGAAAGTGATAAAAAAATAAAAAAATAATTACTTCTTGTGGCCTGCGTATTCACAACGAGTACAAATAGCAATTCAGATTAAGACTAGGTGATTTCCTAGGCAGAAATTGACTTGGGACTATATTAGGGTGAATTACAGGCGAAGCAATGCTACTTGGGCACAGTCATATTGCGCAACACCTGAAATCCCCCAACTTCCATCAACATACTGGCGTGACCTGACCTGCACCGCTTTTGGATTGTGTTTAGTTTGAGAAGTTACAGCAAACATGGTCTTAATCTGAATTGCTATTTGTACTCGTTGTGAACTACAAGAAGTACTTTGGCCACAAGAAGTAATTTGTTTTGTTTTTTGTTTTGTTTTTTAGCACTTTTACTCACGACATGCTACCTGACAACATAGGATTCCATTAATTATGCTAAGCTAAGCTAGCGTCAGCGCTGCCAAACTAAGACAATGCTGCACTGAGACAAAAATGCTTTTACCCACCTATCTTAATGTAGGGGAGACGGTGAATAAGCCCTATTTCAAAAAATTGTATTCCTTGAGTATTACCAAGGGTAATTGAGTATTCCTTTAAGAGACATGGGTGTAAAATCATTGTAAAACAAATCTTACCTTGACGTTCTCTTGCCGAGATACACCGGTCTCTCCATGTTGGGTTGTAGACTCATGGCTTCAGAATGACAATGAATATGTTCAACGAATAACGTGATTGGCCACATCACTTCAACAAGGTAACAACACAAGCTTTGATTGGATCTCAGTCCGGCCAACGTTTGTGATCAGCTACCAAAATTAAATCTATTTTTATACTTTATTGTGTAACAATTGGCGTTGGAAACGATCTGTAATCTTTTTGTGAAATATTCATACAGCCAAATTTAAAAAATGAGCCAGACAGCTGCTGGGTAACTATCAAATCAAAAACTAATCGAGATAGACGGACTTGGCCCACTGTCTAATGAGGGAGACATGCAAAACGTGCAGTGCTGGTGGTACTCCAGAACAGGTTTAGGAACTGCTGGCATATAGAACCATAGGATTCTGAACTAATTTTCTTTATGCAAACAAGGTTCTATATAAGGAGAAATGTCGATTGTATGTTTAAAAGCTGTTTATTTCATAAAATGTAATTAAAATTAAAAATGTAATTAATTAAAACTAAATTCATAAAATTATCCTATAACAGGAACCCCTAAAACAGTGGTTCTCAAAGTGTGGGGCAGTCTCACAGGTACTAGAGGGAGATCAGAAAAAAAAAAAAAAAAAAACAGCCATGGCACCGTCGTCCAAGTGTGAATAGCGAGCGGTAGGCGCTCTTCTGCCTTTATAAAGCAGCACTGAAGGTCAATTACACTGAATCGTTCTAAATTTGTCACCGTCTGAACAAGCCCGTCTGAACATAGAAGTTTTTTCATCATAGAAAAGCAAAAGCTTGCCAAAAGGGCATTATAGGACTCTAAAGGTTTAAAGGGGGGCGTGACCAAAAAAGTTTGAGAACCACAGTCCTAAAAGGTTTTATGAAGCGCCTGACAGAACCCTTAATGGTTCTATATAAAACCTTTTCTTGAGGTTGATTGCATTTGCAACTCTCAGATGTCTCACTGCCCATCAAATAGCTGCTTACTCCATCAATTGTTGAATCTAAAGCAGTGTTTCTCAACCGGGGGCCGTGGCCCACTAGGGGGTCTCCAAGGGGTCATGAGATAATATAAAATGAATTTAAATAATGTAGTTCGTTAATTTTACTATTAATACGTTCAATTAAAAAATTAACAAAGCATCACCCCTCTCGCACGTATTCTGTGATTGTTTCGGAACAGCCCAAGCCATTTCTCATCGTACTGTGTGAAATATAAACTGAACAGCAGCTCAAAACACCCAGCCGCTACTAAAACCACCTAAAACTACTGTCACAAAAAGTTTTGATGGATGACAATTGTAATAAAGGTAAAGAAGATTACAATGACATACAGGAGTCGTACATTAGGCATGCGTTAGTCCATTATTATTGATGCCCAAACAGACACACTGATAGCTATAACATATTTCTGCACGAACACAGTTCAATATATTTGCATAGTTGTACAAATTAATGAACTGTGAGTGTTTTATAACGGATGCTCGCTGAAGAAGCGTGTTTTGGAGAGGTTTGTGTGTCTTGGTGTGTTTAAAAATTATGAATGTAAGCTATATGCAGTCTTTTGGCATCTTCCTGTGGTCTTGTTTGTCATGGCAGGTTGACTTGTGCTTTGCAGTACTGATCCGGAAAGGAGGGGGACCTTGGAGTAAAAAAGGTTCAGAACCAAGCTCCAGCAGGAAGTTGCTTGGAAGGTGAATGGTAAAAAGCTCCTTTACTTTCGCTTCTCAAACAAAATTGCTTTTCTTTTCACTTTAAAAGTCTTGAAAAATATATCAAGTACCTGTGCAAAACCAACTTGTTTCATTGATGTAAATGCTGTTAATAAAGAAGATAATTTTTCTGACAAGTCCTTCCCCTGCTTCATTGATGACTTTCCTAGACAGCCAACCATTTCACAGAAGAAAGAAAAGGCCTTTTAGCCTTGTCATCGGGCAGTTCGTGGGTCGACATATCGTTATATAGCTCCACAAGCTTGATGGATGATAACAAGATCTCCCGATTTCTCTTGTTTGGCTGCATGTAGTCAGTGTGGATTAAAACATTAATCAAATTAATGTTCAAGTGTCATAAGAGCCAGGGGAGCAGGACTTTGTTCGTTAGCACCTAACTGTGAAGTCTGTGGCTATTTAGAAAAGGGCTGTCTTTCTGAGGGATCCCCTTAATGGATTTCAGAAATCCAAGCGTGCGATAATGCTCAGCGACAAGCTATTCTTCACATTTGCCCAGCATGAGCTTGCTTTGAACAGGAACAGACCCCCATTGTTTATGTTTGTGGTCAATCAATACTACGAACTACCGAGATGAAGATTCTTCTTTCTAAATGCCAATACTGAAGCATCTCCATTTGCTCTACACATTGCAAAGGAGCATTCATTAAATCGCTTTTTTTGTATCCACAGTGAGAATCTGCCATCTATTATGGCTGTTTCTAGCTTGGGAAACTAACAGTTGGTGCAAAGCGAGCCTGGATGGTGTTCCCATGAGCCCTTAAATCCTGCAGAAACTATACCAGTCACCATAGCCCTGATTAAAAGTTGTACTTATCCCAGTGCATTCATGTGAGTAATTGACTCAAGTTATATACTAAACACTCACACATGCTCAAGGTGCTGAGCTTTCGTCAGCTGCCTGGAATACCTTGTAAATTGCAAAGCCCTATTAAGAAACAGTATGGGCAAGCATTTTTGCATTTAAGAACAGGTCTCTATTATATTTATAATCGTCTCTGTGCATTGAGTTCTGTGAATGAAGAACATTTTTCAGTTTTCGGTCTTCTCCTTGCACAATGACAGATATTCTCAGCTGTTGTATAAGAAAGGCATCATGCTGACACTTAAATTATGACTATTGCAGCCACTCTATATATATTGAAAACTGGCTAAACTGTATGAATAGAACTGTTTGAGCGGATTTCATCACTTGCAAAATGACAGTGTTGACAAAAGATTTCACACCAAATTGTATTTGTGTACAATGTGTACTCGCAATGTACATTAATTTCTTTCATTTCAGTAACTCCAAAATTTGTCAAAGAAAAGAGATGTGTACTTTTATTTTATTTATTTATTCGTTTGATTGTTTGTTTGTTTTTTTGCTGACAAGATTTCAGCCAAAGGCCATTACACCATTCAAGCAGACAGGAGGTTTACATCACTAGAAAAGTACTTCACTTCGCTAGAAAATGGCCGCTAAGGGGTTTTAGCAAAATCTGTCAAGTGAACTGATGAGCTAAAAAAGGATTTAATCGAGTGGTGGCCAATGATCACCTCAGACATTAGCAGTTGTTTGGTTCAGAGTTATTATAGTTCACTAAAGCTAAACACAAAATGTTACTAAAAAAGACTAAAAATTACCTAAAAATACCTACACCTAAAATAAATAAAATATAACTAATTCACAATATTAACAATACTATGATTTGGTTATTTTAGTATTTTAATATTTAAAAAAAAAAGCATCTTAGCTTTGGCAGACTGATCTGCTATTTACATATCATAGCTCTTGATATGTATGGTCAAGTAGAGCATGTTTCATTTTGGGATACAATATCACAGAGAGTGTAAGACGTATGGTAGAATGTTTCTTCATGTGGCCACTGCAACAAAGATGGCAGCCAGAAAATGAGCCAAATCCTTGTGTATTCACTGAGAGTCCGATAATAGAGAGCTCTACAGATCATGTGCTTTACATTTACTCTGTGGCCACAAGGGTTTGCTAAAGCTGAGCTTATTCTATAAAGCTTTCGTTTGGAAGGTTTGATGGGAAACTGACAATCTCCAGTGTATCAAAAATAATTGCCCTACGGCAAGAACACTGACCTCAGGCCTCAGCAATATTCATAAGACCTTCTGTTGTACATAATGAATGACCCGAATACATTAACAGCAAAAATGTATAACTGACTTCCAAGTCTCATATCCCAGAGAGCTTGAAAAAAATTGTCTGAGAAGCATTGTTCACGTGGGAGGTTAACCTCCATGTCTGTCACACAAACTTACATTAACACCTTACTGGCAGAAATGCTTTAGGCCCTATAGCATATCTTTTGACCAAAAACCATTAATTTAAAAAAAAATAAAAAAAATATAGATTTTTTTGCCATTTGTAGCAAAACCTCATATGCTGCCTCACTGTATACCATTTACAGTTTAGGCAGTTTCCTTCCAAAGCTGAAAATAAACTTCCCTGTTCCCGCTCCGGCTCGCGGGCAGTTCAAATGATGTTATTTTTGTCATCAGCATGTCTGATGTCCGCTACTCCGCTTACATGCGCTCAGTGATTCCCACTCGGTCCCACTAGATGGTTTGCACATGCCAATGCATCCATTCGTGTTCATAGTCAATAGAGTGTACTTTATACAACTGTGCACAAGATGGAGTGTGTAGTGTGTTCAGTGTAGTTGGAGGAAGAAGAAGACAGGGTCGGCGAAATTTGGGACTCGCACTTTATTTTACACTCCAAAATAAAGAGGAAATGGACAGGGTGCGCTCGTGCGCGGCCGCCGTGTCACTCTCACGGCAAGCAGGAAACAGGCAATAAACTCAACCACTCAGTCTCGGGTTACAGCTTTACACGTCGACAAACGTAGTGCGAGTCCCAGGTCTCTCTCAGCTTCTCTCTCACCGCCGGCAGCTTATATGCAGTCTCCACGCCAATTACTGCAATCAGACACAGGTGTTCGTTATCTGCACTTGACCCACTTACTCACCGCGCGGCTCGCTGACTTCTCTCCCGCTACAGACTTCGCGGAACCACGCCCCCCTCGCCACAGAGTGGAATGCAGAAAATGAAGAGTAAATGTTCGGTTACATTTGCCATTCTGAAAATGTTTACAGATAAAATCCAGATATATATTATGTAAACACAAACTTTTATTTAGGATGCGATTAATCGTGATCAGTCGTTGCACTGCCTAAAAAAATAAGTAAGCATTTGAGTGACATGTTTTTGTTGGATTATTAAATAAATGTGATGAGGCAAGAAAGATTTTGGCGTTTCGCAATTTCCACATATGTGAATGTGTGTATATTTTAAAATAATATATATATATTATTTTCAAATAGTTCAAATTGATTACTTTATAAAATAACACCTCAAAATTAAAGACATGGTTATGGCCATGTTAATTAGCATAAAACATATTACATAATCAAATATTGGTTAAAATTATTTATTTTTATCAGTACTTTTCAACATATGAAATGGTGAATGGTATAAATAATATGAAATATATGTTTCTCTCGCCTTGTCTGCTTGTCGCAATGCTAATTTTTCAACAAAGACTACACTGTTAAAAGTGTTACTTGGATCTAACTCAAAATTAAGACAACATTTTCCAACTACTTTTTTCAAGTTTAGTGAACTAACTGATATTTTGAGTAAGAACAACTTAATAATGTGAATTTCAATGTATACGAAAAGATTAAGTAGGATTTTCAGAAAAAGCCAATAAATTGAGTACAATCAATGTAAAAAATATCAGCATATTATACACATTAGACTTAATTAAAATAGGTCACTTTTAAATGAAAAAAAAATACTAGTTAATGTCCTGATTTATTAATTTGGACCAATTTGCCCTTTCTTTGTTTTGGAAGTGTAAACGGCTTCAAATAATTAGTTGCTATGTCAATTTCCAACATTTATTTAATCATTGCCATATCCAAAGCAGTAGAAATGTACAGTATAAACATTGGTATTCAGGCCTTAAAGAAAGCATGCCCTCAGCAAATAAAGTGCAGGTTAGTGTAATACCTTCACAGTACAGTTTTTACTGTGTACATACAACATTTTAAGTCAACAGGCACTTTTGTAACAGTTCACAAGCTATATTCAAAATGAGCTGGACAGTTAACAATCATTATTACATGGCTTGGTAGAATTCCAATGTATAATGCGGTCTATTATTTCTTGATAACAGTATGCTTAGTATAACAGACCTATACCATGGACGCAGTTCAGAGACAGAACAGACTATTTTCTTTAGCGGAAGCAATACAATCGTTTTTAAATCGATAAACTCCTTTTTAAATCAATATTTTGAGTCAAATTATTGATTTATTTGGTAGGTAGCCATGTAATAAGCGGGATAATGTATAGCGAGGCGGTTGTTATAGCGAATACAAACCCTTCAGGCTCCGCTTCAGGTTGGGCTCCTAGCCAGCCTGTCGGGGTGGTATTCGCTATAACAACCGCCTCGCTATACATTATCCCTTACATAACATCTATTCATGCCTTAAAAAAGCATGACCTCAGCTTATAAAGTGCAGGTTTGTAGAACACCTTCACAGTATATTTTACTGTGTACATACATAATATTAAAACATTTTAATATCGAGTTAACATGCAGTTGTTACTTTTGTAACAATTCACATGCCATATCCAAACACTAGCAATGAGCTGGACAGCATAAACAATCAAGAACATCTGTATTCATGCATTAAAGAAAACATGACCTCAGCTTGTAAATTGTTGGTTAGTAAAACACCTTAAAGGGATCGTTCACTTCAAAATGATAATTTTGAGTTGTTTCAAACCTGTATGAATTTCTTTCTTCTGCTTAACAATAAGGAAAATATTTTGAAGAATGCCAGTAACCAAACAGTTAACTGGACCCATTGACTTCCATAGTAAGAAAAGAAAATACTATGGAAGTCAATGGGTCCAGTTAACTGTTTGGTTACTGGCATTCTTCAAAATATTTTCCTTATTGTTAAGCAGAAGAAAGAAATTCATACAGGTTTGAAACAAATTGAGGGTGAGTAAATGACCATTTTCATTTGAAAACAAACTATCCCTTTAACAGTACAGTGTGAACATATTGAAACATTTTAACACTAACATTACAGGTCACAAGCATGAGCTTCTGACCTCAACTTAGCATAATACAATAGCATAATACCTTCACAGCGTGTGAATATTTTGAACAGCTTTACTCAAACATCTCACCTACTGACTAGTTTGTGCAGCTTCACACCAGGTCTATTTTGTGTGTATAAAATATAAACTTTTTCACACCAGAAAGTATGACCTGCAGCATAGTATAAAACATGACAAGGATAAACCATTACAACATCCTGAAAATTCAATGTTATGTCCAAAGTATAATGTTGAACAGATAAAGAAAACAGCTGTTCAAGTGCAGAGAGACAGTTCGAGGTGGTATCTTGAGAGGTGAGAGCGGAAGGAACTCCAGGATTTAAAAGAACATGGGCAATCTATATGAGTACAAGGCAAGGCATGGCTGTGTCCAAAAGTCCCATGATGCAGTCTATAATGCTTTAAAATGTCACTCTTTCCTGGTACCACAGTGCTGCACAATTTACAGGGCCATACCATCTGTTAAATGGGAGAGAAAAAAAAGAGTTAGTTACCTCTAGCCTTTTGAATACAAGCCTGATAAAAGACATTTAAAAAATACACGTGAAGAGTATCCTGTTGAACAAGACAAGAATGATTAACTTTCGTTTATCACAAAACTTATTTTAGTAAATAATAATTTTGTGAAAGAGGACCTATGCCGGATATTTGCCTTAACAATGCTTTACCATAATTAAATAGTTTTGGACTACCGGTAATTGTGATGGTTAGATAAATTACTTGTAACGTTAACTTGTAACCTCTCTTACCGAAATTTTAGTGGAACAACTGGAATGACTGCAAAGTGTTGGTGTGAGGTGTGAATGTGCCACAGTGCCGACAAATACAAAGTTTCCCTGTTAACGTTAGGACAAACACGTGTGAAGCACGCTGGATTAGGAGAAATGGGCCTGCACCCTGGAGCACCACCGTTGCAACTGCGGGCAGTGTGGGTTATGGCTATGTGCTGATCCACACAAGCTAACAGTGCCCACACTCATAGTGGCAAATGTTTGCTCCCTCGTCAATGTGGTTTAGTTAAATTGTGTGGATTGTGTACTCGACGAATTAATTGCTGCTCTGGCACATTAACGTTAATCTCCAATCGACGATCTAGCAAATCACTTAGCTAACGTTAGCTGTGGCTTCGTGTGCGTCTGTGAGTCCACTGCCAAACCGTCGAAGCCACAACAATGTTTTTTGAAGAAGTTACAAACACCTCTGAAACAATAAACTATCACAAAAAGACAACATAACTCATACCTTCCAACGCACACACATGTAGATTAATACAGTATGTGGCTCAAGTTGACAAACTGTTTGAAGTAAGTTAACGTTAGAGCACATTCGAAATTGGCGCTCTTCGACAGAGCGATTGCGCAACACAAACACGTTAATTAGGGTAAAACCTAACTTTTAACAATACAAAGAGTTACTTACATGAGATGAGGTACGTGAAGTATAAATTATCCGGCTCCGTAGAAAACCCCGTTCGAATAAACTTCTGGAACAGACGAGAGTGAACAATTTGCCCGGGCTTGTTCTTCCATGGATGCAGGTGGGCGTCGTGTCTTTTTACGAATGACACGTCTGATATAAACTTTTAAAATGAGTTTTGTAAAATCAATTTATGGTGAAGTCCGATGAAATTAATTTTATTATAGAAAATATTAAGTAACGAAAATAGTCACACTTTTTACTTTTTGATAACTCAAAAAACAAAGAAAGAAAAATAAATTAATTTATTGGAATAAATATAGTTTTTAAAATCAAGTGATATGGACAATAGCACTGAACGACTTTTTACAGTGTACATTTATACAAGTAAAAATTGTCCAAAGCAAGGTATCTTAGGATGGAGCAAAATGAAGTTTTTTTTATTTGCACAGATTCATGGCATTCATGCCTGTGGGTGATGGAGTTCAGCTGAACTGGATCCTGACACTTATTTTGTTTGTCCCAGTAAAGAACTTTAATTTAGCATAGTGTTCGCAATGTTACCACCTCCTATTTGTCCATCTGACTGTGTATAACATTACCCGGGGTAACATTAACACAGAGGGCTTGCGCTACTTAAAATGGGGTCGGAAAAGTATTTTAATTTTCAAACACTGAGGCAAATTCAAATAATTAGCCTGCAATCTCAAAGAAGTGCCTCATGTACTGTTTATCAGAAACTGCCAGATTGCACTTTCCCCCTCCACAGCAATCTATCATTCATTGGTTGAACATTAACATTCAAAGCTTGTCATCACCATGACACCAGACGACTTCATCCACGTTTGCCTCTTTAAATGCAGGGTGTCTCCTCAGAATGCCCGATGCATTATTAAGCGTTCGTTCACTTGGGGCGATTTCAGTCGTGGCACATCTCTCTTTCACTGTTATGTCACGGTGCATTTTTCCTCTGCACCTAATTGTGTTTACTATTAACAATGTATGACAGTGGCAATAGCTCAAGCTAATGAACATCCCTCTGCAGTCTGGAGCATTAAATTGAGTGTTCTGGACATCTCTCACATGAGCGTTGGATTACAAAAGGATGAAGGGAAAGATAAGTGTTTAACCTCTTAGAGGAACGTCTGCACTTATCCTGAAGTTGCACAGAGATTTATAATCCATTGTTTTGGTTTAGCAAATTGAATCTATCTATCTAAATCTGCAGTATATTGCTTAAGGAAAATGAACTGTTCAATTAAAATAGAAAAATTTTATAAAAAATAAAGATTAAAATATATTAGTACATTACTCTCATCCTTCCCTCGGGTCGTTCGTCTTTTTTATTTTTTTTTATTGAGTGTTCATCAGAGAGATCCAAGACCCTAGGACTTTTGTCGCACTTGAACCAGGAATACTTACGTTTTGGGGTTGACATTTAAAAAAGTAACAAATCCTTCCCTCGTGGGTTAATTTGACCCCCTTAGGAATGAATAGAATGTGAGGAATGCTTCAGTACTATATTTAGAAAAACCTAAAAATTATCAAAATTCAAACTAAAAATGCTAAAACTACCAACAAATTATTTTAAAATGTCTACATTTCTGTCTGAATGCATACTGAACTTAACTGACTTTAGGACCCAGCAGAACAGCTCATTTGCTCAAAATAGAGCTATAATGGTGCGTTCACACCGGACGCGAATAGCGCGTCAGACGCGAGTGATTTCAATGTTAACGGTAGAGATCCACTTTTTTGTCATGACAGTCTCGTGGTGTCTCGACGCCTCCCCACATTTGTACTTTGATGGGCGTTCCTCAAGTTTACCGCTATGGGCGTGATTTTGAGCCAGCGGCCAGTCTAGAACCTGCGAGAGACTTCCCTCCGTCTTCATATGCTCTACTTCTATTGGATAGGTGCGGTCGCGTTCAACGGACTTAATTTGCATAAAGATGGGCATCGGCCAGCTTTTTGACGCGCGGCATTTTTCCAACTGAAGCGCCGCCTTCCTGGGATGCTTTGTGGGTGCGTTAAAGTCGTGTGATGTCACCCATATGAATAAAGCGGAGCGCGGCGCGGCAGAAGTATCGCATGGACAAGTGGATCCGCACCCTAGTCAATGCAAAGACGCGTTCGTGCGTAAAAAATTCCCGTGGCGCGAATGGGGCTTAGACCGCGGCGCAGTAGACGTGAATACGCCTCATTTGCGCGTCACACCGTGTCCTAACTAAACGCGACGTGATAAAATTCCAGCGACAGCATGTCCATTCACACTGTGTCTGTCCACACTAGTCAAATCAAGTCAAGTGTATTTATATAGCGCTTTTCACAATATAAATTGCATCAAAGCAGCTTCACAATATCAATCAAATAACATAACAATGTTTGTTTCTTAGTGGAAAAAAAACATCCACGTTTGGTAGGGCTGATCAATGGTATTAATGCTTGGTTAATTAATTTGAATATATTAATTTGATTAATATCACACTAGATGCAACGCGACTGTGAGACGCCACACGTCAATCAAAAATCACAGCCATTCAGAACAGCGTGTGGGTGGAGTCTCTCGCACTCACATTGGAAATGGGTAAGGATCATAATCAAATCAAGAAATAACATCATACACTCTCCCACACCGCTGGCGCCTCTGCTACGAGCAGCGCGGCCAGATCTGCCTCGCGCGTGCCGAGTGTGCACAGCTCGGACTACTGTCATTGTCATTGCGACTCCCCACCCTGCCTGTATTTCACTAGATTGTCTGGAATGACACCCCTGGATACAGGGACACAAATCGTCATGCCTATTCACTCTACTTTACATTGAAAATAAAGCGGAATTTGTTTTACACAGGTTGAAGCGTCATTAGTAGCCTACTTTAGCTAAATGCTACATTCATTCATTCATTCGTTGTAGATGAAAGTCTAAACTTAACTTACCATGTGTATTCAATGCTTCAGCTATACTTCTCCAGACGTAATCCTTTTTCCTGATGTCTTTGTGGAATTTGTGGGATTTATCATAGAGAATTTAATGCCTTTGAACTTCGACAATCAGTTCCTCGTCGTCCACGTTTGATGATTAAATATTCATGACACGCAGAACTTCCATCCAATGAGATCTCTGTGTGGGCGGATCTGTCAGCCGTGACGTCGCAGAAATAGGAACCGTTTCTAAATTAGAAACTTAGCGTGTCGCCCTCGTGTCTGTTTAGGACAAAAACTCTGATTAACATGGAAAAGATACTTTTTATCGCATGTCGCGGCGTCGCGTGTAGTTAGGACACAGTGTCAAGTTCACGCGAATAGCGTGAATTAAGCGTCTGGCGCTTCTGAATCTGAACTTCTGCGTCAATTCGCGCCGCGTTAACCAATCAGGAGCCTGCTTGCTTCACGTGGCATAAAGTGACATAGCATAACAAACTCCCACTCAAAAGTCATTCATTCCAAATGGAGGAGAAACTCATTTTAGCTGTGAGTGGTCACCCGGAGTTATTTGACTCAAGTTCATACTTTTGAAACTTTTGCCTCTGACGCGCGTAAATTTCGCTTCAAACTTTTGTTTTTACAAAGACTTAAGTCAAGACAAAGACAAATTAAGTAGTTGTGAATTAAAACAGTTGTCAATCGTCAAACTAGACGCGAATTTGACGCGCTATTCGCGTCCGGTGTGAGCGCACAGTTATGGTACGTTCACACCAGACGCGAATAGAGCGTCTGGTGCGAGTGATTTCAATGTTAAGTCAATGCAAATACGCGTTACGCGCGTAAAAAATTCCTGCAGCGCGAATGAGTCGTAGAGCGTGGCGCGGTAGACGCGAATACGCCTCATTCTTGCGTCAAGGGTCTGGGAAGAGGTGGAAGTACTCTCAGATCTTGGGATTCCTTCGTCACCCCACGGGACACTAGTGGTAACATAGAGGGGGTCGAGGCCCGGATCAGAGAGGACAACCACCTCGAGGACCAGGGACAGCCTGGAGAAACGGCGTGGGAGACAGAGACTGGTGTGTTTCCAATGAATTCACATTACAAGGCATAAATGCAGTCATTGTTTACAGATGAAGAAATGTAATCTCTCTATGACTATTGTTACCAACGTGTTGCATTAACATTTAATATTGTCTTACAGAGGAAAATGGATCAGACGGGGGAAGAGGATAGTCTAAAATCCCTTGCCTCTTCTCCTGTCTCCCCAGTCCCTGGTCCCTCAGCCCCTGCTGCTGAACTCACAGGTTTGTGAAGGCAATAGTACATACATACTTTTTAGCTACTGTTCATTTGCATGTTTATCTATGTACATTATACATTAAACATTATGTTATTTGATTGATATTGTGAAGCTGCTTTGATGCAATTTATATTGTGAAAAGCGCTATATAAATAAATACACTTGACATGTACATGTCTGAAGTATAACTTGTAATTACTTGATATATGTTAAAGCTAGTTCAAAACAATTTCACACTTGCATTTAAGCACTGTCTATGTCACTGACACAGATAGTATTTTCACAATATCTAGACAATTTTGTTGTTTCACTTAAATTGTTAACCTTTACTGTGAACATGAAAATCAGGTATCATCTTTCTGCCTTCTCATTGCACTGTGTGTTGCTTTCACAGGCCAACAGAGGAGGAGAGCCCGACGGCAGCCCCGTGAGTAGTCCCAGGATGGTCCGTCGGAGGTGGAGCAGACGCTGTTGGAGCTTCTGACACAACCTCCGGCGCGATCTCCAAACCCACAGCCACACTCCGCTGATGAGCACTTCCTCCTCAGCCTTCTGCCTTTTCTGCAGAGCATGCCGCCTCATTTAAAAGAAACAGTTACATTTAAAATGTACAAATTGGCAATGGAAAATAGCACCATTGTGCTAAATTTGGAACAATTGGACACAGTAAACTTAAAAAAAAAAAAAAAGAAAAAAAAGAGAAGAGGCGGCAGGCTCTGCAGGAATGCCCTCCTTCCTCTTCTCCTATGCCGTTCCCTGTGGCTCTTCCACCTTCCAAGCGAGGTCCTTTTTGTTCCTGTCTCTTAATGTAAATAATTTGCACATATTGTTCATTTTTTTCAGTTCATATTGTTGTTTGATATGTTTTGTCTAAATAATTTAATGTTATACCTCAAATTACTTTATATGTTTGGCCTCAATAAATAATTTTGTAATATGACTAAATGCCTGGTGTGGTTCTAATGCACAAACAAACTAAATCTTTTATCACATAACTTGATTTCAATATATGATACATATTGATTTTGAATTGATTGCTATTCGTTCCATATCTAAATCTAGATTATATGAAACATTATTATTGTAATGTAAAGACAACCAACATTAGTGTCTGGACAGTGTTGAATAAGGAAAAAAACACCTGACAGGTTAATTACTTTTGGAGGCTGGCTCCATTTATCACCAAAATAAAAATAAATAAATTAATAAATAATTGAACCTGATATACTACCATGGAAAACCTGACATTTTGAAAAAGTCTAAACTTAATAAATGTGCATGTTGTGGACCTGATAGCCTGGAACTGGGGCTGACAACCTGGGGGGAAAAAATACAAAATATTAATATAATAATGGACTATTTTTAGATAGTTTTGCTCTTTATAGGTTTGTGGGTGGCTCTTAAAAGAGCCGTTGTGGGGAAGTCATGAGGAGGACTTCAAATGCTACTCCGTCGGCTGCAGTGGTACTGCTCACTCTCCCAAGTGTGCTATGAAAACGTCCCTCACCCGGAGTGCCTCTCTGGAGGAGTTGTTTGCCGCAACCTGACCCAGACTTGGCAGTGCCTCCTCTCCAGCATGTCATGCGCCCCTCACAGCAAGTGCCTCTCTCCCCTCCGAACACCTCAGAAAGTTGTGGAGAACGCACGTCGCCTTCACACACTTCTCCGCAACTTCAAGGGAAGTTGGCATCGATGAGACGATGGTACATCCTCCACTGTGAGGAGAAGATGCCAAAGGCGTTCTCCACCACCAGCTGGGCTCTGGAGAGACGGTAGTTAAAGACACGCCTCTCTGGAGGAAGGGTGCGTCCAGGGAAGGGCCGCAACGGGAATGCCTCATCAGCCACAAAGACATGGGGCTGGGGTCCTCTTTCATCAGCACCAGGAAGAGACTGGTCAGGAGGCAGATGAAGTGTACAAGCACGGAGAGCCTGTCTAAAGGCAGAATTTGCCAGATTCCCACCATCGCTGGTCCTGCAGTACCCCCCAACATCAACCACCCGGAAGCGATACCTCGCATCTACAACTACAAGAATAACGATGGAGAATGTTCCCTTGTAGTTGTGGAACTGGGATCCTGAGTTGGATGGTGCCTTCATCACCACGTGCTTCCCATTCACCCCTCCACAGCATAGAGGGTAGTTCCACCGCTCCTGGCATCCTTCTGCGATAGACTTCCAGTCATCAGTGGTGGGCACAGCCATGTACTCCTCCACAAGACAGTCCCAGATGGCAGTCACAACCTGGGGGACAATCTGGCACACTGTGGAGACACCAACCCTGAAGCTGGACGGTATGGTCCTGAATGAGTCCCCAGTGGCAAGAAACCTAAAAATATTTTTATAAGTACACTTGTAGTTACATATTCAACTATATACAATAGCCAGTCTGTTTTACTTTAATGCACCATATTTGTTTGTTTGCTTGCAATGTTGCAAGCAATTTAACAAAGTTTTGAATCTTCAAAACAAAAGAGTATATGATGTATGGTGTATATGGTTTAAATCACTGGTGTGCCAATAACCAATAACTGATTATCAATAGAAAGAGTAACGTTACTACATATTGCTTACAGATAGAGGCATGACAGTATCATTTAGGTTATAGCAGTTAACCGAGTATCACTGTAGAGAGCACTACATATTGCTTACAGATAGAGACATTATCACGTCTGCCAAGAGAATATTTTATTTTTTAGGTTAACGTTATAGCAGTTAACTGAGTATCACTAGAAAGAGCGCCAACAGTGGTGTCCATACTGCACAGTTTGAAAAACATTTATAGCTTAGCGTATATTAGCATATATTTAATATACTGTATTTAACATTTCATATACATTTACTAACCGAAGACAGATGGACAGGCGCACCGCAGCTGGGATAGAGCGCCTGTAGTTGGTGTCCTGAAGGGTGATCCTCGCTTCGATGTGGGACAACAGGTCATCAAACTGGGTGCGGGACAAGCTGAAGTACCACACCGTCATCCAGGCGCAGCTCCTGGAGCAAATGATGAAATTCGCAGAACTGGGAACGCCTCCAGAGGGTCTGGTGGACCCAAGTACGGCGACGATGACGCTTCGCGCATGATTTCGCTTCAAACTTTTGTTTTTTACGAATGGATTAAAAGTGTTCAAGTGTATAACTAGACGCGGTAGGCGCAAATTTGGCGCTCTATTCATGTCTGGTGTGAACGCAGCATAAGGCCATCTGGTGGCAAGAATATCCTGTTATATTATTATTTTTCCACAAGAGGTCAGCAAAGGCACCCAATGTAAGATATTTTGAGCTGAATTAAAAGGGTTGAATGAAAATGCATGAAATTGTGAGTTAAGTTGAAAGAATGTGAGGAATGTGCTTAAATTGCTATTTATTTATTATGTATTGGTAAAATCGAGTAATTTAAAAGGAAATAAAATAAAAAACTCAAAAAAAGTTTAATAAGTAAAAATAGAAAAAATATTATCAAAATTAAATTAAATAAGTTCCCTTTCGAGGGAACTCGAACTGCATCTTCAAAAATGACCCTTTGGGGACGCTCCCTAAGCGTGCGCCTCTGAAGTATGAATGAAACTATTCCAATCCTGATTGGTGTTGCGTCATGACGTAACATGTGACGGCATAACTGGTTGTCATAAAAGTGACGCCGGCACACACACACATAAGCTTTCCCTCTTCAGCAAGCGCTCTCTGTTGTGTACGTTCTATTTGTCTGTGAAAGAGTTTTTATATATATATATATATATATATATATATATATATATATATATATATATATAATATATATAGAAAGCATTATGGCGAGTGAACAGTTCAAGAAATGTGTGCACCCCTGCCCTAGATATATCACGGGTGGGGACACACATCAGCTGTGTGTGAACTGTTTGGGAGTGCAACACGCCCGGGCAGCTCTTGAGGAAGCTGCTTGTGGTGACTGTGAAGCACTTCCTATGAGAGTGCTGCGCTCCCACCTGGGTATGTTTGATGAGCATGGCCAGGCTCGCGCTCCCCACGGTTCCGGTCCCGCGTCCGTTGAGGCGGCGCGGCGGTTGAGATCGTGGGGTTCGCAGAAGGATCTTGCAGATGAGAATGAGACTGCTGCGGCACTTTTTCTCATTCTTCATCTGAAGTTCCTGAGGCTACTGCTCATGGTGCAGAGGCCCGCGCTGCGGCTTCTTCTGCCCGTGATCAGGGCCCGATGCTTGAGCTCTCTGCTTCCGAGGAAGTGGAAGTGTCAGCATCGATGATCGTGAACCATAGAGGAGCTCATAGAGGTTGTGACTCGTGCTGTGGTCAGACTCAACATCAGCTGGCCACATGATGAGCAGGAAACGCAGAATAAAAGTAAATTAGATGAGCGTTTCCTGCAGCACAGGTCACAACCTCAGCGCCAGGGTTTACCATTTTTTCCCGATCTACATAAGGAATTATCTAAATCGTGGAATAAAAACCCAATCGTCCCGTGTATATAATCCATCTGTTGTAGATTATAGCAATGTATTAGGGGCAAGAGATATGGCATATGGGAAGATGCCGAAGGTTGAAGAGGCACTCGCTGGTTACCTCTCTCCTGAAGCTCCATCTTCCCTTAAAGCCCCGGCGCTGCCCAGCAAACCATGCAAAGATACCTCTCATTGGTTGGCAAGGCTTATATCGCGGCAGGTCGGGCTGGTTCATGTCTGCACTCGATGGCTATCTTGCAGGCATACCAGGCCGACCTCCTGAAAGACTTGGATGATGGCGAGGGACCAACACCTCAGGATATAGCGTAACTGTGTAAAGCCACAGATGTGTCTCTCTGGGCTACGAAAGACGGCCTGCGCTATCGGCCACTCTATGGCAGCTCTGGTAGCCACATAGAGGCATCTGTGGCTGAATGTATCCGGCATCAAGGAGAAAGATAAATCCTTTCTCCTTGATGCACCGCTCTCGTCTTCTGGCCTGTTCGGTGATGCAGTTACTACTGTCATCGACAGGTTCCAGGAGACGAGGAAACAATCTACGGCGTTCCAGCAGTACCTCCCTCGCTGCGCTAAATCCAAGTCGAGTAGGGTGGGGCAAAGTGGTCAGCCCCAGCCGTCATCGAGCTCCTCGTACTGCCAAGAACAGAAAGAGAGCGTTTCCTCTAGAGCCCCTCCTCCGGGAGCCTGGCAACAGAGGAAACGCTCTCAGCGAAATCTTCTAGCCAGAAGGGAGACTTGAAAGACGTCCTTCAGGCTAGGAGGGCTTCAGGAAAGAGGTCCTAACTGGAGTAGTAGGACCTCTGAGGGCTGTGTCCCCCCCGCTGCAGAAGAACCGAGGTTGTTCTCGCAGCGGAGCCCTCCGAAAATCGGTGTTGGTTTCCCGCCGTCTCTAACGCTTCGGGCCACATCAATTTCCAAAAAATAGCAAACAAGCATCAATTGTGGTCACAAAATCCGTATCGTCTAAATCCTGCCAGTCCCTCGCTTCAGGAGGTCGAGAACAATGCTAGGAAAACACCCGAGGCCAGCCTCGAGAGGCTGGTTCCCTTAGTAGATTTGGTAGAGGTTCAGGTTCAAAATGCTCACTATTCCCATCATCGTGAATCAAATCAGATCCAAGGACTGGTTTGTCACAAACGATCTAAAAGACGCCTACTTCCATGTCTCCATCCTTCCATGTCATAGGAGGTTCCTGAGGTTCGCTTTCGGGGGCGAAGCTTACCAATATCGGGTTCTTCCGTTCGGCCTAGCACTCTCTCCCTGCATGTTTACCAAATGCATGGATGCAGCACTAGCTCCATTAAGACTTCAGGGCATCCGCATACTGAATTATATCGACGACTGGCTCATTCTGGCCCAGTCTCGAGAAATGGCAGTTCGGCATCGAGATGTCGTCCTTGGCCACATTCAGAGCTTGGGGTTGAGACTCAACACAAAGAAGAGCATGTTGGAACCATCCCAGAGCACAACATTTCTGGGCGTGGTGTGTAAGTCGGTAACAATGCGGGCACAAATGTCTCCCGCACGTATCGAGTCCATTCTGACGATGGTGTCCGGGATAAAGCTAGGCCAGGCCATCACTGTAAAGCGATTTCAAAGACTGCTGGGCCTCATGGCAGCGGCATCCAACATTATACCTTTGGGCCTTCTACACATGAGGCCCCTTCAGTGGTGGCTGAAAGCCAAGGGTTTTCCCCCAAGGGGAATCTCTTCTGTATGATCAGGGTAATGCGCAGATGCCTTTGTTCCCTAGTAATATGGAAGAAACCTTGGTTCCTGTCCCAAGGGCCAGTTTTAGGAGCGTCATGTCACCGGAAGTCCGTTTCGACAGATGCCTCCCTCACTGGCTGGGGCGCGGTCATGGACGGCCGCTTTGCCAGGGGTCTGTGGCAGGACCATCATCATTCTTGGCATATAAATTGCCTAGAGATGTTGGCTGTGTTCAGGGCTCTGAGGAGCTTCCTCCAAGACATCAAGGGTTACCATGTCCTAGTACGATCGGACAATACATCAGTGGTAGCTTATCTGAACCGACAAGGGGGACTCAGATCGCGCCCTCTATACAGATTGGCGCATCAGATTATTTTATGGTACCAAGGGAAACTACTGTCTATCAGGGCAATGTACATTCCAGGGGTTCAGAATCAGAGAGCAGACATCCTGTCGAGGCAGGGGCTGAGGCCCGGGGAATGGAGACTTCATCCAGGTGTGATGAATTTGATATGGGAGAGGTTTGGACCAGTGGAAGTGGATCTGTCTCCGTCTCGAGAGACGTCCCACTGCCCACTTTGGTTCTCCCTCACACATCCAGCCCCTCTGGGTTTGGATGCCATGGTACAGGCCTGGCCGAGGCTACGCCTTTACGCTTTTCCCCCGATCGCTCTGCTCCCGGGAGTCCTGAAGAGGGTCCATCAGGAGGGCATCAGTCTTCTTCTGGTTGCCCCAATGTGGCCGGCCAGAGTATGGTTTTCAGACATAATATCACTCCTGATAGGTCCGCCATGGCAGATTCCTCTGAGGAGGAATATTCCACCCTTGCCCGGAGCTTTGGAAGCTGTGGGTCTGGCCCCTGAGGGGGCTCAGTACCTAGATGCTGGACTATCAGCTGGGGTGGTTGAGACCATACTTAGCTCTAGGACTCCGTCCACTAGGAGATTATATGGCCTCAAGTGGAATGTGTTTCCACTTGGTGTAGAGAACATGAGTTAGATCCAGTTAACTGCCCAGTGGTTTCAGTTCTGGAGTTTCTTCAAAATCGTTTATCTGTGGGTCTCTCCCCTTCCACACTTAAGGTGTACGTGGCTGCCATTGCGGCTTTCCATGCACCACTGAGTGATGGGCCTCTGGGGAGGCACCAGCTGGTCATTCGTTTTCTCCGTGTTACTTGGAGGATGAGGCCGACAACCAGGTCCAGGGTTCCTGCCTGGGACCTGGCGGTGGTTCTCGAAGGGTTATCCCTGGCCCCCTTTGAACCCTTTCAGTCGGCTTCGCTCAAGGACCTGACGTTTAAGATGGTTTTTCTCTTGGCTATTACCTTTTTAAAGAGGGTGGGAGATCTCCAAGCCCTGGCAGAAACGCCAGCTTGCTTCGAGTTTGCCCCTGGAGGAGTTAAAGCTATCTTGCATCCTAGGCCTGGTTATGTGCTTAAGGTGCCTTCCAACATGGCACGGTCTACGGTCCTGCAGGCATTTCATCCTCCACCTCATGTGTCGACAGAAGAAGAGAGGCTCCATTTGCTCTACTCGTTCAGAGCTTTGAGTGTGTACTTTGAGAGGTCCGCTTCTTGGAGGAGGTTGGACCATCTGTTGGTGTGTTTTGGGGCACCTAAGAAGGGGCTCCATGCATCCAAACAGACTATTAGTAATTGGATTGTTCAGGCAATTGCCTCGGCCTACAAGGTGCGCAATTTGCCTTCACCTTTGGCCGTAAGGGCTCATTCAACTAGAGGCATGGCGTCCTCTAGGGCCCTCCTCTTGGGCACACCTTTGTCAGATTTTATAGTTTGCACCTCCCTAGTACGCCTGGCGCACATGTGCTCTCGTCCTAGCTGAGTGCCTGAGATTAGTTTTACTCTAGGTAGGCCTTTTTTCGGTGCGTGGCCTAGTGGGCATTCATTCCCCAAAGAGTCGTTTTCGACGACGCAGTTCGAGTTCCTTCGAAAGGGAACGTCTCGGGTTATTACTATAACCCTTGTTCCCTAAGAAGGACTGCGTCGTCCTGCCACGCCCCTCGAGGCCTGAGAGCATCTTGTTTCATCACTAGGCTAATGTGAGTGTGTGTGCCAGCGTCACTTTAATGACATCCGGTTATGCCGTCACATGTTACGTCATGAAGCAACACCAATCAGGATTGGAATAGTTTCATTCATACTCCAGACGCTTGGGGAGTGTCCCCAAAGAGTCGTATTCGATGACGCAGTGTCTCGTTCCCTTCTCAGGGAACAAGGGTTAAAGTCATAACCCGAGACGCTTTCTTGACAGACAAAAAAAAGCATCATTTTAGGGCTTCGGGTCATTTTGACCCATGAGGGAAACAAAGTGCAAGGAAAGGATGAGGGTTAAAGATAATATAGGGAGATTGTTCTTAATTTAGTTTCTTTTATTTGAAATATGACCATTACATGCTCTTGGCAGGCTTTATGTGATTTAACCTTTGAGCAAAATATAAAATGAATAATAATAATAATAATAATAATAATAATAAAACATTCTTTCTTTTGAATTACGCGTGAAATATGACCCTGACATACTCTTGGCAGGGTTTGTGTGATTTACCCTTGTATTTTCTTCACAAATGTGCTGGTAAATACAGATGGATCAGAAAAGGCTAGAGCTTGAGTTGCTTGTTTCTCCTCGTTGTGTGGACCGCACAGGCACAGGACGGACTCAACATCAGTTAGAGAGACTAATTAAACCTTCATTTGTAAAAGCTCAGTCTCTTATCTAACAGCACCACCCATGTTTCCCTCCCTTACTGAATTTGTGCAGGGATGCGTGTCCAAACATAATCTCGCTATGGCTAAACTGTAAGGAACAAGTTATAAATAAAAGGAGATTCTCATCACACCTGTGACTGTAATACATCAAAGCATCAATATTTTTAACAATTTAAGCATTTCACCTACCCGTTCTCCTCGTTTTAACGTTTTCCTACTCTGCAGTGAGTCATCCTATTCAAACAAGACTTTGTATATAATTGATAGCCTCTGTTTGGCTCTTCCACTGACATCCCTTATTAAATAAAAACGAATTGCGGAGAAAGCAGCAAAAAATCCCATGCCCACCCTCTCCACATCATTCCTCATCCAGTTGCTTTTTACCACCAGTCCACCAGATTCAATCAGAAGCTAAAGCCTTTTACCCTTGGTTGCCCTGTGCAGAAACACACTTGTTTTAGCGCAATCCTTCACCGGGTGTCAGTGGAATGCTCCAGAATGAATGGTCTGCATTTCAACACTGGGTTTCATGCTAAATTAGTCTCTGGTGAGATAGCTTTGTTTGTTTTTTTCCCCTGCTTTGCCAGACAGCATGAAAAACGGATTTGCGGCGGCGCTGTGAATTCTCACCTGAGGAGCAATCTGTCGCTCTGCCTAATGTTTCGTCGTCAGTGCTGCTCCATACGAGCAGAAACAGCAGAAACACAAATATAGTAAGCCGTTCAGAGCGGTGGGCGTAAGGAATTTGCAGGCAACTAATTGATCTTATATTGTATTAAGTCTACTGAGCATATTAGGCGTCATTACGATTTGTTAGGCAACAAAAGGTACCTGTGATCGTTTCTCAGCGCAAACAGATGCTGCACAAGCTTCACTTTTCTTAGCCAGTTTGCCTTATTGTATTTATGTAGAAGTTTTGGTCTTTTCGTTTTTTTTTTCTCTCTTTTATATATTATGCTGCGTTCAGGCCTAGTCATAATTACCGTAATGACAAGATGAAAACCTGTTACGTTCTACTCGGTAGAGTAGAAACTTTGAAACTTTGAATTAGTGCTGTCAAATCGATTAATCACGATTCATTTGTTTTATACAATATATGTGTGTGTGTGTGTATATATATATTATTATTATATGTGTGTGTGTGTGTGTGTGTGTGTGTGTGTGTGTGTGTGTGTGTGTGTGTGTGTGTGTGTGTGTGTGTGTGTGTGTGTGTGTGTGTGTGTGTGTGTGTGTGCGTGCATCTGTGTACTGTATATATACATATGCACATTGTACTGTATATAGACATATGGACATACTGACTACACACAGAAACATAATATATATATATACAGTCGTGCTCAGAATTAATGGTACCCCTGGTAAATATGATGAAAAATGGCTGTAAAAAATAATTCTGCATCGTTTATCCTTTTGATATTTCATTCAAAAAATTGGCAAAAATCGAACCTTTCATTGAAGTAAAATAATTGACAGTGGAGGGAAAATCACGTTATGAAATAAATGTTTTTCTCCAAAACAAGTTGGCCACAATTATTGGTACCCCAAGAATTGTTTACGAGTAAAATATCTCTTAAGTATATTCCCATTCATATTTACCTTTTTTTTGCACACCAGGGTGACTAGGAACATGAAATTGTCCAGCCATGACTTCTTGTTTTACAAGAGTTTAAATATGGGGAAACACAAAGGCCAAATTCCCTTAATCATCCATTACAATGAGTAAAACCAAAGAATATAGTTCTGATGTGCATCAAAAGATTGTTGAGCATCACAAAATAGAAAGTGGCTGTAAGAAAATAGCTAAAGCATTGAAAATCCCCATTTTGACCATCAGGGCAATAATTAAGCACTTCCAATCAACTAAAGATGTTACAAATCTGCCAGGTAGTGGACGTGTGTCTATATTGTCTTAATGCATGGTGAGGATGAAAGTTTGAGTGGCCAAAGACTCTCCAAAGATCACAGATGGAGAATTGCAGAGATTAGTTGAGTCTTGGGTTCAGAAAGCCTATTAAAAAAAATTGAACAACCCCTACATCACCACATGTTGTTTGGGAGGTTTTCAAGAAAAATCCTCCTTGCTCATCCAAAAACAAACCCCAGCAAATTCAGTTGTCAGACATGACTGGACCTTCAAACAGCACAGGGTTCTGTGGTCAGATGAAACTAAAAAATAGCTTTTTGGCAGCAAACATCCAAGATGGGTTTGGTTCACACAAGGATAAAAAGTACCCCATGTGTACAATTTAATATACCATCTTTAATGTTGTGGTCATATTTTTCTGCTGGAGGTCGTGGACTTCTTGTTCAGATACATGCATGGCATCGTGGATTCTATCAAATACCAACAGATAAAAAATCTAAACCTGACAGCCTCTGCTAGAAATCGTATAATGGGCCGTGGTTGGATCTTCCATCAGGACAACGATCCAAAACAAACATCAAAATCAACACAAAAATGTGTTAAGTAGCACAAAATGAAGCTTCTGCCATGACCGTCCCAGACCTGATGAGTGGAGTGAACTGAAGAGAAGAAGCACCAACATGGATCTGGGAATCTGAAGGATCTGGAGAGATTCTGAATGAGGAATGGTCTCTGATCTCTTGTCAGGTGTTCTCCGAACTCATCAGGCATCATAGGATAAAACTCAGAGCTGTTATCTTGGCAAAAGGAGATTGCAAAAAGTATTTAATAAAAGGGTACCAATAATTGTGGCCAACGTGTTTTGGAGATAAACATTTATTTCACAATGTGATTTTCCCCCCACTTTCTATTCTTTTACTTCAATGAAAGTTTAGATTTTTGCCAATATTTTGAATGAAAGATCAAAAGGATAAATGATGCAGATTTATTTTTTCCATCCATTTTTTATCATATTTACCAGTACCATTAATTCTGAGCACGACTGTATATATATATATATATATATATATATATACACACACACACACATATTATGTAAACAAACTTTTATGTTAGATATGATTAATTACGATAAATTGATTTGACAGCCCTTTATATCAATTAAACCAATTGAGTCGCACAGGGTCCTCGCACCGGCCGTTAATTTTTATGCGGGCCCACGATCTCAAACTCGCCAGTCTAGGTCACTAGACTGTTTAGACACACAAACCGTTTAGAAGGCCGCCTTCATGTGTGCTCTATCTAAAAGTATTTTGTTTAGTCCCCATAGGTCTGAAATTGAGGTGTGTTCAGGGACATTGTTGGCGCGTTGCTATTTTGAGGCAACTGAAAAAGACAAAATAGCAAAATTATTTTACACATTAAGTAAATAAAAGTAATGCTTAATTGAAAAAACGATACTATTCCACATTGCTCATTTTTTTCGATTAAGCATGAAGTTTATTTCCTGATTTTTTTAAGTCAACTGATCACTTTTTTACAGCGTAACGATCAAAATAGAGCAAATCAACTTTTTAAATAACTTCTCACTTCAAATAACGATTGTATTGATTGCATCGTTGCGCAACTCGGTGGTGACAAATTATTGTTCAAATGTATGCATTGAATCATTAATTCAAGAGATTCCTTCAAAAACGCTGATTAATCCGGTTATGAAACAAGTGAAGTATATGTGCGAGTAATTGAATCATAAAAAAAGAAGAAGAAGAAGAAGAAGAAAGTGCTCCTTATGTTATCTCCTGTTGATATAGCCCTTGTGTTTGATTGTTCTTTCTTAGTTTGCCTTCCCTAGTGTTTTATTGGTGTTCTCATTTCTGGTTCTTGCTTTCTGTTTTTGTTCAGTTTTCTTATGTTTTACATTTATCTTTATTAAAACACTGAATCTGCATTTGGACCCAGTCCCCCCTGGTTTCTGAGTTCACCATTGTCACACATATGATGTACGGTATTTGCCCCAAAAATTAACAAGGTAACAAGAACACCTTATAGACAGTGATAAATGCTGGCTATAAGGATCCAGCATTAGTTTCAAGATTGCTGGAATCACGGGTAAAACATAATGAAACATTCAAGTGCACTGTGTGAAAAAATTTCGGCATGTAAAGGGCACAACACCAGCATAAATTCATGTCATAGTAGGCCACTATAAGTATAGGAAAGCTGTTTGTAGGATTATTTTTAATTGGACAAAATGGGCTTAAACTTAACTTTTCAAACAGTTGAAAAAATATATCTTTTTGGATGTTACATACTAGCAAAACCGCTATAAGCAATGCCATATGGCTGAAGAGAAATAATTTAAACAAATCAAAATGACCATTCATGACCTCTAATGCAAACTTTAGCTATTAAAGACAGAATTAACAACTAATTGGTGCAGCAAACAAGTGTCTCTAAAACTATTTTATATTTTGATCATTTATAAATGAGTGTATAATGGATTATGAGCATACGCATAGAAAAGCAAATGCATGACATATAAGAAATTATAAAAAATAATAAAAATGTAACTATAACTATTCTCATAATGCAGTATAGGTCTTAATGATTTTTTATAAATACATTTTACAGAATAGTAATACTTATAAATAAGTATAAATGGAGCTATAATTCATTATAAGCATGTACTTCATAGAAAGTGTTACAAATATTTTTTTACCAGCCATGAAACAGATTAATCCTTATCAAAGTTCCAAAAGTTATTCAGTCAAGAGCAGTGAGTGATTTTTTTTTTTTTTTGTCTTTTGTTGTTTGATTAACATTAAAAACGCAGACAGCAGTAGGACTATTAGGCTGCTGTCACTTTAAGAGCAAATGCATAGATCAAATAATACACACGAGTTTTCTTTCTCAACTGTTTATGTTCGCTTAAGACCTAACTGACTATGTTTACGAGAATACGGCGATGACAGGCATTTTGACTTACTTTGTTTGAATATTCAAACAAACAATTCAGTATTTGCGTACTGTCTGAGGTGCAGATTTCTGGGTACTTACTTTGGATGTGTGCGTACAGAAAACTTCCCAAACTATGCGCGAGTAATGAATTGATTTCCCTGTCACTTCTTCTTGCACTTGAATATAAAAATTGGCAAGGGTTAAACTTTCGTGACAATGCAGAAGTGGCCAGTCAACTGTCCCAAGCGTCGTTCTCATGACATTGCATTGCAATGTTAGAATTTGATTGTTGCATTGTTCCATTGTCTAACAATTTCATTGTTTGAAAAATTTTACAGCCATACAACCACATACTGATGCTTTGATCAGATCTTTGAACCAAGATTGGATTTTGTGATCTAATCCAATTTCAGAAAAAAAAAAATCTTTTGAACAGTCCATTTTCAAGATTTGATCGAATTCGATAGACAAAATCGGATCAGATTAGGCTTTTGAACAAATGTTCCCTGGGTAAATAGACTAGACAACATCATAAACACAGCAGCTTTTCGATATGTGAAATCTTTAGACATAAAGTAGGTGGATAATATTTATTCTCATAAAGTGCACTATGTGTGATTCAAAAGCTTCATTGATGCAAAAAAAAGAAAATCTTGTGCTCTGGTCATCAGGTTCAACCACATGCTTAAAGTTATTACGCAAAGTAAAAGTCTTAGCCCAAAATAAAAAGTTCCTTGATGTAATATTTAGTATATTTTAATTGAATAGGAATGGAAATGGAGAGCAGAATATATTGATGTGCTGGGAATATATCTGAAAATCATTTGAAAATGATGACACAGACCTCAGTCTGAGTTTCAATAGTAATAGTACAGAAATTGCCCCTTTTGAAAATCCACTCTGGGGACAGTTAGCACTGACTTCACATCGACAGGAAACTGTTTCTTATTTTTTAAGTACATTTACTAGAACTTTTTGCATATGCCCGTACAGCATCGTGGGAAACAATAGCGCTTGGTTTTATTTGATTTCCTATGGGAGATACATGAAGATTAATGATTTTATTTCCCATGCTCATATACCTCAGTCAGTCTCTGTTTTTTTCTTATGTTAATTTGATTTCCTCAGCTCCTCTGGGTAGACAATGTCATTTAAAATATGCACCCTCGACGTTCGAGCACAGCATTTGTTCCATTAAATCGGAAGACTTCTGTGTTCCCTGCTTGATATTACTCATCTAGATAACCAGACAATCTAGCAGTTATTTATACCCCAAAAAGTTTTAATGTACTGTGTGGTGCCGCTAAATTGTTAGAGCACACAATTTGTGAAGAATAAGAATAAAAATGTATTTATACAACAGGAAATTAAGTAATTGCATGTTAGAGTTTCTTTACGGCAAAACTCGTATCACCAGACCCAACAACAGACCCTCTATCTCCTAATAAAAGGACCATCTCTGACTGGGGCTTTGACTGAAAGCTTAGGCATTGACTTTCATGATTTCGGACAGAGTTCTGATCTACAACAAAATTGAGCAAGTGAATATTTATATAATAGTCATTATAGTTCTCGCTAGAAATAACATTAAATATGGAAAAAGTTAGTCAAATATGTGCATTTACACACAAACTGACCACCGACCGCAACTTTCAGGCACCATATTTAGCACAGGATTGTGGGATATCAAAGGAAGAATACGTCTATGCTGCCTTTAAAAAAATCGATCAGATGAAGGTACTCAGGAGAAAGGAAGTGAAGCTAATATTGGATTTGGACGTGCCTTGATGCCTTCCTTGTAAAGCATTCTCTGAAGGCAGAATTTTTCAGGTTTCTAACACAGCCTGAAGAAACAGTGGGGATATAAAGGGGATTATGATTTTGTGATTTTATAAAGCTTCACAAGAAGTTTGTATACATTATCATTTGCTATTTTGTTTAATGTCTATAAATGCCATTGTGAATATCAACTGCTGGATAATATGTTTATTAACAGGAACTATGTACATACAGTACAGAAAGATTATGCATATTTTAATAATAATTATTATTATTTATTATTATTAATTAATTATTTTATAATAATAATTATTAATTTAATAATTACAACAAGCATTAAGTCTTTGGAGAAAATATTCCAACCTTTATATTTAGTAAACTAAATTAAACATTTACTTTTCATATAACATTCATTTTATTGATAATTTAGCTTTTGTTTATGCTGAAATTGAGTTAAAAAATGGCGGGGGGGGGGGGGGGGGAGTAAATATTTTTAGATTAATATTAAGTAAAAATGTAACACATTCTGTGACTATAAGTAACATTGCACCTACATGTCTACTAACTCTCAGTAGAGTTCTAGTAGAGTATCATTAGACTGGTAGGGTTAGAATAAGTTGACATAAACTTGCAAGTTACTTATAGTTAGAAGACTGTCTGTTGGAGGACCATCATAATAAAGTGTTAGTGATATTAAGCAGACAATGTCTATTAATCGGCTAATGAGAGTCAGTTGGCATGTAGTTGCAAAATTACTTACAGTCAACAGAATGTTCAAAATAAAAATAAAAATGTCAGTGTACATATTATTCACTCAATTCAATTATTCCTTTTTGAATGTCTGTAAATTACAGAAATAGGGTTTAAGCACCATAAGCTTTTTATTCTCAAAATGGACTTGTACGCAAGTGAAGGAACAACATGGCGAAAAGGCATCAAACCAGCCACTTTACAAGAATCTTTACAAAGGAGGAGCTTGCAAATCAGAGCAGACATGAAAGTGAACAAGTATGATATGTTGGCTTAAAAGCCAAGTGTTCAAAAACACTATTAGTTCATGACTGAAACACTACTATGCTCATCATTTATTTATCTGGCTTCCCCTCAGCCTGTCCATCTCCTCTTTAATCTTTTCACCTCAACTTACCTCTCTCTCTGCTCTCTTGCCTTCACACAGCTTGTGTGGCCAGCTAAAAATTGGTCTAAAAGCATGAAGCTGTTGCCTCTGGTTGTGGGGCGCTGTGTTATTATCACCTTCTCACTGTGGCATCACTTGCACACATCCATGCAGAGCCAACATGGCCATCGTCTCGCCTCCATCAGCGCCTGGAGTTGGCTTGGCCAGGGTCAAGCTCTAATGTGGCAGGCCGAGATAATAGCACAGCTGTGCATTCATAACCAACCCACATAAACAAGCACACACACACACACACACACACACACACACACACTTCCTTGCTGGACATGATAGCTATGTCCGCCCCCACCCCCCGTGGCGGTGCCAGATAACAGCAGATGCCACCCCTGCAGAAGGACTGTTGCCCTTATTGTGTTAGGTTAGTGGGAAGGGGAAGCCAGTATAATGAGGAGCAGGCCAGTCTTGGCTTCCTCTGTGTAGTGAAATGCCCTCTGGGTTGATGGGGGCTGACTGGAAAGCTGTTTCGTGCCATAAATGAATATTAATGTGAATATAGAGATGGAAACTGTAAAAGGATTTCTCAGAAAAGACACACTTTTGGAGCATTTAAGGACATAGTGTAATCAGTTGTTTCTGATGAGCATGTTTTGCATGCTACCTACTGTATTTAATGGGTTTAAGGAATACTCTGAAATAAAAATGTACTCATGATTAGTGATGCACCGAAGTGAACTTTTAATGAAACACCCAAAACCCAAAACTGAAAATCAAGTTTACAATGATTAATTGATCAACCTTTTTTGATTATCAAAACTCAAATAAAACCTGAGTGTAAGCATATAAACTGCACATAAACGTTCACTTAAAAATTTCTGACATCATTTACTCACTCTCAAGTTGTTTTTAAACCTGTATGAATTTCTTTCTTCTGCTGAACACAAAGGAAAATATTTCGAAGAAAGTTGGTAACCAAACAGTTGATGGACCCCATTGACTTCCATAGTAGGAAAAAAATACTATGGACGTCAATGGGGTCCATAACATTCTTCAAAATATCTTTTGTGTTCAGTAGAAGAAAGAAATTCATACAGGTTTGAAACAACTTGAGGGTGAGTAAACATGATAACAGACTTTTCAGTTTTAAGTGAACCTTTAAGGCAGCTTTTATTTTTCAGCTTTTGATATAATTAAGTTTCTACTCAAAGTCAAAGTCATTTATTTCACATGTACAAGTTACCAAGTACAATGAAAATCTTACTTGAATGCTACTCCACCAGACTATAGACAGACAACAGCAACAAAAAAACTCACTGCAATGTTAACTAAATATATACATATATATATATATATATATATATATATATATATATATATATATATATATATATAAATTACAAAATAATTGCTAGGCAATAAGACAATAAGTGACAAAAGACAAAAAGTGACATGAGACAATAATGTGACAAAAGTGACATTTTTGACATTATGAAGACAAGTGTTAAACATTATTGTGTGTTGAACAGTCTTATGGCATTGGGGTAAAAACTATTCCTGGATCTTCAATCTCCAATTCATTGTCCAATTCAAAACTTTATTCCGATAGTCTATTTAAGACATTCTGCTAACTATAAGTAGCTTTGCTACTTTAGAAGTCAATGTCAGCTCACTCTCATTAGAGTTTTAGTTGACTGTCTGCTCAATACCTGCTAACACTTTATTGTGATGCTCCTCCAACAGACAGTCTACTGACTATAATTCTACTAAGCCGAACCCTAATTGTCTACTAAGTCATGAAAATATGCTAATTATCACATTTTAAGTTACATATCACAAACTATAAGGAAATATTAACAAGATGTTAATTGCAAACTCATTTATTTATTAGAGAAAAAAATTCGAATGGCCTGATTTAAAATTTTCAAGATGTGTTTTGAAACCAAAAGATGTAGTTACAACCTCTGGCTAGCAGTGTTATTTGTTTTACCTCATAAGTCACTTTTTTTCCTCGCAACCTTAAGTTTATATTTCTCATAAATGTGAGATATAAACTTGCTGTTTTTAATTATAAAGTCTGAATCGTTGAATATAAACTTTCAATTGCAAGAAATAAAGTGTGAATTGTGAGGTAAAATGTGACAATTACGTTTTTATTTATTTATTTATTTATTTTCCTTGGTGGATTCAAGCTTCCTTAAAGTTAAACTTACTAGCCAAATATTATATTCTTTTTTTCTTTTTTTTCTCTGAAGAAATAAGCTCGAAAAAAATATTTACGAAGTCCATCAATGGTGTGCTATATAATTTTTATGAAGCGTGTTAGCTTTGTGTGAAAAACAGCTTTGAAATCTCATTTGTGCTTGTGTTGTGTGCATGTTTTGACTTTTTGTGTTTATAATGACAAAAGTTTCAGTTTGGCATGAACTAATCCTTAAACAGGTCTTTTTTTAAGTTCTGTATGATTTATTCTCTAACATATTTGGGTTTGTGGTTGTTTGAATTGCTGGGTTAGCCCATATGTCATATCTACTCCACAATACTGCAGGTTATTAGAGTTGCAGTCTAAGACTTCACAAACCAACAACGAAAGAAGATTCCATCCAGATTCTCCTGCTTGCTTCTTATTCCCATCTCCAAAATTTCTAAATCAATTCCCAAAAGTCTGCCCTCTGCCCAGGGCCATGATGGACCTTCAGAATACATCAGTGTGGTATGCAGCAGCCATGTTACTTTACACTTAACCTTCTTGTGAAATTGCCCAGACAACTTTTACCCCAATTTTAGAGGAAGCACAAAGCAGCATAGCATTCACTCTGCAAATATCAGCACCTGAGGGACTGTTTGTTTGCCACTGTAATGCATTTCTCTATAAATCCATCACTCATACAATGACGTAAATGTTTGGAGAGACCAAACTCAGCCTCTGCACTTGGCAAACCCTCAGCATTGAGACTCTTAATTAGAACAATTGAATGTAGCATTGAATGGCGTATGAGAAGCAGATGGAGAATATCAGCTGTACTGTTGTCAGAATGTCTGTGTGAATAGATTGGACCCGAGCGTCATGTGATGTGAGCTGGTCAGAGGTGATCCGTCGTGGATCTCTGATGGGTGTAACTTCTGATCTTGTCTGATTGATAGAATAGAGCTTGTATTCACATTGGTAATTAGTGGCACTGATCAAATAGCTGAGTCATCTCTTTCTCTCACTGCATGTAGTCCTTCCCTGAGATAATCTGTCATTGCTAATTCAGTAGCATTGGAGCGATTTAGCCTTTAGCTTACTGAATGTATAATTACAGATCTACGGTAGCGATTGGGCTCTGTAACTTGCCATTAAAAAAATTGATATGCCTGTGTTCAGAGCCGCCTTAACCTAATGTTAGGCCCCGGGGCTGGGAGGTTTTGTAGGCCCCCCATCCCCTCGATTTATAGAGTCTCATTTAAAAAAAAAAAAGTGTAATATCCGGGTAATCTACATCACAGTTGCGACAACCAATAGGAAAGAAGCCTTTCAGTGGAGCTCAGCTCCCATCACCGTCTCAAGACAGAAGAGTTCGAGGACGATTTCACTGTTTTATATGATTTGACTGTAACTAACCACAAACATGGATATAATAAAATGATGCATGGAAAAGAAACTGTCGACAGTCTCAGTGAGTTTAATTAATACATTTATAGTTCGAGTGTTGAGTTTAATTCATAAATTTATAGTTTGAGTGTTGTAGTTTTATGATGCAAGTTTAGCACTGCTGCCGTTCATTTTACAGTTTCCCCTGCATTATGTTTACTATTAGGGACAAGAAAATTGATTATTTGTCAAATTCGGATGACGTTTGAGTGAGTTTAATTTGTAGATTGATTGATCGTTAATCTAGTAAATTATTTAATCCACTGAACACTCTCTGTGTGGTAATATAAAAACACTCTCCCAACAGCATACTATATAATTCCTGGTCAAATTAAAATAATATAGTTGTATCACTTGTGATGGTGTTTTGTATAGATGTGGCCAGATGAGCAGTCTACCAATAACATTAGAGCGACAACACTACCAAGGCCCACAAGCGACTTCACAGTATAGAGACTAGCGACATACAGCGTCAGAATCGCTGGCTGTGTGAACGGGGCTATTGGGGCCACGTGGGTCACTCAATCAGCAGACATGTAACGTGCGATTAGAGTGATTGACAGAAAACCTGACAAGTCACAAAACAATCTGACCTTTTCAGCTCATCATGAATCTGAAAATGGGAGGCCCCTGAACTTGGGAAGCCCCTGGGCTTCAGCCCAGGTAATCCTGTGCACTAATGCGGCCTTGCCTGTGTTGTAGTGTAAGAAAGTACACAAAAAAAAAAGAAGAGAAACAGAAACAGTACTGGTATTTTTATATGCCGAAATGCAATTCAAATTACAGTTTAAACACCTGTGAAAAATCAATAAGGAAGAAATATGCACTGACACATGAATTTTACTAATTATGATTTGATTATGTACACAAAAACAAAAAATGTACAGGGCACCTAAAAAAAAGATCAATAGTTAGCCATACTCAGTGATGACCATTTACATACAAATGAGACAAGCCAATCAATACCATTAAAAACATCACAAACTTCATCAAATCTTTATTAATTACTGATGTTTGTGCTGCGCACTAAAATGATGTTACTTCATTTTAAGTTGTTTATTTCTAAATGTAACTAATGAACAATAATTCCTGTAATAAAAAAATAATAATAAACAAAAATAGAAACAGTTGGATATATATTATATAAAAATAATTATTTGAAATATAATTTCAAACTTCAAAAATGTTAAAGTGTAACCCAAAGTCAAATAAAAAAATTCAAATAAAATGTTTCAGTGTGTTCAAATGTGCTGCACAACAGCAATTACTCTTCAGAAATGATCCATTTTAATTAATAGGATACATTTTAAATGGAATTAGATTATAAATAAATGACATGTATGTGAGTCTCTTTCTGAATAAATAAGTGTCACTTTCTGCCATTTACTACCATTTACGAAGGCTGTTGAAAAGGCCTTCAGTGATAAATGATAAGAATTTATCTCTACATCTTTAAAGATTTTTTAAAGGCACACTGCACTATGAACCAACATAAAAGGAATGACCAAAAATGTCCTCAGTTACTTCAAAAACAATTTAATTGACTTTGCCAGCTTTCAAACTGTTAACTTTGAAGCTGTTATATTGTTGATATCGTTCAATGTATTGTTCTACTGATCTCATTCTTCAGTGACTCTGAAATGTCCAACCCATTAACAGCACACACACATACACACACACACAGATGATCAAAAGATGAGTAAAGCATTGATTACTCAGAATATAGCCTATAAATATCAGTGAGTGTCACTTTTCATTTTGAGCTGTTGCCAGAGCAAACAGAACATTAAAAAAAAGTTTATGATGAACCATTATATCATTCTAGATCAAGAGAGGTGAGATATTTAAAACTGAGATGGGTTGATCTTTCACCCAGTATTAATTATTTTAAAGATGAATGCCATTGCAGGGATGTAAATGACAGCAGTGTCTTGGCCACTGATCCTCCAGCCGTCACACTCTAGGGTAATTTATTATTATTATTATTATACACACAGACACAATGAGCAAGTTCCATTAGTATGGGTCTAGATTTATATTTGTGCAATTCATTTTCAGTTTTGCAGCATTTATCAAATTTGTTGTTATATCTCCGAAAATAAATTAAATTAATTTAAAAGTAAATAAAAAAGTACATTTAATAAAAACGTCATGTTTCCCAAAATGGGAAATAGGAATAATTGAACCCCTCAAGATATGAACAGTACACTAATAATGTATTTCAAATAATCTAATCATTGTCACAAATGTCGAGGATTGTTTGACTACATAGAAATTCTACACTTTCTCTTTTGCACTATAATTAGATGGATTTTGTCAAAGTAAAATTGAATAGAATTGATAAATATGATGTGACTTAAAGGATGTTTTCCATCAAAAAAGAATGACTATAAAAAAGTGTAATGAAGACTGTTTACAGTACAACATATCTCATAGAGTAAATGTGGTTGACTGCACGAATGAGTTATCTGTGCAGTCAAATATCACATGAGCAACTAAATAGTAGGCAATCGGGTATGATAATGAACCGTTTATGCACTATAGATCTCTGCAGATGGTAATGGGCTGATGGAGAGAATTAAATTATTGGAATATATTTTATTTCATAATTTCATATAATTAAGTTTCAGTTCGTCTTAAATTGGTTGGGGGGGAGTGGGGGATAAGTATGGTCATTTCAAAAACAAAATGTTTTATGGACATGTTAGTTTTCCCCTTCACTAAAAATGCTTGAATGGCCACTTAGTTTAAAAGAAAAATCCCAAAAGAAAATACTTTAGAGTATTGGCGTCATCTCTCAGAAGATACGTCTCTAATGATGTGACATATTAAAGGCGACCCACCCCTGATGGCGCCAGATCATAGCGCCGCTCACACATAGTGATTTCTGAGTAACTTGCTATGCTGTTGTTTCTAAGAAAATCAAATCATCCACCTTTCTTTTTATAACTGTTTTCCATACAGAATGAAAACTATAACATGCCATACTTTTTCCTGCCTCATGTGTTGTAATTAAAACTTTTCCACTCTCCAGAACATTGATGGAGCTGTAAGCAACCATTGTTTTCAACGGAAGAGTTGCAAATGAGCCTTTCTCCTCTGGCTCCCTCAGCCCCAGATGCTCAGATGTGACTCATACTGGTCCCACCAACCCATTGCCAGTGATAGTGATAAATATCCAGCAACAAGCATGTGTGTGATTCAAGCGACGTGAGTTGGCTGTGCATGGGTGGGTTGAGACTGTGAGGTGGGCACAATGCGCAGTGGCTGCTGTGTAATTAAGAGGATGCTAATTGTCACGGCTGTTGCCTTAGTGACAGAGGACAGGAGCTGTGATCTGAGTCTGTCCCAAGAGGACAAAGACATCGAGGAGCCCAGATGGAGGGTTCAGGTAGGCATCAGCGTGCCACATGGTGCTGCAGCATGCTACCCAAGTGACCTATATTGGACAGGCGTTGAGGAATCTATTAACTCCAAGCAAGACTTAAATAGGTGCAAAAATAGGTGTCATGAACCTGTAGAAGATATCAGTAATCCAGGAACTGAGGATCATCAATCGTATTACACAAGCACTAAGTAGCAACACAAACACTAAGTAGGCATGAATGAGCCTGCACCCTCAATGAAACAGTAGGGGCCCTAGAAGACAAAGGATTCAGCTTGTTAATAAAGAGGATCAGGTTCTGCTTACAATCAATTGTAGCTCCAAAAGGACTGGTTTGAGCCACAGTGTGGTCGCCAGTAGGTTCGGTCCAAGGTACGGACAGTGTCCCAATCCCGATGGCTAATCCCAATTGCACTATGCCAGAGGATATGGCTCATTTGTCAGCTATTTGTCTCCGAGCAAAAGTGAAAAGAGACAGAGCTCCATTAGCCAAATGACAGACAGCCCAATATATTACTCATCTGCTTGGGGATTCATTACTGGGCTGTAAGGGTCCTAATTTGTGCAGAGCCTTATTTAACTGGCACAGCTATGATGTCATGCCTCCATGCCACCCAAGGAGGAGAAAGCTGGATTTAGAAAGGCACCAAATAAACAAGGCATTCGGGCCAGCACATCTGCCGCATAATCATGGAACGGACGCCTCCAAGATAATTTACCATCTCCTCCTTACTGCTGATTATAATTCCTGTGATTTATTGAGATTTAAGACTGTATGGCAGACGTGCTTCTTAATTTTGAACAGCAAGGACTTTGATGGGAGTGAGCCAAAAATATAAACTTCAATCTGGCCACGCAAATATCTACAGATGACTCAGGTGGAGAGTGAGGTGGGAGCTGATCCGGGGAGGGAAACGGCGTGAGAGTTACAGGCCTGTGTTGTGGGAGCAATTCTGGGGTGAGCGCCTGTCTCCAGCTGAAACCTTACCAATTATTCCCTACCCACCCACCCACCCACCACCTCCGCAGGCAAGAAATGTGTAAGAGCAGAGCGTTGTGAAGAGGCAAGAGTTTTGTTTTGTGTTTACACTGGCCAATTACCATGGCGCAAAAGGGGATTGCTGTTTTGGAGATTAGTCGTGACACTTCCGACAACGGCCAGGCTTGCTTTTATTGTAAGCGTGGTGTATTATTAGATCAGTACCGATGGTGAAATGGCCTGTCATTACTACATCAGTGTGCCAGGTGGGCTGTGCCCTGATGTTTAGGAGGTTTAAGGCACGCAACATGATTAAGAGGCCATCTCTGCAAGTGCTCACCCACTCAGTATGACATGGATAGAGCCAGCAGAGATGTTAATGGTAGTTCCAATCAACAGCTTCCAGCTTACATTAGCTGAAAATAAGTTGTCAACTGCCCTTGATGCTTCTGTTGAAATATTCAGATTCTTGCTGTAACACTACAATAAAGACACCCAAGAGAACGTTTTATTGCCCGGAGGTTGCTCATTCAGCTCAGGAGAATTCAGAACACCATGTGTCTATCACTTTTCTCTCGTGTACCAAATTGTAAATTATTGCTAGACTGGATGTCACTTAGTCATTTTGTGGGACTCACATCATACAGTCTGAATAAAGGAAGAAAAACATGGTAGTTAGATTTTCTAGTCGACTAGTAGTCGTTCATTTAAGCGGTTAGTCGGCTAATCGCGTGTTTATATTAGTAAGCCATAAATCATAATAATGAGCCTTTAATTGCCTATATAATACATAGCCTAATCAGCGCTCAAACACACACATAAAGCTTACCACAGCACTCCTGCAAGTGTAACGATTATGAATGGGAGACTGTCTAAACATGTTCATAATTTATTAATAATGTTTTCAGTGTTTTCGGCAGCAGAGATTAAGTCAATAAAGCTGACTCGTCATCTCCACAGTAGTGGACGCACCTATATGAAACTTTCATTCGGATTACATAATTAATAATTAATAATAAATTTAAAAAAATCCATTTAAATTGGTTCATTCAAAAGTAAACAGCCCTAGATAGTTGGCTGTATATCTATTAATTATGTATGACGGTTTTCCTTTTTTTCACACAGGATTAATTCATTTTAAATTTTAAATCCATTGTAATGTTGTAATATTGATCAGGGACTTAAACATTGAATCTTGGACTTGTTATGGACTGCATAAATTATTGAATGCTATTCATTATTACTAAATACTTTATTTTAAATATTTTCATAATGTACAAAATATGCAATAATTATTATCAATAAATCAATCGATTGATTGATTGATTAATTGATTGATTGATCTATCTGATGGGGTAATCTGAGTTTCATCTATAAATAAAAATAGACAAGACAGTTGTCTTAAACAGCAGAGTTAATACTTATCCATTTCTGGTTGTGCCGTGCTGCTTATATTTATCACACAGTAAAAATGCCCAAAACCAGTCGTCTGGGGATGAGAATCCGAAACAAGGACTGGTGGGACGTTGTACTGCTTCACTTCACAGACGCAGTGAAAGGAGAATTATAGGATGACGGGAGACTCATTTATTTTACACTTTATTCAACAGGAAGAACAGCTCGTTCCGCACTATTTCAACATCATTGCACATGCGCAGTCCTTTCAGTTTCGATTTTCAATCCGATCAAGCATTGACATGAAACGAAATTTCATTCGGATGGAGCTCAATCCGTTCGATTAAGGTGTTTATGTGAAGGCTTTTCAGTCCGATTGAGCCGTCAATCCAATTAACGGATTATTTGGTTGCATGTAAACGTAGCCTGACATGATGAGGAGAAACAACAGAAATCCTGACAAGATCTCATTTGAGATTTTTCTTTCCTTTTGGTCAATACAAGCAGCAAAGGAATTCAAGAGTTGGCAATGGAGTTTAGGGGAATGGAAAGGTTGGCGAGCTTTATTATCTGGAAGTCTGCTTGTCCTGGAGCTTGAGTTGAGACTTCAAAGGAGATCCAAGGCCCATTGTTGAAGGGATACTACACTATTAGGATTAGCAAATCATAATGCTAGTATCAGACTTCTCTAGGGAGAGGAAAAGAGGGTGTCTTTGAAGTCCCTAAATAAACTTATATCTCATTCTTAAGTTGTGCATTAGCAATAGTGATCAGACAGACGCATGAGGGACTAAGGGGATGAAATTAATGGGCAAGGGCATAAGTTGACTGTAAGTAGAGAGGAAAAAACAGCTCAGTTCAAAAAGCAGATAAGTCATTTTTGGGAATGGACCCCAGGGTGTCTTTCATTTTATCTATATCTAACTCTGTAAGTCTGACTTTAATATTTTTTTTTTCTTTCTTTCAATATATAATCCCTAGTGTCTTGCCCCAAAGGGAATCAGAACGATGGGATCCATCCAATAACCATTAATCCAACAGGCTGAGATTTGTGCAGTTCAGAGGAGAAGAAACAAGGATATTGCTGCAACCTACGTCTTATTAGGCATGACCCAAAAAGGCAAGATCATCCTCTATCTGGTCAATGATGGGTCAGAGAACCACACATGAGAAAGTCAAATAGTCATCATTGTGGTGAGGAGTTTTACGTTTTGTTTTGTCTGGCGATGCACTTTAAATGCTGATTAATGCAAATCGTTACAGTTCCTCAATGTTAATATTAGAAATGTGTGTGCGAGTTTTGAATTTTGAGTCAATTTCAATAAACAAACATGTGCCATGACTTCATCAGACACCTGCAGATTACCAGGAAACCCATTTATCAGTCTCATTTATGTGTCTCTAGCTTCCTGCAAATGCTGCTGGCGGGTTGATGGCATCAACAAAAATGTGCTGAGTTGAGCTCGGTTCCCCTTTTTACTTTCTCCTCACATCTCATACACTTTCGTCAATGAAGATACTGGCTCGTAGTTGTTGATTTTTTTCCCCTTCACAAGCAAACCCTTACCAGCCTTAGCCAAACTCAACCATACCCCAGGGTTTGATACCTGGAACTGGGCACATCCTCCACTGCCACTGGAACTCATTGAACAGTATTCCAAAGCCAGGGAGTCAGACTGAGAGAGAAAGGAAAAGATGACATTTTTATTTCTGTGACACTGCTGGGAGTGTTGGCTAATTTATTCCATCATTTCTCCTATGATATAGCAAATGCAGAAAATGAAGTGTGGCATTATGTGACCTGTAAAATATGAGCCAGATTTAAGAATGTCTTTTAATGCATGTCTGGTCAGATTTGACGTGTTTCAATCAGAGATTCATATTACTCAATAGAAAGAATTAGAGCATTGTCAGAGCTGCAGTGAAGTGTGTGCACATGCTCATGACGTGAAAACAAAATAAAAGTGTCCATGAGGGGGAAAATCTAGTTTAAATCACATGTGCAAGTTCTTAGAAACGTAAGGTTTGTATTGTTAGTTTTATATATTTTTATATTGTTTTGTTGGTTTTATATATTTTTATAAAACTTTTGTACAATTTTCAAGAAAGGTTTAACTTGATTTCAAGTAACCCTCAAGTAAAAGTACACAATGAATACATTTGAATACATTATCTTAATAATTTACATTTTGTTGTAATCTCTTCACATGACATTTTAAAAACTGCAATAACCTTGCCTTGTCATTAAAAAAGTCAAATGATGTGATATTTTAAAAGACTTGACACATTTGATCTTGCCCGGTTTTTCCATGTTGGTTGCACCACATGACATTTTTTTAAATAGTAATAAGCAGTGAAAGGCGATTTTTTTTTAAATGAACAAATTACTAAATATTTCTCAATAATTTCATTATTTTGATTATGCTTTCTCTTTTCATTATGATATCAGGACAGTTGTATAACCCTAAAATTTGACTTTATTCCCCTGCATTTTATATGCATTCATGTATTTTTTAATAAATAAATAGATCCTGAGGAAAAGCTTCACGCCTTTGACTGACTCTTATAAAAGTTATTGTTTGGAAGGCTCAAATCCAGCCTGTTCATGTGTCAGTCCCCTCCTCTGTACTATAAATACTTGTAAAATAAAGGATCTCAAAAGTGTGTTTTAAGTGTGCACTCCTGTGAGGTGAATGCAACCACTGAACTTTTACCCCTTAGATGTATTTCTCTTATACATATCACATGCTCCTGTTTCCAAGGTAACAGCTATTAATTCAGTTCAACATTGATCCAAAGTCATATTTATTTACCTCTTCCACAGAGCATCTCTAGTGAGTAATATTAAACACCTTAGAAAAATTAGTCGATCGATTGAGAACCATATCCCTTTCAAATCAAGGCACTGTTGTAACGTAGTGAACTCCCACGTCGCTGTCTGTGGTTGCTGTTACATACTGAGACAAGAACAATTCCTCTCAGATCTTCAGATTTGGTCCTCAGGGGAATACACAATCAAACCCTGAGACGGACTTTGCTGAAGAGTCCCAAATTCTAAAGGGGTTATAATGTATTTTATGCTTACATAAATGATGTATCTAACCATGGAAAAGACTGTTCTCTCTTGCTTTCTCAATCATTTAACTTTTTTTAATTACCTATCCTTTTAGATCAAAGGAACCATGTAACCAGTTATCACACTAGAATATTTTAAATAAAAGTATAAGAGAGGAAGAAAAAAAACGTAATACTTAATTTATGTTACTTAATTTATGTGTCCACCAATTATAACTATTCTGTTCAGGTGTTTCCTCATTGTTAGAGGCGAACGCCGCAGACCCCATGGCTCTTTGTTAGAGTCATCGGTCCTCGTTTCTGCCATCCACAGTGCTTAAGAAATGAAACCATTTCAAGAATCATACAGTTTCCTCTGTCTCTGGTTTAGCACTGTGCTTTTTAATGAGGTAATAATGTGGTAAAAGTGATGCACTACATTGTCCAGCTCAACAGTGGTTATTGGAATTTATCGTAGAGTTTTTAATGAAAACTCCATTGAACGTGTTGGTGCCCGGGTTCATTAAGGAAGCAAAGCTTTCGTATCTTAATCCCCAAGCGATGGTGTGTGTATGTATACCTTTCTCATTAGCTAAAAAGGTACTCTATGTAGACATTTCCAGATTCTCATGAGGGCAACAATGCAACAAATTGATCCACATTATCCATATTGAAGCAGTGGCAACATGTTGTGGTCTTTCTCTTCCTTGTTACTCTACCACATTGGTTTGACTCTGAGCAGGTTATAAAGAGGAAGATCAGACTCTAATGTGGGTTTTCTAAAAGGATGATTATTCTACTTGTCATTTAAAAGGAGAGACAGAGCATCATCTGCTGGAGAGACAATGAAAGACAGACAGACTCAGAGCTGAAGCATTGACACTCCATCTACACTGAGGTTTGCTGGTTAAAGCCCATTTTCTCCTGGATTTAAAGGATTATTTCCCCCATAATGATTTCTTATACTCATCCTCATTATGTTACAAACCTGAGTGACTGGAACATAAGATGATATTTAGCATAATGTTAATGCTTATCTTTTTAATGTATGTGTGGCAAGAGAGGTCGGGTTGGAGAACTTACAAAGTAACAAAGGAAACAATAATCCTATAGTTGACTACGCCACCCAGAAAACCCCAGCAAATTGCCAGAGACAGGGTGAGCATGGAGACGGGGACAAAAATATATAGACAAATCACTTTATTCAAGCATACAAATAATTTATAAAAAGTCAGTCAATACAATACTTCACATGAGGTCTCAAATCACAGCACCAAGACAATACCAAATAACATACAAATCCACAGGTACAATAAAAAAAGAAATAGAGAGGGAGATGGCCAGCAGAGACCCTCAGATTTCTACCCTACACTCAATTACCCACAACACACATTGTGAAAGCAAGGCAAAATGTTAAGCACATCACTGTAGACACACCAGTAAAGGATAACCATGGCCAACCCCTCTCACTTTAAAGATTTAACTCTACACACACAAAAATCAAATAAACGCAAGAAACTCAAAAGTTAACTGGTACAAACTTCAGGGTGTAACTAAATAAACCCAAAAAGCAATTACACTTTAACAATAATCAAAGAGAAATTAAGTAAATAATTCACTCAAAAGGAACAAATCAAATCAATTCAATGACACATTAAGGAAACAAAATGGCCAACAAGGGCCCTATTGCATAAACGTAGCCTCAAAGCTAACTCCCACTCAGGCCAGTGCAATGCTGTGTCGGTGACTCCAACACAAACATACAAAAATATAACAAAACAGACCTGTGAGATCAAGACAAAACTCCAAGTTAAAACTATACCAAAGCAACAACAACAACAAAAAGCCAAAACAGCAGTGCAGTCCCAACACTTTATGTGCATTTGGCTCCAATTAAAGTCATAGGAAACCCCTGGACGTGCAGTTAAACCTGACGAACAAGAAACAAAAAGAGTTACTCATAAAAACGCTCATTAAAAACAACCAAACTTCCACCATACGCACCGAGAGAGATGCGCAGAATTACAGCTACCTGCATGCCCATGACTAAAAACAAATAAGGTAGTAAGCCTCTCCATTTAACAGACAAAAGGCATCTTTGGCACAGGGAATAACCTGAAAATTGACTAATAGCCAGAGCACAACAAACATGAGGATGCACCAACCACTATCCCTCTATCATAATGCCACATAGTAATAAAGGTCCCAAGCAACCAAACACTTCCCTTTTTATATTCCCAGTATGGTCACCGATAAGTTCATGGGACTTACACGACACTGACCAATCGTAGTGAAGTGCAAACACTGATAGGTTCACAGGCTTGGGTGACACCTGCCAATCATGCCGAGGTTATACCTCACCTGGACACATATGCATACATGAGCTGTTAAGATGTGCAAACAGGACAACATCCATCTTGGGCAATCGAAACATAAGTGGTCAGTGCAAAATACAGGTAAATGTTTGTAATGTGTGTAATGTTTTCCTTTGCATCCAAGTCAAAAGTGAAGGAATGCTTACTAAAGTACGAACTATAATCCTTGCTCCAAAACAATGGTTTTAAACCAACCCGATATTTCTGGAAGTTAAGTTGCTTCTTGCATGTTTTGCGTCACTTTCAAAGTGAGAGGTCCAGTGAGTGGCGCTAAAAACTTGTTCAGATTTATCCTAAATATTTTATTACGTTGGTAAACCAATAGTGTTAACAAAAGTAAACATTTGTAAACAAAAACACATTTGTAAACAAAAACACATTTGCTGACGCAACCATGCCATTTAAGCTTACTTCTGCAAGTCTTTTTTTTATCATGACTCATATTTCAGGAGTAATGCTGTACTAGTTGAGCTACTGAGCAATATACTACACAAGAAAAGCCATACATATGGAGTTAGGGTAACACTTTAGAATACTGTATCTTACTTACTGCATAACTAATCAGGAATTATTGATGAACTAGTAAGTAATTCTTCATTAACTACTTTACTGCTGTTAACTACAAAGGAAGATGTGTTAACTAATCAGTATGTAATAGAATTTTATGATTGTGTTAAGTAACAGTTAGTTAATCAATAACTAATGAATTATGTCATACCTCCTGAAGAACTACCATTAATTATCTATTAATTAAGGTTCAAGAAAAATAACTATGAAGTAACTACTAATGAACAGTCATACACAGTAGTCACTACAATAATCCATTTTTTTTTTTTTTTTAGCATTGTAGTGGTGGAAGAAGTACACAAATCAAGTGCTTGAGTAAAAGTACAGATACCCCAATAAAATATTACTCCATGCAGTAAAATTATAATTAGGCCATTTTCAGAATTACCTTAGTAAAAGTACAAAGATAATTAATTTTTAAAGTACTTAAAAAATAAAAAGCATATTATTATACTTAGTTCTTATACATTTTAAACTTATTTTGCACCATTCAAGTTCTGGCAATAGGTAGCCAACATTTTACAGTGATTTGGTGATGCAAGAGCGTGGGCATTTGCATCCTCTTCTGGAGAGTTCTCAGTGCCGCCGATTTGGTGCATTTCTTCTGCGAAATACAGGTTTGTGTACGTTTTATTTAATCTATAAAATCATTACTGTGCTGTAAATCATTTTATTTTATGCAAGGCAACATACAAGGACCCGATGTCAGTTATACCATGTATGTTATATCAGCCTATAGCCTCCCTAGCTGAGTCTTTTTTGCGTGATGGAAACACCTGATCCCTTGCATAACACAAATTATTTTAGTAAATCTATTTACAACAGATGTTAAAACATGTTCTTAGAGCTGTGCACTGTTTGTTTATGGGCAGGTTATGGAGTCAGTCACAGCATATTTCGTCTATGAATGAAACGCAGGGCGGCGGTCTGAAGTTAAAGCAGTTTCCCTGCCGAACACGAGCCCAGCTCCCGCAAGAGATCCAGCACCACTACCGTGGAAACGAGACCAGTTGATTACTTGAATTACTTTTAAAGGTTTAACTTTTGATTTTAAAATGTTTGTTAAATGAGTTTAAATGTAGGCAGTATACATGTTAAAACAAAATATCATCTGAAATAAAGGAAGATATCATGTAGCTTAAACGAGTCATTGTGGTGTATTTTACAAAGGTTTTAGATGATTACGTTAATAGTGTTTTTTTTTACAGTAAGTTTTATTTGAGTCAGAAGTATGTGGTAATTATTTATTAATTACTAATGGGTTTCCTGTATTTTCACTTTAGAATACTGTTCCAGGTTATAAATAATTCCTGAAGAATTATCTAATAATTCTTTATTAATTACTAATAAGTTCCCTATATTTTCAGTTCCCCTCAGTTGTTGCCTAAAATACATGAATTTACTCAATGGCATTCTGAGGAAAACAGACACACACAGTACTGTATATAAAATATAAAACCAATCTGAGGTTAGTTTTGTATTAGTTACTTCTTAGTTATTTTTCTTGAACCTTAGTAGATAATTAGTAGTAGTTCTTCAGGAGGTATGACATAATTCATTAGTTATTGATTAACTGTTACTTAACACAATCATAAAATTCTATTACATACTGATTAGTTAACACATCTTCCTTAGTAGTTAACAGCAGTGAGGAAGTAGTTAATGAAGAATTACCTACTAGTTCTTCGATAATTCCTTATTAGTTATGTAGTAAGTAAGATACAGTATTCTAAAGTGTTACCGGAGTTAGTTATGTGATGCAAACAGCAACATTTATTTACAAATCATGCACTATAGTATGTTGAGGTCATAACATTATATTGTGCGATGAACCGAACAAAAATTAGTCTTTATTAATCGATAACCTGCCGCCTGTAATCATAATTTATTGTGTGTTCATTTCTGTTGGAAACTGCAGGGAATTGTATTTTTGGGTAGGTTTGTTTTTTGTTGCTGTTGTTGTTGATTTATTTTTGTATCTTTTTCTACCCGAACTGTCCACTCGTTAAACTCCCTGGTGTGTCCAAGTTTTACACCAAATGGATGATCAAGGAGGGAGAGAACGAAAAGAAAAGGGAAAAACGGTAAATAAATGAATAATGGGGGTAGATTAGCCTCATATTTATTTGTATTCAATTATCTAATACTAATAATCACATCTGTCATGTCATGTTGTGTCTCTCATTACTGCTGATTCAGGGATTCGAAAGCTTTTTGACATGGAAGAATGTATGAAGTACCCCGTGATATTTTAAGTTAATATTTGAATCATTTACCAAAACATTTGCATACTCACGGCTCTCTTAAAACTATTTATTGATTGTAATTTGACATTTTTATGATTTAATTAATTATTAGCTTTTCATCACCTCACAAATTCCTTCGCGAACCTCAGTTTGAAACTCTGAAATAGGGAATGTACAGGACTAAACTATCCAACAACCACACTGGAGTCAAACTGAATCATTACTTTATTCCTGTATATAGAGAGCCATGCCATTTTTCAAAAGCCACTTTGTCTTGAACTAAAAGCCTCCCAGAAAGAAGAGAAATGGGATGGGAATTAAGGTATGTCACTGATGCATTAAGATTGGAGAGAAGATAGATGTAATTTCACATTTGGAGAATCCTTGCGCAGAGGCAATTATTAAATGACATTAGGATGTGACAGACTGTGGGGGTTATCAAGAGGTCCTTAAGCCCTGCAAGACTTTACTCAGTTATAACTTTACTCAGTTCATCTGAGGACCCGGAGTTGTACTCGCAGCACCTACAGTACATCAGCCAGCCTTCACACAGACGCACAAGTTTTGATTTTGAGATAAGAGGTCAGTCTGCACATAAACGGTTTGAAGTTTAAGATGAAGAAGTGAATGTAGAAAGCGGTACAGTTTCTAGCCCTCCTTTTATTTGTTTACACAATTAACCGCAATTATTCCAGCAATGCAGTTTATGAGATAGTGAGAGAAATGGCAATGCCAATAAGAAATATTTTTGAGCAGTAAATCAGCATATTATAATGATTTCTGAAGGACCATGTGACACTGAACACTGAATTGATGATGCTGAAAATACAGCTTTGATCACAGGAATACATTTCTTTTAGTGCTGGGCAACGACTAATCACGATTAATCACATCCAAAATAGAAGTTTGTGTTTACATAATATACAGTATGTGTGTGTACTGTGTATAATCATTTTGTATATATAAATACAAACACCTGCATGTATATATTTAAGAAAAATGTGTTATTTATATACAAAATATTTCAACCTGATCTCACCGCAATTCGTATGTATTTTACGAGGTGGCTAATTCGAACGAATTCTTATGATTTTTGTTAATGTTTTACGAGTTGCCCAATTCGTATGAATCGTACAAATGACCCGCCTCGTCACTGGGGATTAGACAAATCGTACGAATACGTACGAATTAGCCACCTTGTACTCACTCGTACAAATTTGTATGAATTGGTCGTAAGATAGGGTTGAATATTTATTTATAATATAAATTATGTATACATATATATAGTATGCAAATATTTCTCAAATATATACATGCATATGTGTGTATTTATACAAAATAATTATACATAGTACGCACATATATTATGCAAACACAAACTTTTATTTTTGGATCCGATTAATCGCGATCTACTTTAAAATATGCTATTATTAATATATTTGTATATTTGTATTATTAATACATCATATTATTATTTTTAAATATATTACAACAGAAAACCGTTATTTTAATATCATAATATCATATTAGCTTAAATCACAATATTTCACAATATTACTGTTTCTACTATCTTTATAAATGCAGCCGGTGGCTTAAGGTTTGGGAACTGAAGTAAATTACATAAATGAAAAGGAATGCTTCATTGCATCTTTTTTTTTATACAGTGTGGTTGGGGATCAATCATAATCCGTTTGTTTCTTTTTTTAAATTATATTTGTAAATATAAACTATGATCTGCTAAATAACCAATATTTACTTTATTAATCATTGATATCAAATTTGCTATAACTATCTGTCTCAGTGTCTTTTATGAAATCATGCCTTATGAATCAGCATATCCTGTCATCACTCATTATGACGAGCCATCATCACCTACTGAAAGCCTAAGTGAACAGAGCAGCTGTAGGAGAAACAGAGGGAGAGAAAAACCAAACAAGACTAGTGATGAGAATGACTCTGAACACAGTCCCTCACACTGTTCTCCATGTTAATATGTAAATGTCATGTCAAGTCAAGTCAAGTCAAATCAAGTCAAGTCAAGTCAAGTCATCTTCATTTATATAGCGCTTTTAACAATATAGATTGTTCCAAAGCCGCTTTACAGTGATAATAGGAAATTAAAGTAACAGAGATTGTTTTGGCTTTAGCTAGAAAATAACTTTATTCTAGAGCTGCTGTAAAGTTAGTTTTGATTGATTCACTTCCGTCACAATGATCATTAGTTATTAACCTGTGAACCATTAGTTGTGAACCTGTGAGAATGCTGATGGCATGCGTATTAAGAGTTCATTCTATTAGTATGCGAGTTTGAATATATGTGCGAAGGCATGTAGTCCATGTAGTTACTGACTAGCTCTAGAGGCTGCAATCTTTAGCGCCCTTGTTGGCGCGCACGCCTCCCATGCTAGAAACACCATTTGGAATCCCGCTCGGAGTGGTGTGAGTAGGACCGGAGAGGTTACATTGGTGTCGTGACCTGGATTGGAGTGAGGATTAGGGGAGTGAGTGTAACAGGACAGCTAGTAGCGACTGAAGCTAGAAGCTGCTGTTTTTAGCGTCCTTGTCAGCACGCGTCTTCCATGCAGGAGATTATTAAAGACCAGATAACATTGAATGAATGTTTTATTAATGTTACTGTTAGAAAGTTTGTGCATTACTTTGACAGAACCTTGCAAGAACATTCTGAGAAGGTTCCCTGTTTGCTGGATAGTTGTTGTTGGAGAAAAAACTGGGTTTGAAAGTCAATCGAGTTTGCTTGTGTGGGTGATCACTGTTTAGATATTTTGCTATTCACATTTCCACAGTAACAGTGATTTCTCTGATTTGAGGTTCTTGCTTCAGGGTTAATGGTAGCAATTTTATAAACGAACAAGACGCTTTCAGCAAGCAGCATATGAAAAAAAAAATCTTCACTTTTTTTTCTTTGTTAGTATTGGTTTGGTGCTACGCAGGGGTGCGTTTCCCGAAAGCATTGTTAGCCAACTATGTTCTCAAGTTCCGTCGTTATCAGCATAGTTCAACAAGTCAGTGTTTCCCGAAACCATCAATCTAACAAACATTTGCAAACAGCATCGAAAAGTTGTGTGGTTGGAATGAAAGCTCTCGACCTGTGGTTAGAAAAATTGTTTGCATGACATATGGACTCAATAAATCCTTATCTTGAGGAAAATAAGAAAGCTGACATTCAGTACAATCTATTTATTTTATTTAGAATACATACAAATGTCATTTATGTCTTTTAGTTTGTCAAGAGATTTAAAGTGCGTTTTTGAAGAGAGCGCATTTGCAAACGTGCTCTAGTACATAAGAACGAGCCTATGATTGAGTCTGGAAATAAAGCAAAATAACTGTGAAAAATGAAAAATAATCCTCAGATGCCATGTCAGTAATTTAAAGCAAAACATCTAGCATTAATTTGATCTCAAACAGATTCATTAAAAGTAGTTATTCCTCCACCACGTGCGTGACGTCATAAACCAACGTGGTTCAACAACCAATTTGCGACAATATGGTTTCTGGAAACAGTCGTGACTAGTTGATTTCTTCAACTATACATCGTACTATAGAAGTTAAACAGCGAGTTACGTCGTTGTACGGGAAATGCACCCCTGGTCAATAATATAAAAATGACAGCAAGGCTCATTGGCCTTGTGGACATTTAAAAATTAAACTCTCCTAAAACACTGTTCAAACTCACTTGTTTGTTTAATATGTCTACTACTTCACTTCTTCTCCTGAAGGTCCTGTAATTCTAAATGATCCTGAAGACCTTGATTTGCTTTTGCAGGTGTGTTTGATTACAGTGGAACTCCAGGGGCTGAACTGAAGAACCCTGCTCTACTACTAAGATTGTAGGATATATAAAATCAATCACAGAAGAATTCTGTTCTTTTAGAAGAATATTGGGTTAACACTTTACAATACGGTCCCATTATTTAACAATGGTGCAATATCTAACATTGCAATATGCAATATCTAACATTGAGCAAAACATTTGTTCCAGTATTTATTAGTCACAGTTAACATTATTCAAAATACAACGGTTCCTTGGTAGTTCATGTTAGCTCAGTTTCATTACATATGGACAAATACAACTTTTAATTTTAATAGGGCTAGTACATGAGTTAGTAAATGTTGAAATTAACATTAAATAAGTCTAATAAATGCTAAATGAAGTATTTTTCATTGTTGCTTCATATTCAAATCTGAACCATTTTGTAGTGCAAATGACAGAAAGAGTAAGACTAAGAGTAATGGCATAACTATTATGTCCTAAATATATGAAGTTAAATTAAATAAAAAGTTAAACTTTTTTGTTTTTTAAACTTACAAAATGTTTGCACATTGCACAATGACAATCTTTACATGATTTAATTAGTTTTATATAAGTACAAATTTTAAGATGGGGAATTTCAGTTTAGGATTGAAAGTCTGGGTCTGGGACGAGGCACAAACAATAAAATCGATAGATTAATGCATTTGAAAAATATCAAAGTAAATAATGAGCTTTTTGAAAAAAAGTCAAAAACAGTTTTAATTTGACTTTCATATTACAAAAAACATAGTTTAAATAAAAATAACCCCTGGGACATAAAACTGGCCATAGTTGAAGAAACACCCAATGTTGAAGTTAGTGGTGCAAATAGGTGGAAAAGTCCCGTTTAATTAAAACAACAAACTTCTTTGCGGGCTGAATGTAATGTTAAGAAGAACTATTATTTTTATTTTCTTCTGCGTACAGAGTCTGCCCCAGTCTGTCTGTCTATAACTGAGAAAACAGAGATAAAAACACAGAGTGGGTAAAAAAAGACGTAGGTCTGATAAAGGCAAACACAAAATGCAGACGCAGAGTTACTGCATGATGCATGGACACACATCTCATATACCACACTAATCTCTGAGCAAACACAAATAACTGCACGGCCATAAATGGAGCTGTGTGACGGAGACGGGCCTGTGTGTGTGATAGCATCACAGACTCATCTCAGTCGAGCAGGAGGGCTGAGCAAATACAATCACTGGCGCTCAATCAGACCCTCGGCCCAGCCCATTCACTTCACAGGGACCACAGGACACACACAACGTCTCTGTGTGTCCGTGTGTAGGCGATGAGGACTTCATGACTCTCATTCAGCCACATGTGCAAGAGCAAAACAATAATGACCACTGTATTTACTCACTGTCATGAGAGCTGATGCACTGATTGCTGATCTTTAATAGTTTATGTAATAATTGTTCAAATATGATCTCATAGCTTATAATGGTATTTTCTGACATAATTACTTTTATTAGGTTTTTCTCATGTTTATATTACATTGTGAGGACCAAATGTCCCCACAAGGATAGTAAAACGTGAAATCACCTACATTTTGAGGACTTGAGGAATGGTTAAAAACATAAAAAACAATGTTTTATTAAAAATGTAAAAATGCAGAATGTTTCCTGTGATGGGTAGGTTTAGGGATGGGGCAGTGTAAGGGGATCGAAAAATCATTACGTCTATGGAGAGTCCCCACAAAGATAGTGGACCAGACGTGCGTGTGTGTGTGTGTGTGTGTGTGTGTGTGTGTGTGTGTGTGTGTGTGTGTATGTGTGTGTGTGTGTGTGTGTGTGTGTGTGTGTGTGTGTGTGTGTGTGTGTGTGTGTGTGTGTGTGTGTGTGTGTGTGCGTGCGCGTGTTCATATAGCATATATTTTTTATATTTATTATTAATTATTATATATTACATTAGTTTATTTTTATATTTTATTTTATTCATTATTATATTTATTATCTGTTCACATCGTTTTAAAAAATATATATATATATATAGATATATATTCTTTAATCAAAATATCTTCCCCTCCCTCTTGCAGCAACATCTCTTCTCTTTTCTTCTCTTCACTGATGACGTGTTTACTAGCGTGAGGGCGGGAAACCTGTCACTCACAAGAGATCCACAAATAGCAAACCACAATCATCCAATCAATTCCACAGGGACAAAATCAAGTCTGGCTCTACATGTTTTCTTGTTCACAAAGCCGTTTCATTTGGATATACGTCACAATAAGGATGAAAAGACTATTGCAACTTCTGTTTAATGCTCACTGTTACATACTCTATGCAAGTACACAAACACAAGCATTGGCCAATGCATTGGAAGCTCACCCATCTGGTAAAGCACATTATGAGTCATGGCTTGCTGAACAGATAACTTTTTTTAATAATCATTTACCAAATGATTGATATGTCTATTAATAAAGTACACTTTCAATTCTGTATCAATATCAGTGAATTACTGAAATAAAATGCTATTTAATCATACTTTACATATCAAACATATGTTCAAATGACAGTGGTGGTGGTGGCCAGTTGCACAGTTACCACAGTTCTGTCAGTACGACTATCGTCAAATACGACAATTAGCATACAGTTTTGATACAATTAGCACACAGTTTTGGTATGGTTCCGTTCTGAGCGAGAACTCCCTGTGCATCCATGCAGCCTAGCATGGATAAGAGCAGGGAGAGCAGCAGTAACCCCCCTTAGGGTAACAGAACAGAACCAACATGAATGTATGTAGATATCATTAATTCAAGATTTTAAATTACAACATAATTCGAGAATTTATTCTGATTCAAGGCAAATCAGAAAGCCAAATCCTGACTAGGCAAGAGAAGGAGCTGGGGATGGAGGAGGGTAATTAGCTCCTGAGAAACGCGATAGCTGCTGATAATACTGAAGGAGCTTATATATCTTTACAGTGATAGGGGTCATATTCCTATGGTAGACATGGATCAGCTGAGTCAGCTGATGCGAGCTTGACTAACGTGACCTGCCAGAACTGACGCTACGCTTCATTTATATTCCAAATATGAATTATTTAGTGTCATGTGTTTTTTAAGCAAAATGCTATGAATTCCACAGTACATTTTTGTACAGTAAGACAAATATCGACAAATGTGATTGTGTTCTAAAGACTTTCCACATATTCTAGTAATATAGTAATGTTTATACATAAATATAAATTTTTACTTCTGAAACAGGTTCACTAAGTTAAACATCACCTGTTTTCATAAATGAAAGAGCAATTCAGAATGATGAAGAAAACACATGAACTATTACGTTTCAAACATACGACATATTGTGAAACAACACATGAAAGTTTGCATATGTACAGTATAGGCCTACTTGTGTTTCAGACCTATAATGAGGAGATTCAAAATAGCATTTTCTGTAATTATTTTCATTTTAAATCTGGACAACTTGACATATAAATGTAAACAGTTTATATCTCACTGTACTATGATTATGTGTTTTATTGGATGTTACTATTTTTATGTAATTTTAGTCCCTCAAGTGAAGTTTAAACAAAGAGATAAGAAAGAGTTACTTTGTATCAACATAGTCATTAAAAACGACTGATAGAAACCTTACACATGTGCATCTTATCGCATCTTTAGCAGTGATAATGTTTATGATTCATTTTCTCCCTCACTGCAGCGTGCATGAGGTTGTAAAGGACGGGACACATCTACATCTAGTGGTGAGGAACGGCACTGTGGACTAGGACAAGATTAATGATCTGCCTCTTCTACAGAGTATTTGAGTGCTTTTTCTCTCCTTGATCCATTCCTTATTGATGTCAGGTATTGTTAACTTGACCTCAGAGTAAGAAAGATTTTGAAAAGGTTACAACAGCATTTAAATTCTGCGGACACTGACGAATTATGCTACTGCTCAGTTTACGAGTAAACAGCACGTGAGGTCACAAACTTGATTTTATTTTCAGCCTGATTGCTGAAAGCAAGATCCCATTTCCTTTGACCCATCTTCCTTTGTCCCGTGTGTGCAGAGGGTCAAATAGGCCTACGTGTTGACCTACTTCTAACAAAAACTCTTCTAATTCACAAGGCGTTGGACACTGCTGGGTTGTGACCCAAAATTGGGTGGCAGGTCTGTCTGTTCTGAGTAGGGAATAATGATTGTTATTGAAAATACTGCAGTATTTGTGAAAAAGTGAAGCTAATCATTTAATTCTGACACCTAGCAATTATTTTATTTATTCTGTGAACAAAAGTGTCTGATAACCCTGCTAAAAAAAAATCATTTTTTCTGGAGAATTCCATGCTGGTCCAGGCTGGTTTATGCTGGTCTAACTGGTTGACCAGCATAGTCATGCTGTTCTCAAGCAACACTGAGCTGGTGAAGCTGGTTCACAGCATGGTCTTGTGGGGTTGAGTTTGAGTAGGTCAGCTGTCTGTATCTAAGCAGTGTTTTGTGGACAAGCAATGTTTCTGCTTGCATATTTCTATTTTTAACACATTAATGATGTAAAGGAAAAACAAAATACGATTAAAACATGATTTATTGAAATATAAAATTGTAACTTTGTAATTTCTTTGTTTTCTCGGTTTACATTAGAACTGAACATTGTAATTGTTTTAGTTATGATTACATTGATTAATAATGTCATCTGAAGTTTTAAACAATGTAAAATTCAAACTGGTGAAACGTTTCAAAGGATCAAAGGATGTGTCTCCTGTTTCAAAGGATCTTCACAAATCAGTAAAAAGATTGTGTACATTGCAAAACAAAAACATTTAGAGATATGAAAACAACGAAAAATGCCAAATACTAGCATAATCATAAGCATTTTGTTCAATAACAGGAGAAGAGCTCTAATGAAAGCACAGAATTGAATGTTGCTGTTTTTAAAGACTTTTATGGTTATTTGGGAACGCACATGTCAAACTCCAGCTGTCAGTCACTGATCCCAAAAAGTGTACATAGTATAAGGTATGTGTCACAAATGGCGTGGTTGAGGCAGACAAGAGGCAGGATCCAACTGCAGCACACTTTTATTTAACATTCAGGAAACAGGATACAAGATTCAAAGACAGGAACATGAACTCGAACAGGAACAACCTACACTCACTTGTAACATCGACACTATCAGGTAACAGACAAGAACTCACAAACACAGGCCGGAAACACAGGGCTTAAATAATAAAGACAAACGAGCTCACAAGATAACGAGGGGGCGGAACCAACAAGAAACACCTGGGACAACCAAATGAGAAGACAGGGAACCACCAAACACGACAGGACACAAAAGCACATCATAACATAGCCCCCCCCCCTATGGGCGGCTCCCGACGCCCACCAAAACAAGCAAGACAGTCCAGGAAGGAGGTCCTGGAGGAGGGAAGGGGGACCAGGCCCGCACTGGGAACCGGAACCAGGATACGAGCAAGGCGGGCCTGGGCCGTGGTGCATGGGTGACCTGGGCGGAACAGGACGAGGCGAAGGCCAGGGCGGAGCAGGATGCGCGGGCGGCCAAGGCGGAGCAGGATGCGCGGGCGGCCAAGGCGGAGCAGGATGCGCGGGCGGCCAGGGCGGAGCAGGATGCGCGGGCGGCCAGGGCGGAGCAGGATGCGCGGGCGGCCAGGGCGGAGCAGGATGCGCGGGCGGCCAGGGCGGAGCAGGATGCGCGGGCGGCCAAGGCGGAGCAGGATGCGCGGGCGGCCAAGGCGGAGCAGGATGCGCGGGCGGCCAAGGCGGAGCAGGATGCGCGGGCGGCCAAGGCGGAGCAGGATGCGCGGGCGGCCAGGGCGGAGCAGGATGCGCGGGCGGCCAGGGCGGAGCAGGATGCGCGGGCGGCGAGGGCGGAGCAGGATGCGCGGGCGGCCAGGGCGGAGCAGGATGCGCGGGCGGCCAGGGCGGAGCAGGATGCGCGGGCGGCCATGGCGGAGTAGATCCCTCGGGCGGCCAGGGCGGAGAAGACCCCTCGGGCGGCCAGGGCGGAGAAGACCCCTCGGGCGGCCAGGGCGGAGAAGACCCCTCGGGCGGCCAGGGCAGAGCAGACACCGGCTCAGGAACAGCGGACACCGGCTCAGGAACAGCGGACACCGGCTCAGGAACAGCGGACACCGGCTCAGGAACAGCGGACACCGGCTCAGGAACAGCGGACACCGGCTCAGGAACAGCGGACAACACACACACTGGCTCGGGAACAGAAGGCACACTCACGGGCACGGAGACAGACGACACAAACACAGGCTCGGAGACAGATGACACAAACACAGGCTCGGAGACAGACGATACACAAACTAGCTCGGGAACAGAAGACACACTCACAGGCTTGGAGACAGACAATACACTCACAGGCTCGGGAACAGAAGACACACTCACTGGCTCGGAGACAGACGACACACTCACTGGTTCGGGAACAGATGACACGCACACAGGCACGGAGACAGACGACACACACACAGGTTCGGAGACAGACGACACACACACAGGTTCGGAGACAGACGACACACACACAGGCTCGGAAACAGACGACACACACACTGGCTCGGGTACAGATGACACACACACAGGCTCGGTGACAGACGGCGCACACATAGGCTCGGAGACAGACGACACACTCACAGACTCGAGGACAAACGACACACTCTCTGGCTCAGGGACAAACAACACACTCACTGGCTCAGGAATGGATAACACACTCATTGGCTCGGGGACAAACGACACACACACTGACTCGAAGACAGACGACACACACACTGGCTCGGTGACAGACGACGCACACACAGGCTCGGAGACAGACGACACACACACAGGCTCGGAGACAGACGACGCACACTCTGGCTCGGAGACAGACAGCACACTCACAGGTTCGGGTTCAGTCGACACACACACAGGCACGGAGAACAACGACACAAGCTCGGAGACAGACGACACACACACTGGCTCGGGAACAGAAAACACACTCACTGGCTCGGGGACTAACGACACACACACTGACTCGGGGACAGACGACACACTCACAGGCTAGAGGACAAACGACACACTCTCTGGCTCAGGGACAAACAACACACTCACTGGCTCAGAAATGGAAAACACACTCATTGGCTCGAGGACGAACGACATACTCTCTGGCTCGGGGACAAACGGTATACTCTCTGGCTCGGGGACAAACGACACACACACTGACTCGGAGACAGACGACACACACACTGGCTCGGGAACAGAATACACACTCCCTGGCTTGGAAACGAACGACACTCTCACTGGTTCGGACGACACACTCACTGGCTCAGGGACAAACAACACACTCACTGGCTCAGGAACGGATAACATACTCATTGGCTCGAGGACAAACGATACACTCTCTGGCTCGGGGACTAACAACACACACACTGGTTCGGACGACACACTCACTGGCTCAGGGACAAACAACACACTCACTGGCTCAGGAACGGATAACACACTCATTGGCTCGAGGACAGGCGACACACACGCTGACTCGGGGACAGACGACACACACACTGACTCGGAGACAGACGACACACACACCGGCTCGGGAACAGAATACACACTCGCTGGCTCGGAAACGAACGACACTCTCACTGGTTCGGACGACACACTCACTGGCTCAGGGACAAACGACACACTCACTGGCTCAGGAACGAACGACACTCTCACTGGTTCGGACGTCACACTCACTGGCTCAGGGACAAACAACACACTCACTGGCTCAGGAACGGATAACACACTCTCCGGCTCAGGGACAAACAACACACTCACTGGCTCAGGAACGGATAACACACTCATTTGCTCGAGGACAGGCGACACACACGCTCTGGCTCGGGAACAGACGGAGCGGACTCTGGCTCGGGAACAGACGGAGCGGACTCTGGCTCGGGAACAGACGGAGCGGACTCTGGCTCGGGAACAGACGGGGCAGACTCGGGCTCGGGAACAGGCGGGGCAGACTCGGGCTCGGGAACAGGCGGGGCAGACTCGGGCTCGGGAACAGGCGGGGCAGACTCGGGCTCGGGAACAGGCGGGGCAGACTCGGGCTCGGGAACAGGCGGGGCAGACTCGGGCTCGGGAACAGGCGGGGCAGACTCGGGCTCGGGAACAGGCGGGGCAGACTCGGGCTCGGGAACAGGCGGGGCAGACTCGGGCTCGGGAACAGGCGGGGCAGACTCGGGCTCGGGAACAGGCGGGGCAGACTCGGGCTCGGGAACAGGCGGGGCAGACTCGGGCTCGGGAACAGGCGGGGCAGACTCGGGCTCGGGAACAGGCGGGGCAGACTCGGGCTCGGGAACAGGCGGGGCAGACTCGGGCTCGGGAACAGGCGGGGCAGACTCGGGCTCGGGAACAGGCGGGGCAGACTCGGGCTCGGGAACAGGCGGGGCAGACTCGGGCTCGGGAACAGGCGGGGCAGACTCGGGCTCGGGAACAGGCGGAGCAGACTCGGGCTCGGGAACAGGCGGAGCAGACTCGGGCTCGGGAACAGGCGGAGCAGACTCGGGCTCGGGAACAGGCGGAGCAGACTCGGGCTCGGGAACAGGCGGAGCAGACTCGGGCTCGGGAACAGGCGGAGCAGACTCGGGCTCGGGAACAGGCGGAGCAGACTCGGGCTCGGGAACAGGCGGAGCAGACTCGGGCTCGGGAACAGGCGGAGCAGACTCGGGCTCGGGAACAGGCGGAGCAGACTCAGGCTCGGGAACAGGCGGAGCAGACTCAGGCTCGGGAACAGGCGGAGCAGACTCGGGCTCGGGAACAGGCGGAGCAGACTCAGGCTCGGGAACAGGCGGAGCAGACTCAGGCTCGGGAACAGGCGGAGCAGACCCAGGCTCGACGTGGCAGACGTGAAGCTCTGGCTGGACGTGGCAGACGTGAAGCTCTGGCTGGACGTGGCAGACGTGAAGCTCTGGCTGGACGTGGCAGACGTGAAGCTCTGGCTGGACGTGGCAGACGTGAAGCTCTGGCTGGACGTGGCAGACGTGAAGCTCTGGCTGGACGTGGCAGACGTGAAGCTCTGGCTGGACGTGGCAGACGTGAAGCTCTGGCTGGACGTGGCAGACGTGAAGCTCTGGCTGGACGTGGCAGACGTGAAGCTCTGGCTGGACGTGGCTGACGTGAAGCTCTGGCTGGGCGTGGCAGACGTGAAGCTCTGGCTGGACGGTCTCTGGCTGGACGGTCTCTGGCTGGACGGTCTCTGGCTGGACGGTCTCTGGCTGGACGGTCTCTGGCTGGACGGATACAGTGGTTTCACAGGGTTCCTCCTCTACCACCGTATACACTGAACCGCTTAACCGAAGAGCCCGGTCAATATAGCTCTCCAGGGTTTCGTGAGGCTCATGCCAGGGCATGAATGTGCTAAGCGGTTCTGATAGCCCTCCTCGAAAGAAGATTATCAGGCTCTCCTCGCTCATCGAGGTGAAGGGTGCCAGCTTGATAAACTCTATCACGTACTCTTGAATCGAGCGGTTCTCCTGACGGAGACGGATAATCTGGACGTCTGGACTCCAGAAAGACATGGCTGCTGGATCACGATGTTGGTGAGTTCTTCTGTCACAAATGGCGTGGTTGAGGCAGACAAGAGGCAGGATCCAACTGCAGCACACTTTTATTTAACATTCAGGAAACAGGATACAAGATTCAAAGACAGGAACATGAACTCGAACAGGAACAACCTACACTCACTTGTAACATCGACACTATCAGGTAACATAGACAAGAACTCACAAACACAGGCCGGAAACACAGGGCTTAAATAATAAAGACAAACGAGCTCACAAGATAACGAGGGGGCGGAACCAACAAGAAACACCTGGGACAACCAAATGAGAAGACAGGGAACCACCAAACACGACAGGACACAAAAGCACATCATAACAGTATGTCATTGCAGTCAGGAGGATAAAATATTGGGTCACACTTTATATTAAAGTCTTTAACCAGTAGCCATTTCACCCTGTAGCCCAAGACTGGTTGCCCACTGAAGCTAAGCAGGGTTGAGCCAGGGGTGCGTTTCCCGTACAACGATGTAACTCGCTGTTTCACTACCATAGTACGATGCATCGTTAGAGAAATCAACTAGCTAGTCACGACTGTTTCCCGAAACCCACTGTCGCAAAGTATCGTTCAACCACGATGGTTTCGCATGTGGTGGAATAATAACTACTTTTAATCAATCTGTTTGAGATCCAGTTAACGCTAGATTTGTCAATATAAATTACAGACATGTCATCTGAGGACTATTTCTAATTGTTTTCAGTTGTTTTGCTTTATTACCAGACTCAATATTTGGCTCGTTCTTACATAGTAGAGCACGTTCGCACATGCGCACTCTTCAAACACGTTACTTTAAATCTTTTGACAAACTAAAAGATGTAAATTACATTTTTATGTATTCTAAATAAAAGGCGCTGGTTGTACTGAATGTCAGCTTGCTAATTTTGCTCAAGATAAGGATTTATTACCTCCAAATGTGCTGCAATATAGAAACGATGCCTCTAACCACAGGTCGAGAGCTGTCGTTCAAACCACACAACTTTGCGATGCTGTTTGCGAATGTTCGCTGGAACAATGGTTTCGGGAAACACAGACTCGTTGAACTATGCTGATAACGACGGAACTTGCGACCATAGTTGGCTAACGATGCTTTCGGGAAACGCACCCCTTGTTAGTACATGGATGGGAGACCTCCTCAGGAAACCAGGTTGCTGCTGGAAGAGGTGTTAGTGAGGCCAGCAGGGGGTGCTCACCCTGTGGTCTGGGTGGGTCCTGATGCCCCAGTATAGTGATGGGGACACTATACTGTTAAAGAGCACCGTCCTTCGGATGAGATGTTAAACCAAGGTAAACCCCGGCATGTGTGTGTGTGGTGGGCGTTCTGGCGCAATAGGGCTGCTGTCACTTCATCCAGGTGGTGTTGCACATTAGTGGTGGTTGAGGAGATGTCCTCCTTATATGTAAAGCGCTTTGAGTACCCAGAAAAGTGCTGTATAAATTGTAAAAATTTATATTATTATTATAACCACTATGTACTTAAAAAAATAAGCACAATGTACTTATTAAGTGCGTGTCATATTGCAAAACACTTGCGCTGCTATTGAGGTAGGATACTGGTAAGGTTGTAAGGACAGGTTTGGTGGTATGGGTAGATTTCAGGGTGGATTAAGAGGTAGGGGAAGGGTCAACAGTTGTGGCGAACAGGACGGCCGAGGGACGTGAGAGAACGGCGCGAGGCCGGTGGTGCGATTGCTAATGAGCAACACATGTGAGGCACACCGGTCTCGCATCTCTCACGGAGGAGCGGAAGCATAAAGGAGGAGCGACGACGTTGATGATCGAGAGAGGAACAGGCCTGTATTTTAGTGGTGTTTTGTTTTTGTATTTTATTTTAGTTATATTTATTTTCGGTAGCCAGCAGTCGTCCGCGAGGGGCTGCTGGCGGTATTTTCGTTTGTTTGTTTTATTTAAATAAATTATATTTTGATGGTTCGTCGGTTCCCGCCTCCTTCTTCCCTGAACATTGCTACACTGGTGCCGAAACCCGGGAAGAGGGAGGAACGCGCTGTCAGAGAGTCCTCGCCGATGTGGGGAATCCGCGGTGCCATCGAGCATGGTGCGCGAGTCGCCGCCGCTCGCCGTGGGCCGGAGCCTGCTGCCATCCGCCGAGCGAGGGGAGGAGCAGGGAGCGGGGGACTCGCGGCCAAGGACGCTCGAGGCGGTGCGCTGGAGTGAGTTGCCGGTGGGACGGTCGAGCTCGCTGCCGGCCGCCTGGGTATTGGAGGGGCGGCTGCCATCCGGGAGGGAGAGGAGGAGCGCCGCCGCTCGCCGTGGGCCGGAGCCTGCTGCCGTCCACCAGTGAAGGGGAGGAGCAGGGAGCGGGGGACTCCTACCGTCTGCCCAAGGCACCCGAGGAGCCGTCGCCGTCCACCGGGCGGCGGAGGAGCGTCGAGCCGTCCACCGAGGGCTACCCAGCGTCACCGCCAGGCACCGCGGAGGAGATCGCCTAGCTGGTGGGGGACCAGATGGCAGCGCGTTGTGGGAACCGGACCAATTTTTTTTTCCTCTCTCCCCTCTCTCGATCTGTCGCTCCTCATGCTTCCGTCTCCGTTTCCCTCGGTTTGTCTGTCCATACTCCCCAGGGATCGCCGCCGCCGGGGGGGGGAGTAGGCACAGGCTCGTGAGTACCCCCCGGCCTGTGAGGGGCGATGGGGGTATGTGGCGAACAGGACGGCCGAGGGACGTGAGAGAACGGCGCGAGGCCGGTGGTGCGATTGCTAATGAGCAACACATGTGAGACACACCGGTCTCGCATCTCTCACGGAGGAGCGGAAGCATAAAGGAGGAGCGACGACGTTGATGATCGAGAGAGGAACAGGCCTGTATTTTAGTTGTGTTTTGTTTTTGTATTTTATTTTAGTTATATTTATTTTCGGTAGCCAGCAGTCGTCCGCGAGGGGCTGCTGGCGGTATTTTCGTTTGTTTGTTTTATTTAAATAAATTATATTTTGATGGTTCGTCGGTTCCCGCCTCCTTCTTCCCTGAACATTGCTACAACAGTGTAATTATAAATGTAGTTACTGAAATTAATAACAGATTTAATTACGTGCAGGTATTTTTTTTTAAATATAAGTACATTGGAAAAACATGTATGTATACACAATAAGTGCAATGTATTAAATGATTAATTTAAACGTTAGTAGTTAGAGACACCTAATATAAAGTGGGATCAAATACTGTAGTCAAGAGTGATAGCATGCACTTTCAACAATTACTGAAAAAGAACTAGTTTAACCAGTCAAGGCCCAAGTGCCCAACTAAAAGTTACATGATGAAACACTAATCACCCAGCCTGTTCTCACGTAAATGCGTCTCTATAGCACGCATTGTGTTTTATCGTGTAATTTATATGCGAAAAAGAGTTTTTACGTGCATATGATATGCAGTTTTTGCGTGCATTTGATACGCAGTTCATTTGCATGTAATGCACATGCACGCCACACCACTACTTCTACCCATGCGTATAAATACACACGCACCCCACACCACTACTAAACCTACCCTAACCAACTACATTTAGTGTGATCGGGTTGAATCACCATAATGGCTTCAAACAGACTTCAACATCTTTTTTACATGTATAATTGCTGATTTTTTTTTAAGAGTCCCATCTGAAAAGATTAGTTTATATCAGCATTTCCATACTTGTCCATGGTGGTTTAAGCTGGACAAGCTGGTTTACAGTAAACCAGCAAAAAATATAGGTCAACCAGCCTTTTTCTGATGAAGCTGGTTAACCAAGAGAGGTTTATTAAGCATATTCATTTTGTTTTTCTAAAACTATGCATTAAAAAAAAATCTGTAATATTTATTTGTATAATATAATATGTGTATACCCTTACACAAAAATATGTTTATTCAAGTGTGCTATTAATTTATTTATATTAAACTAAAAATAAGAAAGTATATTTTCAGTCTAGTTTTTATGTACTTCTCAGAAATATATATTTTATGTATAGTGGGGGAAATAACTATTTGATCCCCTGCTCAAGGCGGCACATACAGTGCTGGTCAGAATTATTTGCCCCCTTGGTAAATATGATAAAAGATGGCTGTAAAAAATAATTCTGCATTGTTAATCCTTTTGATATTTTACTAAAAAAAATAGCAAAAATCTAACCTTTCATTGAAGTAAAATAATTGAAAGTCACATTATGAAATAAATGTTTTTCTCCAAAACAAGTTGGGAACAATTATTTGCCCCCTTTTAGTAAATACTTTTTGCAACCTTCTTTTTCCAAGATAACGTCTCGGGTTATGACTATAACCCTTGTTCCCTGAGAAGGGAACGAGACACTGCGTCGAGATCGACACTTTGGGGACGCTCCCTAAGCGTGCGCCTCTGAAGTATGAATAAAACTAATCCAATCCTGATTGGTGTTGCGTCGTGACGTAACATGTGACGGCATACCCGGAAGTATAAAAGTGACGCTGTCACAACACACACTAGCCTCGTGATGAAGCAAGACGCTCAAAGGCCTCGAGGGGCGTGGCAGAACGACGCAGTGTCTCGTTCCCTTCTCAGGGAACAAGGGTTATAGTCATAACCCGAGACGTTCCCTTTCGAGGGAACTCAACACTGCGTCGAGATCGACACTTTGGGGAACGAGTGCCCACTAGGCCACGCACCGAATAGGCCTGTCCCGGAGTGAAACTGTCTAGGCACTCAGCAAGGACTGAGCACGTGTGCGCCAGGCGTACTTGGAAGGTGGAGACTGTAGAACCTGATAAAAGTATGCGGAGTAGCCCAACCGGCTGCCTCGCAGATCTCCTGTAGAGGTACTCCCGAAAGAAGGGCCCTAGAAGAAGCCATGCTTCTAGTTGAATGGGCCCTGACGGCTAAAGGTGAAGGCAAACCGCGCACCTTGTAAGCCGCAGTAATAGCCTGGACTATCCAATTACTAATAGTCTGCTTGGATGCCGGGAGCCCCTTCTTAGGTGACCCAAAACATACTAATAACTGGTCCGACCTTCTCCAAGAAGAGGACCTCTCAAGGTACACGCTCAAAGCTCTGACGGGGCAGAGCAAATGAAGCTTCTCTTCTTCTGCCGACACATGAGGTGGAGGATGGAATGCCTGAAGGACTAAAGACCGAGCCGTGTTCGAAGGAACCTTAGGCCGTAGCCCGGACTCGGGTGCAAAAAGGTCTTTACTCTGCCAGGGGCAAACTCCAAGCAAGCTGGAGTTCCAGGGCTTGGAGATCTCCCACCCTCTTAAGTGAGGTAATGGCGAAGAGAAAAACCATTTTCTGCGTTAAATCCTTAGGCGAAGCCGACTCTAGAGGTTCGAAGGGGCCAGGGATAACCCTTCCAGAACTATAGCCAGGTCCCAAGCAGGAACTCTAGACCTGGTTGCCGACCTCATCCTCCAAGTACCGCGGAGAAACCGAATGACCAACTGGTGCCTCCCCAGAGGCCCATCACTTAATGGAGCGTGGAAAGCTGCAATGGCTGCCACGTACACCTTAAGCGTGGAAGGGGAGAGACCCGCAGAGAACCGATCTTGAAGAAATTCCAGAACTGAAGCCACCGGGCAGTTTACTGGATCTAACTCACGTTCTCTACACCAAGTGGCAAAAACATTCCACTTGAGGCCATATAATCTCCTAGTAGACGGAGCTCTGGAGCTAAGTATAGTTTCAACCACTCCAGCTGATAGACCAGCATTCAGGTACTGAACCCCCTCAGAGGCCAGACCCACAATTTCCACAGCTCTGGCTGAGGGTGGAGAATTGTGCCCCCCGCCTGAGACAACAGATCCCTCCTCAGAGGAATCTGCCATGGCGGAGCTATCAGGAGTGATACTATGTTTGAAAACCATACTCGGGTCGGCCACATTGGGGCAACCAGAAGAAGACTGATGCCCTCCTGACGGACCCTCTCCAGGACTCCCGGGAGCAGAGCGATCGGGGAAAAAAACGTACAGGCGAAGCCTCGGCCAGGCCTGTACCATGGCATCCAACCCCAGAGGGGCTGGAAGTGAGAGGGAGAACCAAAGTGGACAGTGGGACGTCTCTCGAGACGCAAACAGATCCACTTCCATTGGTCCAAACCTCTCCCATATCAACTTCACCACATCTGGATGAAGTCTCCATTTCCCAGGCCTCAGCCCCTGCCTCGACAGGATGTCTGCTCCCTGATTCTGAACCCCCGGAATATACATTGCCTTTATAGGCAGTATTTTCCCCTGGGACCAAAGAATAATCAGATGCACCAGTCTGCACAGAGGGCGCGATCTGAGTCCCCCTTGTCGGTTCAGATAGGCTACCACCGACGTATTGTCGGATCGTACTAAGACATGGTAACCCTTGATGTCTGGGAGGAAGCTCCTCAAAGCCCTGAACACAGCCATCATCTCTAGGCAGTTTACATGCCAAGAACGATGATGGTCCTGCCACAGACCCCTGGCAAAGCGGCCGTCCATGACCGCGCCCTAGCCAGTGAGGGAAGCGTCTGTCGAAACGGATTTCCGGCGACACGACACTCCCAGTACTGGCCCTTGGGATAGGAACCAAGGTTTCTTCCATATATTCAGAAAACGAAGGCAACTGCGCGTTACTCTGATTATACGAAACGGATTCTCCTTGGGAGAAAACCCCTTGGTTTTTAACCACCACTGAATGGGCCTCATGTGCAGAAGGCCCAAAGGAATGATGTTGGATGCCGCTGCCATGAGGCCCAGCATTCTTTGAAATTGCTTCACAGTGATGGCCTGGTCCAGCCTTAACCCAGATACCATCGCCAGAATTGACTCGATACGTGCGGGAGACATTCGTGCCTGCATCGTAATCGAGCTCCACACGATTCCAAACAAAAAAATATCGTGCACTGGGATGGTTCTAGCACACTCTTGAGTCTCAACCCCAATTTCTGAATGTGGCCAAGGACGACATCTCGATGCCGAACTGCCATTTCTCGAGACCGGGCCAGAATGGGCCAGTCGTCGAGATAATTCAATATATGAATGCCTTGAAGTCTCAGTGGAGCAAGGGCTACATCCATACATGCGGGGAGAGAGTGCTAGGCCGAACGGAAGAACCCAATATTTGTAAGCTTCGTCCCTGAAAGCAAACCTCAGGTATCTCCTGTGACATGGAAGGATGGAGATGAGAAAATAGGCGTGCTTTAGATCTATCGTGACAAACCAGTCCTCGGATCTGATCTGACTCACGACTGCAGGAATGGTTAACTTTTTGAACCCGAACCTCCTTAGAGATCGGGTCAAAACCCTGAGATCTAGAATTGGCCTTAACCCCCCATCCTTCTTTGGAACTATAAAGTACCGGCTGTAAAACCCGGACCCCCTGTCTAAAGGATGAACACGTTCCATGGCTTCCTTTAGTAGCAGAGTCTGTACTTCTTGTTCCATCACCTGAGCCTGCTCTGGAACCACTGTAGTTTGCACCACCCCAATTTAAAACCTGGGGGGGCCGTGCGCAAACTGCAGCTCCATTATATGCAGGACCCACGCAGATATGTTGGGGAGATGATACCATGCCTCTACAAAATCTACTAGGGGTACCAGCCTCTCGAGACTGGCCTCTGGTGTTTTTCGAGCATCTTTCTCGACTTCCTGAAGCGGAATACCGGCAGGCTGTAGTCGATACGGTTCTTTTAACCATAACTGATGCTTTTTCTTTATTAGAATACTTTTGCTGGAAAAAGATGCGGCCCGAAACGTCGCTGACGGCGGGCAATCTACATCGTTTCCCAGAGGGCTCCGCTGCGAAAACAACCTCGGTTGCCCTGCAGTGGAGGGAACAGCCCTCAGAGGTCCTACCACTTCGGTCAGGACCTCTTCCCGAAGCCCTCCTGGCCTGAAAGACTTCCCTCAGGTCGCCTCTCTGGCTGGAGAACTTCGATTTCTGAGAGTGCTTCCTCTGTTGCCAAGCTCCAGGAGGAGGGGCTCTAGAGGAAACACTCTCTCTCTGCTCAGCTCGGTGTGAGAAGCTGGCTGATGGCTGGGGCTAATCACTCGGCCCCACCCTACTCGATTTGGATTTTGCCTTACGGGGGAGGTACTGCTGGAACACCACAAATTGCTTCTTCGCCTCCTGAACCCTGTCGACGACCGATGTAACGGCGTCACTAAACAGGCCAGAAGGCGAGAGCGGTGCATCCAGCAGAAAAGATCTATCTCCATCTTTGATACCAGATAGGCTCAGCCACAGATGTCTCTCCGTAGCTACCATAGCTGCCACAGAGCGGCCAATGGCACGGGCCGTCTCTCTTGTGGCCCGGAGAGACAAATCTGTGGCCCTCCTTAACTCTAAAATATCTTCAGGAGTTAGCCCCTCCCCCTCATCCAAATCTTTCAGGAGATCGGCCTGGTATGCCTGCAAGATAGCCATAGAGTGCAGACATGAACCAGCCCGACCTGCCGCCATGTAAGCCCTGCCTATTAAAGCAGATGTAACTCTACAGGGCTTACTAGGCAGCGCCGGGGTTTCCAGGGAAGATGCCGAATCAGGGGAAAGATAACCTGCTAAAGCCTTTTCTACCTTAGGCATCTTCCCATAATCCCTGTCCCGTACACCCACAACATTGCTATAAACACTGGGACTGGAAACACGGGACGAGTGCGGTTTATCCCACGATCTCGAGATCTCAAAATGGAGATCGGGGAAAAACGGCAAACCCTGGCGCTGAGGTTGTGCTCTATGCTGCAGGAAACGCTCATCAAGCTTACTTTTTGCTTGCGTTTCCTGCTCATCATGTGGCCAGCTAATATAAAGTCTAGCCACTGCACGAGTCACAACCTCTAAACGCTTGGCCGTTGTGGCGAGGGGGGCGTGGTTTCGCGAAGTCTGTAGCGGGAGAGGAATCAGCGAGTCGCGCGGTGAGTAAGTGGGTCAAGTGCAGATGACGAACACCTGTGTCTGATTGCAGTAATTGGCGTGGAGACTGCATAAAAGCTGCCGGCTGAGAGAGAGAAGGGAGAGAGACCTGGGACTCGCACGAGGCTCTGAAGCTGAACCGAGACTGCCTTCAAGTTTGTTTGTCTAGTGGTATATTTGTTGTTTTGTTTTTGCCGTGTCGAGCGACACGGCGGCCGCGCACGGGCGCACTGTAGATTATTGTTGTGGGAAATAAAAGTGCGAGTCCCAATTTCGCCGACCTCGTCTTCTTCTTCCTTCCATTACACTGAACATCACTACACTGGTGCCGAAACCCGGGAAGAAGAAGACTGCCGCCGCCATGCAGACCCCGCCGGGAACGCCGTTTGCGGAGCTTATACAGACGCTCGCGGGTCTTCACCGGGAGCAACATCACGCCCTGCTGGCCGTGAAAGAGGAGCAGGATCAACGCTTCCAGATGCTCCTCCAAGGCCAGCAAGAAGACCGCGAGCTGTTCCGGAGCTGGCTCGACCGGGAGGTTCGGGCCGTCCCCGTTCCAGCTACGGCCTCGGCCCCGCCCCTGCCTCTCAATAAAATGGGTCCCCAGGACGACCCGGAGGCGTTCCTGGACCTGTTTGAGAGGTCCGCCGAGGCCCGGGGGTGGCCCCAATCGGACTGGCCCATGCGGCTCATCCCGTTGCTATCGGGTGAGTCGCAGATAGCCGCTAACCAACTGCCAGTCCAGAACCTCCTGGTCTACGAAGACCTGAGGCGCGCCATCTTGCAGCGGGTCGGCCGGACCCCCGAACAACATCGTCAGCGGTTCCGGTCCCTGAGCCTGGAGGAGTCTGGCCGACCCTTCGTGATGGCGCAACAGCTCCGGGACTCCTGCCGCAGATGGCTGATGGCCGACGGAGGCGACGTCGAGGATGTCATCAGCAAGGTGGTACTGGAGCAGTTTATCACTAAGCTGCCTAAGAAAACTGCGCAGTGGGTCCAGTGCCACCGCCCGACGTCGCTGGACCAGGCCATCCACCTGGCGGAAGATCACATGGTGGCGTGCTCAGGGGTCGGCGAAGCCCTTCCATAAGCTTCTCTCTCTCCTTCTCTCTCTCTCTCTACCCCTTCTCTCCCCAAACCTGTGCCCCTTCCCAGGTCTCGCGGCGGGCTGGTGCCCCGGCCGGCGCCAAGGTGGAGGACCTCGACTCCGGCGGAGCCCGTTCCTGTGACCCGGGTCCCACCTAGGGGGCCCGCCACGTCCGACCACCCCGTCCCGAGTCCGGCAGCCCTGCACTCTCCACGCCATTTCCTTGACCCGCTTCCTGCCACCGGAGCGGCGGGGAGGCCTGGGCCGGCCTGTTGGCGCTGCGGGGACCCGGGACATTTTATAGATCGGTGTCCGGCGATGGAGGTGGGGACCCTGATCCGGGTTCCCGACGCGCCGCAGGCTGCCCCCGACCAAACTGGCCTGTACCAGATACCAGTGAGTATAAAGGGGGGTACTTATCAGGCTTTGGTGGATTCAGGTTGTAACCAAACCTCTATACATCAAAGTCTGATTCAACCGGGGGCATTGGATAACAGCCGCATGGTTAAGGTGCGGTGTGTGCACGGGGTGGTGGTGAGGTATCCGATAATGCCGGTCGTAATTCAATTTAGGGGCCAAAAGCATAGTGTCGAGGTGGCCGTTAACCCGCACCTCCGGCATCCGCTCATTTTGGGGACGAATTGGCCTGCCTTTAATGAATTATTGGGGTCGTTATCAGCGGGTGCCTCTTGGGGTAGAAAAAACAAGGGAAAGACAGCGGTCGTTCAGCTGGGGGACGCTGAGCCGGGACCTCTGGGTCCTGCTGCAGGGGAACAGAGGGCTCTGGCGAGAATGGTTCTCTCAGAGCGCGATGACTTTCCCCTGGAGCAGTCCCAGGACGAGTCTCTTAAAAACGCCTTTAATCAGGTCCGCTCCATCGACGGCCAGCTGCTTCAGCCAGACCGACCGCTCTCTTATCCCTATTTTACTGTAATAAAAGATAGGTTGTATCGGGTGACCCAAGACACCCAGACAAAGGAAGATACAACACAGTTGTTGGTTCCTAAAAGCCGCCGGAAAATGCTTTTTCAGGCGGCTCACTGTAATCCAATGGCCGGGCATTTAGGTCAGGCGGCAACACTAAACCGTCTCATGGCCCGGTTCTTCTGGCCGGGCATTCACGAGAACGTGCGCAGGTGGTGCGCGTCTTGTCGTGAATGTCAGTTGGTGAATCCACCGGCCAATCCAAAAGCACCATTGTGCCCCCTCCCGTTAATGCAGGTCCCCTTCGAGCGAATTGGTATGGACCTCATCGGGCCATTAGAACGGTCAGCACGAGGGCATCGCTTTGCCTTGGTTCTGGTGGACTACGCAACGCGATACCCGGAAGCAGTCCCGCTTCGTAACATTTCGGCTAAAAGTGTTGCGAGCGCTCTCTTCTCTTTAATCTCCCGAGTGGGAATCCCCAAAGAGATTCTCACTGATCAGGGCACGGCGTTTATGTCACGAACGATTCGCGAACTCTACGAATTGTTGGGCATTAAATCGATTCGCACTAGCGTCTACCACCCACAAACAGACGGTTTAGTGGAACGGTTTAATCGCACTTTGAAATCCATGATTCGTAAGTTCGTTCACGAAGACGCCAAAAATTGGGATAAATGGCTAGAACCCCTCTTGTTTGCTGTACGCGAGGTCCCCCAAGCCTCCACGGGGTTTTCCCCCTTCGAGCTTCTCTATGGACGTCAGCCCCGCGGGGTGCTTGACGTTCTTAGAGAGACTTGGGAGGATGGACCGTCCGCTGCTAAGAACGAAATTCAGTATGTCCTGGACCTGAGAACAAAGCTCCACACTTTGGGGCGGCTATCAATGGAGAATTTGTTACAGGCCCAGGGCAGACAGAGTCAGCTTTACAACAGGGGAACTAGACTCCGCCAATTTGCACCGGGAGATAAGGTACTTGTATTACTCCCTACTACCAGCTCGAAATTACTCGCAAAGTGGCAAGGGCCCTTTGAGGTCACACGGCGAGTTAATGATCTCAACTATGAGGTAGCCCGTACAGACAGGGGTGGAGCACATCAAATTTATCACCTCAACCTTCTCAAAAAGTGGGTTGAGGCAGAGTCAGTGATGTTGGCGACGGTGGTGAGCGGAGAGGAGGATCTCGGGCCTGAGGCGAGTTCAAAATCACAATCTCTCGCGCTGGCCCTTGGTGGAGACCACCTCTCGCCCTCCCAGCTCACTGACATTAAAAATGTACAAGCTGATTTTGCGGATGTGTTTTCTCCCCTGCCTGGCCGGACAAACCTCATTCAGCACCACGTTGAGACCGAACCTGGGGTCGTGGTACGCTGCCGCCCGTATCGTTTGCCTGAACATAAGAAAAAGGTGGTTCAGAGTGAATTAGAGGCTATGCTGGATATGGGGGTAATAGAAGAGTCAAGCAGTGACTGGGCGAGCCCGATAGTTTTAGTTCCCAAACCTGACGGCTCGGTTCGCTTCTGTGTAGACTATAGGAAGGTGAACGCGGTGTCTAAGTTTGATGCTTATCCAATGCCAAGGGTTGACGAACTGCTTGATCGGCTGGGTACTGCTCGCTTTTATTCGACATTGGACTTAACGAAGGGTTATTGGCAGATCCCCTTGTCTCCAATGTCCAAAGAAAAGACAGCTTTCACAACGCCGTTTGGATTACACCAATTTGTCACCCTTCCTTTCGGGTTGTTCGGGGCTCCAGCGACCTTTCAGCGTCTGATGGACAGGATTCTCCGACCGCATGCTGCGTATGCCGCTGCCTACTTGGATGATATTATCATCTATAGTACCGATTGGCAGCGTCATATGCAGCATTTGCGGGCTGTCCTGAAGACGCTGAGAAGGGCGGGGCTCACGGCCAACCCGAAGAAATGTGCAATTGGGCGTGTGGAGGTAAGGTATCTGGGTTTCCACTTGGGTCACGGACAGGTGCGTCCCCAAATTGATAAGACGGCAGCAGTTGCGACCTGTCCGAGACCCAAGACCAAAAAGGAGGTTAGACAGTTCCTGGGGCTAGCGGGATATTATAGAAGGTTTGTGCCTAATTATTCGGACCTCGCTAGCCCGCTGACCGATCTAACTAAAAAGGAAGCGCCAGATACGGTTCAGTGGACGGAGCAGTGTCAGCGGGCCTTTACCCAGATAAAGGCTGCTCTATGTGGCGGGCCGCTTTTGCATGCTCCTGATTTCTCTCTCCCCTTTATCCTACAGACGGACGCATCGGACAGGGGGCTGGGCGCCGTCCTGTCCCAGGAGGTGGAGGGTGGAGAGCGGCCGGTGCTGTACATCAGTCGCAAGCTCTCTAAGAGAGAGACGATGTACAGCACCATTGAGAAAGAGTGTTTGGCCATCAGGTGGGCTGTTCTCACCCTCCGCTACTACCTCCTGGGGCGGGAGTTCACCCTCTGTTCGGACCACGCTCCCCTGCAGTGGCTCCACCGCATGAAGGATACCAATGCGCGGATCACCCGTTGGTATCTAGCTTTACAGCCTTTTAAGTTCCAGGTGATCCACAGGCCGGGTGCACAGATGGTTGTGGCTGACTTCCTCTCCAGGAGGGGGGGGGGGGGAGGCTGCAGGCCGGACGGCTCCCCGGCCTGAGACGGGCGGTGGGGGTATGTGGCGAGGGGGGCGTGGTTTCGCGAAGTCTGTAGCGGGAGAGGAATCAGCGAGTCGCGCGGTGAGTAAGTGGGTCAAGTGCAGATGACGAACACCTGTGTCTGATTGCAGTAATTGGCGTGGAGACTGCATAAAAGCTGCCGGCTGAGAGAGAGAAGGGAGAGAGACCTGGGACTCGCACGAGGCTCTGAAGCTGAACCGAGACTGCCTTCAAGTTTGTTTGTCTAGTGGTATATTTGTTGTTTTGTTTTTGCCGTGTCGAGCGACACGGCGGCCGCGCACGGGCGCACTGTAGATTATTGTTGTGGGAAATAAAAGTGCGAGTCCCAATTTCGCCGACCTCGTCTTCTTCTTCCTTCCATTACACTGAACATCACTACAGCCGTGAACTGGCGCGCCAAAATCACGGTCATCGGCATCAATACTGAGCACATCTACTTCCTCAGAAGCAGAGAGCTCAAGCATTGGGACCTGATCGTGGGCAGGAGAAGCCGCGATGCGGGCTCCTGGACCACTCTCAGGGGCTACGGGATCCTCAGACGAAGAATGAGAAGGTGCCTCAGCAGCCTCATTCTCATCTAAAAGATCCCGCTGCGAGCCCCACGATCTCAATCGCCGCGCTGCCTCAACAGACGCGGGACTAGAACCGCGGGGAGCGCGAGCCTGACCGTGCTCATCAAAGCACACCAGCCGGGAGCGCAGCACTCTAAAGGGAAGTGCTTCACAGTTAACACAAGCAGCTCCCTCGAGAGCTGCCCGTGCGTGCTGCGCTCCCAAACAATTCACACACAAAGAATGTGCATCCCCACCCGTAATATAACAAGGGCAAGGATGCACACACTTCTTGAACTGCTCACTGGCCATAATATATATATAGATATATAGATATAGGGACAAACAACACCAAATAAGACTGACAGTTTCATACACAGAGCGCTTGCTGAAGAGCGAAAGCTAGTGTGTGTTGTGACAGCGTCACTTTTATACTTCCGGGTATGCCGTCACATGTTACGTCACGACGCAACACCAATCAGGATTGGATTAGTTTTATTCATACTTCAGAGGCGCACGCTTAGGGAGCGTCCCCAAAGTGTCGATCTCGACGCAGTGTTGAGTTCCCTCGAAAGGGAACCGCTCTGAGTTTTTTCCTATGATGCCTGATGAGTTTGGAGAACACCTGACAAGAGATCAGAGACCATTCCTCCATACAGAACATCTCCAGATGGTTCAGATTCCCAGATCCATGTTGGCGCTTCTTCTCTTCAGTTCAGCCCACTCATTTTCTATAGGGTTCAGGTCAAGGGACTGAGATGGCCATTGCAGATGCTTGGTTTTGTGCTCAGTGACACATTTTTGTTTTGATTTCGATGTTTGTTACTCAAGCACACTTGAATTATACTGACAGAAAAGTATATTTGTCCTATATTTGCGCTCAAAAAATTGCTGGTGCTTGCTGGTAACTTAAAAAAAATGCTGGTGGGGAAAGAGTTAAAGTACAGAAAAGTCCCAGGTAGTATTTAAATAGTATACTTACCAATATACTATTAGTACATTGATATTAGTATACTTATTACATAAAGTATACTTAAACAAATACTTCAATTTTACTTAAGTATACTTAACAAAATGAACTTGAAGTATACTGATTTTTTGTTGTTGTTGTCAGGGTAATCATACCATTTTGTTTACACAAAGACAAATAAGACAAATACATTAATAAAGGGAAGAAATAAAAAAAACAATAGTGCACACAGCAGTATGGAAACGTTTGTGCTGGAACAAGTTTAATGTAAAAGATTTCTGTTATTTAGTTTAATTTGATAACAGATTTATTTATTTAATGTCTGCAATTCTTTAAATTTATTCATGGCTTTAATTCTCCTATTCGCTTTATTTATGGTTTAGAGCTCCCCCTAGTGGCATTTAGGGTCATATCGCTGTATTCATTGAATATTTTGTTTGCAATAATACTTTATTTGCAAGCAGTACAGAATGTGTAAGGAATATGACATTAATGTGGAAGTTGATAAGATGCTGTAACTGTTGTTAATTCCTGGATATTGTTGTTAAAACATGTTTATTTGTAGTTTCACTCCAAGACCATTAAACCTGTGGGCGAATGAACTTCTTGTCTTCAGAGTCGTGTGAGGGAAGGGAGTTTGTCTGACTCTCAAAACACTAAAACTATGTTGAGGACAGTACAGTGTTGTATGTACTAGGGGTGTAACGATACCCTCATGTCACGATTCGATACATATCACGATAATGAACTTACAATATGATATTATTGTGATACTCCAAGACATATGATAGCTAAAAGGTTAACCAAAAAAGGTAAATTTGATATTACATTGTGGGTGTAAATGAATAGGCTGGGACTTGGTGCTGGTAATCCAATGCACAGGACAATGGTGACACCAGAATCAAAATATTCATGATACTGAAGCTGAAAATACAGAATTATTTGAGACAAACTTGCTTGCACTCTGTCACTGACTAGATATATTTAAAATAATGGATGCAACTTTTTACTGGTAACATAAGACGTATTACACATTATATTCAACATTATATATATAGTAGTTTTGCAACATCTTGTCTTGTTTTGGTTTTGTTTCATGCTCTTGTTTCATGTCTGTCATGTGATCCCTGTTTTAGTCATGTGATCCTGCCATATGTTGTGTGTTGTCAAGTTGTCATTGGTTCATTGTCTAGTCATTAGTATTGTGTGTATTTAAGCCCTCATGTTTGCCCTGTGTCTTTGTCAAGTATTGTTTCCTGTAACCTCTGTTGTAAGCGTTATGTCCATGTTTATGTTTTGAGTTCATGCCATGCCTTTGTTATATGTTTGATCACGTTTTGTAAATAAACTGCACTTGGGTTCTCTACAAACTTGCCTTCAGTGGACCAACTTTACAGAATACTTGACAAAGACACCTGGAAAACACAAGGGCTTAAATACACACAAGACTAATGATTAGACAAGGGACACCAGTGATCAATGACCAATGACAACACAGAACATATGGCACATGACTAAAACAGGGGATCACATGAACGACATGAAACAAGAGCATGAAACAAAACCGAAACAAGAAAGTTTTTACAAGTTTAATGTAGTACTGACACTTAAACTCTGAAAAGTTGAATTTTTTATATATAGGCCTTCATGATACATATTGATGCATTTTTGTATTGCGATATATTGTGACATTATTGTTACACCCCTTGTATGTATATTGATGATACCATTGCAATCACATTTTATCAGACAGTTTCAAAGTAGCATTCAGCACACCCTGAAAATGCAACCTTTTTTGGAATTGTACCCCACACTGGAGTTTTTGTTTAAATGTGATATCAGCATATTTGCTTATGGTAGATGACAAAAATGGCTATTTCAGACAGTTAAAGTAACAGGAAACTATAGAGGAGAGAATGAGAGAAGGAGAATAAAATATCATGAGCTGATATGCGGTGGCTGTGGTGCTGTTTAAATGAGAATTTGTTGCACGCTGGTCTTAGTAACACAATGATACATAGCAACAAAATAGGAATTTATCAGTTGACACAACTCATTCATGAGGATGAAAATGATAAAGATATAGTTTTAAAAAATCTTTTTAAATGTAAAAGAGTCGCAGAGTCCACACCACTATAACGATAAAGGCTTAGAGCAGTGATTCTCAAACTTTTTTGGGGCTAAGGCCCCCCTACCCATTATCTAGGTACCCTACCACTCAGGTTGGCAGGTTACACTCTGTCTACTACATGGGTCGCGAACGGTGTGACACGTTGCACCAAAAGCACATGGAACCCGTTCAAATCATTGATTTGGCACAAAAGCATTTGGAACGTTCGCTCTGATGCATCTAAGGATGTTGTTGGAATCACTATCACAATAAAAAAAAAATCAGCTGATGAACAATAAAAACACTGACAGCCAATCAGAATCCACCCTGCTTGAGAGCGTGAGAGCCAGATGACAAAACTGCAGCCCACACTTAGAATAAACAGAATGATATTAGTTGGTCTCATTTCGAAGGCTGCATCCCCTGGAGGTTGTATTTGTTGTTATACATCATAAAGGATTTCTTATTTCAGAACAGAAATCATTTTTAAAAAATGGCCGTTATTCATAGTAAAGCGTAAATTGGTGTAATTTGTTATGTCTTTGGAATGTAATGGTCAGTTTACTGAAATGAAGCAGCCTCAATGACGGATGTGGCCAACAAATGTGACCTCCGGAGGATGCAGCCTTTGAAATGAGACACAGCCATTGTGCATTGGTGTGAACACTAATATAGTTATTATTATAGTTAGGTTCATAGTTATCGTTCTTGGTGTGAACAGGCCTTAAATGTAACATCGTGTCTACACCAGAAGTGAGAAGCGTGACATGTCAAAAGCAGATAGAACACATTGAAATCAGCAATGCTGTCTACACTGGATGCGGCGCAACGTGACACGATAAATCTCAGACAGTAAACTGAAGCCCCGCTCTATTCCTGACTTACTTCAAGCGCTCGCGCTACTTCTGCCACGAGGAACAAATGGATTTGCAAAAGCCTACAAATCTATTTGCCTCAAGCTACTGTGGCGTGAAGTCATATGATGAGATTCATACAAAAACATAACTTTTTTTTTGTATGTTTACATACAAATCAAATCATTCATTTTTAGAAAAAAGTAAGCAAAAGGGACATCCCTAAATCAATCCATCAATGGCGCACAAGCAGATATTACAAAAACATACGAATGAGACTGTACGGATTCACCACCAATTCGCCAAAACATAAAATAGTTATGAATTGCCATGTGAGTGCGCAGGTTAATAAGTTAAAAATAAAACATTTAATTGTCCGACCAGGTCCTCAAGCAAAGCTTGTTAAGAACCGCTGGTGTCTGAAAACATTCCTCAGAAGCCCCAGTTGCAGAAAGCGCACTGCATTCTGACAGAGAGGAAACTAGGAGTGCAGTGAGGAGCACCATGAGCCTATTTAATCTCTTGAGAGACATACTTGAACTGTTTGTGTGCGAGTGTGTGTATAATCTGTCCCTATTGCTTGCAACATCTGTAAACCTCATCATATGGAGGAATTCCTGTGTGTGTAACCCTGATATCTCATCTCTCTACCTCTGACCTGCTGCTCTGATGGGTTGTAACTAGAGCCTGCTTTCCTCTTTGGAGTTTGAGGTTTAGGAAGGCAGACTAATTTACTGTGGAGGTCCCACACTGTGGCCTACATTTCAAACTGTGTTCTCCTTCATGGCCGTAGGCTGGGGATACCGGAAAGAAACACAATGAAGTGCAGAGGAGCTTTTACATATAGCCATAAGCTTGGCTAACACTAGTTAATCAAACCAAAGTTCTGATATAAATATCTCAAGGGAGACTATGGATCTTTAGTGCGGTTTGCCTTAACAAGCATATAGGCCTAATTGGTACATGAGGGTAGCAGATTTTCGCTCTCTGTTAGTCATGTCACACACATGAGCTGCTAAAGACAATAAGAGAAATTGTTCATAAAACAGCGCAAAGCTGGATTACCTACTGAAGTTCTGGTGAAACTCATTGGACAAAATCAATTATGTGAAACCAAAATAAGGACAATCCCTCATGATATAAAAATGAAGGGTGCAAATGTTTGTCTTGTCTAGTGTGGTTTGGGGTCAGGATTCAGTCGGTGTGTGTGTGTAAGTCTACATTACGCTTGCACAGTCAGACTTGGCTGCCTACATTAAAGTTTATTCTGGTTATTTTATTCCATTCATCTCAAAAAGTCTTCCCAGCTAACAATATGTTCTAAAAATATTTAGCTAACATTCTTGTTAAGTTATGAAAACATTATTTTCTGAATGTTTAAAATGTCCAGTTTTTTTTTTATGTTTAAAAAAATGTTATTTCTTGGTTATGCTAACGTTTGGGTAACATTCTGTTTTGGAATTTTTGCAAACATTGTGGAAACATTATTTTTAAATGTTCTTTGAACGTTCTGAAACAAGTAGTAACACTTAAAAAATGTTAGACAGACTAAGACACAAATAGATCCATGATGGATGTATAAATAACATTTTTGTGTTCACGTTTTTAGAGCATTATTAAAGACCAAATAACTTTGAATGATAGAGCTATAATTAGTAGGACTACCTCTTAATAGTCGACTAAACGTTAATCGACTAGAAGAGGCTTAGTCAACAAAGATTTTATTAGTCGGTTAGTCGTAAGAAAAAAACTCCACAGGAAGTGGCAAAGTCTGAGAGGGTCAACAAACGTTGTGCTTTTGTAAAAATAAATGAACCGAAACGTATATGTTTAGGCTAATTGCCTCACAGACATGAGAAATATATCTATAGAAAGCTTGAAATGGTGTATAAAACATTTGAAATGTGTTAAACCTTTATACCCTAGACCAACATATACAAACAGAGGAAATAGAATATTTTCTGAAGAATGTCTCCATACCAAAAGTAAATGCTGGAAATGTTCTGACACTAGATGAAATTAACAAAGCTCTCCAACACATGCCAAACAACAAATCTCCCAGTCCAGATGGTTACACAGTTGAATTTGATAGAGAATTTTGGCATTCTCTGTCCCCTCTCTTCTTTAGGGTTATTACAGAAATCTACGAAACTGGAAATATTCCATATCATTTGAAGTGAACATTGCTAATAACATTCTCATTCCAAAACCTAATAAAGACTTTACACAATGTGCCAACTGTTGGCCAATTTCACTCATCAATGTAGATGTAAAAATCATAAGCAAAGCACTGTCTGCCAGACTAGAAACCATAATCACAACTTTAATACACAATGACCAGACTGGATTTATTAAAGGGAGACATCCTTCTGAAAGTACAAGACAGTTAACAAATGTAATTACTTTTTATAATAACTTCATGCCAGAAAACACATCACCTTTCTTCTTGCATCACTAGATGAAGGGTGGAATGGTCATTTCTCTTCTCCACACTTTGTCATTTTGGTTTTAAAACACATTTTACCAACTGGGTTAAAATACTGTATAAATCCCCTGCAGCCTCAGTTGTAATCAACAGAATAATTTCAAAGCCATTTCCCTTGAAAAGAGGTACTCGTCAAAGATGCCCATTGTTATTTGCACTCTTTATTGAACCACTGGCAGCGGCAATCAGGCAGTCCCATAGTATGGAATTCAATCATTCAGCATATAGGCTTATTTTATGATGGTGTGAAGACATTCTTTTATATATTGCATACCAACTGGGCTCTCAAGTGTCACGCATTGAGCGTGACAGTCACTCATTTGGGTATTTTGTCACGCACTCCCGCCACACATTGTATTTCTCACGCAGAAAAACTATTTATAGTATATTTAATATGCCGCAGCGCCAAAATTTCTCTCTCACTGTGGATCTGCTAGGAATCAAGCGCGTCTCCCCTGGAGTAGTCGAGCCTGCCACTTTTCAGCCAATCAAAAATAAGAAAGGGAGATAGCCAATCAGAAAATAGCACTATTGTATCTGGGTAAGATTTAACGCAACAACCAATGAAAAAAAGCATATCTTGGAATTGTTCACGTGATTTAGCTACATCTTCCGAAAGTTTTGTTCACCCACAGAGGAAACCACTGGAACTCGAGCATCACTCTGAGCACAAAGTCATAATCTCCTGTTTTAATTTTACAACAAATTCACAACTTGTTTGACACAAATGACAACTTGACTGCTGTTAGAGAATGTTTCCCAGATAATTAGCATCAGTTTTTCATGATTGTCTGTAATTTAGCCAACAGTTTTACTGCCTGTTCACTGACAACACCTGTTCAGAACAAGTGCAATACCGTTCAAAAGTTTGGTTTGGGGTCGGTACGATTTTTTATGTTTTTAAAAGAAGTCTCTTCTGCTCACCAAGGCTGCATTTATTTGATTAAAAATACAAAACAAACCCAGCAATATTGTTAAATATTATTTCAATGTAAAACAGCTTTTCAATTTCGTGGTCACTCCGAGTTACGTCGGATGACGACGAATGGGGTTTCCCTTAGAAAGCCTTAGAAAGTCAACTTTGAGTATTAAAAAACGAGCCAATGGCAAAGAAATGCCATTGTTCTGCGGAATTTGCATGACGTAACTCCGTCCCACCTCGTGGGTATAAAAGGAGGACGCCAGCAACATGCAGTTATGTTTTCGCTTCGGAGCCAAGAGTTTCTCTTCACTCCGCAAGCCATCTCTGAATTGTCAGCTTCACAAACGAAATCCTCTGGTGTTGGTGTGACGCGATCTCCAGCGAGCGCGTGCTTCCTGCTTATCTGTGCAGTGGTTTGCAGTGTTTCTCTCACAAAAGAGCTTGCACGCGGCACGTCTTTTTAAAGATGCCTCGCCCGTGCACTTCTGGTTGCGGCAGATTAGTGTCTGACTCTGATGGGCACGAGCGCTGTCTAGTATGTTTGGGCATGGATCATGCTAGAGCAGCGCTCGTGGATGACTCATGTTCTCTATGCGGGAACATGACCATCGCGTCACTTAGGTCGAGACTCAATGAACTCGCAAGAGTGAGAGTCCCCTCATCCACACTCCGATCTAGTGCTCCCTCGCGGGGTGCTACTTCGGTTGGTGGCCAGGGTGACCTGAGGGTTACAGTCTGGAACAAGGCGCCGACTATTTGTCCGCGACCCCAGCCCCCCTCCTCTTTGACGGTGCCCGCTAGCGAACCTCCGATTCCTGCGGGTCGACCTTCGGGTGGCCCGTGAGTTTCGGTTGAAGCTACAGAGGATGATGCTATGTCTGTAGCAGCATCACAAGGTGGGTCCGAATCTTCTGGAAGTGAGGACTCAGCGCAGCTGCCACCTTCCGGTGTGCATACGGTTGTGCCTGAGTCTGATCCGGAGATGACGGCCATGCTTTCCCGGGCAGCCGCGAGCATCGGTCTAGAGTGGAGGCCTCCACCCTGTCCTGAGCGCTCGCGGCTGGACGATTGTTTTTTGGGTAAGGCCGCCGCCCCGCATCCACGGCAAACCCCAATACCTTTCTTCCCGGACGTGCATGATGAGATCTCGAAGTCCTGGAAGACCCCCCTGTCTTCTCGGGACTGCTCGCTGGTCTCATCCGCCTTTCCTCCCCTCGATGGGGCAGCTGCCCGTGGGTACACTGGGCTTCCCCCGGTTAAACGCTCTGTTGCGATGCAACTGTGTCCTCAGAGTCCTTCTTCTCGTGGCGAGCCTAGGCACCCATCAAAGGCCTGTAGATTTTCGTCTACTCTGGTGGCGAAGTCTTACAGAGCGGCGGGACAGGCAGCTGCTTCTTTGCATGCGATGGCCACTCTGCAGGTCTACCAGGCCCAGATGCTCAGAGACATGCACTAGGGTAGGACAGACCCAGGGCTCTTTGATGAGCTGCGCGCCGCAACCGACCTTGCCCTCCGAGCGACGGAGGTAGCCGCGCGCTCCCTGGGCCTGGTGATGTCCACTTCGGTGGTCCAGGAGCGACACCTCTGGCTGAACCTGGCCGACATGCGGGATACCGTGCGGACTCGTCTGCTCGATGCACCCCTGTTCCAGGCCGGCCTCATCGGCGGCGCAGTTGAGGATTTCACCCAACAGTTCTCAACTGCACAGAAACAGACTGAGGCCATCAAACATATTCTGCCCCGCCGACCCGCTGCTGCCTCGACGTTGGCCGGGCAGACGCCTCAGCCTGTTTCCCGCCGAGGGCGCCCTCCTAAGGCTCCCGCCCCTCCCGCTCGGCCAAAGCAGCAGCCTTCACCCAGGCCCAGTCGCGGAGGAAGCCGTAGGAAGGCACCACAGCCCTCTCCAGCCCCGCCCCCCGCCAAGCGCCGGGCCAAGCGGCGCTCCTGAGACGGGCTGCTCAGGGATGATAGTTGTTTCTCAGGAGATGGTAGCAGGACCACTCCTTCCCCCGGTGGAGGGCCGGGGGAGAATCTTTTGTTCTCCACTCCCCGCTGCTCACCCACGGGTGGGCAGCACCCTAATGTGGTTAGAGAAAGAAACAATCCCCTCATCCCTGAGCTCACAGAGTTCTCGGACGACACAGAGCGCCGCCCCCAAGCCGTGCTCTCCTCGTCCCCCTCTGTCCCAGAGTCGGTTGACACGGCGTGCCGTCCACGGACCGCTTCGCCCTTGTCCCGCTCTGTCGCCAGACCCCTGGCAGAGCAGGCCCCCGTGGGACGACCTTCCTGGTCCTTCCCTGGCCCCCTCTGCCAGGGCGCGGTTGTTAACTGTGCCCCCACACCGGGCCGCTATGCCGTCCACGTCTGGGCCAGTTACTCCGCTTCGCTGACCCTCCGGGGGGACGCCTGTGGTTCGCATGACCCCGCTGGTTCAGTTCCTGGGAGCCTGGCTAGAGCTTCCCCATCTGTCCCGCTGGGTCGCCCGAACCATCAGGCTCGGCTATGCGATTCAGTTCGCACGGTCTCCTCCCCGCTACAGGGGAGTCCGCTCCACTTTGGCCGGTGGCAATGCCCCCATCATGGGAGCAGAGATTGCCACCCTGCTGGCGAAGGGTGCAATCGAGACTGTCCCTCCAGCCGAGATGAGGTCCGGCTTCTACAGCCCTTACTTCATTGTCCCCAAGAAAACCGGTGGGTTACGACCGATCCTGGACTTGCGCGTGCTGAACCGCTCCCTTCACAGAATGTCGTTGAAGATGCTCACCGCCAAGCGCATTTTCGAATGTGTTCGGCCCCAGGATTGGTTTGCAGCGATCGACCTGAAGGACACCTACTTTTATGTCTCCATTCTTCCTCGACACAGACCGTTCCTCCGGTTTGCTTTCGAGGGGCAGGCATACCAGTACGCGGTCCTCCCTTTCGGGCTAGCCCTGTCTCCTTGCGTCTTCACGAAGGTCGTCGAGGCAGCCCTTGTTCCCCTTCGGGTTCACGGGGTTCGCATCCTGAACTATCTCTACGACTGGCTTATCCTAGCTCACTCTCGAGACCAGGTTTGTGAACACAGGGACCTTGTGCTCCGGCACCTAGCTCGTCTGGGCCTTCGGGTCAACTGGGAGAAGAGCAAACTTTGCCCCGTGCAGAGGATCTCTTTTCTCGGTATGGACATCGACTCGGTCGCCATGTCCGTGCAGCTTACGAGCGAGCACGCGCAGTCAATGCTGACTTGTCTGAGACAAATTCAGGGCAAGAGTGCGGTTCCACTGAAATATTTTCAGAGGCTCCTGGGGCAAATGGCATCTGCAGCCGCGGTGACGCAGCTCGGATTGTTTCATATGAGACCGCTTCAGCTTTGGCTTCGTGACCGAGTCCCGAGATGGGCATGGCAACAAGGCACGCTCTGAGTATCACTTACTCCGACCTGCCGTCAGACCTTCAACCCGTGGTCGAACCTCAGTTTTCTCAGGGCAGGTGTCCCCCTGGAACGAGTTTCCCGGCATGTTGTTGTCTCAACAGATGCCTCCACCACGGGCTGGGGCACCATGTGCCGACGAGCTCTCACGGCTTCAGCCCCTCCCTGGAGAATGGCGACTCCATCCCCAGTCGGTTCAGCTGATTTGGGACCAGTTCGGGGACGCACAGATAGATCTGTTTGCCTCCCACGACTCGACCCATTGCGACCAGTCTGCGACCAGCCCCCCTGACCGAGGGCACGCTCGGCCCGGATGCTCTGGCGCACAGCTGGCCACGGGGCCGCAAATATGCGTTTCCCCCAGTGAGCCTTCTTGCGCAGGTTTTGCGCAAGGTCAAGGAGGACGAGGAGCAGGTCCTTCTGGTTGCGCCGTACTGGCCCACCCGGACTTGGTTCTCCGAACTGGTGCTCCTCGCGACAGCACCTCCTTGGCCAATTCCTCTGAGGAAGGACCTCCTTTCTCAGGGACGGGGAACCCTGTGGCACCCTCGTCCCGATCTTTGGAACGTGTGGCTCCTGGACGGGACGAGGCAGGTTTGAGTACCCTACCACCAGCGGTGGTGGCTACCATCACTTCTGCTAGAGCATCGTCCACGACACACGCCTAAGCGTTGAAGTGGAACCTCTTCGTCAACTGGTGCTCTTCTCGCCGAGAAGACCCCCGGAGGTGTTCGGTCAGTGTCGTGCTTTCCTTCCTTCAAGATGGGTTGGAGCGAAGGCTGTCTCCCTCCACCCTCAAAGTTTATGTTGCCGCTATTGCCGCACACCATGACTTGGTGGAAGGTAAATCTTTAGGGAAGCACGACCTAATCGTCAGTTTCTTGAGGGGAACGAGGAGACTGAATCCTCCTCGCTCTCCTCTCGTTCCCTCTTGGGACCTCACAGTGGTTCTAACTGCCCTGCAGAGTGCTCCCTTTGAGCCTCTGCAATCAGTGGAGCTGAAGTTCCTGTCAATGAAGACAGCGCTCCTGGTTGCATTGGCCTCTCTCAAGAGGGTTGGGGACCTGCAAGCATTCTCCTTTGGAATTCGGGCCGGCTTACTCTCACGTGATCCTGAGACCCCGGCTTGGATATGTGCCCAAGGTTCCTACCACTCCCTTCCGGGACCAGGTGGTGAACCTGCAAGCGCTGCCCTTGGAGGAGGCAGACCCAGCCTTGGCACTGCTCTGTCCAGTACGCGCTCTCCGCGCCTATGTAGACAGGACGCAGTGTTTCAGGACCTCAGACCAGCTCTTTGTCTGTTATGGTGGGAAGCTGAAGGGAAAGGCTCTCTCCAAGCAGAGGTTTTCTCACTGGATAGTGGACACCATTGCTTTGGCATACCAGCAGCAAGGTCGACCGTGCCCCCTTGGTGTGACTGCCCACTCCACCCGGAGTGTGGTATCCTCTTGGGCTCTAGCGTATGGCGCCTCACTAACAGACATCTGCAGAGCTGCAGGCTGGGCGACACCTAACACATTCACCAGATTCTACAATCTCCGAGTGGAGCCAGTGTCCTCTCATATACTCGCTTCAACTAGCTAGTACTGGACCCGCTCAGGTGTCTTCGCTTGCTCGCCATTCTACACCACGGACTGGAGACGTGCGATATTTTCCTCAGGTGAGCTTCTCCGCAAGCCCTGAGTTCCTCCAGCACCCCTGATGCTAGCGCCAGTGTCTATTGCCTGAGCGTCGGCTAGGTGCCTCCCGTGTGCATGGTCCCTCCCCGGAGCTACCCCCACACGTGTATTTCCACTGTAAGCCTCTCTGAGCATGTGTCTTTCCCTTGGCAAGCCACCTTGCCACCCCTGAGGTTGAAATATTCCACCTGCGGCTGGACACCTCAGTATTCTCCATATGTTTCCTTCGGGTCATATGTGTATTTCTAAATGCCCCACCCCCCCCCCCCCCCCCCCCCCCCCCCCCCTGGGTTGGTGTTAATTGCATATTTCCTCTAACTATGGGATATGCTTCCCAGTGTACCTTGGTATTCCTGTGTTAAATAGGAGTCCTTCGTCCTTACAAGTCTCTCAAGGGCTCAGATTTACGCAGGGCACTGGAAGACAGCTGTGAAGGTGGCGTGATTAGACTGATAACCCCATTCGTCGTCATCCGACGTAACTCGGAGTGACCACGAAAGGGAACGTCTCGGTTACGTATGTAACCCTCGTTCTCTGAGTAGGGAACGGAGACGTTACGTCTTCCTGCCACTTCCGCTGTACCACGGGGATCGCCTGAGTTTAGTCTTGGCTCCTCAGCGAAGAAACATAACTGCATGTTGCCGGCGTCCTGTTTTTGTGCAAACAGTGATTCATTTTTTTCAGGATTCTTTGAAAGTTCAAGAGAAAAGCATTTCATTAAAAAATAAATATTTTGCATTATTATAAATGTCTTTACTGTCACTTTATATCAATTTCATGCGTCCTTTCTGAAGAAAAGTATTAATTTCTTTAAAAAAATAAAAAAATAAATAAATTGACCCCAAACTTTTGAACGGTAGTGTATGTTTTTGTTATCACGCGATGACTAACATATTGTCACATTATAAACATCTCTCTCTCCAATTACGATGAAAGGAAAACGTTTGAGTAATAGAGGCCCCTGGTTCCTTTTTTCAAAGGTGACTGTCTTATTTGGGAGGCTATCAAAGATCGCAGTCTTGGTTTTAAGTGCTTTCACATTCTAATGCCGATGCCGAGAGGTTTTTTTCGATGGTTGGTTTGAAGAAAACCTCAACACGAAACAGCTTGTCTCTGGACGGGAGATTGTCCTTATGACCCTGAAAAAGACTGGGCTTGAGCCGAACTTTTTCAAATGGGAGCCAACACCACAAATGATAAAGGTGTCCAAAAAGGCAACAAACACTTACAATAAACAACACCAGTCATAATCTCTCTCTCTCTCTCTCTCTCTCTCTCTCTCTCTCTCTCTCTCTCTCTCTCTCTCTCTCTCTCTCTCTCTCTCTCTCACACATCTCAATGTATGACACAGTCACACACACACACACACACACACACACACACACACGCGGAAATTTAATAAATACTTTGTATTTGGTTTTATTGTCAATGCCATGTGTCAAATCTTTTCTTCTGCAATTCTGAGCAAGTATTAATAACAACAACAAAAACACTAATAATAATATTATTAATGAAACACCCCCATTCCCATGACCCATCCCATGACACCCCACACCCCCCCCCCCTCCCACACACACACACACACACACACACACACACACACAAAGAGGTGTCACTCTTGCCTGTCTTCGAAACTTGAGAGCCCTGTACCCATAATTTAGACATGGAAACAAAATTATGAAACAATTAGATATTAACTACACTATATCCAAACATCAAGAACAATCTATACTCATTACAGCAAAATAAATATTTACTTAACTGGTACTAAACAAGTTAAGATTCTTCATGAGCTGAGCCCTAAGCTACTCTTACGATAATGGTCTCAGTGATGCTCCATTATAGGTGACGTTAGATCAGATGCACTGCATGCATGAACTAACATGTCCGTCACCTTACACTGGAATGCACGCAGCATTGTGCCGGCTTGCCTCTGAGTAATTATTTTCTGCATCCACTCCAACTTCACTCAGTTGTTTAATATTAGCATCATATGTCTTGAGTAATCCAAGTTTGGATTAGTTTAACTACACTGCACAAAAATTGCATAATGCTTTTTCAGATATAAATGTTCATGCAGTGTGTAAATATAGCTGTTTGTGAATGTAAAATGTCTTCAATGTTTCAAAGATCAAAGTTCACAATAAATGGAGTTATCAGTAATTCCAGTCTTACTTCCTGCACAAACCTATTGCTTTGTAACAAATTATCATAATACCAGCCTATGGTCTTCATTGGTTGCCCGTGAACAACATAGTCTTTGACCTGCCCTCAAACACTAGTTGTAGCTGAGGCCTGGAAGAGTTTGGTTTGTGTTGTTGACATGTCAAGAATGCACTTTTTCTGTACTGTGAAAGCAAATCCACTTTGATGCACTTCCAAAGGATAAGGACTCATGCTTGAATTGATACAGTAAAACTGCTGCCATTGTTAGGGGAGCGCGGGGCACAACCTAACGCGGGGTTAAATGTAACACAAACGTTTTACATAGTTAGTCAGGATCAAGCCAGTTGTGTTTCTGCTCTTTTTTTCTCGCTGCCAAAACACGCTCTCCCGTGAATTTGTGGAAAGTTTTGATAAGATTTTGTGAAGATACTGGACAAAGAGTGTTTTGACACCATGCAAGTAAATTTTTTTGTCATAGGTTTTTTTCGGTTTCTGAGTTGAGTGTGTACGTCACCAAATCTAACTTCATATTACCTTAATCACTGTCTTGTTGGCTAAAACATAGCACCGTTTTGAAACGTCAGCAACTCCTAGCAACTGTTAGCTAGGCTTAAAATATTTTTTACACAGCAGGGTTAGTTCTAGCACAGTGTTACAACTAAGCCGCCAAGTGTACAATGATAATCAAATGAAAACAGGGACAGGGAGCCACACAACTTTTCAGGTTTGAGTATTTATTTATATATTTAACTTAGTTTGACTTTCACACACAATGTTGGAATTTTTTTTTTTTTTACAATTTTGTTAACTATGCATTGATCACTTGTTTATTAAAAATATTGCCTGTTTTTAATGCAATAAACCCTTTAAAATGTGATTTTAAGCTTGCTTTTATTGCTATTATTACTGTTATTATTAATAATAATAATAATTTTGCATGCAGCTGCCACACACAAATATAATTAAATTGCAATTACAATATTTGATGATTTTATTTGCGTATTAATTTTTTGCAAAACTGTGCAGCTCTTTTCCTCTCCATGATATTGATCCATAATAGAAGGATGATTGGATGAGGGATGAATGTATGGATATCTATCTATACAGATACACAAACAATATCAAACTATACAGATACAATATTACTGAATTGTGTCTTACACAAGTGTTACAACTAACCCCTCTGTCTGTTACAATTAACCCCGCATATGGGGTAAGTTGTAACATTTGCAATTCTGTCACTTTCAGTGCAACTGTAAGGAAATGGTAGGTCCTAGAAAAAAAACTTGTCCATTTGTAGCAGAGATGTGTATGTTGCTTGTGTAAAAAAAAGATGAATCTAACTTAATAATTAGTTTTTTGACATACGCAGTAAGCGGTAGACCAATCACAACCACTGACCTCACCAACCTATAATAGCAGAGTAGACCAGTCACAACAGACTGGGCCATCTGGCCAATGAGAGCAGAGTAGATCCGCGAGTAGAGAGCGAACCGTTTCAGACACAGTTAGAAAAGAGGTGATGCTGCAACGTATATTATGAGAAATTTAAAGTGTTTTCTGACCTTGGATACATGTAAACCTATTCTAGGAGACCTCCAAAACAAAACTAGGAACTTTTATAATAGCATAATTGGGGCACTTTAAGACTCTTTAAGATAGCGGATTGTGGAACCGTGAGTGACACAGAGCCTTGTAGCTCCTTTCCATATTTATAGAAACATGCATCTCGCATGGTGTGCACGTTCTTGCCAAGGGCAAAGTTAAGTACAGCTAAGCAGCTGTCTGCATGCGTTTGCATGAGAGACACGCCATGACATGAGCGATGTTGAGATGTAAAACATCTCTGACCAGTAGAACATTATTTTGTACATATCACACACCCTTCAATTAGGCAGTGTCACAGCTTCTCAATGTCTGCTGCATGGACGTGGGTAAGAAAGATGGACACATACATTTGAAAGCTTCGGTTTTGCTGTGAACCAGCTCTAAGGACAGTGGATGTGAGAAGTGGTGAATATTTAATTTATGCCCTTGCATCAGGGAATGAGACAATTCTGTGCATCTGATTAAAAGATGAGGAGTCTTACATCAACAGCTGCTTTTGTATTTGTTATTCACAGTTTACCACACAACAGGAAAGAAACACAATTAAACACAAGGGTGTATCATCTAATTGGAGCTGAGGGGAACAGAAGGAAAAATGTGGTGTTGTTGTTGCTATTACGTCCAGATTACATAGGCCTGGTCCCCCATCTGCCACAGTCCTAAGCATGAGTGGTGCCGATCTAGCCTAGGGTCCTCCATATGTACTCGCTTCTACTAAGTCATTATTATGAGCCTCACTATTTAACACTGATTACAGCCTAAACAAACATGTAAAAGATACAATGACTGTAACACTAAATTAAGTCTGTCGCTGCATTAACACTGCAAGACCTAATGAACAGATTTAATATTTTGAGACATCATATATTCCCTTTGGAAGGAACTCAATGCCACGTCAGCTGATGCAATGCAGATGTGTCCTGCAGGACACATCCAACAAGCCAATCATGGCCGATCCAGTGATGTGGTCACAAAGTGCTCCCCTTCTATGCTTTTAGAAGAAAATTAATTATTCTCCCTCCCACTCCGAGGAGGGAGTTGGGCTATAGAGGATTGTGATTAGAGGAGAATAAAGAGTTAGGTTGAACTGGCATAGGGTGTTTGGCTCCCCAGTAATATATTCGGCAGCAGAGCTGACAGATGTTTAAGAGGATCATCTATGATAGTTATATCTCTTCTCTGGCACCTTTGAAATCTGGGTATTAAGTGTGGTTGTGCTCATTCCCATTGTGCCCTCACTCTCTGAGGAGAGTGGTGGGGTATAATAATTCTGTTTTTAAAGGAGAATAAAGTTTTCCTCCTTCCCCCTCTGGCGAGATGCTGTGGTTCGGATGCAGTGATGTCACAAGGTGCTACCCAGCGTATAAAAAGGGCACCTGAAAACATTTAAATGTGTTCAGGGAGCTGCTTATCTGTGTACTGTGTGAAGATTGAAGTGTGTGAAACAAAAAGAGAAGGAAATATGGCGAGCAAACCGTTTAAACTCTGTGTCCCTCCATGCCCGCATTTCATAATGCCTGGCGATGGTCACGGACCGGTATGTGTGTTATCTGTCTAGGAGTGGAGTATGTACGTTAAGCCCTCTAGGGGGCTGGATGCATTCATTGTATACAAAATAAATAAGGGTCTTATCTAGCCTAATGTTCTGTCATTTTCACAAAAAAAGAAAAAAGAAAATGAAAGATCGTTTTCCTAGATAAGACCCTTCTTCCTCGGCTGGGGTCGTGTAGAGCCCTTTGAAGCTGCATTGAAACTGCAAATTGGACCTGGCTTCAACCCTTTGTTTGCCTTTGAAGTCCACTATATGCAGAAAAATCCTGGAATGTTTTCCTCAAAAACCTTAATTTCTTTTCGACTGAAGAAAGAAAGACATAAACATCTTGGATGACATGGGGGTGAGTAAATTATCAGGAAATTTTAATTCTGAAGTTTACTAATCCTTTAAAACCCCACTGCTGAATTGATATACACTATTCCAGTGGGATGCTCGAATTTGATACTAAAAAGAAAAACAGTTTTTTTTTTTTTTTTGTCTTGACTTGCATACAAAAAAAATATCAGTTCCAGATATTGGTAAAGACATTAGTTGACAATGTATATTTCTAACAGTTACAGTTTGAAGATTCCAGAGTCAGCGGAAACAAGATGAGCTACAGCTAGAAAATACTGTGTATTGACATTCTGAAACACTGGTTCCTGTAAAAGCGATCAGAACTTACATGAGAATGGAAAGCACTCAGCAACAGAGGATGAGAATATGGCTGGTGCTGGGGGAGCCCAGTGCTTGTTTAAATTGCCTATAAGAAGGATGGTGTACATGTGTGCTCTGAGGGTTTCACATCAGATGGTTTTAACATCAACTCTCCCCGAACCATCCGGTGAACAGCCATCCTGAAAGTAGTGCAGTTTAGAGATACTGAGGATGTCCAACCAAGGTGGACTGTGGGTAATAACACATAATGAATAAGCATCTGGAAACTGTAGATAACACACAAGAAAAAAAAATGTGTTCTGTGTATCTGATTTGTACATTGGGCAACTTCACTCTCAAATGTTTTCTTTCTATGATTCACACTTTTTATTTTCTCTTTCAGATTGAGAAAACAGTACATTCATTCTCCAAACATTGGTGTTTCCCCAACCCCCCTCTCATATTACCCACCCATCCAACACGTGTCAGTTACAATTGCATGAAGATTGCTAGAATACATCTGCAAGAAAATCAACAATTAATAAATTAAATAAATAAATACATGTGCAAAAAAGAAATAAAGAAATTATTACACTCTCAAATGTTTTCTAATTTGAATCACAGGATGAATGTGGATATTCTTGATTTTTCTATAAACAGTCCAAAAAAACAAGATCAAATGAAAATGTGAGTGGTCCAAATGACAGTGGTGTTTACTCATGCAAAATGCACACTTTAAAGGTAAACGGAAAAGGTATTGGTAACTTACTGGCAGGACTTTATCTTTTAAGTTTACATTCCATTAACCCTAAAACACAACGTGTATAAACAAGTAAAGTATAGCAAAAGTAACACCTGTGAAAATTTAAAATGGAAAATTCTTTCATATTAATAAAGAATATTGCATTTTTACTATTGTTACTATTATTACTGACTTACTGAAGGGAGAAACCATTTTGAAGCGCTGCCTTTTGGGTTTTACTGAAATAATTTAATAAATAAGTGGATATTCGTTTTGTAATCGGGTCAGAAAATTGAAAGAGCGCAGTGTCTGTTGTCCAGTAAAACTTTGCCAGACTGATTGCTTAGAAAAAAAATAGCACAAATGCATGACTTGACAAATAATAATTTAAGCAAAAAGTCAGTTATACAGTTCATCTAAGAGCCACAAAAAAAAAAAAAATATTTGGCATTCCTCTTTTAACAATTAATAAAATAACCTGAAATGTGTCTACCTCCACCTTAAAAAAAAAACTCTCCAGCTATTTAAAGAAGGTATCAATGCAGCATTTAGACATGTACCAGAAGCCAAATTCCTGCTGCCACGTTATCTCTACACTGCACAGGTCTTCAACCAGAATCCTTTCTGTGATGCGCCTTCATCCGTCTGGACAGCTGCCAAAACACAGTGCTGGCCAGCTATTGAAGAATGCCAGGTAGGGCGAAGGAATCAGAGCTTCTGATGGAGCCTTGTCAAATGTTTGATGTTCTCCCAGAGTTGGTATTGTCTGTTGACAGCAGATCTCAGGAAGAGATGATTACACAGATTCCAAAGCCACTGAGATCAATCTTCATGTTGTAATGAAGCATATGCTTGAGCTGGAATTGTGGCCTGTCTCTGAAGACTAACAGCTTGCCCTTTCAGCAGCTCATTATATAGAAGCAAGTCTCATTTATTCCCCAAACCCAACATGACGATGAGACTAAATATACTAGATGGCACAAAATTGTTAACTAGATGTTTAAATGTTTAAAAGAAAATATGATGTTTACTTACTTTTGCACATGCAAAAGGGGTTATCTGGCTGTTGTTAAGTTGTTTTTCATGTGTTGCTATGTGGTGGCAACATTCAATACATTTTAATTCTTAAGAAAAAAAATGTTAACAATATTTTTTCCTTACAATTACAGAAAAATCTTATCCCTGAATCTGATAGAGTCAGAATTTTTCCATTTAGATTTTAGAACTTTATTTAGAACTATCCCTTTAAGAAGCACTGTTAAGGACAAAGACATTTCAATTTTCTTGATCTTTGGAATGTTTCTAGCATTGATCCAAGACATCAATCCACAGCCAAGCCTAAAATTCTTTTGACCAGGTTGTTAATTAAGTTGGTAACTTCAGCCCAGAAAAACAACCTACTTTGCAGTCTTAAGAGACTCTTTGCCCCATTTGAGAAATCCTCCTGTAAACTCCACCATGTGCGCTTCGCTAAGCCCAGAAGAACCCTGACAACAGCAATAAAACCTCACCTAAAGCAGTGTTGTGTCATTTAGCATGATATCAGTTTTTTTTTTTTCATGAGACTATTTTAGCATGCTGCATGCTCAACCCAACATAGAGGCTCATAAAAGCAGACTATTCTTTAGAGACATCCAAACCCTTCCAAGAGACTTTATCATCTTCAAGACACTAGTAACCTCAAGATCACCCTTTTTGAGATGTTCCAGAGTATTTCCCATCTCTCTCGCCTCTTCTCTCTCCTATGGAAACAATTATCATGGGTTCTTCTCCTCAACTCCTCTTGCACTACACACAAAATTACCTTTTCAGGCATGGACATTCAAGGCTGGTGCTCAGCAGAGGTCCTCAGGCAGTAACACAAGTGGTCTTACCCCTGTGAGGCAGGTGGGAGTTATTAAAAGCGTGCAGTTGCCAAATTCTTTCACAGTTTTCATCTGGAAGTGATGAAGTGTTGCATGGCAAGGCACCACCTGTTGGCACACCTACTGAGCCCTGGGAACAAGGCAAGGGTGTTCTTCCCTCAGGAACTGGAGGACTTGACATGAAACATACTTGACATACCAGTCACTGTTGAGAGAGGTTCTTGGTGTGTTTTTGTTTTCTGGGTTTGATATATTGATGCATGTATTCATTATAAGGTATTGAGACTGAAGCATTGTACAACACAAAAATAATTATTGTGTCTTTCCAGCTTGGTTAGGTCATTTGCAATCACCTCAATGGACACTTTTCACAGTTATTAACATCATAAATCTAGAAAAGTTTTATACATTTTCATTGTAAAAAATATTTTTTTTAAATTCATAAAGAAATATATAAACTATCAACTATGACAACTTTCACTTCTGAGAACCCTCGGAAATGTGAAAAGGGTCCTTGATCTAGACTCATAAAAAAATAACTCCCATCTGTATGCAATTATTTGCCCTCTTCAATAAAACTGTAGAAACACCACACCATTTTGAATTTAACTTATGTACAAACTTTGAACATTGGGTAAAACATTTGCGAATAAAGCACCGTTTCCATTGTATCTCAGTAGAGAGCATAAAATTTGTATGTGCATTTTTGGAATTTATGCGCATCTTGGCATTTCCATCCCGCATTTTTTTATGCAATATTCCAACATTCGCATAAAAGATAGTTTGATGAAAACATAGTTACTGATGAATGAGCTATCAAACTAGCAGATGGAAAGCTGTAATTTTCAGCAAAAATATTATATTTAAGTGAACTTGGCTGGCTTTTTGGCCATATTCTCAGCTAAAGACCCTCATATACCAAAAGTTAAGGTGTGTGTACATGTATAAGGAGCATGAGTTACGGGACCCAGATCCCAGAGATTTACACGCAGCTCTTTAATGGTGAGCATGACAGCCCAGCAGCCTCACCAGGCCATGGATTATGTTCTTCTGGAAATGCTCGACAGATCACCCCAGCTGCTCAGACTTATCATGCCAAAAGTTGTTGTTCTGGCTAGGGTCCACTGGCCAGGAGAGAAGAACCAGCAGCTGTTCTTTGTTATACATATTTCCATTTCCCCAGTTCTTCAAGAGAGGAACAAACCACTTTGTTGAATCTGGCCTAATACATGTTGCAGCAAATGAGAGGTGGGTCTTTTGCGTTGTGTGATCATGAGGCCCCATGATTGACTAACTTTGTTGGCAGTTCGGAACACATTTTTGAGGGTTTTAAGATTTGAAAAAAATCTTTGCAGTTCAAAAAGTCAAAACCTTTGTGGGTAACACTTTAGAATACTGTATCTTAATGCATAGGTAATACGGAATTATTGCAGAACTAATAGGTAATTATTTATGAACACTTCAGTCACTACTATTAAATACTAAGGAAGATGTGTTAACTAATCGGTAAGTAATATCATTTTTATATTGGGTTAAGTAACAATTAACTAATCAATAACTACTGAATTCAGTCATGCCTCCTGAAGAACTACTATTAAGTATCTACTAATTAAGGTTCAACAAAAATAACTCTGAAGTAACTACTAATGAACAGTCACACAATTAGCCATTACAATAATCAGGTTGGTCTTTTTCTTTATTACCAATGTGTAGTAATGTTCAGTGTAGTTGGAGGAAGAAGAAGACGGGGTCGGCGAAATTGGGACTCGCACTTTATTATCCACAATAAAAATAAACAAACAGGGTGCGCTCGTGCGCGGCCGCCGTGTCGCTTCACCACGGCAAACAAAGAACAAACAAACAGCACAAATACAGGCTCAGTTCAACGCGTCCACAAGTCCCGTGCGAGTCCCAGGTCTCTCTCTCCTTCTCACTCTCAGCCGGCAGCTTATATGCAGTCTCCACGCCAATTACTGCAATCAGACACAGGTGTTCGTTATCTGCACTTGACCCACTTACTCACCGCGCGGCTCGCTGACTTCTCTCCCGCTACAGACTTCGCGGAACCACGCCCCCCTCGCCACATACCCCCACCGCCCGTCTCAGGCCGGGGAGCCGTCCGGCCTGCAGCCTCCCCCCCCCCCCCTCCTGGAGAGGAAGTCAGCCACAACCATCTGTGCACCCGGCCTGTGGATCACCTGGAACTTAAAAGGCTGTAAAGCAAGATACCAACGAGTGATCCGCGCGTTGGTATCCTTCATGCGGTGGAGCCACTGCAGGGGAGCGTGGTCCGAACAGAGGGTGAACTCCCGCCCCAGGAGGTAGTAGCGGAGGGTGAGAACAGCCCACCTGATGGCCAAACACTCTTTCTCAATGGTGCTGTACATCGCCTCTCTCTTAGAGAGCTTGCGACTGATGTACAGCACCGGCCGCTCTACACCCTCCACCTCCTGGGACAGGACCGCGCCCAGCCCCCTGTCCGATGCGTCAGTCTGCAGGATAAAAGGAAGAGAGAAGTCAGGAGCATGCAAAAGCGGGCCGCCACACAGAGCAGCCTTTATCTGGGTAAAGGCCTGCTGGCAGTGCTCCGTCCACTGGACCGTATCTGGCACTTCCTTTTTAGTTAGATCAGTCAGCGGGCTAGCGAGGTCCGAATAATTAGGCACAAACCTCCTGTAATATCCCGCTAGCCCCAGGAACTGTCTAACCTCCTTCTTGGTCTTAGGTCTCGGGCAGGTCGCAACTGCTGCCGTCTTATCAATTTGGGGACGCACCTGTCCGTGACCCAAGTGGAAACCCAGATACCTTACTTCCACGCGCCCAATTGCACACTTCTTCGGGTTGGCCGTGAGGCCCGCCCTTCTCAGCGTCTTCAGGACAGCCCGCAAATGCTGCATATGACGCTGCCAATCGGTACTATAGATGATAATATCATCCAAGTAGGCAGCGGCATATGCAGCATGCGGCCGGAGAATCTTGTCCATCAGACGCTGGAAGGTCGCTGGAGCCCCGAACAACCCGAAAGGAAGGGTAACAAATTGGTGTAATCCAAACGGCGTCGTGAAAGCTGTTTTTTCTTTGGACATTGGAGACAAGGGGATCTGCCAATAACCCTTTGTTAAGTCCAATGTCGAATAAAAACGAGCCGTGCCCAGCCGATCAAGCAATTCGTCAACCCTGGGCATTGGATAGGCATCAAATTTGGACACCGCGTTCACCTTTCTATAGTCGACACAGAAGCGGATCGAGCCGTCCGTTTTAGGCACTAAGACTATCGGGCTCGCCCAGTCACTGCTCGACTCTTCTATTACCCCCAATTCCAACATAGATTCTAATTCAGTCTGAACTACCTTTTTCTTGTGTTCAGGCAAACGATACGGGCGGCAACGTACCACTACCCCAGGTTCCGTCTCAACGTGGTGCTGAATGAGGTTCGTCCGACCAGGCAGAGGAGAAAACACATCCGCAAACTCGGCTTGAATATTTTTCACGTCAGTGAGCTGGGAGGGCGAGAGGTGATCTCCACCAAGAGCCAGCGCGAGAGATTGCGATTTTGCGCTCGCCTCAGGCCCGAGATCCTCCTCTCCACTCACCACCGTCGCCAGCATCACTGACTCTGCCTCAACCCACTTTTTGAGGAGGTTGAGGTGATAGATTTGATGTGCTCCACCTCTGTCTGTACGGGCTACCTCATAGTTAAGATCATTAACTCGCCGTGTGACCTCAAAGGGCCCTTGCCACTTTGCGAGTAATTTAGAGCTGGAAGTAGGGAGTAATACAAGTACCTTATCTCCCGGTGCAAATTGGCGGAGTCTAGTTCCCCTGTTGTACAGCTGACTCTGTCTGCCCTGGGCCTGTAACAAATTCTCCATTGATAGCCGCCCCAAAGTGTGGAGTTTTGTTCTCAGGTCCAGGACATACTGAATTTCGTTCTTAGCAGCGGTCGGTCCGTCCTCCCAAGTCTCTCTAAGAACGTCAAGCACCCCGCGGGGTTGCCGTCCATAGAGGAGCTCGAAGGGGGAAAACCCCGTGGAGGCTTGTGGGACCTCGCGTACAGCGAACAAGAGGGGTTCTAGCCATTTATCCCAATTTTTGGCGTCCTCGTGAACGAACTTACGAATCATGGCCTTCAAAGTGCGATTAAATCTTTCCACTAAGCCATCTGTCTGTGGGTGGTAGACGCTAGTGCGAATCGATTTAATGCCCAACAATTCGTAGAGTTCGCGAATCGTTCGTGACATGAACGCCGTGCCCTGATCAGTGAGAATCTCCTTGGGGATTCCCACTCGGGAGATTAGCGAGAAGAGTGCGCTCGCAACACTTTTAGCCGAAATGTTGCGAAGCGGAACTGCTTCTGGGTATCGCGTTGCGTAGTCTACCATAACCAACGCAAAGCGATGCCCTCGTGCCGACCGCTCTAATGGCCCGATGAGGTCCATACCAATTCTCTCGAAGGGGACCTGCATTAACGGAAGGGGGCACAATGGTGCTTTTGGATTGGCCGGTGGATTCACCAACTGACATTCACGACAAGACGCGCACCACCTGCGCACGTTCTCGTGAATGCCCGGCCAGAAGAACCGGGCCATGAGACGGTTTAGTGTCGCCGCCTGCCCTAAATGCCCGGCCATTGGGTTAGAGTGAGCCGCCTGAAAAAGCATTTCCCGGCGGCTTTTAGGAACCAACAACTGTGTTGTATCTTCTTTTGTCTGGGCGTCTTGGGTCACCCGATACAACCTATCTTTTAAAACAGCAAAATAGGGATAAGAGAGCGGTTGGTCTGGGTGGAGGAGCTGGCCGTCGATGGAGCGGACCTGATTGAAGGCGTTCTTTAGTGTCTCATCCTGGGACTGCTCCAGGGGAAAATCATCGCGCTCGGAGAGAACCGTTCTCTCCAGAGCCCTCTGTTCCCCTGCAGCAGTACCCGTTGGTCCCGGCTCAGCATCCCCCAGCTGAACAACCGCTGTCTTTCCCCTGTTTTGTTTTTTCCAAGAGGCACCCGCTGATAATACCCCCAATAATTCGTTAAAGGCCGGCCAATTCGTTCCCAGAATGAGCGGATGCCGGAGGTGCGGGTTAACGGCCACCTCCACACTATGCTTTTGCCCCCTGAATTGAACTACGACCGACATTAACGGGTATCTCACCACCACCCCATGCACACACCGCACCTTAACCATGCGGCTGCCATCCAATGCCCCCGGTTGTATTAGACTTTGATGTATAGAGGTTTGGTTACAGCCTGAATCCACCAAAGCCTGATAAGTACCCCCCTTGATACTCACTGGTATCTGGTACAGGCCAGTTTGATCGGGGGCAGCCTGCGGCGCGTCGGGGACCCGGATCAGCGTCCCCACCTCCATAACCGGACACCGATCTACAAAGTGTCCCGGGTCCCCGCAGCGCCAACAGGCCGGCCCAGGCCTCCCCGCCGCTCCAGTGGCGGGAAGCGGGTCAAGGAATTGGCGTGGAGAGTGCAGGGCTGCCGGACTCGGGACGGGGTAGTCGGTTGAAGCGGGCCCCCTGGGTGGGGCCCGGGACGCAGGGACGGGCTCCGCCGGTGTCCCTGTCCTCCACCTTGGCGCCGGCCGGGGCACCAGCCCCCCGCGAGACCTGGGAAGGGGCACAGGTTTGGGAAGAGAAGGGGTAGAGAGAGAGTGAGAGAGAGATGGAGAGAGAGAAGCCGATGGAAGGGGCTCGCCGACCCCTGAGCACGCCACCATGTGGTCTTCCGCCAGGTGGATGGCCTGGTCCAGCGACGTCGGGCGGTGGCACTGGACCCACTGAGCAGTTTTCCTCGGTAGCGTGGTGACGAACTGCTCCAGTACCACCTTGTTGATGACATCCTCGACGTCGCCTCCGTCGGCCATCAGCCATCTAAGGCAGGAGTCCCGGAGCTGTTGCGCCAGCACGAAGGGCCGGCCAGACTCCCCCAGGCTCAAGGACCGGAACCGCTGGCGATGTTGTTCGGGGGTCCGGCCGACCCGCTGCAGGATGGCGCGCCTCAGGTCTTCGTAGACCAGGAGGTTCTGGACTGGCAGCTGGTTGGCGGCGATCTGGGACTCACCCGACAGCAGTGGGATGAGTCGCATGGGCCAGTCCGCTTGGGGCCATCCCTGGGCCTCGGCCGACCTCTCAAAGAGGTCCAGGAACGCCTCCGGTTCGTCCTGGGGACCCATTTTGTTGAGAGGCAGGGGCGGGGCCGAGGCCGAAGATGTAGCGGGGACGGCCCGAACCTCCCGGTCGAGCCAGCTCCGGAACAGCTCGCGGTCTTCTTGCTGGCCTTGGAGGAGCATCTGGAACCGTTGATCCTGCTCCTCTTTTACGGCCAGCAGGGCGTGGTGTTGCTCCCGGTGAAGACCCGCGAGCGTTTGGATGAGCTCCGCAAATGGCGTTCCCGGCGGGGTCTGCATGGCGGCGGCAGTCTTCTCCTTCCCGGGTTTCGGCACCAGTGTAGTAATGTTCAGTGTAGTTGGAGGAAGAAGAAGACGGGGTCGGCGAAATTGGGACTCGCACTTTATTATCCACAATAAAAATAAACAAACAGGGTGCGCTCGTGCGCGGCCGCCGTGTCGCTTCACCACGGCAAACAAAGAACAAACAAACAGCACAAATACAGGCTCAGTTCAACGCGTCCACAAGTCCCGTGCGAGTCCCAGGTCTCTCTCTCCTTCTCACTCTCAGCCGGCAGCTTATATGCAGTCTCCACGCCAATTACTGCAATCAGACACAGGTGTTCGTTATCTGCACTTGACCCACTTACTCACCGCGCGGCTCGCTGACTTCTCTCCCGCTACAGACTTCGCGGAACCACGCCCCCCTCGCCACACAATGATAGTATTATTATTATGTATGTATCATTATTATTACTACTTTTAGAAATGCAATATGGATTTAGTGGAATTACTGCACTCCTAAAAATATTCATTTAAGCAAACAATTTTTTTCCTGTATGGTCTATTGCTTTGTGAGTGAGGTCTTTAAGAAGAAATAAACTTAGGAATGGAACCCCATCCCAACTCTAAGTGCCTTGCCATAACTAGCCAACTTACCTCAGGTAGGGTAAAATATTTCAAATTAGGCAATGACTGAGGGGAAGTGAAAATACAGGAAACCCATTTAAAAAAGAATTACTACATAATTCTTAAGGAATTACTTAGAAATTACTGAAGGAAAGTGAAAATATAGGGAACCCATTAGTAATTACTGCATAACTCTGAGGGAATTATCTAGAATCTGGAACAGTATTCTAAAGTGAAAATATAGGGAACCCATAAGTAATTAATAAATAATTACCACAAAATTCTGAGGGAATTTCTTAGAAAGTGGAACAGTATTCTAAAGTGAAAAGTGAACCCATGCATTAGTAATGAGTGATTGTTTTAGTATTTCAATAAAGTTATGAATCAAGTGTCTGTTTAATTCTTTTTTATTAGCTTCATATCCTCAAACAACTTTACTGAACAATGTTTGAATTACAACATCTGTTATAATGTCTTAAATGCAGTAATATTTTCTAATATCCTCCAACAAACGCCCCAGAGGACCATATCTGTGCTCCATCCCCATCCAATAAGTCCATTCAATACAAGCCAGGTGTTCCTTCAAGAGCTTCTCGGTCTTGTTGCCTCTCAATCTCCAGATCTGACTTTTGTATGTAGGCCATGCCCTTTCAATATGTTGTGTGTGTCCTCCATGATTTGGGTTCACAAAGAACCTGCTGTGATTCACAGAGTAGTGAGAGTAGCCCAGCCCTGTCAAAGCCCTGTAGGGTCTCCACTCATCACTTAAAATTGTGGATCCTGGGCGAACATGTCTTCTGATAATGGAAATGAGATGATTTCTTGAACGGCGTTCTACGAGTCACAAAATCGGTCGTCGTCTTTGAGCTTCTTAATGGCCAGCATGCCAAACACCCACTTTTTCCTTTTCCATGTTTCACCTACTCTCCCACGTCCATACTAGAAATACAAAATACTGTTAATAACTGCTTTTTTGATTGGCTGCATCATTGTCCTTTAAAATAATAATAAATAAAAAATTATACAGAACTTTCATCCAAACCACAGTAAAATTATAACATTTTATGTTTTGCAAAGAAACATGTCAAATTCATTGTAGTAACAAGAATTTTTTTTTTTCATTTTTAAATATTAAAATAAAAATACTGTAACAAACCAATAAATAAATCAAATGCAAGGGTGCTATTTTACTGAATACAATTTTAAGTTCCAGGTTTGTTCCTCAATTTGCTTACTATTACAGCACATTACAGCACTTACAGCACATTAAAGACTGATACTGAAATCAGAGTACATTAAAGGAATAGTTCAGCCTAAAATTACAATACTATTATTTAGTCACACTCATTCCAGCATTCCAGATGTGTATTACTTTTTTTTTTGCTCAACACAAATTAAGCTTTTTAGAATATATTAGCTCTATACTTCCATACAATGCAAATGAATGGCTGCAAATACCTCAAAAACATACAAATACTCTTTAATAAGTATCTTCTGAAGTGATTCAAAAGTATTTGGGTTAGAACAAAATAAAATATATCTCCTTTCTCAATGTAAATCAGTGTAAATGTTTTTAAGCCTTAATCTCGATCATGATGAAAATTTAGCTTTGGAGTGTTGGCACCCATTCACTTGCAATGTATGACATACAGAGCTGAGATATTCTTTTGAAGATTTAACAGTTTAACAGAAGAAAGAAAGTGATTCAGATCTGGATTTTTTTATTATAGGGTGTAATATGTATTTAATTTTTAATTACTGAATTACTGAATGCATGAGATATTGTATTGAATTTAAAGGTGCTCTAAGCGATGTCGGGTGACGTCAATTCTTGTTGACGTTTAAAGTATTGTCAAACAAAACAGAAGCTAGCTAGACCCTCCCTCCTCCTCATGCACTAACCCCCCAAACCCCACCCCCAAATCCTTCTTGTCTGTTATTGGCTGGAACAGTTTGTTATGTTTCGTGGTGCGGGTTAGCCCAGTTTGTTTTTGTTGCCGTTTGTGGAGCCTGGGGTGTCTGCAGAGGCCGCGTCTTTTTACAGTGTGTTCAGGGGACAGGCAGCCAGCGGATAGTAAGGAGATGTTTGCTGTATGTGACAAAAAATGTTTTGGCCTAAAAAACGTGTGACATGGCTTATAGCACCTTTAATAAAATGAATAAAAAATGTAATATCATTCTTGACTGAGCCATTTCAATGCAATCAATTTTCAGAGGGTTTAATATTATAATGTAAAAAAAATAATAAAATATTAGTGTCTGGTATATTGTAAAGATCATATTCTATAGTACTTCAAGGAATTTTATAGTATTTAACACTTCATGGAGATTACCATAGGAACAGTAAAATAACATTAACAGTATAATTGTATGTAAACCTTGTACTGTATTCTATACAGCACAGTAGTCTAATGCTTTTTACAGTAATAAACTGTGATTACGGTACACTGTAGAATTGTATGCTGGTAAATGTACCTGCCAGTTGGTTACTGTAATTTAACATGGAAATATTTTACAGTACATGTATTTTTTAAATTGTTTAATTATTACGCACATTTAAATTGAAGTTTGTTTAAAAGCTATATTTTACTCTTTTTTTCTATGTTGCCATCATCTGTGAAATTTCCCTTGAACTCATAAACATAAAATTATTAATAATAATACAATATATCCCTGATAAAGTCAGTAACGCATTCATGGTTAATGCTGTGCCCTTTCAACATTATATTGCAATAGTTTCGAATGTAGTTGTCGGCAGTGATGCTGTTACTCTAATCTGAACACTTTTTTCAGTAACGAGTAATTAAACGCGTTACTATTTCCAAACCAGTAATCAGATTAAAGTTACTTATCCAAGTTACTGTGCATTACTATTTTTGTCATTTTCTTTAGTAGAAATGATGGCTGATGTGCGATATGAAACTGAAATGTGTGTGAGAAGGCAGAATCACGACACACCCCTTCCAACTCCCAGAGTTAGCTATCCTTCCCGTCCAGATCCAATGCTACCACATCTTTAAATTACTATTCGTATTATTTTAAGTTAACATTATAAAATACGTAGACCTACACCGCAAAACTAGTTGAGGATAAATTCTTTAAAATTGGGCAATTCCAGTGTTATGGACGTGACATCTGAGGTAAAAACTTGAAATGTAAATTCTCAGAAAATGCATTTACTACTAATATATTGAAGCGTCTGTTTCATACTCCCTTAATAAAGGAGTCCAGACATTATAAAAAAATATCAGTCTACACATGCGTTTTATATTTAACATGAGGGAAATACACATCCATACACGGACGTGACACAAAAAACTTTAACTTTTATTTGGCAAAAGTACAAAAAGTAATATTACCCACCGGATGAAGAAGGGTTGGCTCTACACATAACATAAAATATTCATTTTGTCTTATTTTTCGTGTACGCATTTATGAAGGAAAAACAATGTTACGTGACAGTTCACCGTTACGGACGTGAGGGCTCTGAAAGCGGCACTGAAAGACTGCTTTAAATCTTTCACAGAGACATCAAACAGAAAGCAAAAAGCCTTTCATTAAGGTGAATTTCGTTTTTGTATTAATTGTATCTTAATTTTAATAAATGTTTCATCAACCAATTGCCTGGATTTAATAAATAAAAAGTAAATATAGCAGACAATAGATAATCACGACACGGAGGCGCCGGCGCGTGATCTGGAGCTTGTCTCATGAGTCATAAATGAACCGAAACACAGCGTATAAGGTAGGCCTATACTTGCCTCACACACCTGAGAAATATATCTATAGAAAGCTCGAAATGTGTACTTTTAAACAGAACAATTAAAAAAGAAAGAAAACAGACTGTGCTCTGCTTATGTAATCCGTATGAAATTTGCATTTCTCTCTGACGCGTTCACTAGTGATCGCGAGTCAGGTCAAGAAAGACTGTCTTTTGTTTTGTTTTAGAAAAACAAGTATTTATGTTAAGTCAAGTAAAGAAAGACTATCTTAATTTAAATTTGTATTTAAAAAAACAAGTAGGCCTATTTATGTTAAGTTAATTCAAGAAAGACTGTCATTATTTAAATTTTTTATAAAAACATATGTGAAGCCAAGAAAGACTGTCTTTATTTTATTTTTTATAAAAATATGTATTTTTTCAGGAAATAGTTTTTAAGTTCAACTTAAAATGGCAGGAGATACATTGTTGACATTACTGTTAAAAATGGATGTTTTCGGCAGCTGCTGAATGTAACTAAAAAAGTAACGTGTAAAGTAACTAAGTTACTTTTAAAATCAAGTAATCTGTAAAGTAACTAAGTTACTTTTTAAATCAAGTAATCTGTAAAGTAACTAAGTTACTTTTTGAAAGTAACTGTGGTAACACTGGTTGTCGGTGAGGTGACAGTGAGAGGGCGTTGTCACAGGTCCATGAGGAAAAATGAGGAGGCTCATCACCTGGTTTTTCTGATTTTCATGTTCTGCTGCGGTTGCAGACACTTTGCAGTAACGTTATCCCACAAAGTTCCATTGTGGTTCAGTGTGTTTCTCAGCCTGATGTCAATGAGTGTGGTGCACCAAAATGTAGATGACAACCTTATTAAAAAACAGAAGAGGGTTGTTTGAGGACAATAAGACTGAGGAAAATGCTGTGTGATGTTAAAATAAAGTTCATGGACTTAAAGTTCATGGACTTACTTTAAAACCTTAAATTTGTTCAATTACTTCAATGAAATGTAAAATTGTTATGCAGGAAAGACTTATTTTCATGTTTCTATTATCAGGTTACATTTCATGCTAATGTGGTTCCTGTGGCACTGAAATGCATGTCATGTACCTGCTCTGCTGGGAAAGCACTGTGCAACCACATTGTGGCATTATTGTTTCAAAGTGCTCACTATTGTACCATGGGCTTCAAGACAGTGCCATTGCCACTGTCATGCACCAGCTCACTGCAGACCTGGCATCGGCCTAGGACACATGTAATACGTTAACATTTATTACATTTAATGATGTTGGACTATCATTTTGGAATGACTGTCAACTAATAATTTATCATTAATATATTACAGGGAATTGCTCCTGAGGCAACAAATGACATGGTAGTGTGTAAACCAGTACCGAAGTCCAAGGATCATGCCCGAACTGGTGTGAAATGTACACTGTACAGAGCATAGGGTGGCAAGTCTGAATTAACACCTGTCTATATATTTTAATGTATAACAGAACAATGATTAGTATTTTTTCTCTTTAAACTTCCATTTGATATCTTCTGTAAATTATGAACATCTCTTAATATATAGGGTTTAGGGCAGCTCAAAACATTTTCATGTTTATTAAAATATACATCTCACTTTTTTGTCAGGTCCTCTTCCAGATCCTCACATCCTTGCCAGTGTTGAGAAACTGCAAGACAAATGCCCACAACCAGGCATTTGCAAATTGCTCCACGGGCTTGAGGCCCTTCATTTTGTGGACTCTAAATTTGGCCCGGTGCCATTTGGGTCTTTGCTCTCTTACCAGTGCCCTCCTTAGATAAGTACAGACACCCTGGTGCCCCTGGATTTCCTCAGTTGCCCATTGAAGGTCACAATTTTAAATTTCACATACAATTTGAGCCTAACTACAAGCAACAATGCCACTTAGAGAGCCTTAAAGTGTCAAGGGAGATCTCTGCTGCTATTGAGGCAGAAACACGACTGCAGTCAGAATGCCAGCTGTGGACCCAGGTACGCAAACCCCGACTTACAGCCAGCGGATTTGGTGAGATATGTCATGTCCGTGGAGAGTCAACTGCAAAATCCTTAGCTGCTCGCATTCTGAGAGGAACTCCTCAGACAGCAGCTATGAAAAGAGGGCTGGACCTGGAGCCTGACATACTAAGGCAATATTCAGATTTCTGTGATGTCACTGTGACGCAGTGTGGGGTCCTCATCCACCCTGATGCACCTCACCTTGCAGCCAGCCCTGATGCCAAAGTTTTCAACCCCAGAGAAACGGCACCATTTGGGTTGGCAGAGGTTAAGAGTTGTGATGTTGAAGATGTTGCTCAAGTTAAACACCTGATCACAGTTCGAGGCCAGGCCTGCCTTAAGAAAAGCCACAAATATTACCATCAGGTTCAAGGCCAGCTGGCCATAAGCGGACTTCAGTGGTTGTGATTTTATAACAGAGACCCACACTGACTTCAAAGTTGAAAGAATATTTCGGGATGAGGAGATCATCAACTCAATGCGACAGAAGCTGGATTATTTTTATCACAACATCTACATGGATGTATTATTACGTTAAGGCAGAATTTTCAAATGAAAATATTTCTATGAACATCTGATGCATGTAATTCCTGTTGTAAATACTTTTTCAATTTACAACTTAAGTCAGTGTTGCATTGTATCTAAATATCCTTTGTCTTATCGAGCAGTGGTCACTCTTCAACCAGTTTTCAACCTTGTTTGTAGCTTTGAGCTGCTATGAAAGTTTTGTATTAGTTTCCTTCATCTCACATAAATGCTATTACCAAATATGTAAATAAAAAAATGGCAAGTTTTAAAGATATTCTCTTTCTTTTATTGGTTAAGATGTAAATTCATTGTAATCTGGATAAACTTTTTACAGAATGCTTCACAACATTGTTTATTAATAACCATGAAAATATAGTAACCCCTATGTTCATACAAAGCATAGAAAATGTAGCAAATGTAAAAATATATTACAAAGCACTTGTATTTACAGTATATCTACACAGTGTCAAACACCTAAAAGTAGAAGAATTAAGAATTTATCTCACCCAAGAAAGGAAACACATTAGACGGGTTTGTCCCCTTTGATATCAAGAGGTCCCTGATAGTTTGAGAGTAGGCAACAGATGGCCCACAACTGATTGACTGAACCTACCATAGAAAGAGGAACAAGCCCATCCCAAATGTGGTATTCCTTCACCCTGCGTATCGCCCTCTCAACTAAAATTCTCAAGCTGGCAATAGCCTGGGTCTTCAATGTGTCCTCTGTGCTGAGCTGATTTGATTTTTTCAGTGGAGGGATGATGAGCATTGCCCCCACCTGTGACAGTATCTTCTCAATCTGGAACCCCTTGTCAGCCATTACTCCATCTTCTGGTTGAAGTAACTGTAAGATCTGTGATTGCCGCGTTATTTCTATATCAGAGATGGAGCCTGTGCACAATTTCGAAACAAATGTGAAAACCCCACATGGGGCACAATGCCAATTAGACCTTTAAAGGTGGTGTGGTTTTTATAGTTGGAAAATGTTTCCAACTGTAGTAAGAGAGAAGATGCTGTTTCACAACGGATCTCAGTGCAGTCTATTATCACTCTCACCTGAGGGCAGTAGAGCTTGAACTTGTCAGGCATTGTGGCCTGCACTTGCTCTCTCGTCATCCACAATGGTAGCGAGCCAATTACCTGGTAAAGGTAGCTTGTCCATGTTAAAGGACAAGTTCGGTATTTTACAATTAAAGCTCTGTTTTAAGATCGTTTCTGATGAAATAGAATGGTTAAGATTGTTTTTTAGACAGATGCTGCTGTTTTGAGAATTTTAGGTTTCTGTGGTTTCGCCGACTTGTGTCACTGATCGCGCTGTTCGGGATTTGCTCAGGAGACCTGTTATCGAGACATTTTTCTACGTCCCAAAACCTAATTGGAAAAAGCGTCCTAGGCCAGAGGGGTTGAATGGACAGTTATCAAATCGGTAAGTAATCTTATAATAATTGGGTTGTTCATGATCGGTAAATCTGTTATCCAGAGTAAATTAGCCTAGCCCACTTTTGATGGTAACCTCATCATTCACTTGTTATAATGGACTTTTTATTGCTATTGTATTTTCTCTTTACGATTTGGTAATGAATTACGTAATTTCAACGTTACTTTCAGACAGTTACGACTGGTGTCATACAGAGTGGTTCTGGAGTGGGCCCTCAAGGGTAAACAAACTCGGACGTGGCAATCGAGTCGTTATACCCAGATGTGTTGTGTGGGCCATCAGAGATGTGTTCCCATCCCACAATGGACAGTACACAGGATTCAGAGAAGGGGAGATAGAGGCTGTGTTCTGAACAACTCAAGGCATTTGAGTGCACTAGCCCATTGATTCCCAACCCCCGGTCTCGTTAGTACCGGGCCTTGAAATATTCATAGAATTTTGTTTTTAAATAATAATTGTCGTTTTTAAATGACTTTTTAAGTGCAATGACATCTAATCCAAAACATAAACAATAAATAGATTACAATTTTTTTCTTTGACCGCCTTGCAATCGAGCTGAACGGACTGGAAAAAAAGCGCAGTGCACCTGAAACATTTTGTGAAATGGTCTTAAAAGTTAAAAAAGATTGGTATATTCATACAAGTAGCCTTTGGTGCCACCAATTTAATTATATGCAAATAAATGATATATGCATCTTAAATCTGAAGCATTAAAATTGACAACTGGTCCCTGTAAAAAATTTTACGAATATGGTGATCCTTAGTACAAAAAAGTTTGGGAACCGCCTACTCCAAGTTCACAGTGTCAAAATAATTAGTCTATCAAATTACTTACATCCATTTTTTCTCTTCAGCTGTTGTAGCCTACTATTCAGGACCTTTCTACCCCATTCTGCATCTGATTCATGAACATCGCCATCGCAAGAGTGTATTCAAGGCAAAGGTCTTTCAAAGAAGGGGAGATAGTGTGTCCTGAACACCTCAGTAAGGTATGTGAGAGCATGTCCCACCCTTCTAATAATGTTTTATGAGATTGGTTATTTATTTACTAAACACACATTTCTTGTCTTCAACAGATTTACCATCCAGTTTCCACCTACCCTCCTGTTCTGCATCTAGTGTATAAACCACAAAGACAGTATGTTGAAGTATAAGTTCTTGTTTTGTATAAAAAAAAGTTTTTCATTTATTAAAAATATGCAACACAGTTTGTTAAAATAAAAAATACAAATTATATACAACACTTGTGCAGTATTTCTTATAAAAAAATATGAACACTTCAGTTAGCCAACTCTGGAACTATTTACATAATTTTGCAGAAAATTACAAGTGCCCTGCACAATTGCCCAGTTGCGGATGTTAAGTGTCAGACTGTTCAGGAAATCTACTTAGGTGCTTCTGGATGGCATCCCCTTTAAGGGGTCTCGGCTTTGAAGCAATATTTGGAGACTGATGAAAATGTGTTAGGTCATCAGATGTTTGGTTCTGCCTTACTTCCAACACACGTTTCACAAGACCAGTGGTAAAGGTCTGACTGGTTGGCTCATAGATTTCTCACTATCCAGTCATTGCTCTGTTTTTTAAATGGAAGACTGTATCTTGGAGTTCCTATAGTGTCAAACATTACACCAAGTTATTATCACAAAAACGCATTCAAATTCTTTCCCCAAAAAAAAGTGCATTATCCTGCTATACCTTGTGCAGTCACTGCCTGCTCTCTGCCAACGTAGAAGTTGTTGTCCATGATGGCCAGTTTTGTTCGAGCAACCATCGTCTCGTATGCAAAATGCAGTCTTTTGGGCAAGTACTTCAGCATAGAGTTATGAAACACCTCCAGGGCCCCTGTAAAGAAATGCCAGCATGGTATTCTTATCGACCTCTGTATTACCCAGGACAGACCTATCAAAAAATCGATGACATATGTGTGCTTTTTTTCTTAGATATAAGGCAACATACCAGTATGTTTAAACTGCGTCAACTGCTGTAGATCCTTCAAAAGTCTTTTGTCCTCGACGATTGCCTGTAGACCCTTGAGGACCTGGGACTGTGGTTGGAGCCAGCGTTTCCTCAGTTGGTCATCAAGGCTTAGAGGGGCGTGGAAACATGTCTTCTCTTCACCATTTTCTTCCCATTCATGCTCCCCACAGACGTGATGGAGAAGTGAAGTCCACCGTTGTGTCAGTTGCTACTAAACAAATTACATTGTAAGACACATATTGCAATGCTAGACTGTCATAACCGCATGTTCACATTTATATATAATCATTACATGTCTTCCTTGTAATCAAGAAGTTTTAGTGAAATTACCTATACACTCCTGCCACAAGTGGCGCATGAAAACCAAAAATGGTTTATTATAGAGCGTATCCAGCCCTGTAGATCACGGTTGTCCTTTTTGTTTGAAAGCGCCAAAAGTTTTTTTCTTTATGCCTGTGTGTGTGCAATTAGAACAAAGAACAGATTGAACAGATGCATATTCATTCACAGTATAACGTGGTGGCAGTGGCAAAGTCTCAGCAGCTGTATGTGAAAGAGATACTGAAAATAAATGTCATAGTCTTGTACTGAAGATGCTAGTTGTGTCAGCCTCAATAGACAATTTTTTTTCAGACAATAACTACCTCTAGCTACATGCCAAGGATCAAACTCGTGGTGGATTGTTTAAAATTCCTCTCGCATAATTTTTCTTATAGATGGGAACCGGTCTGTGGCAATGACGTCAATGTCCAATCCCTCGTTATACAGCAGCTTATTTAGACCCCTCCTAAAACCTTCTGACTCCATGGCAACCAAACTGCTGGCTTCAGTCACCTGCACAGTGACAGGAGAGATACAGATTAAAAAATTAATGAGTCATTATTAGATTTACGCAACAGTTTGTGTACATGACAAAGCTCCGTCAATGCCCTATGGGTAAAATATGTATGCAAATCTTGTTTTTTTCCCCACAGAATCCTTGATTAGATTGCGAAACCTACCTGTAGTAATTCAAAATTAATAATCTCATTAGTGGAGAGAAGCTGGAATGAGTATGTGGAGTATTTGCAACTGTGGCCTGTAAAATTCAACAATATTCTATGTAAGTCAACCAGCAGTAACAGTAACATAAAATGTATCCGTGCTTTTGTGTCATTCCATTCAATTTCAAATAGCAAAATAATATGTTACCTGGAGAGTCAGATCTGGCATCTCCACACAGTTCGACCAGTTTGCCTGCCATCTTCACTTGCATGATCCGCTGTATTAGGTTCTGTTGATGTTCCTTGTAAGCCTGATGTATTCCTGGAAATAAGTAATTTGACTGGACAGTAGTAATGGGTCTTCTTTGGAATTTGTAAGTTCAGCAGTCTGGCCCACTCATGGATTTCGGTGAATGTTGTCCCGGTAAACATAACAGCTGCTGGTATAAGCAGGTTATTCTGTCCCATTCCTTGAGCATCTTGACATGATGCCCACTTATCATGATGGGCATTCAGACAGGTCCACTCCACTTTTATTTGGCTTCCAAATTGTGTAACTTTCTTCTCAGTGATGGCTACACCACACTTGTGACAGGTCCTGAATAGCCTCAAGAGATGTGACTCATTGACAATCCATTTTCTATCATCCCATTCAGATTCCGTTTGTGATGGACTTGACATTGAACTAGATGCAGTACTGGAGGTGGATTGTCTGCTGGACATGTATTTCTCGTCGTCGCTGTAGACTGAATAATGCTGGTGTCCAATATTGCCATCTCAGTCTGAAATTCATCTGACTGTTGAGAAGTGTAATAATGGAGCTTAGATTTTCAAGCAGATATTGACACATTTTTGTGAGTAATTAATGGTATATGTAGCCTAGTTAGGCAAACGACAAAAAAAAGCTTACAACCGGAGTTGATCTCTCCCCGAAAGCACTGTAGGCAAGATACGTGCCAGATAGGGACTTCCTTGACTTCTGAGAACCTTGTGGGCTGGTAAGAAGCAAAGGCATTCCAACACTGCGGATGGATAAAGGCCTGCCAGTGCTTGTTTCCTTCATGGGAGTTGACTGTGGGACTTTGAAAAAGTGAGGTTCAGCTTCAACACCACCAACAGCCTGCAATATGGTACAAATCACAAATATTCAATGTAACACCAACCATTTTTCAGATTAACAGCAAACACTAACAAAACTACAAACAAAAAGAGGAGCAACATTCCAGAAAAAACAATATTGAAACCTTATCAGAAGACTATCAGAAGGTATTAGTGCATATTTTGGCTGCATATAAGTGCAGCAAAGAGAGTGCAGTGACGAGGGGGAAGGTGTGCAGCCAAGAAGTGTTTTCAGAAGAACTAAAAAACAGTCTCGGGTGCAGTAAAGAGTGGATGGCAAGCAGTTTTAACTTTTATTCATTTCCAGGATATGAATCCTTGATGTCAACAATTCAATTTTCACCATTTAAAATGGTATTTATTGATATCAGGAATAATAGTTCTACTACTAACAATGGGAATGTTTGATATCAGGTATTACATTTTCAATAATAACAATGCTAATTCTTGATATGAAGAATTACCATTTGAACTAGTGAAAATGTAAATGTTGATATCAACAATTGAATTGCAACTAGTAAAAACTATAATTCTTGATATCTTTAATTGTATTTTTACCAGTGAAATGTCACCATAGGCTGCCATTCAAAATTAATTTAATGATATTAAGAATTTATTTTTTACTAGTTGAAATTCACACAGGGGTATTTGATAGAGAAAGCACAAAGTGCATTAGCGCCAAAATATATGAAGTATGTACACAGTATATGCTATTATGGGCCAACACATCGGATCTGATAGTTCATATGTCATAATACAGTATGACAATTACTTATTGTCACGTCCATGGATAATGCTAACATGTCTTTGAACTTGCATGATGTGAATGATAGCCGTGAATCATTACGTTTGCATCATGAAAGTGCCACAGCCAAGAAAAAAAAAAAAAAAAGAAAAAGTAAACGCCAATTTAATCATTTATCCTAGTGTTACGCTTATGATGTTATGAACGTGACAGGTTATGGACATAACAAATAAGTAAAAAAAATGTCAAGCTTACCAAAACTTCATCCAACTCTGTCGTCCCAGGACGTAATGTGGGAACCGCTGATTTTAGCAGGCGAAATAACTTTTTGGCCGATTTCTTTCGACCTCCAGCTAAGTCCTCAATAGTAAAATGTAAACCGCAGACATGGTGATCAGCTTTCCGCAGAACCTCAACAGGTGTGCTCACATCCAACCCCAGAAATTCCAGCCACAACGTTAGCCTTTTAGGATTTTTGAAAGGAAGTCTGTGACAACTTGTTTTGCCACAAATTTTCCCGCAATTCGGAACTGCACAAAATCGAGCCATTATTAGCTGAAATGCTTTCAAATAAGACTGCGATCTTATGCTTATTCTGTGTATTCAATGAAATACAAGTGGTTTGCTTGGAATAGGCAAAGGTGCATTATCGCCACCAACTGGGCTGGAGTGTGTATTATTCAAGCTCTCAACGGAAGAATGTACAGCTGTGAGGCATTCGGAAAAATAGGTCCACAGTTTTACTACAAATGGTAAAACACCTGTTGGAAAGCATCTTTTGCAGCGATTTTTGTGTGAGCATATCAGTGAACACCCCAGACCACTCGGTGAGTAACCACAGAAACCTAAAATTCTCAGAACAGCAGCATCTGCCTAAAAAACAATCTTAACCATTCTATTTCATCAGAAACGATCTTAAAACAGAGCTTTAATTGTAAAATACCGAACTTGTCCTTTAAGATGATGCGACTGACAGTTGACAAGCTGGCCTCGAAGATGGTTGACAAGGTTTTCTCCTGAAGCCCAGCTGCAACACGACAGAGAAACATGAACAGTTCATCAATGAGCGGAAGTTTTCGCTGAGGGCTAGGTGTCTCTTGCACTGTTTGCTGTGCCTTGGACCAGTACAAAAGCCTTGAAGCAGGAGGGTAAGCTGACTCCCAAAACACAGTGAAGACCTCCTTTGAGCTGAACCTAGTGTAGTCTCGAAAGTCCTCATCTGTGACACAGAACTTGAAAATCAGAGGCTGCTGCTGCTTAACTGTCAGCTGCTGGATTTCCAGTTCTAGTGACACAACCTGAAACTCCAACTCTTGAATTCTCCATGCAGCAGCATCCAGTTTACCTTAAAAGCAAGAAAAAGCATACACCTTAATGTTTATCATTATAGGGATAGTTAAACACAAAAGATAAACACAATTTTCATTTTTGGGTTATCTTATTTTTGGGTGAAGTAATTCTTTAAGTCATCTACTAGTTTTTACTCTGTCTTCATTATTGGATGTTATTTGTTAGTGAGCGTGACAGTAATTATTTGCTCTTATGAAATAAAGAGACTACAATAACTAAGATTACCAGGAGAAGGATGGTAGGCATAGTCATGATCTTTTGCTACTCCACCCGCAGGCAGTGCCTCCTCTGTGATGTCTCCTGGGACAGGCATCTCCTGAGATTCATCTAGGACTGCAGCCCTAAAATGCTTCCTTGCTCTCTGGTAAACTGGCTGTCGAGCTTGTGAGGCTCTTCCTAGAGATGTGAAATAGATACACATACATGTCATTATGAATATTTAGTAATCATTTCTCAGGACTCAAAAAATATGTATAATACTACCACAAATGCAATACTAACAAATGGCAATTTTAATGGCAACAGGATGCTTTATTATTTATATGGGCTAATAAGCTGTATACAATTTAAAAGGAAATCATATTTTCTTTGTTTATTTCAAACAAGCACAATTATATGTAAACTGTAAGTAATGTAATAAATTATGATTTATTGTTATTTTAAATGTACTACTAGGCTTCATAGTGTCCTACCTTTGTCCCAGTCATTCCAGGGGAATCTAGATGGTGTTGCTCCTTTCTTAATCCTGGTTCGTCCACTGGTTGATGTACATATATCCTCCGGGGTAAAGTGCTGACTACACACGCAAGTGCTCCCACGTAGGATTTTAAAACTCTGTCCCTCATCTCTTTTGATCGCCCTAACCCAACGTGCACGTATTTCAGTGTCCACTGGAAAATCGTGGATACTTAAATAAGGAAATTTATGTTTGTTGTTTACAAGGAACACTGCAATAGCATCTTCAAGATGACTGTGCCATGCTTATTGGATGGAAAACTGTTGAAAAATGGACATAGGAATAACAGGGCTCCAAACAAAAAAAATGAATTAAGGAGCCATTGCCTCCTATAGGGGAAAAAAACAGGCGCCAAATAATTTTAAGAGCCACAGAACAATGCACTTTTATTCACCCTGTTGTATGCATGTCTCTCCTCTTACAGTTTCAGCATTTTCATCTTGTGAATGTTTTGGGAACTGAAGCTTATTTGGGAACTGAAGCTTTTTGGGAACTGAAGCTTTTTGGGAACTGAATGGTCACTTCCAACTTATGAACTATATACAGTCAAATGAATTTTTGTACGCAGAATCTGAGCCAGTGTCACTGCCACTGACCATGATTATGTCTATATCACTTGGCCACTGAGTGTAATTTGGCCGTCTCCTCTTCTTTTTTGCAGAAAGCCAGCGTTTGACACATGGTTCAGGATCAAACTGTTCAAGTGATGGGCCTTCAGTGCTTATCCTGATCAAATCTTCCAAGGTTGACACATGGAGTGAATTGCGTACTTTAGATTTTATCCTGTTTTGAGCTGAAAAGCCACATTCACAATGAGCAGCCGAAATTGGTAGGACAAGCATTATCTCAACTAGATGCAAAACATTCTGGAAATCTGTGTAGTAGGGCTCTTTTGTTAGTAGGACTTCCCACAAGCTGCAATAGGATTTATCTGAAAACTGTCCTTTAACAAGGGTTTTCAACAATCTCCATTCTGCCTGTACAGCAGTGATGTCACATCCATTTTTCAGCAAGATGTCTTGATACCATTTCAGCAGTGTGTCAATTTCATTTACCCATAAAAGTGTATATGTCGTTTGGCCAAGAATCATGACAAAAGATTGAGAAGCATTGAATAAGCTCTGTCCCTTGTCTGTTTTTGTGCTGTGTGTTGTCTCTCATTATTTCAAACCTCCTTTCAAGCTCCTTAACTGTAATGTCTACAGTTTCATCAATGAGGTGGTTTAGTTCTTCACTGAAACCTTGGAGATCACAGCCTTTCAGCTGTATGTTTTGAAAGGAAATGCCCACGTAGTCAGATGAGGCTGCTTTTTTCTGCCTTCTGGTCTGTTTTTCTCTTTGGACTTTGTCCTGCTGCACCACATTTTCACATGAATCAATAGCTGCTTTAGCCTGAGGTAGAATAAACGAGTTCTTCTGAAGCACAAGACTCAACTTTGAGATTTCTCCAAACAGGTCATGGAGAAAGTGACAAAACCCCACAAAAGGCAACTTTTCCTTTTGTTGTGAGATATGTTTTGCTCTTCCTGCTATTTCAGTGTTTTTGGATGAGGCAGCAAGCTGTTGCATGTGGAAGTGCACAGCAGTATTTTGGCCCTGGCCTGTAGTCTGATCAGATGCAAGAAAAACAGAAAGGGCTCTGTAAATGTGAGGCAGCCAGCGATGGGTCTTCACAGCAGAAGGTGTTCGTATGGCACAGCCTAACTCCATGCCAATGGCTTTCAACTCACGCTTGCTTTGGGGGCTAAAATGGTATGTTTTCCATTTAAGCTGTAACAAGTCATAGACATTTTGAATCATTGGAACAGACTTCTGAACATCCAGCATGGCTAATTCCAGTCTGTGTGGCATACAATGAAAGGAAAGAATGTGCTGTCCTATTTCTTCTCTAAAGAGAGCACCTACTCCTCCTCGAGCACCCATGTTAACGGCAGCCCCATCTGCTCCAAATGCAGTAAACTTCTTCTGCCACCAATCACGATCAGTTTGTTTAGCATCACTAAACAAGCATTTTATCTAATACTCCATGTGCATGGCAGTGTTCAAGCTCAGTTAAACCAATAAACCTGTTCACTGCCACACCTGCAGAAATGTGCCTGCAGTATGCAATAACGTTGTCTTTCCCAGAAACGTCTGTGCCACAGTCAGTGATCATGGAGATGTAATTAGCTGTCTGTGCATCTGTCAGTGCTTGTTCTTTGAGCTCATCTGCAATGCATCCTACAAACTCAGCACAAGATGTGTCGTTATCATAAGTTTTGCTCGCATCAAGTCAAGTTTTTTCTCATTAATAATATCTGTGAACTAAATTTATTGAACGGCAGCTCTTCCCGTGCGATCATATAGGCTGTGTTAAATTTCATTTGTAACTCCTTCCATTCCTTTTCGTCCCGCAGCTCGCATGCACGAGAAACTGCACGTGCTAACGGTGTAGTCTGTGGAGCATTCTTCGCGATTATGTGATCACGTGCATTTTTATGCTTGTTACTGTCCCCGTGTTTTCTCAGTCTCTTTTTTGAAATGGTTAATTCCTGCAATGAACTCCGTTTTCCCCGCTATTTCTTTGCCCGCTCTTGAACAAAAGTCACAAAACATTTTTTGTGTCTCGTGATCATACCTAGGCCAAGAAAACTCCTGAATCCAGGACGTTTTGAAATGTCTTTCGGCACGGTGTTCATTGACTGATGCGGAAAGATGAATCCCTGTGTCTGTGTCCCTGGCGTTCTCTTGTGCGCTCCTGCTGGCACAGCTGCTGGAGCCTGCTTTTTTGTTAGCAGGTGTGTCATCCGTGCTAGCGATTGACAGAGATGAGGATTGCTTTAAGAAGTCAGATATTTTTCGCTTTGACATTTTTTTCTGGCACGGAAACGTGACATTCACTTTACCCGTTCATATTTTGTCGCTTTCACTCAGTGACGTTCACACAAAGCATCTCATTTCATGACGTTAACAAAACAAATGAAGCGATAGGCTACTGGTTATAAAACATGCACGTAGGATGCAAATTTTACAATCAAAGGGAGTAAATTTGTATTGTCGCCAATGGCGACCTTGACAAATTTCACTCGCAAATTTATATATTTGGTCGCAAATGCGACCATTTTAGTCGCAGTTTGGAGCCCTGAATAAAATGAATGATAAATCACATCAGCATATGGAAATGGTTTGACATTTAGCTTTGATAAAATGTAATACTTGTTAGTAAACTTGTGGCAATACACGGGCTAACCGTGATTTAACAGTTATCTTGGTGCTAGCTAACTTTGTACTTTCTCCTCCACGACAGTCACACGTTAAAGAATGCAATAAGTTCGTCATCAAAATAATCTAAATATAAGAACCAATAACGCTACATACGTAAATATTATTATTATTTTAATTTTACCTTTCGTATTGTCGGTGATCACCTTCTGTGTTTTCCTATAGTAACTTTAACCAGTACGCGTAAGTTAAAACGGAAGTACGTTTACACTGCTTTGCGGAAAAGCAGAAGTTATCTGACGTCATTGTGAAAAGGGCCTATTCAGGATGTATATCGTGTAGCCTACTCTCTCTCTCACACACACGTAGTTAATGTCCACTCCAGCATCAGAATGCAACCATTCTTAATCCTTAATTGTTGTGCAGCGGTCAATTATGTTTGTCAGTCAGCAAAAGTAAAATCACACACTGCTCAATTGAATATGAAGGCAAATGACTTGCATTAATTCAACCACATCAATTCAATAGTAAGCCCAAAATGGTTTTTGACTCACCAATCGGTAGATTATTTGTCCTTGATGTATTTGTATTTGTAAAATCGAGCTTGGAAAAAATTCTTAACTCTATATAATAATATAATATATATAATCATAGGCGTCAGTTTGGTTTGAAATGTGATGGGGACAGAGACGCATTCGGAAGTGCATTTTCAAAAGTGCTGGGTACAATGATGCATTCATTTTTTTTCTCTTTCAGAGAAAAAAAGGTCATGTTTTGAAAGACGATGTTTTGTAGCTTACTGATGTCAATAAATAAAAATGTATACAAAAGATATGATGTCTGACTAAAAATGTGATCTAATATATGTTGTCAGTGTCGTGAATTTTCACATGGATAAATTCTTAGATCAGCCTGATGGTCCAGTGGTAGAATTTTTGCCAAGCATGTCGGAGGTTCTGGGTTCTAATCCGCACTCGTATAGTTTTTTTCCCCCTCATCAAAACCGATAATGTTTTTCAGTGGTTGTATATCAAGCAGGGACACGTTTGTTTGCATTTTGTTTTGCGATTTCACTGGAACGATTAGAGAATCTCTGCAACGGATTGAAGCGTGCTTCCGAGTGAAGCCGCAACAGAACGCTCTATCCACGCTACTGATCACTGTAACGAGCACATGATCACTTGATTAAAAAACACATTTCAGCGCTAGATCGCTTCGTTAACATTTAACAAACGAACAAAACGAATGCTCTGCTAGTTAACTGGAGATGATTTATTTGTATTGGTACATCCGTACCACGAGATGTTTCAAAAGTGGTGGGGACAAAATTGACCCTGGCAAAAAGTGGTGGGGATATTCCCACCTGTCCCCCCGTATAGATCAGTGTTATTACCAACCGGTACATGAACTTCATCCAGTTATGTTAACTGACCTTGCTTTTCTCAAAAACTGATCCCGCCCTGCATGTCTTTTTCACTTTCTTACTATGTGTTCGCTTTTTACATTCCCTGGAATCACCATAAACATAATTCAGATTAGAAATTCAATATCGTAAAATATACAATAAGCATGATAAATTGTAGCTATAATTTTTAAAAATATATGTATAAATATTGTTACCATTGGTATCCATCTCCTGTTTGTGTCTTCTGGAATTTCTTCTTTTTTTTTTTTTTTTTGCACAGTCTGCATTTCATCCTTGACTTCATGAGTCTATGTTTTTGTAGCCATTCAATTAATCGTCTGGTCCCTCTTCTGCTGGTTTGCTCACAAAGTGAAACAACTTTCGTTCCAAGTGCCATCATTTTGCTGTTCAAAAACCTGCAACCAAGCAAAACTATACAGCAAGGGGATATGAAATAAAGGGGGGAGGGTTCAGTTCAATATCCGGTTCAGTAGGCGCTTTTTTGTCCTTATTTGGAAAAGTTACGTAATACCCTTAATATCTGAAAAAGCAATGCCCTCATTGGACAATTGAGTTTTTCGTGATAGTATTATAATAACTTAACATTTAGAAGCTTTACTTTTCTACTTTTAAAATTTCAGGGAAAGTGCATGTGATTCCAGGACGATTACAAAATTATCTAAATCCTAAAGCAGATACCTAAAAGGGATTTGAATGCATTTGCCCATTCTGGATCAGTATTTGCGAACCGGTTGAAAAGATCCGGAAAGAAGAGAGATCCATTTAAGAGCCATTTAGCAGACCAAACATGGCATGTACACAGCTTAAAAGCAAGACAGAATAAAAAACAAAAACATTATTAAAATGTTGGAAGATATTAAAAGAACTGGGATAAAGCCAGCTATTAATATCATTACACTTTGGAGTAATGAACTCGACAATGATTGAATTCATTAGCCGAGATGGGCGTTGTATAGGCATTATAGTTGCAAATAGAATTGGAAAACCGTATGACATACAGTTCCAACTCGGAAGAAAGCATGGCGATGGAGAAGAAAAATCTGAGGAAAAGGGCTCGACCTCAACGTCTAATCGACGAGAATAACGAAAAAGCCGGTAATTGAATATTTCATTATATGTTCTTAAAGTCTTACAGTATATCAGTATGTAACGTTGCGTCTTAATCAGACATTTGCCTGTGTTGTGCCGAATTCTGTGGCCCAACAAAGTGACCGCAGTAATTGAACTGTATTGAGCTAATCCTAATCCTAAATTTACCATCACTACATTACAGTATATGGTCACATAACTAGGTAGGTCACAGAATTCGGTCACAATTTCTACATTTTAAAACTTGTTTCCGCAGGGTGAAAACAATAAATGCTCTTTTTAGGGCAGTAGAACACTTAGAGCTCTGTAACTTTTTAATTATAAATTATTATATCACAACATCAAGGCGAATTTTATGAAATTTTGATTTCATGACATGTTATATTTAATCTAATAATAAATCCAATCAACTTTGGCTGTTCTCTTAACATAAATAAAATGTTTGTGTTTTGTTTCAACAGAAGCATCAACACCACCTGCACCAACCCTGCAGGTGTCCTTAATGAAAATTAAAGCTGCCGTCGGCAAAATTTTTTTGATCATATTCAGTGAAATCGACACTATAATCCGACAGAACAACATAAATAAAGTGGTTTTAGAAAAAAAAAAAAACGAGCTTCTAACTCCATCTGGAGCGCGTTATTTGTTTTGCAAAAATCCACCGCTCCCAGTTCATTGTGTCCAGTCAGCGCAGGGGGGTGTGAGATCTGACTGTCAATCACAGGTCGTGCACACGCCATCCCTCGCGCACGTTACAATCACATGCACATGCCTGAAGTTTGCGCAGTAACGAAGAGTGATGGTGGAAAAGATTCCAATTCCTCGGTTAACCTCAAGAGCTAGGAGGTCAAAAACACAGGAAAAGAGAACACCTGCTGAAAAGAAAGTAGTAAAGAAAAAGTGACCGTGGCCGTAATAAAACCAAGGTCAACATCAGATCGGCATTTGAAAGGTGGAGGGATTTACGTGATTTAATTGGCTTCAAGCTGGATGCAGAGCTTGCAACATTTCTTCTCGACAGGTAATTGTGCTTTATCAACCAGTTACTTTATTTCTTAGTGTGGCCAGGCTGGTGGTGGCACTAAAAGAGGAATCACCACCAGAATCTAACTGTCCGACAACGCCACCTGGGGACTTCCACCCCAGGAAATGCTCTATTTCTGCTTTGACTAACCCTTTATACAGAGGCTACACAGGTTCATTAAAGTAAGACAGAGACGTGGTTCCAGAAGAATAACTTATTTATTGATAATCGGTAACTGGAAGTGCCTGAAAAGAGGATGGTAAATAATACAAATAAATAATCTAACTACAAGGGAACATAGAAGTTTATTACAAATTCGGCAAACAACTAACTTATTTTATTTATAACAAAACACACTCCCAGTTATTACTGATTATTGAAATAAACAAAGAGACAATGGGCCAGGGCCAGCTGTGGGGAGGCAATCTAACTAAGAGGGTGCACAAGGGATGCGCCCACTTATCCACCGCATGTGCCCACTGCAATCGATAGTGACTGCAAACCAATTCACTGCAAATCGTGTCCCCAGTGCTATTAACACTACAATCAGTGAAGGAACCCACACTAGCGTGCCTAGCCTCTACCACAAGCCGACCACTAGAACCACTGAAAAGAACAAAACAAGTTAAATAAAACACAATAGGTCAGTTGGTTATATCTAAAATACAAGCATAATCAACTAGGAGTGCCACCTGGAGGCACAACAGCTGGGGTGTACCAGCAACAATTATTACAATCCTAATTTAACAAAGGCAAAACAGCAGCTGACAACCTACAATTAAAAACACATGCATATTAGCAACAAATTAATAAAAGTAAATAACAGTTACCTCAGGTAGTTATCATACCCTACTTGTTACTCCTTAAGCTTCTTATACCTTAACACAGTGTGTTCTGTAAGGAACAATACATCACGCCACTCCAGACAGGAAACCTTGGAATCAGCCAAACCACATAAAACAAGCAGGCAGCAGACTGCTGCAAAACATACAACCTCAGTCATTGGGAAAACCCAATAAAACATAAGACAGGTTTGTTTTACTCTCACCTACCTAAACGTCACAGAGGGTTCATGTGGCAACCAACAGACAGGAAAAACAGCAAAGAGGCAGCCATGATACTACAGCTGCCTTAAATAAGCCCAGCTAATGAGGGGGGTTTGACCTGGGTGGATATAATTTGATGCTCTAGAGGTACATTCAAGAGCAAGGCTAAACACCTGCAAGTCTGCAAAGAATCACACCACTACATTAGTGTTATGTTAGTAATCCAAGTATGTTTGCCCAAATGTGTTGGTATGGATAGCTAGCGTTAGCACTTGTTGGGCAGGTTCGTGGTGCACACGCACTGACGAGCACGAACTCGGTGGGAGGGTATTCGTTGATAGTGGGGGAGGGACACGAGAGTTGTAAACATTCAAAATTTTGCCTAAGTCCACTCAGTCTGCCAGACTTGCCGACTGCAGCTTTAAGGAAGAAAACATATTTTTGCTATCAAAAATCAAAGTCCTTGAGGACAAATGCAGAGATCTAGAGAGCGAGAGGGATTTCCTGCGCAGCAGTCTGACAAATGGTAAAATGCTCTGTCTAATAAAAAGCAAGTACTGTACATTTTTTAATTTGCACTCATTTAAACAAAAATAAAGTATATTTTATTTTTATCTTTATATTATCTTTTTCTTTTATATATTTATATATCTTTTATCTTTATATTTTATTTTATCTTTATAACAATTGAAGAGCATACAAATTTGTTTAAAATTCTGAGGACTCACTTGACATTTCAATCACATGTCACATTATGGAGATGGTACACTCATGGTTTTGGACCCTTTTGTTAACGAGTTAAATGAATCATCATGGCTAACTGAGACTGGACCCTTTTTCATCTCCACAGTTAACAACATCGCAAGTCTAGTTAGATTTTTCATATTTTCATTTTTAAAACATTTAATACATATTTATAACTATATATTTTGTAATATTACCTTATTAGTAAATGACAAAAAAACAAAACAATGCTGCTGTGAGGGTGTTTCTAATCCAACGGCTGTGACTGAAAAAGTGACATCTTTCTCTTTTTTATGAACATAATCAGCTCTCTATGTGTTTTCCCTCTTTTGGAAAGCTGTAGAAACTATCATAGATTTTTTTTATTTTGCTATAGAAGTTTACCCAACTGTGATGACTTCCGCTTCTGAGAACCCCGTAAATGTGAAAAGGATGCAAATGCATTCAATATACAATGACAGATTTAAGCCCTATTTGGACGAGACTATTTAATCATGGAAAGGGGGGTAAAGTAATTATTACCAGTGGTTCTCAGTGATTTTAGTCCCGTTCAAATGTGCAATCTCAGTTATAATTCCGGAAAATGTCAGTAAAGATGATGGCGACTTTTACCCTCTTTAAAAAGGTCCGGGAAAATCACCTCATACTAATCCCGTGCGAATAGTTTTACTGAGATTTCTTATCCCATGCAAATTGGCCATTAAAGGCCATTAAAGTTCACCCAAAAATTAAAATTAGTAATTACTGTCCCTAATGTTGATCCAACCCTTGTTAAGACCTTTGTTCATCTTCGGAACACAAATTACGATATTTTTGATTAAATCTGAAAGCTGTCTCACTCCTCCATAGGCTTCTATTGTAATTGAAACTTGACGGCCCAGGCAATTAGAAAAGACAATGTTTGTTATAGTCTAAGTGACTAAAGTAGCTCAACCATAAGTTTATCAAGTGAAGAAAATACTTTTTGTGCGCAAAAATAATAATGAAGAAAATGAATAGTTAAATGCAGTCATTGTTGTTGTTGTTTTTTTGTGCACAAAATGTATTCTCATCACTGATAAACTTATGGTTGAGCTACATCGCTGTGGGAACGCCTCTGCGTGATTGCTTTGTGAAGCACATATGGAACCAATAGCGATGATGCAGCGGTTCTTCAGGGAACTAAGGTTACATGCATAACTGAGAGGGTTTTTTTTCTGTATTTCTTGTCAGCATTGTCAACAAAGGATGAGATGCAAGGAGCTTCCTCTAAAATGCGAAATATGATTGTTAACCCTGACTCTTCTGATGAAGTAGACAACCTGAATGAAAAAAAAGGGGAAAAGAAGGGCAAGAAAGGAAAAGAAAAAAAAAGTCGACTCTTCATCCTCTTCAAATGAACCAGTGTCTTTTTCCACCTCTGATTCATCTGTTTCATCTTCACCCCACAAATCAAGGAAACAAAAGAAAAAATAAAAGAAAGCTGGAAAAAAAAAATGCAAAAAAGCAGAAGAGGTATGTTCTTATTGTCATAATGTCATAATAACCATGCCATCATCAAGATTATACTTATAATGGTGTCCTAAAGTACTGGGAAAACATTTTAAATACTAGTGTAAAATGTTGTAGTAAGTGCATTATCAAAAACAATGTCATAAATAGTTTTTAGTTCTCAATTAACATCATAGAAAGCTAAATGAATATTTGGTGTAACTAGCTTTGTTCATGTAAAAACACTCAATGATTGGATCAGAACCCACTGGAGGTCGTTACATCTGTGGCAGTGCCTATGTGCCCTATGTGAATGATATTGATATTTAAATTGATATTGAAAAAAATGACAAACCTTTGTGTGACATGTAATGTGCCTTGGATTTTCCACATTTTTAAGAGTTCTTTCTGCTCTCAAATAGCATTCAGTATTGTGTAATTAAATATTTAAAATACATTTCTTGAATTTCAAATTTGATTTGTGAAGTTCAAGCAAACTATTTGGGGCACTGTTTTGATAACTGTATTGCATTGTTTTGAATCCTATCGAGAGAGTTTCATCGTATCATATCATGAAAATTATTTATTGTTAGGAAAAAGTAAAAAGAGAGATATTATATATATATATATATATATATATATATATATATATGTGTGTGTGTGTGTGTGTGTGTGAAAGAGAGAGAAATATAGTCTTATTTGAGTTATTTACCAATCATGCACCTTTGTTCTCTCAGTGTTTCTACCAGAGCATGCAATCCAAAGATATGAAAAGGTCCTGCAGTACTTGTAACAGGGAATCATGGGAAACGCTGACATACCACAAGTGTGGGGTTGAACTCAAAACAATAGTGGATACTGCAGCGATAGCTGAGCTAGAGGCTTGTGACGGTGAAGCCTACAAGACCTTGCGTGAAACATTCCACAGAGGCCAGAAACTGTCACAGTTTGCAGAACAATGCAAAGAAATGTGAATGAAGGAGCCACTTCAAAGTGTCATTGAGCAAAAAAGAAAAATGCTCATTGACCTTTGCCAAAAACAAAAGTAACTTTTGTTCAAAAGTGTGTTCGAGAAACATTGGCAAGGTTGAAGTTCGGGCCTTGGGAGTGCATTCACATTTATTTTATTTGCTGACATTTTATTTGGTCAGTTTTTTTTTGTAATTTGGTGTAAAAGTTTTGGAATTTAAACAATTCTTTATGACAGTGATTACCTGCTGTTTTGTTGTGGAATTTCTTTCTTTTTTTTTTAAACATGTTTGACACTTTTTTGCAATAAAGTTCAATGTTCTAATAATTTGTCATCTTGTAATGTGGAATTACAGTTCAGCACCCTATAATCATTCATTATCCCCTATATTTTCACTTTAGAATACTGTTCCAGGTTCTAGATAATTCCCTCAGAGTTATATAGTAATTACTAATGGGTTCCCTATATTTTCACTTTCCTCCAGTAATTTCTAAGTAATTCCTTAAGAATTATGTAGTAATTCTTTTTTAAATGGGTTTCCTGTATTTTCACTTCCCCTCAGTCATTGCCTAATTTGAAATAATTTACCCAGTACAGACACACATACTGTATTGTATATAAATTCATAATCCTACCTGAGGTAAGTTGGCTAGTTATGGCAAGGCACTTAGAGTTGGGATGGGGTTCCGTTCCTAAGTTTATTTCTTCTTAAAGACCTCACTCACAAAGCAATAGACCATACAGGGAAAAAAATGTTGCTTAAATGACTATTTTTGGGAGTGCAGTAATTCCACTAAATCCATATTGCATTTCTATAGTAGTAATAATAATGATAGATACATAATACTAGCATTGGTAGTAAAGAAAAAGACCAACCTGATTATTGTAATGGCTAATTGTGTGACTGTTCATTAGTAGTTACTTCATAGTTATTTTTGTTGAACCTTAATTAGTAGATACTTAATAGTAGTTCTTCAGGAGGCATGACTGAATTCAGTAGTTATTGATTAGTTAATTGTTACTTAACCCAATATAAAAATGATATTACTTACCGATTAGTTAACACATCTTCCTTAGTAGTTAATAGTAGTGACTGAAGTGTTCATAAATAATTACCTATTAGTTCTGCAATAATTCCGTATTACTTATGCATTAAGATACAGTATTCTAAAGTGTTACCCCTTTGGGTAGTGTAAAGCTCAGTGGTTGTTCATCCAAGAGTAAGGAATGGTTCCACAGGACAGGTGCTTGCAATAGACCAGTGGTGCCCAGCCTTGGTCCTGGAGTACCCCTAGCACTGCACATTTTAGATGTCTCACTAATCAAACACACATGATTCAACTCACCAGCTCATTAGTAAAGACCCAAAGAAGATGTGTGTGTCAGATAAGAGAGACATCCAAAATGTGCAGTGCTGGGGGGCTTCAGGACCAGGACTGGGAATCACTGCAATAGACCATTAACTGAGGTCAAATGATAAGAAGAAATAATTTAACGCTTTTGTTTTGTGGCATATAAGCACTTAAATTGCAACTTTGCCGAACAGAATTTCAGAAATATGGACCAATTTTATTTGGTCTGTCATTGTTCATTAATCTATGAAAATAATTACTTAAGAATAGTGGTAAGCATGTTGTTTAAATGTTGCATCACAAAGTTAAGGTAAGCATCATTACTATTGCTTATACTAAGGGCTAGGGATTTTCTGTATGTACCTCGTAATGATTTGCTGGTGCTTTTAAAAGCATCAGACAATTTTCACTTGGCAGACAACCAAATGTGCCAAAAAATATAATTTGCCAAATAAATATAATTTTTTTTAAATGTAATGCTAAGTAGGTACTACATTTGGTGTGAACTTTAAAAAAAGTATGTTCTATATACACTCACCTAAAGGATTATTAGGAACACCTGTTCAATTTCTCATTAATGCAATTATCTAATCAACCAATTACATGACAGTTGCTTCAATGCATTGAGGGGTGTGGTCCTGGTCAAGACAATCTCCTAAACTCCAAACTGAATGTCAGAATGGGAGAGAAAGGTGATTTAAGCAATTTTGAGCGTGGCATGGTTGTTGGTGCCGGACGGGCCGGTCTGAGTATTTCCCAATCTGCTCAGTTACTGGGATTTTCACTCACAACTATTTCTAGGGTTTACAAAGAATGGTGTGAAAAGGGAAAAACATCCAGTATGCAGCAGTCCTGTGGGCAAAAATGCCTTGTTGATGCTATGCTTGTCCAAAACGCTGCAGCTCGAGTTCTTACTAGAACCAGGAAATATGACCATATTAGCCCGGTTCTGTCAACACTGCATTGGCTGCCTATTAAACATCGTATAAATTTTAAAATATTGTTGATTACTTACAATGCACTAAATGGTTTAGCTCCGCAGTACTTGAGCGAGCTCTTAACGCATTATAGTCCTTCACGTCCATTGCGATCTCAAAATTCGGGCCAGTTGATAATACCTAGAATATCAAAATCGACTGCGGGCGGTAGATCCTTTTCCTATTTAGCACCAAAACTTTGGAACAGTCTTCCTACCATTGTCCGGGAAGCAGACACACTCTGTCAGTTCAAAGCTAGACTAAAAACACATCTCTTTGACCTAGCAAACACATAATATATTATAGACTTCTATAATTCAATGTTAGGCTGCATAGATTAGGTCAGCCGGAACTGGGAACACTTCCCTTAAATCCTGATGTACTCGTTACATCATCATAAGAAGAATGGCATCTACGCTAATTTTAGTGTCTTTGTTTATCCCGAGGTTTTCCCGCAGCCTACCGGATCCAGGCCGTATCCAGATCTGACTAGGAGCTTTGCCTGGACCCGATGACAACACAGTGCTGAAGTGCCAACTAGCCTCTCCCTATGGAGGATCCTTTTCCCACTCTACAGATAAAACGTTGTGATTCCGGTTCGCGTACCCACCCCGAAGTGATAAAATAAAACAAAATTCTGTATCAAATTACAGTTACTGTAAATCCGGCCTCTAGTTCATAAACGCCAGAGGAGAACTGGCCCCCGACTGAGCCTGGGTTCTCCCAAGGTTTTTTTTTTCTCCAGTAGGTCACCTGATGGAGTTTTAGGACACCAGTAGGTCACTTGATGGAGTTTTTCGGTTCCTTGCCACTGTTGCCTTTGGCTTGCTCAGTTGGGGATATTCAAAATAATTAACCAAGCATTAATACCATTGATCAGCCCTACCAAACGTGGATGTTTTTTCACTAAGAAACAAACATTGTTATGTTATTTGATTGATATTGTGAAGCTGCTTTGATGCAATTTATATTGTGAAAAGCGCTATTTAAATACACTTGACTAGACTAGAGGCCAGAGAAGAATGTGCCGACTGATTCAAGCTGATAAAAGAGCAACTTTGACTGAAATAACAACTCGTTACAACCGAGGTATGCAGCAAAGCATTTGTGAAGCCACAACACGCACAACCTTGAGGCAGATGGGCTACAACAGCAGAAGACCCCACCGGGTACCACTCATCTCCACTACAAATAGGAAAAAGAGGCTACAATTTGCAAGAGCTCACCAAAATTGGACAGTTGAAGACTGGAAAAATGTTGCCTGGTCTGATGAGTCTCGATTTCTGTTGAGACATTCAGATGGTATAGTCAGAATTTGTCGTAAACAGAATGAGAACATGGATCCATCATGCCTTGTTACCACGTGCAGGCTGGTGGTGGTGGTGGTGTAATGGTGTGGGGGATGTTTTGGCACACTTTAGGCCCCTTAGTGCCAATTGGGCATCGTTTAAATGCCACGGCCTACCTGAGTATTGTTTCTGACCATGTCCATCCCTTTATGGCCACCATGTACCCATCCTCTGATGGCTACTTCCAGCAGGATAATGCACCATGTCACAAAGCTTGAATCATTTCAAATTGGTTTCTTGAACATGACAATGAGTTCACTGTACTAAAATGGACCCCACAGTCACCACATCTCAACCCAATAGAGCATCTTTGGGATGTGGTGGAACGGGAGCTTCGTGCCCTGGATGTGCATCCCACAAATCTCCATCAACTGCAAAATGCTATCCTATCAATATGGGCCAACATTTCTAAAGAATGCTTTCAGCACCTTGTTGAATCAATGCCATGTAGAATTAAGGCAGTTCTGAAGGCGAAAGGGGGTCAAACACCGTATTAGTATGGTGTTCCTAATAATCCTTTAGGTGAGTGTATGGATGTGTGTAGAAAGACTGTCCTGTGGCCTCATAGAATAGTAAAATGTCCAGTGGTAGCGCACTTCAGAATCTCACCAGGGAGTGAATTGTTCTATTTTGCACAACCCTGATATCTGGAAAAACAAAAGATGTGAGAAGCTAGGGCAACGGTCAAAGACGTCCATCTAGTGCATCTATATACAAGCAATAGGAATGCACAAATGTGTTCTGTGTGTGAACAGATTCAATGTCTGAATGTACAATGTCAATTTATGGCAGAGATTGGATTCAACACTCAACACATTCCTGTATTGTCTTAATTTGTCTTTAAGGACCCAAGCACCGTAAATCCCATTTCGCATAGATACACTGTGGCAAGCGGCATCAGAAACATTTTTGACTTGTTATTGCAGCCTCGTTGCAGCCATTAATGCATTTTAGAAAGGGCAAGAAATTGTGAACAGACTAGGTTACTGAAATCGTTAGAGATAAGTAACTAAATATAGTTAGAAATAAGTATTGTATCTTACCTTATTATGATGAAAATAAATATTAGTTCTCATGTATTTCAACTAAAATTATAATTAAAAATAATTAGAACAGAGAATATATTTTAATTATTTTAATTTGATTGATTTAGCCTAGGCCCCAACTTACAGCAATACAACTGCGGTCCACACTTTGGCAAACATTTATCTACCTAGCTGAGATTTCAACATTGCAACATCGAAACATGACACATACTGTAAGTTTCTCCGCGAGTAAAGACAGTATTATAATACATAATGATAAACCTCAAACTTTCTGATGCAGATCAATAAATATAAGTCTGTGAAAATGTATTAAAAGCAAAGTAAATCTGTTAGAGGGGGTAGAAGATGGAGAGAAATTAAGCCCACTAAAACAAAGAAGCATTCATTCTCAAGTCCTCATGTGTCTTCTGCAAACAAATATTAACAGAGCATTCAAGCAATTTGGCCTCCCCTCAGGACATTCTTCCATCTTCTTTATCACACAGAATTGCTCACAACATCACCATTAATCCCCTTCCCTCTGTTTGGATAGCTATACCACTTGCTGTTTCCATCAACCCCTTGGAGAACATTACCCTACCACACTTCTACAGGTTGTAAATGAACTTGCCACACACTTGAGAGAAGACAGAATTGATGATGCATCACTTCTATGGAAATGAATGAGCATCTAGAAGTGTAATGGATGGTCCTTACCGAGAAGGTAGTGAATTATCAGAGCTCATTGCCCACAGCTAAGAGTCTGTCTTTTCCAATAACGTTGTCCAGCAATCTCCGGTCTAATTCACTGATTAAACTTTTGATTCTCCACTGCTGGTGATAAGTGAGACCTAAAATGAAAGGTGTCTCATGCAAAGGGGCCCTGGAAGTCTTTTCAATACCCTGTTGGTGAGGAGTTGGGTTTTCAAATCAGAGTCGGATACAAGTCCTCACACTTTCATTAGACCTAATTATAATTGCAAATTGACTAAGTAAATAAATCGAAATATTAGAAGCTGCTGAATGTGGTATTGAATCCATTTGGGTAATTTGGCACTAATGTGAGATTAAATAATGTGCTTCCGTTATTACAGGAAGTCACAACCTGTATTATTATTCAGTTGATAATGATTAAAACAGCCAGTAGATATAAAAAAGTACTCAAGTAATCTCAAAATAGTCTGTTTTTATTGCAGTAATAAAGGGTTGTGGCTCTGAGGAAATCACACATGTGGTCGCAATTTAAAGTTATTTGCAGTGTGTGACTAAATACTGTTTATCGAAGGAGAGCTACGAAACATTAACTTAACTTGCAGCCAAACAAATAATTGCACTCTACCAAGGGTCTCCTCATTTTTATTCAAAACAGGGCAATAATTTGTATATTCTCATCTTGCCCTCAACAACCTGGTCTCCTATGTCTGCAGGAACCTTTAAAAACCCACTGAAGTGCCTTGGAATGCGCAGCTTTGTATGATGCACTGATGTAATTTCCACAGGAAACTGGAAGCTAAGGTGGGACATATTGAATGGCTCCTCCCTCTTTCCAAATAGCCAATAGCGTTTAGTTTACCTCACAGACTGCAAGTCGTACTTGACAGCACCATGGAAGCGAATCTGAGTGCTGATGATACTTAGAATTTATTCACACCTCTACTAGTTAATCCAATCCATTTCATTCTTAACCCTCGTACAGTTGGAAAAACGGTATAAAACTTGAGTGTTTGAGCAACCGAGCACACATCTTCAACCCATATTGCTCCGTGACGTGTCCACGGTCACTTTGGCCAGGTGGTATTTATAGCATAGGGGGTGGGAGACTTTAGATTCTAGAGAGCATTTGATTGGACAGAAGATGTGATGAGAAGCTGAAGTCCACGGTGATGTCATAAAAATCCATGATCCATTTTAGCAGAAGTGAGAGACTGTACATTTTGTTTACTTATCTCCTAAATGCAAATTGTGTCTTTTTTTGGAACACTACAGCTTATTCATAACCTTAAGACAAACATTCATACTAAAATCTAAAAAACGTAAATGTTGATTTCGCAATATCTAAAGTGGCATACTATAAACTGTATTTTACGTTTTAATATTTTTGTTTATAAATATATTTAACTGTCCAGAGGTTATACAAGTTGCAATTTTAAAAATGCATTGTGTTTCAATTCACATTTTACTTGCAAAACCAAATTTTACTTACATTCGGCCTTTGGCAAAAAAAATTCGGGCTCTGCTGGGCAAACAGTATTTACCATATTGACAACAGAACTGCCATGACAAGGCATAGAGTGAGAACAGTGGAGACCCATATACTGAGATATTAGTTTAGCCATAACTTCCCAATTATTTTCAATTTTTTTTTTTGTTATCAATAATTTCTTTCAAATTATATGTTCTATTGCAGTTATACAGGTTTTGATCAACAGAAGTGATAAACAGAACTTTTCCTTAGCATGACCAATTTGTTTGGTCTAAGTAAATCTAAGGCTTATTCGTTATTGTGGTGAGGTGGAGGTATGGCTAAAGTTACACTTATGGGAAAAGTATAGCAAAAGAAAAAGCAGACTACGCCACCCCGTTTAAATGAACGGGGAAACTTCACAAGAACACACAGGTTCGCTACCACAGAGGACAAGAGACGTGAATCTGAATACAAAAATACTTTCACAATCCTACTTATTTTAAATATATATTAAAAACTATTTACTCCGGAGGAGCAAGAGTTTTACACTCTTTCAGGGTGGGTCCTAAACAAAACACACTTTCGGGCTGAGGCTTACCAGTAGGGAGCTAGCTGGGCAGTGAGCATCCTAAGACCACAACACTCTCAAAACTCCACTCCTCACAAACACTCACACTAGCTAAGTGAAAGAAACGCAAGTGCCAATGGAAGAAAACACTGTGAAGGAAACACCACCACCAGAAGGGCACAACCAGCTAGCTTCCCTAAAGGGCCTTCAGCTACTGAAAGAAACAAAAATGGGGCACAATACAATCACAATTAGCAACACCTGTAACAAATTATAGTTGAACAAATATGACTAAAATAAGCCAGCACTTGGCAGATTACTGGTCACAGAAGTTAAACCAGCTAGTGTTTCCAAAGGATTCCACCTCAGACTGCCAGTTCAACAAACATTAGAGCAGCCAAATGCTATATGAAACAGAAAAAAAATAGAGTACAATACAAAATGAGAACAATGAATTAAATCACAGAAAACAAATCCAAAACAGGATTTAGCTCATTTCTTCACAGTCTTAAGAAAGCACTGATCAAAGAGCAAAATAACCAAAATGCTGGTGGCAATATTACAAAAGATAGCTAGGCTAAATTACACAATTGATAGCACGTCTTGCGTTAAATGACGGCTCTGAGACTAGCCACGCACTTAGACCACCAACATTGACTTAAAGCAAATTTCAACAAAACAAAATAAACGAAAGAAAAGAAAACGATTAATGCATCAAAAAAATACACAATAACATAGGATTAGTGGCAGCATAACAAAACAGTGCAGTCTTAACGATGTTGTCTATGGAGCATTTTGCCCTGCAGTCCACCGAGATGAACCACTCACAAACAGCTTGACGCACTTTTCCAATGGTAGATCGCTAGACCCACAGAAGACTCAGCTACTCACAGCCTCGGTTATAATAGGCAAACCGCAATTGTACCAGTGTTCCATCTGTGATGTGGACAAATCCGGACCCTAGTCTTCAGCAGAGATGCACGCGCACCCAAACAAAGGTGACAATGACAATGACAAATAACCAGGTGGCCTGAACTCCGCCTTAAATATGCAAGAGCTGGCTGCCGATAGGCTGTCACACCCATCACTCACCACAATTAATAGGGCGGGATCTAATCCGCCCTGCCACATTATGATCAATGCTAACAGGTCTGATCCATCCAGCCACTTTTCTAAACAACAAGCACTGTATTAAATCAAGGTATATTGATTCTGACTCAAAGAGCTTTAAAGAACAGAGGCTCCATATAACTGATTGGTTCTAGAACACAATACAATCCCATACCAGTACTAATAACAGCGTACATAAGAGAGCCAGGGCAGGGAGACTCTTGATTATACACTATGAACTTAATCCTGCACAGTAGCAAACCTACAGTTCAAATGCAGTCAATTTCCTCAGGGATCAGTTGAGCCATATTTCAGTGGTTTGTTAGGATTTCAGGCACGGGATGCCATGCTAGTTCAGCACTCATGGGTGTCATGCTCATCTCTGGTTAATGAGCATGAAGGCTGAAGGAATCTGAAATCTGTGTTTGGTGGCAGCCAGAGGCTACTTGGCTCAATCCCTGCTGCCCACGCCGTCCGCCTACACCACAAATAACACACTGAAATCTATGTATCCTCTGTGCTAACGTCTCTCTGACCCTTATTAGCTACAGATGTATGTTAATATCTGCTAACCCATACTATTAAACCTGTGTAATGATCAATAATATAATGAATCACAGCCGTGCTGATATACATCCATAACACAACTCTTAACAGTGATATTGCTTGTACAATGGCTCAAGAGACAAGTATAATGGTGTGTTCACACTTGGCATGTTTAGTTTGATTAAAATGGACCCTGGTGCGATTGCTCTTTTAAGTGCGGTCCAACTGAACATGTGTGAACGCTGCTATATGAGCCCTGGTGCGCACCAAACAAGCAGACCGAGACCACTGAAGGGTGTTCACACTTGTAGTTTGGTTCTCTTGTAATTATCTCTAGTAAAATAAAATAAACATTTCGTCCTGGTCCACTTACACATTGCCATTTTTATCACCGAACCTAAAGGCATAGGGATATGTTCACAACCGTATTGGTTGGCTTTTATGATGTATTACTTATATGGGGTGGTGATAGCGCAATGGATAAGACACATGCCTTTGGTGTGATCCGGGTTCGAATCCACTGTGAGACATCAATGTGTCCCTGAGCAAGACACTCAACCCCTAGTTGCTCCAGAGGCGTGCGACCTCTCACATGTATAGCAATTGTAAGTCGCTTTGGATAAAAGTCGCTTTGGTTCAGCTAAATGAATAAATGTAAAATATTGAGATGGAACATACTGAACATCCAAAACAATACTGTGTGCTGGGCTAAACGCATTCGTTGTATGTGTGTAGCATGCATATGATGGTATTTTGACCAGCTGAGAGCTTGTGAAGAGTATATAAAATGTGTGAAGGAGTCAAAACATGTATATGAGGAGATGTGGTTCTGATGTCAGTACTGAACTGTGATGGGCAACATCACGACTCTGATGAAAAAACAGGTATGAGTGAGTATTCTGTCCTTTTAAGGGTCTCATCTTCCTGTTTTTGGTTCATTTTAGCATCTTTGGCCTCTGTTGCGTTCATATTTCAGTCTCGGTCCACTTGTTTGGTGCACCAGGGTTCAGATGGCAGCGTTCAAACTCATTCAAATGAACCAAACTAACAGAGCAATCGCATCATAGTTCATTTTAAATGAACTAAACATGGCAAGTGTGAACACACCCAAAAAGATGGGTCTCGGTCCGCTTACTTTGGATGATGAAAAAGCACAGTACTGCAAACACAGCGAGAATAAATAGGGAGAACAAACAAAGGAGGTAACGGACAAATAAATCAATAATCAGGTAACAAGATGGGAGGGGCTAGACAATCAACAGGAGTATGCCTGAGTAACGATTTTGGTTCAGAATTACTAATGTGATGCAATACAAGCGAGCGCCAATATATGGCAGTACAGTCAGAGCCTACTATAGAATTAGAATGCACTCTCTAACTCGGACATTAATGAGTGAAAATGAGTTTGGTGAAAAAACGAAAAGTTGACTCTGAATGTTCTGTGTTCAACGAAGAATAGACAGCAAAATACTTCTTCACCAGTACCGTAGAGAAGGCATGTCTAATATGCAGAGAAAGCATTGCAGTTTTTAAAGACTCAGATGTCCTTTTTCAAGCAAACATTCGAATTATGCTGTCAACCTGTCATCTGCAGAAAAGGCAAGCAAGGCTTAAAAACTTGCCACAAACTTAAAAGCCCAGAAAAGTACACTTACGAAACAGTGCTCTATTCAAGAATCTGTAACAAAAGCTAGTTATGTACTGGCACATAAAATTGCAAAGCACAGCAAGTCTTTTCGGATAGGGAATTTGTGAAAGACTGTATGGTGGAGACTGCTGACATACTTTGTCCTGGTTCTAAAAGTCAGTTTGAGAAAATTAGCTCATCGAGGAGAACAATTACCAGGCATGTGGAAGTGATTGCTAAGGTGCTGTTCTCCGAACTAAAAAAAAAAACAGTGATGAAAGTACCGACATCAGAGACACTGCTCAACTTTGATTTTTTTCCTACACTGACCGGACAAAGCACACCAATAACAAAGTCTTGCATTGAGAGGTACAGCAACACTTTGATCGACATGCATGCAGACTTTTCCCGTCGCTTCGCAGACTTTGCAAAAATTGAGACTGAGCTTGAACTTGTCTCATGCCCCCTATCTTTTGACAGTGAGAAAGCACCACCAGACACACAACTGGAACTCATCGACATCCAGTGTGACTACTTTGAAGGAGACGTTTCAGATAGCACCAGTTAACCAGTTTTATGCCTCATTGGATAAAAAAATGTCCCAAACATTAAAAATCATGACAAAGGAATGCTTGTTTTATTTGGATCCACATATGTGTGTGAACAAACCTACTCAGTCATGAACTACAACAAATCCCAAAGCAGATCAAATTGAACAAATAGCCACTTGTCAGCTATCCTGAGGATCTCTACATCAAAGATCACTCCAGACTTTGACAACCTTTGCCAGGAGAGGGGACCAGGCACATTGTTCACGTTAACATTTTCATCTAATCATGGCTTGGAAAGAAAAAGACTTCTCACTCAGTTTTAATCGGATATAGTTTTATGATGATTGATATGTACATAGTAATTAGAGCATAGCACATGAGATTATATCAGTTGTAAATTTGACTCAATAATAGATATTAAATAAGAATAGTTGTTTAATGTGACAAATGTTTCTGTCAGATAATATATTTTCCATGCATACCTCCAGTGTAAATAAAAGTTCTTTTATCAAGGATTTAGTATGCGGCCCTTAGAATTGTTTCGCAAAACTTCATGTGACCCTCTTTTCTAAAATGTTTGCCCACCTCTGGTCTACAGTGTCCGCAGATATTTACTCCTAGTTTCTTTTTGTGCGTGGAAAACGTTTATACATCAGTCAAGTCAAGTCATCTTCATTTATATAGCGCTTTTAACAATGTAGATTGTTTCAAAGCAGCTTTACAGATGTAAACATATAATTCAAGGCAACTGAGATTGTTTTGGCTTTATAGCGGTTCTTGAATAATATTATTTTCCAGCTAAAGTTAGTTTTGATTGGTTCACTTCCGTTGAAATTATCATTTGTTATTAAATTAGGGGCCGCTAAGACTACGCCGTTCTCTCTAAACAGACTTTAAACGTGAATCTGTGATAAACGCTGATGGCGTTTACATGCGCATTAAGAATTGATTCTATAGTTATGTGTGTTTGAATATATGTGCGCAGGTTTGTAATTCCCTACAAACCATGCCTAAACAAACAACTTGCCTATAAATTTGATATGGAATTTTATTTAATTTGATCACTTTGGGTTAGGTACGCGAACTGAAATCCCCACAACGCTTTATCTGTAGAGTGGTAAAGGGATCCTCCATAGGGAGAGGCTAGTTTGCACGTCAGCACTGCATTGTCATCGGGTCCAGGTGAAGGTCCTAGTCAGATCTGGATACGGCCTGGATCCAGCCGGCTGCTGGAAAACCTTGCGATAAACAAAGACACTAAAATTAGCGTAGATGCCATTCTTCTAATGATGTAACGAGTACATCAGGATTTAAGGGAAGTGTTCCCAGTTCCGGCTGACCTAATCTATGCATGTCACGGAACAGAGGAGTCCATAAATGATTGCAGGTAAATCTTTTAATGAAAAATTAGACAACGCCTCACAGCCTGAATAAACAGAAAAGGTCTCTTTCACAAAGGAAACTGTGCAGCGTTCCGTTGCTTGTTCAAACAAGGATAGATGACCTCAGCCGGAGAACCTGAAGGTTCGTGAGTACAGTAGTCGGGACAGCGGGCTTGAAGACGGACCCTCTGCTACACTCCATGGGGAAGGCTGGGTACGGCACAGAAGTGGTAAAACACAGCAGTAGATAACTGACGTTCTTACAATCACGACAGGACAGGACAGGACAAGGGATACAGCTTCTGAGATGTCGTATATACAGCGTATTTACGTGCATGAAGGTAAAACAATAATCCGACAAATGAGACAAGAAAGAGAGAGCTAGAAGTAGCGTGGAGATAAGGGAAAGATAGAGAACAGGTGTGTAGGTGAGAAGATCATGAGACAGCTGATGGTAATGAGGGGAGAAGATGATGGGTGTGTGCGTGAGAAAGGAGAGAGATAAGAGATGTAGTATTACCAGCAGAGGGAGACAAAGGAAAGAAAACAGAAGGAAAGGATCAGGATCATGACAGTACCCTCTCCTCAAGGTGCGCCACCCGGCGGACAAGAGGAAGACTGACGGGAGCGAAAGAAGTCATCAATGAGCGAGCAGTCTAGGACGTCCCGTGAGGGGATCCAACATCTCTTCTCAGGACCATAACCCTTCCAATCGACAAGGAATTGATGACCCCTACCCCTGGGGCGGATGTCGAGTAGCTTGCGAACCCGGTAGATGGGTGAACCCTCGACACGGACTGGAGACAAGACAGGACGAAGTGGAGCGCGAACTACTGGCTTCAAATTAGAAACGTGAAACACAGGATGGACACGACGGAGATTGGCTGGCAATCTAAGTCTAACCGAGACCGGACTAAGGACCTTAACGACGCGGAATGGCCCAATGAATTTGGGAGCGAGCTTTCGTGAGGTATACTGAAGAGGAAGGTTCGAAAGCCAAACCCTCTGACCACAAGCATAACGGGGGCTTTTGACGCGACGTTTATTGGCAGCCCGAAGCATAATGGCGCGCGATTTACAAAGTGCAGACCTGACCGTTCTCCAAGTTCGTTTACAGCGCTGGATGAATGCTTGTACGGAGGGCACCTTAGATTTAAGGTCGGAGGAGGGAAAAAGCGGAGGTTGGTACCCTAAACAACTCTGAAAAGGCGAAAAACCGGTCGCAGAGGCAGGGGCGGAGTTATAGGCATATTCAGCCCAGGAAAGCTGTTCTGCCCAAGACGCGGGAGTACGAAATGCTAGACAGCGCAACGAACACCAATGGTTTGGTTAGCGCGTTCAGCCTGACCATTCGTCTGGGGATGGTACCCAGAGGAGAGGCTGACTGAGGCTCCAACAAGATGACAAAAATCCTTCCAAAAGAGGGAAGAGTGTGGTCCCCTATCAGAAACTACATTCTCGGGAAGACCATGGATCCTAAAAACATGAACAACGACTATCTGAGCGGTTTCTCTGGCGGACGGAAGTTTAGTCAGTGGAATGAAATGGGCGGCTTTAGAAAAGCGATCAATAACTGTGAGAATAACCTGGTTACCCCTGGAGGGCGGAAGCCCCGTGATAAAATCAAGAGCAATCTGTGCCCACGGGCGAGAGGGAACGGGTAGGGGTCTTAGATATCCTGCTGGAGGTTTATTACTGCTCTTGGTTTGGGCGCAAATGGAACAGGAGGCGATGTAGCGACGAATGTCTCGTTCGCGGGAGGGCCACCAAAATCTCTGTCGAACGACGGCGATAGTACCTTTGACCCCCGGGTGAGCGAATAATTTAGAAGAGTGACCCCACTGAAGTATGGCGCGACGGGCAGAAGGGGGAACAAATAAAAGACCCTCAGGACAGAGTCGTGGCGTTTGAGTACGCAACAGTAACCAGACGTTCGATTCCCCAGTTGACCGCGCTTACTATCAACCCCTTGGGAAGAATCCCCTCCTCCGTAGGCACGATCTCTGGAGAAGGAAACTGGCGAGAGAGAGCGTCAGGCTTTTGATTCTTGGAACCCGGGCGAAAAGAGATAGTGAAATCAAAGCACGTAAAGTAAAGAGACCACCGAGCCTGACAGGCGTTAAGTCTCTTAGCTGAACGGATGTACTCGAGATTCTTATGGTCAGTCCAAACCACGAACGGAACCGCAGAACCCTCCAGCCAGTGACGCCACTCCCTTAACGGAAGACGAATGGCCAGAAGCTCTCGATTACCCACATCATAATTCCGCTCGGCAGGAGTAAGACGATGAGAAAAAAAAAGCGCAGGGGTGAATCCGCTCATCAACAGTGGAGCGTTGAGAGTGGATGGCCCCCACACCCACCTCCGAAACATCGACCTCGACGATAAACTGTCTCTCTAAATCCGGGGTAATCAGAATGGGCGCAGAAGAAAAGAGAAATTTGAGACGCTCAAAAGCCGCCTGGGCGGCATCAGTCCAGGAGAACTGAGTCTTGACCGAAGTGAGCGCGGAAAGAGGAGCCGCAATCTGACTAAAACCTTGAATAAAGCGTCGACAGAAATTCGCGAACCCCAAAAAACGCTGAAGGGCAACACGAGACTGAGGACCAACTCAGGACTCCCTGAGGACATCATTAATAAGTGCCTGGAACACGGCGGGAGCGTTGACCAATCCGAACGGAAGAACGCGATATTCGAAGTGCCCGAGGGGTGTATTAAACACCGTCTTCCACTCGTCACCCTCCTTGATGCGGACCAAATGATAGGCATTGCGAAGGTCTAGTTTTGTGAAGTATTGCGCTCCCTGCAAGATCTCAAAGGCTGAAGACATGAGAGGTAAGGGATACCAGTTCTTAATAGTTATGTCGTTCAGCCCTCTGTAATCTATGCAGGGGCACAGCGAACCATCCTTTTTCTTCACAAAAAAAAAACCCTGCCCCGCCGGCGAAGTGGACAGAACGATAGTACCCGCGTCGAATGATTCGGAGAGATACTTCTCAAGAGCCTTACGCTAAGGTGCCGAAAGAGAGTAGAGCCTCCCGCGGGGGGGCGTGGTACCCGGGAGAAGCTCTATACTACAATCGTAAGGATGGTTGGGAGGGAGAGATGCGGTCCGGGAACGACAGAAAACCGTTCGCAGATCGAAGTACTCCTCGGGAACCCCGGACAAATCCCCTGGTTCTTTCTGAAAAACAGAAACAGAGGACACGGGAGAAACAGCAGACACAAGACAATTAACATGACAGGAGAGACCCCAGGAGAGTATAGAATTCTTAGCCCAATTAATTTGGGGATTATGTTCGGTAAGCCAAGGATGGCCTAAAACTAAAGGGGTATTGGGGGAATTAAAAATCCAAAAAGAAATAGTCTCTGTGTCGTTGCCAGATACGGTGAGATAGATGCTGTAGAACAGCTAACCTGGGCGAGAACGCTGCCATCCAGGGCGAAGACGGACGTAGGCTCCTGAAGATGAACAAGAGGAAAACCCTGCCTGCAAGCCCAGTTCTCGTCCATAAAATTTCCCTCAGCTCCAGAGTCAAACAGGGCTGGGCAGGTGGCAGAGGAATCAATCCAGCGGAGAAAAACAGTAAGCGTAGTGCGAGAGCGTGATAGAGGGTCTAGAGAGGATGCGCTCACCAGTCTCCCTCTAATGACTGGTGAGCTCTGGCTTTTACGGGCACACAGTAACAAAGTGCTTGTCAGATCCGCAGTAGAGGCAAAGGCGGTTGATAATCCGGCGTTGGCGTTCGGTGGCTGAAATCCGTATCCCACTCAGCTGCATGGGTTCTGGGTCTGTAGAAGTCAGTGGAGTGTTGGCAAAGGACGAAGGAGTGGGTGTGGTCATGATGCGAAGAGCGCGTTGGCGCAATTCAAAGCGCTTCTCCACGCGTAAGGCTGAATCGATCAGGAGATCGAAATGAGTGGGAACCTCCCGGGCCAGTACCTCGTCCCTTATCTTGGCATTGAGGCCCTCAGTGAAGCGAGCAACCAGGGCTGGCTCGTTCCATCCGCAAGAGGTGGCGAGGGTCCGAAACTCCACAGAAAAGTTGGAGACAGTGCGTCTTCCCTGACGTAATGAGGATAATGAGCGCGAGGCCTCAGGATCATGGACAGAGCGATCAAAAACGCGCAGCATCTCTTCCTTAAACAGAGAGTAACGAATCAGACATTCACCCTCAGCATTCCAAACTGCCGTTCCCCACTCTTGGGCCCTGCCCTTAAGAAGGGAGATCACATAGGCAATATGGGAACGCTCTCTATCTTAGGTCGACGGCTGGAGTGAAAAAACGACCTCGCACTGGGTCAGAAAGGGAAGGCACTCCGTAGGTTCGCCAGAGTAACAAGGAGGATTGTTTACCCGCGGTTCAGGTGAATCCAGCGCGGCAGGATGAGCCGCATCCAAACGGACCCTGTGAAGCTGCTGAGAAAGGTCGGCCACTTGAGTAGACAAAGAGTCCACAGCACATCGAGCCGCGGAGAGTTCCTCGTCGTGCCTCCCCAACAAAGCTCCTTGCATTTCCACGGCGGCCTGGATGGGGTGATCATCAGCCAGATCCATCTTATTGGTCGGATTATTCTGTCACGGAACAGAGGAGTCCATAAATGATTGCAGGTAAATCTTTTAATGAAAAATAAGACAACGCCTCACAGCCTGAATAAACAGGAAAGGTCTCTTTCACAAAGGAAACCGTGCAGCGCTCCGTTGCTTGTTCAAAAGGGATGGATGAGCTCAGATGACCTCAGCCGGAGAACCTGAAGGTTCGTGAGTATAGTAGTCGAGACAGCGGGCTTGAAGACGGACCCTCGGCTACACTCCACGGAGAAGGCTGGGTACGGCACAGAAGTGGTAAAACACAGCAGTAGATAACTGACGTTCTTACAATCATGACAGGACAGGACATGACAAGGGATACAGCTTCTGAGATGTCGCATATACAGCGGACTTGCGTGCATGAAGGTCAAACAATAATCTGACAAATGAGACAAGAAAGAGAGAGCTAAAAGTAGCGTGGAGATAAGGGAAAGATAGAGAACAGGTGTGTAGGTGAGAAGATCATGAGACAGCTGATGGTAATGAGGGGAGAAGATGATGGGTGTGTGCGTGAGAAAGGAGAGAGATAAGAGATGTAGTATTACCAGCAGAGGGAGACAAAGGGAAGAAAACAGAAGGAAAGAATCAGGATCATGACAATGCAGCTTAACATTGAATTATAGAAGTCGATAATGTATTATGTGAATGCTAGGTCAGAGAGATGCGTTTTTAATCTAGCTTTGAACTGACGGTGTGTCTGCTTCCCGGACAATGGTAGGAAGACTGTTCCAAAGTTTTTGTGCTAAACAGGAAAAGGATCTACCGTCAGCAGTCGATTTTGATATTCTTGGTATTATTAACTGGCCGGAATTTTGAGATTGCAATAGACGTGAAGGACTATGATGCGTTAAGAGCTTGCTCAAGCACTGTGGAGCTAAGCCATTTAGTACGTTGCAATATCAGCAATATTTTAAAATTTATCCAATGTTTAATAGGGAGCCAAAGCAGTTTTGACAGAACCGGGCTAATATAGTCATACTTTCTGGTTCTGGTAAGAACTCGAGCTGCTGCGTTTTGAACTAGCTGTAATTTGTTTATTAAGCGTGCAGGGCAACCACCCAGTAAAGCATTACAATAATCTAGCCTTGATGTCATGAACGCATGAACTAATTGTTCCGCATTCGTCAATGAGAGCATATGGCGTAAATTAGATATATTTTTAAGATGGAAAAATGCTGTTTTACAGATACTAGACACGTGACTTTCAAATGAAAGATTGGTATCAAAGCGCACGCCCAAGTTCATAACCGACGACAAAGACTTAAAAGAGCAGCCATCAAGTGTTAGACAGTATTCTAGGTTATTACGTGTGGAAGTTTTTTGTCCAATAATTAGTAGTAGGAAATTACTAGTCATCCAATTTTTTATATCAGCTATGCATTCTGTTAATTTTGAGAATTGGTAAGTTTCGTCAGGGCGTAAAGAAATATACAGCTGAGTATCATCGGCATAACAGTGAAAGCTTATTCCATTTTTCCTAATGATATTTCCTAATGGTAGCATGTACAGTGTGAACAGCAGCGGTCCTATTACTGAGCCTTGTGGTACGCCATACTGAACTTGTGATCGATAAGACATCTCTTCATTTACTGCTACAAATTGATAACGGTCTGATAAGTCAAGTCAAGTGTATTTATATAGCGCTTTTCACAATATAAATTGCATCAAAGCAGCTTCACAATATCAATCAAATAACATAACAATGTTTGTTTCTTAGTGAAAAAAAAAACATCCACGTTTGGTAGGGCTGATCAATGGTATTAATGCTTGGTTAATTAATTTGAACATCTCCAACTGAGCAAGCCAAAGGCAACAGTGGCAAGGAACCGAAAAACTCCATCACGTGACCTACTGGTGTCCTAAAACTCCATCAGGTGACCTAATGGAGAGAAAAAAAAAACTTGGGAGAACCCAGGCTCAGTCGGGGGCCAGTTCTCCTCTGGCGTTTATTAACTAGAGGCCGGATTTACAGTAACTGTAATTTGATACAGAATTTTGTTTTATTTTATCACTTCGGGGTGGGTACGCAAACCGGAATCACAACGTTTTATCTGTAGAGTGGGAAAGGGATGCTCCATAGGGAGAGGCTAGTTGGCACTTCAGCACTGCGTTGTCATCGGGTCCAGGCAAAGCTCCTAGTCAGATCTGGATACGGCCTGGATCCGGTAGGCTGCGGGAAAACCTCGGGATAAACAAAGACACTAAAATTAGCGTAGATGCCATTTTCTTATGATGATGTAACGAGTACATCAGGATTTAAGGGAAGTGTTCCCAGTTCCGGCTGACCTAATCTATGCAGCCTAACATTGAATTATAGAAGTCTATAATATATTATGTGTATGCTAGGTCAAAGAGATGTGTTTTTAGTCTAGCTTTGAACTGACAGAGTGTGTCTGCTTCCCGGACAATGGTAGGAAGACTGTTCCAAAGTTTTGGTGCTAAATAGGAAAAGGATCTACCGCCAGCAGTCGATTTTGATATTCTAGGTATTATCAACTGGCCCGAATTTTGAGATCGCAATAGACATGAAGGACTATAATGCGTTAAGAGCTCGCTCAAGTACTGCGGAGCTAAACCATTTAGTGCTTTGTAAGTAATCAACAATATTTTAAAATTTATACGATGTTTAATAGGCAGCCAATGCAGTGTTGACAGAACCGGGCTAATATGGTCATATTTCCTGGTTCTAGTAAGAACTCGAGCTGCAGCGTTTTGGACCAGCTGTAGTTTATTTATTAAGCGTGCAGGGCAACCACCCAGTAGAGCATTACAATAATCTAGTCTTGATGTCATGAAAGCATGAACTAATTGTTCCGCATTTGTTAATGAGAGCATATGTCGTAATTTAGATATATTTTTAAGATGGAAAAATGTGGTTTTACAGATACTAGACACGTGACTTTCAAATGATAAGTATGATTTAAACCATGCTAGTGCAATTCCACTAATGCCAACATAGTTTTCTAGTCTATTTAAAAGAATGTTGTGGTCAATGGTGTCAAATGCAGCACTAAGATCGAGTAACACTAATAGAGATATACAACCACGATCGGATGATAAGATTGTAACTCTGCTTTTTGTAATACTGCTTTTTCTAATACCTTTGACAGAAAAGGCAGTTTTGAGATTCGGCCTGTAATTGATTAATTCTGTAGGATCAAGTTGCGTTTTTAACAAGCGGTTTAATCATAGCCAGCTTAGAGATTTTGGGTACATATCCTAGAGACAAAGACAAATTAATGATATTTAGAAGAGGATCTGTGACACCTGGAAGCATCTCTTTCATTAGCTTAGTCGGTATAGGGTCTAACATACAAGTTGATGAATTAACACATTTTCTAAATTCTTCCTCTCCTAAAGCAACAAATGAATCAAAATTTTCCTCAGGGAGACTACAATGCACTCCCTGATGTGATGCTGTAGTAGACGGTTGCATAATAATAATTTTGTCCCTGATATTATTGAACTTATAAGTGAAGAAGTTCATAAAGTCATTACTGCTGTGTTGCTTGGAAACTTCTGTGCTTGAAGCTTTCTTTTTCGTTAGTTTAGCCACTGTTTCAAATAAATACCTAGGATTATGTTTATTTTCTTCTAATAGGGTTGAAAAATAAGAAGATCTAGCAGATTTTAAAGCCTCTCTGTAAGTGTTATGATGCCGGAAGGACGAAGCAGAGAGAGAATCCAAATGCAGCTAATTTAATAAAAATAACAGGAGAAACAAGAAACACAGGAACACTAAAGCAAATACAACGACCGACAAACCACAACTGAAACACAGAGGTATAAAAAGACAGGCAAACAAGCTAAACAAGATAACAAGGGGGCGTGGCTAATCAGAAACACATGGGGAGACTAATCAACAAAACAGGGAACAGCTGAAACATGAAAGGACAGGGGAACACATGACAGACAAGAAGAAGATACACAAACACAAAACCCACACCGTGACATAGCCCCCCCCCCCCCATGGGCGGCTCCCGACGCCCCTCGAAACAAAACACTAAAGTTCAGGAGGGTGGTGAAGTGGAGGCGGTCCTGGGGGAGGGACGGAGGGCTAGGCCCGTGCAGGTAACAGAACCAGGGCCTTGCAATGGCGGGCATGGGCCATGGAACATGGGCGGAGCATGACGCGCAGGCGGCTGCCAGGGCGGAGACGACCCCTCGGGCGGCCAGGGCGGCGACGACCCCTCGGGCGGCCAGGGCTGAGACGACCCCTCGGGCGGCCAGGGCTGAGACGACCCCTCGGGCGGCCAGGGCTGAGACGACCCCTCGGGCGGCCAGGGCGGCGACGACCCCTCGGGCGGCCAGGGCGGCGACGACCCCTCGGGCGGCCAGGGCGGCGACGACCCCTCGGGCGGCCAGGGCGGAGACGACCCCTCGGGCGGCCAGGGCGGAGACGACCCCTCGGGCGGCCAGGGCGGAGACGACCCCTCGGGCGGCCGGGGACGACACCGGCTCAGGAACAGACGACACCGGCTCAGGAACAGACGACACCGGCTCAGGAACAGACGACACCGGCTCAGGAACAGACGACACCGGCTCAGGAACAGACGACACCGGCTCAGGAACAGACGACACCGGCTCAGGAACAGACGACACCGGCTCAGGAACAGACGACACCGGCTCAGGAACAGACGACACCGGCTCAGGAACAGACGACACCGGCTCAGGAACAGACGACACCCACACTGGCTCGGGAGCTGACAACACACACACTGGCTCGGGAACTGGCTCGGGAACAGACAACTCACACACTGGCTCGGGCTCAGGAACAGACAACCCACACACTGGCTCGGGAGCAGACAACACACACACTGGCTCGGGAACTGGCTCGGGAACAGACAACTCCCACACTGGCTCGGGAGCTGACAACACACACACTGGCTCGGGAACTGGCTCGGGAACTGGCTCGGGAACAGACAACCCACACACTGGCTCGGGAGCTGACAACACACACACACTGGCTCGGGAACAGACAACTCACACACTGGCTCGGGAGCTGACAACACACGCACTGGCTCGGGCTCAGGAACAGACAACCCACACACTGGCTCGTGAGCAGACAACACACACACTGGCTCGGGAACTGGCTCGGGAACAGACAACTCACACACTGGCTCGGGAGCTGACAACACACACACTGGCTCGGGAACTGGCTCGGGAACTGGCTCGGGAACTGGCTCGGGATCAGGCAACTCACACACTGGCTCGGGAGCTGACAACACACACACTGGCTCGGGAACTGGCTCGGGAACTGGCTCGGGAACAGACAACTCACACACTGGCTCGGGAGCAGACAACACACACACTGGCTCGGGAACCGACAACACACACACTGGCTCGGGAACCGACAACACACACACTGGCTCGGGAGCAGACAACACACACACTGGCTCGGGAACTGGCTCGGGAACAGACAACTCACACACTGGCTCGGGAGCTGACAACACACACAAGCTGGCTCGGGAACAGACAACACACACCCTGGCTCGGGAACAGACAACACACACCCTGGCTCGGGAACAGACACTAGAACAGTAACGGCCACAAGGACAGACATAAACACAGGAACAGACGCTGGCACTGGCTCGGGAACAGACAACACACTCACTGGCTCGGGAACAGACAACACACACCCTGGCTCGGGAACAGACAACACACACCCTGGCTCGGGCTCAGGAACAGACTCTGGCTCGGGCTCAGGAACAGACTCTGGCTCGGGCTCAGGAACAGACTCTGGCTCGGGCTCAGGAACAGACTCTGGCTCGGGCTCAGGAACAGACTCTGGCTCGGGCTCAGGAACAGACTCTGGCTCGGGCTCAGGAACAGACTCTGGCTCGGGCTCAGGAACAGACTCTGGCTCGGGCTCAGGAACAGACTCTGGCTCGGGCTCAGGAACAGACTCTGGCTCGGGCTCAGGAACAGACTCTGGCTCGGAGGCGGCCATCTTGTCCGTAGACACTGGCTCGGCAGAGGTGACGTGAAGCGTCTCTGGCTGTGCAGGCGTGACGTGGGCGGTCTCTGGCTCGGCAGACGTGACGTGGACGGTCTCTGAATGTGCAGACGGGTGTGCGGGCGTGACGTGGACAGTCTCTGGCTGTGCAGACGGCTGTGCAGGCGTGACGTGGACGGTCTCTGGCTCGGCAGACGTGACGTGGACGGTCTCTGGCTCGGCAGACGTGACGTGGACGGTCTCTGGCTCGGCAGACGTGACGTGGACGGTCTCTGGCTCGGCAGACGTGACGTGGACGGTCTCTGGCTGTGCAGACGTGACGTGGACGGTCTCTGGCTGTGCAGACGTGACGTGGACGGTCTCTGGCTGTGCAGACGTGACGTGGACGGTCTCTGGCTGTGCAGACGTGACGTGGACGGTCTCTGGCTGTGCAGACGTGACGTGGACGGTCTCTGGCTGTGCAGACGTGACGTGGACGGTCTCTGGCTGTGCAGACGTGACGTGGACGGTCTCTGGCTGTGCAGACGTGACGTGGACGGTCCCTGGCTGTGCAGACGTGACGTGGACGGTCTCTGGCTGTGCAGACGTGACGTGGACGGTCTCTGGCTGTGCAGACGTGACGTGGACGGTCTCTGGCTGTGCAGACGTGACGTGGACGGTCTCTGGCTGTGCAGACGTGACGTGGACGGTCCCTGGCTGTGCAGACGTGACGTGGACGGTCCCTGGCTGTGCAGACGTGACGTGGACGGTCCCTGGCTGTGCAGACGTGACGTGGACGGTCTCTGGCTGTGCAGACGTGACGTGGACGGTCTCTGGCTCGGCAGACGTGACGTGGACGGTCTCTGGCTCGGCAGACGTGACGTGAACGGTCTCTGGCTCGGCAGACGTGACGTGAACGGTCTCTGGATCGGCCGGGACCAGCGGCGAGGACTCTGGACTGACAGGAAGTACAGGGAGGACTTCCAGGTATTGCGGGACGCGGGAAGTCCTCTTCCTCCGTCTCCGAGAGCGAGAGGGCGCTGGGCTGGACGGGACCAGCGGTGAGGGCTCTGTGCTGGACGGCGTCAGCGGCGAGGGCTCTGGGCTGGAAGGCGTCAGTGGCGAGGGCTCTGGCTTTTGCTCGAAGACTGGCTCTGGCTGGACGTGGCTGACGTGAAGCTCTGGCTGGACGTTGCTGACGTGAAGCTCTGGCTGGACGTGGCTGACGTGAAGCTCTGGCTGGACGTGGCTGACGTGAAGCTCTGGCTGGACGTGGCTGACGTGAAGCTCTGGCTGGACGTGGCTGACGTGAAGCTCTGGCTGGACGTGGCTGACGTGAAGCTCTGGCTGGACGTGGCTGACGTGAAGCTCTGGCTGGACGTGGCTGACGTGAAGCTCTGGCTGGACGTGGCTGACGTGAAGCTCTGGCTGGACGTGGCTGACGTGAAGCTCTAGCTGGACGTGGCTGACGTGAAGCTCTGGCTGGACGGTCTCTGGCTCGATGCGGAGATCAGGTGATGACCTGGCGTACCACGGAAGGAAGCTCTCCAGACATCGGCCGAGTGCCTCTCTCCAGTTCAGACCCGAGAGATTGGGGAGCTCCCTCGGATCGACCTCCTTAGCCCCTAGCCGGTAACACAGCTTAACCGCCTCGTCACCAAGAGAGCAGGAGGCAGCGAGAGGGGCAAACCCCCAGGTATACTGGAACAGATCGCAGCTATCCAGAGCCAAGGCCGCGATCTGACCGGCGAACTCCCGGCTCATGCTGGGAAGATCAGATGAGATCTGTGCTGCTGGATTCATATCGGGTCGGTCGTTCTGTTATGATGCCGGAAGGACGAAGCAGAGAGATAATCCAAATGCAGCTAATTAAATAAAAATAACAGGAGAAACAAGGAACACAGGAACACTGAAGCAAATACAACGACCGACAAACCACAACTGAAACACACAGGTATAAAAAGGCAGGCAAACAAGCTAAACAAGATAACAAGTGGGCGTGGCTAATCAGAAACACATGGGGAGACTAATCAACAAAACAGGGAACAGCTGAAACATGAAAGGACAGGGGAACACATGACAGACAAGAACAAGATACACAAACACAAAACCCACACCGTGACAGTAAGCAATCGAGCTCTCCTTCCATGAAATCGGAAATACCTCTAATTTTGTTTTCTTCCCGTTGCGCTCCATTTTTCTGGCTGCTCTCTTAACCCTTAAAGATCTAGACCATTTTTGGAGCACATGATTCGCATGCTCTTTTCTTTGTTTTTCTAACCCATTATAGCAGTCAGCATCAAGTGCCATATATCATTTTAAACAGGAGAACTTGAAGTTTCAATCTAGCTCATTTAAATTACCAATTTTACATTTATTTTGTATTAGAATGGATGAATTTACCAGATTTAAGAAAAACGGCAGCAGATTTTTTTCAGCTCAAACAAATCCTCCTAAAGTTTGGATTTTTTACTTTAGAAAGTTGTACTTGGATATTCTAGATTTCCAGATGAAATTTTAACTACATGTAACAATCCCTAAGCAAGTTATAGCCATTGATTATAACATTATTATAGGCGATTTTCAGTCAAAATCTGTTTTATTTAGGCCTACTGACAATGTAAATGTGTCCAAAAAAGTTCAGGAAGTAAAATAAATAGAAACATTGTAATAGAACACGGAAGCAAATGTGACTTTATATATATTTATGTAGTTTCAACCAATCTGGGCTTGGGGGTGGGACTAAGCATCAACAAACCGCTCGTTTGACTGCCCACATGGGTTTCTTTGACGAATCAATGCTGATCAAAACTTGATGACGCAATCACATCCACTACGTAGCATTTGAATGTACAAACGCGATTAACCACCCGATACCCCAAAAAAGCTGTAAATCTCTTCTTTATGGGACTTTTTAAAGCATACAAATTGGATTAGTGGTTCAAAAGTTATTAAATATTTAAGAACAACAGTTATTTTTAGCCGGCGGCGGCCTTATAGGTCTTTAAGGGTTAAGGGCCTGAGTATGCTCGTTGTACCACGGTGTTGGACTATTTTCTTTAATCTTCTTTAAGCGCAACGGAGCAACTGTGTCTAAAGTGCTGGAAAAGAGCGAGTTAAAAGTTTCTGTTGCACTATCAAGTTCTTCTAAGCTATTCGGGATGCTGAGTTCCCAATGCAATCCCAATGCATCTTTTTCATTATCTATGTGTATATTAAAATCACCAACAATTAGTACTTTATCTGCAGCCAATACTAATTCTGATAGAAAGTCCGCAAATTCTTTGATAAAATCTTTATGGTGCCTTGGTGGCTTGTATACAGTAGCCAGCAGAATTCTCAAACGTGATTTATCGTTCACACTATATATTTTTACATTAAGCACCAACACTTCAAAAGAAGTATATTTAAAACTAGATTTCTTAGTGGTTTTGAAAATATTACTATAAATTACAGCAACTCCTCCCCCTTTGCGTTTCGGACAAGGTTCATGTTTATAACAGTAATATTGTGGGGTTGACTCATTTAAAGTAATGTAATCATTTGGTTTTAGCCAGGTTTCTGTCACAGCACAACTAGGTTATAATCTGAAATCATATCATTAACTATGAGTGATTTTGAAGTAAGGGATCGTATATTCAACAACCCAAGCTTTATCATTTGCTCATTTGTATTATATCTGTTTTTTATTTGTTGAACATCAATTAAAATTTTAACCTTAGATGGGTTTGGACGTTTTTTGGATTTCCAAATTCGGGGAACAGACACAGTCTCTATATGATGAAATCTAGGTGAAAGAGGCTTTATGTGGTGGGATTTACTGTATCTGACCTTGGTGACGCGAGGCCGCTAGCAGACGGTCGGTTTAGCCAGTCTGTCTGCTTCCTGATCCGAGCCCCAGATTGTCATGTTTTAGCTCTAAGACTATGAGCCAAATTACTAGAGAGAAGAGCAGCACCATCCCAGGAGGGATGAATACCATCTATGTTCAACAGGTCAGGCTTGCCTCAAAAACTTTTCCAATTGTCTATGAATTCTACATTATTATGCGGACACCACTCAGACAACCAGAGATTGAGTGAACATAATCTCATCACTCCTGCGAACAGGAAGGGGGCCAGAGCAAATTACAGTGCCTGACATCGTACTTGCGAGTTCACACACCTCTTTAATATTAATTTTGGTGATCTCGACTGGCGGAGTCGAACAGTGCCGACATGAATAATGATCTTGGAGAATTTACGATTAGCATTAGCCAACACTTTTAAATTCAGCAAATTTTAAATTTGATTTGATGTCAGGCTCTCTGGCTCCCGGCAAACATGTGACTATGGTGGCTGGTGGCTCTATTTTCAAGTTCCATGTGATCGAATCACCAATTACCAGGGCACAATCAACAGAATTCTCAGTGGGTGTTTCACTGAGTGGGGCCAATCGATTTGTTATGGTAATCGGAACGGAAGAGTAGTTTTTTGATCCGCGACTAGAGCGATCCCTCACTGTCACCCATCTGCCCTACTGCACAGGCAATAATTCAACCGTAACCGAATCATGTAAAGAGTTCACTATGCTAGGCGCATCCAAAATAGCATCTAAAGCTCTAGAACTCTTTCTATCCTCAATTAGAGTTTGGATGCGTGTCTCTAGTTCTGAAATCTTCTCCATCAGCCTGACTGTCTCCTTGCATTTATCACATATAAATCCTATATTGCCAACGGAGAATATTGTTAATCCGAGATGTTGGTTAAGCTGTATTTAGTAGTAAAAACAACTAGAAATGATAGTAAATGATGGTTCAAAACAGAAAGAAATACGAAGCGAATACGAGGCTTAGACGGAGCTTTACAGCCTCGAAGCAAACAAACTCACAGCAGGCAGCGAGGCAGACAGAAGCAGACAGGAGCAATCGATTGTCAAATCTGAGGCAGTAAGTGTTTTTCCAGTTGGTGTCGGAAAAAAAACATAAGAAAAGGGAAAGTCGGCACGGGGATATCAAGCAAAACTAAGCGTGAGACATGGGAGAGGATTTGTTTGCAGATCAATGCAGCATTCCCGCTTGTGTCGCGGACCCCGGGCGACTGCGAGAGGCAGTAGTATGCACAAAATAGGTCTTACTCTTAGTGAGTTAGGAGTCCTCTCGACTTCTTTTAAGCTGTCCCAGACTTAGGTGCTACTTTTAGAGCTAAAATGCTTTATGAATTACTCTTAGTGAAAAAAATTAGGAGTCCTAAAGTTATGAGTGACACGGCCATTATTTTTAGTTGTTGCTCCTAAATTCACCAGTTAGGAGATACTTTTAGCCTTAAAATTCTTTGTGAATACAGCCCCAGTACTACATTTTTGGGGGTTTTTTTTTGGTCCGAACCAAACTAAAATGTGAACACACCCTAAAAGAGGGAAACATAAGGAATGTTCCTCAAGGCCCTGATATATTTCAAGTGAAACAGAAGAACAAACTGTTGTGGCGTAAATTCTAACATAGTAAACCCAAAATTAAGTTAATTTGGAATTTGACCAGGCTTTGATCTGATTTTAGGAGTTTAGGTGTGACATCAGAGACCAGCCAATCACATGCTGAGAAAGAGTGAAACTGCTATTAATTTCTCGCAAGAGAAGCAGCACGATTCACTTCTCTCTTCTGCAGAATATTATGAGATTGAAAAATATTAAGAATTTAAACAAATTTACACAGCAAGAAGAAAATATTGTACAAAGTTAATTTGTACAGTTGATAAAGGTATAGAGATAATTGAATATTTCTTTATATATTTATTCATGTAAGCTGTGCATAATAAAAATAATTGATTAAATAAAATTGTACATGTGTGATCGATTAAGGATACATCTTATAATCATACAAAATTTTGTCTTTAAAGATCATTTGCTATGTTGTGACCTTTAATTTGGAGTAGAAACAGGTGAGTGATTTTATCCTGTGCTCACAGCTGATTGGTCCAAGTTCGGTTTCCAACCTCTTACCTGGAACATAACCTGTCCCGGACTGTGGACCGTAAGTTAATATGGCGATGAACACTGCTAAAAGTCAAACCGCTTTCATGGTGCCTAAAATCCAGGGTTGGCACAAACTAAACTGAAAAATACCTGGCTAGCCACCTAAACAGACTTCATGGTATAGGCTCCTGTCTGTTGTCGTTAACGCAAGATCTTAGTTTGGTTATGGTAATCTTTCTTTTAATAAAGTCTAAGTTAATTCTTCATCCTCATCCTGTCTTCTACCTACACCATGCCTAGACTTTGTGACAGAACAACCGACCACAAATGGATTATGCTGCAAGATTTGCCGCTTTACCTCAGAAAGGGCTTCCTTTGCATTTGAATTCAGTGAGTTTGCAGTACAGACGGCACTTTACAGGATCGGGGCCAACTATTACCATCCAGTAGACCTCCCAGACACCAAAGGACTAAGCTGGAGGGAGGCCATCATCAGGTTTCTGGAGAGTGTCTGTCCAGAGCCCAGCCTGTTACCACCCCGTTCAACGGAGAAAACGTCTGAGCCACACGCAGACTGGAAGCTTCTGCCTGCTATGATGAGTGGGCCTATGCCTGAGGAAGGGAGTACACAGCGCCCACCATCATCCCGGTCAAAAATTGCAGTCTTGTTAGAACGCTGCCTTTGATTTGAGAAGCAACTGTTTTGTTACTGACTGAATCAATATTTTTAAACAACCTCATGATTTTAATTTTAACTGGATTTGGGGGCAGTGCTAGCATATACGAAACTCACCGTCACTATGCTAGGGTGTTTCGGATGGTTGCCAGGGCATTGTTATAGGTTATTGACCTACACCTACTTTCACACAATCAGTGCTTGACAACCATATATTTACTACCAGTTGTGACTCTCATACAACAAAAGTAGTTCTAAATGTGAATAATGTCAAGTCCCTATTCTCCTTAGCGATATGATTTCAGTTATCCTTCAAGTCCATAGCAAAAACAGTGCTGAATGAATTACACTGCAAAGTTTATTTTAGTAATTAAGGGTTTGTTCAAGTCAATTGCATATTCAAGGGACTCACAGATTTGTCAAATCACTAGAACAAAAACATTAAACAAATCTCTATGAAAAAAAGTGTTGAGCTGGATTATTGAGACTAGTAATTTATGTAAAAAAAGAAAAAAAATGTTTCTGAAACCCTTTGTCCCTGAAAGTCAAAACCACATAGATTAACATTTTAAAAGATTACAGAAATGTTTAGTTCTATCACCACATTTCCATCTGATAACATTTTAAAAGATTACAGAAATGTTTAGTTATATCACCACATTTCCATCTGATAAACAGTCCAACCACCAATCACACATTTGCGCTCAAAATAGTATGTTTTCAGGCGGTTGACTAAGCTAGCTGTGATTGAAATTCTCATTGCTCTTTGCCTCTATTCTGGCATATAATGAGTTGTATAATGAGATATTATGCAAAGCCCCTTCTCCAGCCACCAACACAGTGCTTCAAGCTGTTAGTTAAAATAAAAAATAACACAGGTTTACCATTGCCTAGGTTTATGTAACCTCCTTCTAAAATGTTTTTTTTTTCATTTAAAAAATACTTCCAAAACACCCCCCCCCACACACACACACACACACCAACCCCCAACCCCCAACCAGCATACACACACACACACACACACACACACACACACACACAATTTATGAGTGGGTCCCCTCTCCAGACCCAATGAGTATATGCCGTAGAGGACCTTATTGGGCTCTACTTGGCATAACCCTGATTACTCTAACAGTATTTTAGTAGTATTCATTTTGAGGCCCAAAGTTGTTTCCCAGAGCTGAGAAGAATGTTGTGGGAAATGCAACAGAAGCTTATTTCTGTAAGGTGAGAGCACTCACAGCCTACTTTTTTCAATCAGTGCTCTCGTTCCCCTGTTTGTCTGTCTAAGCTTGATCATTAACATTCCTTTGGTGTGTTTAACATTGTTTAACCGCTGAAACAACCCTTGTGCGGTAAGAATAGAAAATATGTCAATTACAGTTTTAGCAATGTTTTTTTTATAACTCGTAGGGAAAGAGACCAAATTGTGCCATGAATGCTATTATTTTTTATTCTATGACAGTGTGCCCAAATGCTCTGTGTGTCCTCAGGTAAAGGTTTCTCAAGGTTTGCTTCGACTATATTATTGTTTTGGTTCCATGCTCTGTGTTCAAATGTAACTCTGAGCTGCAGTGTAGAAAGCACCTAAATTAATTTGCCAGCTGTGGCTGAGAGACAAGGCTGGAATGATGAAAAGCATGCATTTCCTCCCTCTGTTGGAGGACGGCAGAGAGAGAGAGAGAGAGAGAGAGAGAGAGGGGTTCGTGAAAAGAAAGCAAAATGAGGGATCCATATGCGCCTCACAGGGTGCAAGAAAGGAAGGATTGTTTGATGGGCACATGCTGACAGGACGATACAATGCAGAAAAGCTGTCATATTTAATGCGACACTGTATAATAGATTTTAAATTAATTGAAAATTCATTATCTTTAATGTCATTAATTACTCACCCTCATATCCAAACCCTTAAAACTTTCGTTCATCTTCGAAACACAAATGAAGATATTTTTTAAGAAATCTGAGATTTATGTCTCTCCAGTGACAGCTACGCAACTACCACTTAGATGCTTCAAAAAGTTCATAAAGAGATTGTAAAACTAATCCATATGAATTGAGAAGTTTAGTCCAAATGTCCTGACGAAACTTGAACACTTCGCAAAATGAACAGATTTAATTTAGGTTTTTATTCACATAAACATTGATCAGCAAACATAAACAGAAGCTCAACTGAACATGCAATGGCAATGATGTATATCAGTCCTATATCAGTCCTAGAATATATGTATATTCATCTGGGTAAATGAAACCGGAGCTACTTACATATCTCTTGTATCACACTTGAGCTGTGTCCAAAATCGCCCCAATGCCATGCCAATGGTAACTATTTTCCAAACAATATTTTGGCAAATTGGTGTAACGCAGCAAACTCAGAGACAAGGAAGCGATGGATCCAAATGTAGAAGTTTAGTAAAGTAATGTCAAAATACAATTAACTCAGAAACTGGAATACAAAACACAAAGAGGCTGAACTTTAGGTTACTTATTGTACGTAACCCTGGTTCTCTGATAAAATGAGTGAGGTATCTTACTATGGGAAACGCCTCGGGCGTGACTGATCCTGAAAGCAGGGCCGGGGAAGACAATCCAGCACTCTGGGTAAAATAGGAATAAGCCGCCCCATACGTTCAAATTTAAAAAAAAATAAATTTATCACATATTGACCCCTACTGTTGACTTGAACCTGCTGCTGGCTGCTGCAAACTCTTCTTGGAGTAGGCTAATCCAATTTGCGACAGATTTGGTGCTCAATTGAAATTTCGGCCTATCCATTCAAACAATCTTGTGGCTATATTTACTTGCACACCTTTTTTCAATTGGATTGAATTAATTCCGATTGATGAATCCATACATTGTGTTTACATGAACACTAAATAAAGATCGGGTTGGTGTGTGCGTTTATGTCAAAAGCTTCAAATCGGAATTGATTTTTTTTTTACATGCGCACATTGCACAAAAACACAGAATTTCCCGCTGTTTGGTTCTTTATTTGTTTTAAACATCAGACTTAATATCCATCTCTGGTCATAATATGAACCGTTGTGCCGTGCTACTTATATTTATCATGCAGTAAAAATGCCCAAAACCAGTCGTCTGTGAATGAGAATCCAAAACTGTTGGGACGTTGTACTGCTCCACTTCACAGACGCAGTGAAAGGAGAATTTTAGAATGAAGGAACACTCATTTATATTACACTTTATTCAACAGGAAGAACAGCTCGTTCCGTGCGTCATACGTCATTGCGCAGTCCTTTCAGTTTTGGTTTGTTAATCCGATCAAATGTTTACATGTCCTCACGATCGGATTAGAAAAGGAATAAACCTCCCCTTTCAACCTGATCGAAATTTCATTTGGATCGAGCTCAATCGGATTGATTAAGGTGTTTACATGAAGACTTTTCAGTCCTATTGAGCCGTCAATCTGATTACAAACGTATTGACGTATTGACGATCGCAGATAGTTCTTCACAAGTTTGAGATGCTTGCCACTGCAGGAAGGGAAGTGTGGTGAGATACCTTACTCATTTTATCAGAGAACGTCTCGGTTACGTGTGTAACCCTCGTTCCCTGAGTAGGGAACGGAGACGTTACGTCGGAGGACGACGAATGGGGTTTCGCTTAGAAAGCCTATCAACTTCGAGTATTACAAAACGAGCCAATGGCAAAGAAATGCCATGGGTCTGCGGAATTTGCATAGCGTATCTCCGTCCCACCTCGTGGGTATAAAAGGAGGGCGCCGGCAACATGCAGTTATGTTTCTTCGCTAAGGAGCCAAGACTGAGCTCAGGCGATCCCCGCGGTACAGCGGAAGTGGCAGGAAGACGTAACGTAGGGAACGAGGTTTACACACGTAACCGAGACGTTCCCTTTTGTAGTCACTCCGAGTTACGTCGGAGGACGACGAATGGGGTTTCCAGTCTAATCACGCCACCTTCACAGCTGTCTTCCAGTGCCCTGCGTAAATCTTAGATCCGTCGTGAGACTAGCATGGACGAGGGACTCCTATTTAGCACAGGAATACCAAGGTACACTGGGAAGCATATCCCATATCTCAGAGGAATATGCAATTAATGCCAGCCCAGAGGGGGGGGGGGGGGGAGTTTAGAGAATACACATATGACCCAGAGGGATGCATATGAAGAACACTGGGGTGTCCAGCCGCAGGTGGAATATTTCAACCCCAGGGGTGGGAAGGTGGCTTGCCAAGGGAAAGACACATGCTCAGAGAGGCTTACAGTGGAAATACACATGTGGAGTCGGTCAGGGAGGGACCATGCACACGGAAGGCACCTAGCCAACGCGAAGGCAATAGACACTGGCGTTGACGTCAGCAGTGCTGGAGAAACTCAGGGCTGTGGAAGCTCACCTGAGGAAATATTGCACGTATCTAGTCCGTGGAGTGGAATGGCGAGCATGCGAAGACACCTGAGCGTGTCCAGTACTAGCTGGTTGAAGCGAGTACATGAGAGGACACAGGCTCCACACGGAGATTGTAAAATCTGGCGAATGTGTTGGCTGTCGCCCAGTCTGCAGATCTGCAGATGTCTGTTAGCGAGGCTCCATGCGCTAGAGCCCAAGAGGACGCCACACTCCGGGTGGAGTGGGCATTTACACCAAGGGGGCAAGGTCGACCTTGCTGCTGGTAAGCCAAAGCAATGGTGTCCATTATCCAGTGAGACAACCTCTGCTTGGAGAGAGCCTTTCCCTTCAGCTTCCCACCATAACAGACAAAGAGCTGGTCTGAGGTCCTGAAACACTGCGTTCTGTCTACATAGGTGCGAAGAGCACGTACTGGACAGAGCAGTGCCAAGGCTGGGTCTGCCTCCTCCAGGGGCAGCACTTGCAGGTTCACCACCTGGTCCCGGAAGGGAGTGGTGGGAACCTTGGGCACATACCCAGGCCGGGGTCTCAGGATCACGTGAGAGTAGGCCGGCCCGAATTCCAGGCAGGCTTCGTCAACGGAGAATTCGTGCAGGTCCCCTACCCTCTTGATGGAGGCCAATGCAACCAGGAGCACTGTCTTCATTGACAGGAACTTAAGCTCCACTGATTGCAAAGGCTCAAAGGGAGCACTCTGCAGAGCAGTTAGAACCACTGAGAGGTCCAAAAGGGAACAAGAGGAGGGCGCTCCTCGCTCCTCTCAGGAACCTGACGATCAGGTCGTGCTTCCCTAAGGACTTACCTTCCACTGTATCATGGTGTGCGGCTATGGCGGCAACGTATCCCATGAGGGTGGAGGGAGACAGCCTTCGCTCCAACCCTTCTTGAAGGAAGGAAAGCACGACACTGATTGAACAACTCCGGGGGTCTTCTCGGTGAGAAGAACACCAGTTGACGAAGAGGTTCCACTTCAACGCATAAGCCACTGGTGGTAGGGTGCTCAAACCTGCCTCGTCCCATCCAGGAGCCACACGTGGAGGTTCCAAAGATCGGGACGAGGGTGCCATAGGGTGCCCCATCCCTGAGAAAGGAGGTCCTTCCTCAGAGTGATTGGCCAGGGAGGTGCTGTCGAGATGAGTACAAGTTCGGAGAACCAAGTCCGGGTGGGCCAGTGCGGCGTGACCAAAATGACCAGCTGCTCGTCCTCCTTGACCTTGCGCAAGGTCTGCGCAAGAAGGCTAACTGGGGGACACGCATATTTGCGGCCCCACGGCCAGCTGTGCGCCAGTGCATCCGTGCCGAGCGTGCCCTCGGACAGGGAATAATACAGAGCGCAATGGGTCGAGTCGTGAGAGGCAAACAGATCTATCTGTTTTACCCCGAACAGGTCCCAAATCAGCTGAAGCAACTGGGGGTGGAGTCGCCATTCTCCTGGGAGGGGCTGAAGCAGTGAGAGCTCGTCGGCTGCACAGTTCAGGGCTCCGGGGATATAAATGGCTAGAAGTGACCTCAGATACTTCTGACTCCATAAGAGGAGGTGGCGGGCGAGTTGCGACATACGGCGAGAGCGTAGACCACCTTGATGGTTGATGCACGCTACTGTGGCGGTATTGTCTGATCTGACTAATGCGTGTTGACCCTTGAGCAGCGGCCGGAAGCGGTGCAGAGCAAGGCCAGCAACTAAGCGCTGCAATTGACATGCCATAAGCGCTGGGGTCCTGTTCAGGAGCCCGCGGCAGCATGTCTATTGCACATGGCACCCTAGCCCGTGGTGGAGGCATCCGTTGAGACAACAACATGCCGGGAAGCTCGTTCCAGGGGTACACCGGCCCGTAGGAAACTGAGGTTCGACCACGGGGTGAAGGTCTGACGGCAGGTCGGAGTAACTGGTACTCGGAGTGTGCCCTTTTGCCATGCCCACCTCGGGACTCGGTCGCGAAGCCAAAGCTGAAGCGTTCTCATATGAAGCAATCCATATAACCCAGGAGCCTCTTAAGTAGTTTCAGTGGAACTGCACTCTTGCCCTTGAATTTTCTCAGACAAGTCAGCAGTGACTATGCACACTCGCTCGTAAGCTGCGCGGACATGGCGACCGAGTCGATGTCCATACCGAGAAACGAGATCCTCTGCACGGGGCAGAGTTTGCTCTTCTCCCAGTTGACCCGAAGGCCCAGACGAGCCAGGTGCCGGAGCACTAGGTCCCTGTGTTTGCAAACCTGGTCTCGAGAGTGAGATAGGATCAGCCAGTCGTCGAGATAGTTCAGGATGCGAACCCCGTGCTCCCGTAGAGGAACAAGGGCTGCCTCTGCGACCTTCGTGAAAACGCGAGGAGACAGGGATAGCCCGAATGGGAGAACCGCGTACTGGTATGCCTGTCCCTCGAAAGCAAACCATAGGAAAGGTCTGTGTCGAGGGAGAATGGAGACATGAAAATAGGCGTCCTTCAGGTCGGTCGCTGCACACCAATCCTGAGGTTGCACACATTCGAAAATGCGTTTGGCCGTGAGCATCTTGAATGGCCGCCTATGAGAGCATGCACTGTCATCCGCGCTCTGAGACAGAGGGGGACGAGGGGCGGCGGCTGCACCCAAAAACCAATCGTCCAGCCGCGAGCGCTCGGGACAGGGTGGAGGATTCCACTCTAAACCAATGCTTGCGGCTGCCCAGGAAAGCATGGCCGTCATCTCTGGATCAGACTCAGGCACAGCCGTATGCACACCCGCCGGTGGCAGCTGTGACGAGTCTTCACTTCCAGAAGATTCAGACCCACCTTGTGATGCTGCAACAGACATAGCGTCTTCCTCTGTAGCGCCAAAGGAAACACACGGAGATGGCCCCGCGGGAATCCCCTGAACGCTAGCGGGCACCGTCACTGAAGAGGGGGGTGTGGGGCACGGACGGATAGTCGGCGCCTTGTTCCACACCATCACCCTCAGGTCACCCTGGCCACCAGCTGAAGTAGTGCCTTCTGAGGAGACATTAGATCGGGGTGTGGATGAGGGGACTCTCACTATTGCGAGTCTCGACCGAAGTGACGCGATGGTCATGTTCCCACAGAGAGAACATGAGTCATCCACGAGCGCTGCTCTAGCTTGATCAATGCTCAAACACAATAGACAGCGCTCGTGCCCATCAGAGTCAGACACCAATCTGCCGCAACCAGAAGTGCACGGGCGAGGCATCTTTAAACGGACGTGCCGCGTGCAAGCTCTTTTGTGAGAGTAAAAACTTGTGTTGGGGCGTCCAGGGAGAAACACACTCTCTGGCAAACTACTGCACAGATAAGCAGGAAGTGCGCACTCGCTGGGAGATCGCCGTTACCCCAACACCGGAGAATTTCGCTCGTCTCGTAAGCTGACAGTACAGAGATGACTTGTGGAGTGAAGAATTAACTTGGCTCCGAAGCGAAAACATAACTGCATGTTGCCGGCGTCCTCCTTTTATACCCACGAGGTAGGGCGGAGATATGCGATGCAAATTCCGCAGACCCATGGCAATTCTTTGCCATTGGCTCGTTTTGTAATACTCGAAGTTGATAGGCTTTCTAAGCGAAACCCCATTCGTCGTCCTCCGACGTAACTCGGAGCGACTACGAGAGGGAACCGGGGTTACGTAAGTAACCTAAAGTTCTCTTTCAAATATTCGCTCGATATCTCACTATGGGATATAGATATAGAAATGTGGGATATATAACTCCTGTATTGCAGATATGCTGTCCGAAGAGGGGCATGTCAACCAACTCAGTGAGGTATGTAACATAAACACAACATTAAGTCAAGTCAAGTGTATTTATATAGCGCTTTTCACAATATAAATTGCATCAAAGCAGCTTCACAGTATCAATCAAATAACATAACAATGTTTGTTTCTTAGTGGAAAAACATCCACGTTTGGTAGAGCTGATCAATGGTTTTAATGCTTGGTTAATTAATTTGAACATCCGTAACTATTCTCAGAATAGAACAGAAATATATGTGAACAAAAAGTAAAAAACACCTCAAAAGCAAGTGTTTTGTTTGTTTGTTGTTTTATTACACATATAGGATGGAATGAGCCAGTGATGGCTCTGTGACATCCAATCTATAAAGTTAGACAAATGTGTGAGGCGAAGCCCAACTTGCTGCCACACATATGTCCTGGACTGAAACACCGTTAAATAGAGCCCATGATGTAGCCATACCTCTGGTAGGGTAGAATGAGCCCTCAGCCCTTCCCATGCTATTACAACCTAATATAAATTAGGTCACCCGGAACCGGTAACACTTCCTATAACACCTGATGTACTCATTTTAGTCTTTCTGTTTATTCCGAGGTTAACTGTAATCAGCCGGACCCGGGCCGTATCCAGATCAGATGGTGGACTTGCACCTAGACACGATCACAACGCATCCCTGAAGTGTCAGCAGAGATTGTGTCAACTAGACTCTCCCCTGTAAACGCCTCATCGACACGACAGCCATCGGCACTGATCCTCAACAAACTCGTCTCCATATGCGCGTGATGACACCGATCTTCAACCAGATGAACTGCATAATATAATGTTCCGATCCAATCTGACCTCTGACCTGTAATGATGCCTGAATCATAATCATACACTGTTCGTTGGCAGTGGCCCCCCAACTGAGCCTGGTTTCTCCCAAGGTTTTTTACTCCATTCTGTCACCCAATGGAGTTTGGGTTCCTTGCCACTGTTGCCTTTTTCGCCTTTCTTCACCTTTGTCGCCATTGGCTTTTGGCTTGAGTAGTTGGGGATATTTAATTTTATATTTAACAATATTATTACAACATTATTTTCCTGTCATCTCTGTAAAGCTGGTTTGAAACAATCTGTATTGTAAAAAGCGGGGACAGTGGGACAGGCGCTGACATGAAATAGGTTTAGCCTTTTGAGAATCCGCGGATGAAACAAATAACTGATTACTCTTCCTTAGTGATTTCTTTCTGTCCACATAGGGACGCAACCCACAGACAGGACACAAGCAATGAAGCCGCTCATCCTCCAATGAGTAAAAAGGCTGCAGATGGAAAGCCAGTAAATCCACCTTTTTACAGGCGAGAGCTGACTTACTTTATGCACAAACGCTGGATTAGTTTTGAGAGTTAGTCTCGAGTAATCTATAGCAAACTGCATACAGGAGCTATGAACCGACAAAGCGTGAAGTTCATTAACCCGCTTCACGGTAAAAAGAGCCAATAATAAAGCAGACTTTAGCGAAAGGAGCTTTAAATCAATATTATATATAGGCTCAAAATGGGGTTAAGGACCAAAGACAGATCCCACGGCGGAATCAGTGGCTTTGAAACCCTGTGCAAACGCCACGCACCTCTCATAAACCTGCAAATGAGTGGGTGTTGACCTGTGGTATTCCTGTCAATCCACACATGACACGCATAAATTGCAGCAAGATAAACCTTAAAAGTTGAAAAGGTTCTGCCCTTATCCCAAAGCTCCTGCAGAAAACACATCCACAACAGAACAGATAAAAGGAAAGACGTGTTTGTGTGTGCACCATTGCTCAAACACATTCCATTTCCGATCATATGCAGAGCGAGTTGAAGCCGCCCACACATTCTGAATAGTCTCAATCACCCTCAGAGGCAAACCCATAACATTCAAGTTTAAGCTCTCATGGGCCAGGCCCAAAGAGCCATTTTGAACTTGGCCAAGTGAAAAATCTTAACGCATGCTTGAGAGAGGAGGTCCCTGCCCAACGGAAGAGCCCAGGGCTGGTCACACAGGAGTTGAATAATCTCAGTCAGCCACAATTTTGCGTGTTCGAGGCAATTAATATGACTATAATATCTGATTAATATTTCTAGTGTTGGTACAATCAGACCAGAGCCGATCCTCCCTATACTCAAAACTACGCAAGTTGCATAGGGCCCCAGAACAACCAGGGGGCCCCCTTGCTCATCACTATATAAAATTAACATGACGGTAAATTACTATAATGTGAATATATTTCTTTATAACATGCAAATATACGTGCGGTGTCATGTGGAAATATTTTTAATAATGATTTATATTTATTCAATAACTGTTTCGGCAGATAATATCTTGAGTCTTAACATGGCTATGGTTGCAAAACAAAACTATCCTTCTGGAACAGGAAAAAGTGCCAAGAACGAAGAAAGTTTGACAAAGCAGTACATTCATAAGCAAGTCGTAAACCAATAACTCCAATCCAGGTCTCCACCAAGTTTCGTTAGAAATGTCCCATGATGAAGTGTGACTTTTGGTTTGTGGTGGTACATATTAACTATCAAAACGTTCTTATAGGTGCAATATTTGCACATTATTACATATTTGATCCAAATTTGGGTTGAAACAACCATGCCTTTTTTGTTTTTCATGCTGTAATTTCGTTAGAAAATGTGTTATAGTTTTTCTGACTGCTAGATGATGCCAGAGCACTACTATTAAAAAAGCATTTATTTAGTTGTCAACGGAAATTTGGTTTTAACTTTACTTACCGCCAATTTAACGTCTTTTAACTTCCAGTTTACTTGATATTTTATTTCCATTAGGGGTGAATTCAGGTTGATTGGGACACTTTTTACCATTGAGATGACTGGGAAAAAGTGTCCCATTCAACCTGAATTCACCCCTAAAGAAAACAGGCAGTGCCCTATGCATACTAAAAACTATTGTAATTATTACTTAAGTTTATGAAAATTTGGGGGATAAACAGGCGCAAATTGACCTGATGCGCTCCTCCGATAGAAATGCTTGATACCCGTCTGAGTTCAGTTTGAAATTATCTCTTGTGTGGGCACCAACCAGGTCTTCGTCTCATTTATTTTGAACCCTAAGTTCTCTACATGAGAAACAAGCATTCTCTCTCTCTCTCTCTCTCTCTCTCTCTCCACCTGCTGCCGTGGTCGAGCACACAGCAGTAGATTGTCCAAATAAGCTGACACTCTGAGACCCATTATGGGCACTGTCCCAAAAAACACACTAAACACTCACTTCCTATGAGTTCGCACTTTTGTGACATAATGCTTTGACTGTTGGGAAGAAGTCTGCTGCGGAGCTCGCTTCAGTGCGGGCTCTGCAAAAGTGCGCATCGACGGCGCATATCGAGTGCAAAGGGAGCAGGAACCCTTCTGAAACCTAAAATGACAAAGTCCACAAGACCGAAAGTGCATATAAAGTGTGCCATTTGGGACAGGGCCAGTCTCAGCGTTGTGAGTGCTGCTTTGACACACTTACTAAACACACTTGGGGCTAATGAGAGGCCGAAAGGAACTGTCAAAATTTGTAGGCTGTGCCCCAATCCCCAAACCTGAGTAATTTTCTGTGTGATGCTTATGTAAAAATATGCATCCTTCAAATCAACCGACATAAGCCTGTCTTTGGGATGAATAAATTGTGATAATGTCTTTAACATCAACATTTTAAACTTGTATTTTCTGAGGTGTTTGTTGAGGTTCCGTAAATCCAGAATGGGATGGATTTTGAAAGGTTGCCTATCTGCTTATATTTCATATTTCAACATGTTTCCATTGACAGATTTTAGTCTGGCAACTGTACTAGTCTAGTTCAACTAGTAAATGTGTACGAGTTTATGTAACAATAACTAATGTAAGTGGGAATAAATTACTTACCCCCGCTGGATCAATCGCGTTCTTCTTCTTCAGAGGTAAATTCATGGTAAACTCACAGCGTTTCTTCCAAAGTCAATGAAAAGCAGAAATTCTGAAGCTTGATGTTTGTTTATCGAGATGATGGGGGCGTTTACAGGTTAGCGTTTACACGTGGACAATAAGCATGTGAATGCTGCACAGCACGTGGGTGTGGTCACATTACAGATAATGAGTAGACACCTGAGAAACTGTACCACTCGCTGGTTTCAAACGGATTATATAAACAGAGAATATTTGTTTTCGATATGACTTATTAATTATATATTTTAATTTTATTATATTTAAATATATATATTAATTTAAAAGTAGACACTTCAAGCTTTCTAAATGTGGCGGGGTACATCAGGTTGAAGAGGGAATGATAGAAAAGCACCAAAGAATTATACAAACGCTCGACTACGCCACCCGGAATACACCAGGAATATCAGCCCTACACAGGGGACACACAAGTTTGATACCAATATGTGGGTGAGTAGAGAGAGACGTAGGCAACTTTATTAAAGCATAAAACAAGTTAAAAACTGTCAATACATTAATATTACCAGGGCTCAATATTCACATGTAACAAATGTACAAAAAATATATACAAAAGAAAGTTTAAAGGAGGGCGATGGACTGCTAGGTTCCTATGTAGGTATTCATTTTTTTATACTTGAAATATATCTTTAACTGTACTATAACTATTTTCCTTTTAAAAACATTTTATTTGTTTATTCTTTTTTCATCAACACTTGAATGTGGGTACGTTTCATTAAAAAAGCAACATTTTAAACAAAAAGCTGAGAAAATCGCATTTTTGTCAAAGATTACATCCGGATCGGATTCAGAATGATGATTAAAACATAGAAGTAGTAGACACCCATAGACACCCCCAAAGCTTGACGGTCGTTTCCTCTTCATGGGTTCAACATTTAATTCAGTGACGTTAGGCACTTTTGAACTTGCTGATGCCGTTCAATGTTTAATGATCGTGTTATTTTACATTTGCGTACGCAATCTTCTATCACATTTTTCTGCTTCTTCTTCACCAGTGTTTTGTTTTTGATCCGGAGATTATGTACTCTTTCAGAAGATGTGTAATAGCGCCCCCTACCTTATAACAGTGAAACCATGGATAGCTGGAAAATTCAGTCAATGGCGGGGAAAGAGTAAAGTCGATTTTGAGCAAATTCCTATATACACTGCCAGTGGACTAGCCTACACAAAAAAAACTACTTAGAATTAGGAACCTATCTGCTTTCTTTATAAATCTATATTTTCAAACAATGTAAGTCTATAACTCAGTATTTAAAACTATGAGGGAAAAAGTATTTAATAGGCTACTCAATCAAAAGAGTAATCACAACTACAAGCCAAGTATACTTAGAATAGCCTACTTAATTATACTGTAGCATTCTCAGCCAAAGACGAGACTGTGGCGAGGGGGGCGTGGTTTCGCGAAGTCTGTAGCGGGAGAGGAATCAGCGAGTCGCGCGGTGAGTAAGTGGGTCAAGTGCAGATGACGAACACCTGTGTCTGATTGCAGTAATTGGCGTGGAGACTGCATAAAAGCTGCCGGCTGAGAGAGAGAAGTGAGAGAGACCTGGGACTCGCACGAGGCTCTGAAGCTGAAACAAGACTGCCTTCAAGTTTGTTTATCTAGTGATATATTTGTTCTTTTGTTTTTGCCGCGTCGAGCGACACGGCGGCCGCGCACGAGCGCACTGTAAATTATTGTTGTGGGAAATAAAGTGCGAGTCCCAATTTCGCCGACCTCGTCTTCTTCTTCCTTCCATTACACTGAACTTCACTACACTGGTGCCGAAACCCGGGAAGAAGAAGACTGCCGCCGCCATGCAGACCCCGCCGGGAACGCCGTTTGCGGAGCTTATACAGACGCTCGCGGGTCTTCACCGGGAGCAACATCACGCCCTGCTGGCCGTGAAAGAGGAGCAGGATCAACGCTTCCAGATGCTCCTCCAAGGCCAGCAAGAAGACCGCGAGCTGTTCCGGAGCTGGCTCGACCGGGAGGTTCGGGCCGTCCCCGTTCCAGCTACGGCCTCGGCCCCGCCCCTGCCTCTCAATAAAATGGGTCCCCAGGACGACCCGGAGGCGTTCCTGGACCTATTTGAGAGGTCCGCCGAGGCCCGGGGGTGGCCCCAATCGGACTGGCCCATGCGGCTCATCCCGTTGCTATCGGGTGAGTCGCAGATAGCCGCCAACCAACTGCCAGTCCAGAACCTCCTGGTCTACGAAGACCTGAGGCGCGCCATCTTGCAGCGGGTCGGCCGGACCCCCGAACAACATCGTCAGCGGTTCCGGTCCCTGAGCCTGGAGGAGTCTGGCCGACCCTTCGTGATGGCGCAACAGCTCCGGGACTCCTGCCGCAGATGGCTGATGGCCGACGGAGGCGACGTCGAGGATGTCATCAGCAAGGTGGTACTGGAGCAGTTTATCACTAAGCTGCCTAAGAAAACTGCGCAGTGGGTCCAGTGCCACCGCCCGACGTCGCTGGACCAGGCCATCCACCTGGCGGAAGATCACATGGTGGCGTGCTCAGGGGTCGGCGAAGCCCTTCCATCAGCTTCTCTCTCTCCTTCTCTCTCTCTCTCTCTACCCCTTCTCTCCCCAAACCTGTGCCCCTTCCCAGGTCTCGCGGCGGGCTGGTGCCCCGGCCGGCGCCAAGGTGGAGGACCTCGACTCCGGCGGAGCCCGTTCCTGTGACCCGGGTCCCACCTAGGGGGCCCGCCACGTCCGACCACCCCGTCCCGAGTCCGGCAGCCCTGCACTCTCCACGCCATTTCCTTGACCCGCTTCCTGCCACCGGAGCGGCGGGGAGGCCTGGGCCGGCCTGTTGGCGCTGCGGGGACCCGGGACATTTTATAGATCGGTGTCCGGCGATGGAGGTGGGGACCCTGATCCGGGTTCCCGACGCGCCGCAGGCTGCCCCCGACCAAACTGGCCTGTACCAGATACCAGTGAGTATAAAGGGGGGTACTTATCAGGCTTTGGTGGATTCAGGTTGTAACCAAACCTCTATACATCAAAATCTGATTCAACCGGGGGCATTGGATAACAGCCGCATGGTTAAGGTGCGGTGTGTGCACGGGGTGGTGGTGAGGTATCCGATAATGCCGGTCGTAATTCAATTTAGGGGCCAAAAGCATAGTGTCGAGGTGGCCGTTAACCCGCACCTCCGGCATCCGCTCATTTTGGGGACGAATTGGCCTGCCTTTAATGAATTATTGGGGTCGTTATCAGCGGGTGCCTCTTGGGGTAGAAAAAACAAGGGAAAGACAGCGGTCGTTCAGCTGGGGGATGCTGAGCCGGGACCTCTGGGTCCTGCTGCAGGGGAACAGAGGGCTCTGGCGAGAATGGTTCTCTCAGAGCGCGATGACTTTCCCCTGGAGCAGTCCCAGGACGAGTCTCTTAAAAACGCCTTTAATCAGGTCCGCTCCATCGACGGCCAGCTGCTTCAGCCAGACCGACCGCTCTCTTATCCCTATTTTACTGTAGTAAAAGATAGGTTGTATCGGGTGACCCAAGACACCCAGACAAAGGAAGATACAACACAGTTGTTGGTTCCTAAAAGCCGCCGGAAAATGCTTTTTCAGGCGGCTCACTGTAATCCAATGGCCGGGCATTTAGGTCAGGCGGCAACACTAAACCGTCTCATGGCCCGGTTCTTCTGGCCGGGCATTCACGAGAACGTGCGCAGGTGGTGCGCGTCTTGTCGTGAATGTCAGTTGGTGAATCCACCGGCCAATCCAAAAGCACCATTGTGCCCCCTCCCGTTAATGCAGGTCCCCTTCGAGCGAATTGGTATGGACCTCATCGGGCCATTAGAACGGTCAGCACGAGGGCATCGCTTTGCCTTGGTTCTGGTGGACTACGCAACGCGATACCCGGAAGCAGTCCCGCTTCGTAACATTTCGGCTAAAAGTGTTGCAAGCGCTCTCTTCTCTTTAATCTCCCGAGTGGGAATCCCCAAAGAGATTCTCACTGATCAGGGCACGGCGTTTATGTCACGAACGATTCGCGAACTCTACGAATTGTTGGGCATTAAATCGATTCGCACTAGCGTCTACCACCCACAAACAGACGGTTTAGTGGAACGGTTTAATCGCACTTTGAAATCCATGATTCGTAAGTTCGTTCACGAAGACGCCAAAAATTGGGATAAATGGCTAGAACCCCTCTTGTTTGCTGTACGCGAGGTCCCCCAAGCCTCCACGGGGTTTTCCCCCTTCGAGCTTCTCTATGGACGTCAACCCCGCGGGGTGCTTGACGTTCTTAGAGAGACTTGGGAGGATGGACCGTCCGCTGCTAAGAACGAAATTCAGTATGTCCTGGACCTGAGAACAAAGCTCCACACTTTGGGGCGGCTATCAATGGAGAATTTGTTACAGGCCCAGGGCAGACAGAGTCAGCTTTACAACAGGGGAACTAGACTCCGCCAATTTGCACCGGGAGATAAGGTACTTGTATTACTCCCTACTACCAGCTCGAAATTACTCGCAAAGTGGCAAGGGCCCTTTGAGGTCACACGGCGAGTTAATGATCTCAACTATGAGGTAGCCCGTACAGACAGGGGTGGAGCACATCAAATTTATCACCTCAACCTTCTCAAAAAGTGGGTTGAGGCAGAGTCAGTGATGTTGGCGACGGTGGTGAGCGGAGAGGAGGATCTCGGGCCTGAGGCGAGTTCAAAATCACAATCTCTCGCGCTGGCCCTTGGTGGAGACCACCTCTCGCCCTCCCAGCTCACTGACATTAAAAATGTACAAGCGGATTTTGCGGATGTGTTTTCTCCCCTGCCTGGCCGGACAAACCTCATTCAGCACCACGTTGAGACCGAACCTGGGGTCGTGGTACGCTGCCGCCCGTATCGTTTGCCTGAACATAAGAAAAAGGTGGTTCAGAGTGAATTAGAGGCTATGCTGGATATGGGGGTAATAGAAGAGTCAAGCAGTGACTGGGCGAGCCCGATAGTTTTAGTTCCCAAACCTGACGGCTCGGTTCGCTTCTGTGTAGACTATAGGAAGGTGAACGCGGTGTCTAAGTTTGATGCTTATCCAATGCCAAGGGTTGACGAACTGCTTGATCGGCTGGGTACTGCTCGCTTTTATTCGACATTGGACTTAACGAAGGGTTATTGGCAGATCCCCTTGTCTCCAATGTCCAAAGAAAAGACAGCTTTCACAACGCCGTTTGGATTACACCAATTTGTCACCCTTCCTTTCGGGTTGTTCGGGGCTCCAGCGACCTTTCAGCGTCTGATGGACAGGATTCTCCGACCGCATGCTGCGTATGCCGCTGCCTACTTGGATGATATTATCATCTATAGTACCGATTGGCAGCGTCATATGCAGCATTTGCGGGCTGTCCTGAAGACGCTGAGAAGGGCGGGGCTCACGGCCAACCCGAAGAAATGTGCAATTGGGCGTGTGGAGGTAAGGTATCTGGGTTTCCACTTGGGTCACGGACAGGTGCGTCCCCAAATTGATAAGACGGCAGCAGTTGCGACCTGTCCGAGACCCAAGACCAAAAAGGAGGTTAGACAGTTCCTGGGGCTAGCGGGATATTATAGAAGGTTTGTGCCTAATTATTCGGACCTCGCTAGCCCGCTGACCGATCTAACTAAAAAGGAAGCGCCAGATACGGTTCAGTGGACGGAGCAGTGTCAGCGGGCCTTTACCCAGATAAAGGCTGCTCTATGTGGCGGGCCGCTTTTGCATGCTCCTGATTTCTCTCTCCCCTTTATCCTACAGACGGACGCATCGGACAGGGGGCTGGGCGCCGTCCTGTCCCAGGAGGTGGAGGGTGGAGAGCGGCCGGTGCTGTACATCAGTCGCAAGCTCTCTAAGAGAGAGACGATGTACAGCACCATTGAGAAAGAGTGTTTGGCCATCAGGTGGGCTGTTCTCACCCTCCGCTACTACCTCCTGGGGCGGGAGTTCACCCTCTGTTCGGACCACGCTCCCCTGCAGTGGCTCCACCGCATGAAGGATACCAATGCGCGGATCACCCGTTGGTATCTAGCTTTACAGCCTTTTAAGTTCCAGGTGATCCACAGGCCGGGTGCACAGATGGTTGTGGCTGACTTCCTCTCCAGGAGGAGGGGGGGGGAGGCTGCAGGCCGGACGGCTCCCCGGCCTGAGACGGGCGGTGGGGGTATGTGGCGAGGGGGGCGTGGTTTCGCGAAGTCTGTAGCGGGAGAGGAATCAGCGAGTCGCGCGGTGAGTAAGTGGGTCAAGTGCAGATGACGAACACCTGTGTCTGATTGCAGTAATTGGCGTGGAGACTGCATAAAAGCTGCCGGCTGAGAGAGAGAAGTGAGAGAGACCTGGGACTCGCACGAGGCTCTGAAGCTGAAACAAGACTGCCTTCAAGTTTGTTTATCTAGTGATATATTTGTTCTTTTGTTTTTGCCGCGTCGAGCGACACGGCGGCCGCGCACGAGCGCACTGTAAATTATTGTTGTGGGAAATAAAGTGCGAGTCCCAATTTCGCCGACCTCGTCTTCTTCTTCCTTCCATTACACTGAACTTCACTACAGAGACGTTTTCAAATAACAAAAGGTGTTTATTAGAGGCTGTTGTCGGCCACAACCCACGCCATACACACCCGACTTATAAGAGAACTGCACTTGAACCAGCGAGGCGCTCTTCTTCTTCCTATCTCCCAGGTTCCCCCCCTAACTCCCCAAGGGGTCGAGCCTTATTCCATATTGAACTTGAACAGTGAATCACATCGACTCACATAAAATGCATAAAGTACAAAAATAACATCAAATGCATCCTCACTTGTGACAGAACAGCATTTTGAACACGTTACAATACTATAAGTATATCTTGATCAAAAGATTGAGTACAAGTATAGTCCAAATATACTTAGACTTTTCTGTCAGTAAAAGTCAAGAATACTCAAGTGCAATTTTTAAGTAGGCCTATATTTATGAGAAGTACATAAAGAGTAGACTGAAAGTATACTTTCTTATTTTTAGTTTAAAAGAAGTAGCACATTTGAATAAACTTTTTCGAAAGGGTATTCACTATAGCAGCATTCTGAAACCTATGGCGTGCTTAAGGATAATCAGAACGGTTAAGTATATTACTGTAATGGTGTTTGTCTTGTTGCTAGGCTGTTGTGTACGCTGTGGTGGACTATTTTTTGTATTAGCAAAGTCCTTACCACAAAATACATTTAAGAAAGTTAACTCAAATTTAGTATAGTCCCATATTATCGCATTATCGACGGGAGCACTGTACATAAATCTATTTGTGATACATACACAGTAAGATTACCAGAAAGGGAAAGGGAACTTCACACCTACTCCACCAACTGAGGAACAAGTCAAAATTATGTTCTGTGGCAGACTAAACCAAAAGCAAAGAAAGAAAAATGAATCATCCTTCAGTTCGTAAAGACTGAAAAGATTTTGAACTTAGAACCTTTCAGTCCTTTAATTGACCAGCATTTTTACCCAAGGTTGACAGTGAACTTTCGTGATATTTGATTAATATTTCACAAACAATAGTTTTGTCACTGGCTATTATTCTCTCATGCATTAATCATGCTTTAGAAAATAAGCTCTTCTGGCCTTTTAAAAGTTCATGGAACTGCTGGAGACAGAACAGAGGGGGGAAAGATCAACAGAATGTGAATGTCTGAAAATGAAAAGGAGTGCAAGTGGGACACACTGAGGTGAGCATGTGTGTGCACATGCTCAAGACTCATTAATATGTTTTAAAAGTGAGAAAACAGAACAGTGAGTAAGAGAAGAGTGGAGTTAGAAGAGAGCAAAGTCCAGGCACAAGGAGAAAGAGAAACATCAGGAAAGAAACAACATCAGGAAGTGCAGGTAATGGAGGAAGAGAGAGGGTGGATGGAAGCCAACTCTCCCAGCATTCCCTCCCCCTGTACAGGCCAGTTCAGAGGAGGAGTGTAGGTGGGAGTTAAGCACTTCTCCAGATGTAGTTGACTGCTACTCCTGGAGTCTGACTTTCTCCAGATAAGCCTCCATCAGTCAGAGCACCCAACAGTTCCTGCTCAGTCAAGTACAGGGATAAACAAAATTACGGAAATTTTACAAGTCATCTGCAAACAATTATACACTTCATCTTCACCTGTAACGTTTTCTCAACAGGAATCTTGAGGTAAGACATAATATTTGTTCCAAGGGACTCAAGTTGAGATCTGTCTCAGTATGTAATTATCACTAATAGCATGCCTTTTTTTTTTTTTTTGCTTTCTTGGTCATAAATATTTCAGTGCATATTGAGAAGTTCACTGTAGTTCCTCTTGGATATTAGGGGGAACTTTGTGGTTTCATTAGAATCTGAGTTTTATCCTATTTTAATAAATTCACATAAATTTGACTTATGACCTTGCATATTAAGCAGAACTGAAGCCTGAGCAAAAGTTAACTTCAAAAGAAGCGTTGAGGTTTGATGATTTTTTAAATATCTTTGATATAATTATGTATGAATTTAGTTAATATTTTAAAAGTGAAGTGAATATCTGTCTTGAGTTCCAGGGCAATCAGCCAGTATTCCACAGTAATTCCAAATTCCAAAGATCAATTTGAATTAATTTCAACATAAATTATGCCCTCAAAAGTCAAAGCAGAACTAATTTGTATAAAACTTTAATATTACTAGAGATCCTATAATTATGATTATGCTTTATTTTGTAAGCAATGTATCCTTTCTACAGTGCAAGTCGTTTTCTGTGCAAATAGGGTGTGAAAATAGGGTGTGAAACAGCAGTTAGACCAATAATAATTAATTAATTCATAATATATTAAAATGCCAAACTAGAAAATAGTACTGGATGTATATTGTTGGAATTATTTACAGGCCTATGTACATATTCATTCAGTCAGTATCCTGATATAGAGTAGTTATCCTACCAGCAGCTGGTAGCAGCATGAAAGAGACAGGAATGCAGAGAGAATAAAATTGTCCAAAATGGTCTAAGAGTCATCATGGGTCATCATCGGGCCTCTGTCAGCTGAATAAATCATGCTTGACGTTTCACCTTTTTGGCCGTTCTGCACTAAACATCAGATTTGATTTCTGTGTCTCAAAATCTAAACATTTTTGTATTTAGAAACTGCAACACTTTTCTTCTTCCTCTTAAATATAGTTTGTGTAATTAAGAACTGGATGAGTTGCCAGATTGTGGTAGGAAACCCATGCAATGCTTTACCTGAGACAAACATTTGAGCAAATTGTGTGTGTAAATAACATAGCAATATATATGTTGTATGTACAACACAGTAAATATTCCTAAATATGTGCAGTCATTATAATTGGTAAAATTAAGTCACACTTCACAGTGTCAACTGATTATTAATATTATTAACCTTTTTTTATGTACTTGCACATTGTCATTATACACTACCGTTCAAAAGTTTGGGGTCAATTTTTTTTTTTAAGAAATTAATACTTTTTTCAGAAAGGATGCATGAAATTGATACAAAGTTACAGTAAAGACATTTATAATAATGCAAAATATTTGTTTCTTAATGAAATGCTTTTCTCTTGAACTTTCAAAGAATCCTGAAAAAAATGAATCACTGTTTGCACAAAAATATGAAGCAGCACAACTGTTGTCAACTGTGATAATAATCATAAATGTTTCTTGAGCATCAAATAATCATATTAGAGTGATTTCTGAAGGATCATGTGACACTGAAGACTGGAGTAATGATGCTGAAAATTCAGCTTTGATCACAGGAATAAATTACATTTTAAAATATATTCACATAAAAAACAGCTGTTCCCCTTCAGGGACTACCGCTGCGTGTAATCGCAGTGGGAACGCCCTCCAGCGTGACGCGTCTGAAGCATGAATGAAATCAGTCAATGGAGAGAATGAGCGTACGGCGAGTGACGTCATCGACCAGGAAGCTATAAATATCCCCTAAGCACAATACGCCAGCTATTGTTACTTCAGCAAGCTCTGTGTGTGTCTGAAATCTATCGATTGTGTTTGTCTGTTTTAGACAGGAGTTTATCACTATATATATATATATATATATATATATATATATATATATATATATATATATATATATATATTATATATAAAAAAAAACAATATGAGCGAGCAGTATAGGAAGTGTGTTCCCCCCTGTACACGATACATCACGGGTGGGGATTCACACGAGCTATGTGTGGCTTGTTTGGGAGTGCAGCATGCCCAGTCGGCTCTCGAGGGAGTCGATTGTGAGCATTGCGAGCGCTTTCCTCTGAGAACTCTGCGCTCGCGCCGATCGCTCTTTGAGGAGAGTGGTTTGCTGCGAGCTCCCCAAGGCTCGGGTCCCGCTTCTGTTGAGGCAGAGCGGCGGCGCTTGTCTTGGGGTTCGCAGATGGATCTCACCGGCGACGTTGAGACGGGCCCCGCCCTATCTCAGCTTTCTCCGGCGGGATCCAGTGCCTCTCACCCGGCTCTTGAAGCACGCGCTGCAGCGGTTACTTCCGCCCGGGTGGAGGCACATGATGATGTTGAATTGAGATTATCCAGTTCTGAGGAGCTGGATGTCGAAAGTGTTACATCACAGCAAACTAGTTTATCACATTATACTCCAAATGAAGAAGGTTTGATGGATGTGTTATCTTGGGCTGTTGAAAAGCTCAGTATCGAGTGGCCAGCTGATAGACAGGAGTCCAGAAATAAAAGCAAACTAGATGATAGATTTCTGTCTGCACGACCTCAACCTTCTCGCCGGTGCTTACCGTTCTTCCCAGATCTCCATGCTGAGGTTTCAAAGACCTGGGTTAGACCGGTTTCGAGTAGAATCTATACTAACCAATCTAATCGATTTTTATGCAGCCATTATGCAGGCTTATCAGGCCGACCTGCTTAAAGACGCATGTGAAGGGGGTGAAATTTCTGCTGACATGATTAATGAACTTAGGCAGACGGCTGATCTCACTCTCCGGGCCACCAGGGAGACCGCTAAGTCCATTGGCCGGTCTATGGCAGCCATGGTGGCCACAGAAAGACATTTGTGGCTGAGTGTGACCTCTATGAAGGAGAAGGATAAGACTTTTCTTTTAAATGCTCCAGTTTCGCCTGCGGGCCTCTTCGGTGACGCGCTTCTCTCTGTCACGGAGAGGTTCCAGGAAGAGAAGAAACAGGCGGCTGCTTTTCAAAAATGTATGCCCCTTAAAGTGTGTGTCGCTGGGGCTGCTGAGCGAGGGCAGTCCCAGCAGCCGAGTACCTCAAAAAGAGCGCAGCAGAAACGGAGTGTCGCGTCTCGTGCCCCCCCGCAGAGAAACTGGAGTGACGAGGCGGGGCGCTCTCCGGCGCGAACTTCTCGGGGTAGGGCTGATATGAGGACAGTCATTATCGCCAAGAAGGCCGCGTCGAAAAAATCCTGACGTGCTGAACGTCAGGACTCTGAGGGTGGTCCCCATCGGGGAAGACTTGAGTTCACTGCACAACACGGTGCCCTGTCTTTCCCGGTGCCCTCAGGGGTCTGCTCTACTAACCCTGCCTATACAGGGCGTAGAGAGGCCCGGCGAGCGACTTCCCGAGGGACGCTCGCCCCCTCCGAGGAGGGTTGTGGAGTGCTCAGACCAGCTGTTCCCTGCCAGTACGTTACAGGGCGCTGTGTCTGTCACTCGGGATGTTCATCCAGAGGCCAGCCTCGAGAGGCTGGTTCCCTTAGTAGAGTTCCTGGCGGAATGGAAAATTCTCCCCAATGTTTCTCAGTGGGTCCTGAATACTATAGAGAACGGGTACGCTATTTAGTTCAGAACGCGTCCACCTCGGTTCAGAGGGGTTCTGCCCACAGTTGTGGGCCCCAAGCAGGCTCTGGTATTAGAACAGGAGGTAAAAACTCTGTTGCTAAAAGGGGCTATAGAGCGGGTTCCTCTACCCAGAAGGGAGTTAGGATACTACAGCCGGTACTTCCTCGTTCCAAAGAAAGATGGAGGGCTGCGTCCCATTCTAGATCTGCGCCTCTTAAACCGCGCTGTAGGGAAGCTCAAATTCAAGATGCTCACTCTCAAGCAGATCGTGTCACAAATCAGATCCGAGGACTGGTTTGTCACGATAGATCTAAAGGACGCCTACTTCCATGTATCTATCCTCCCTCAACACAGGAAGTTCCCGAGGTTCGCTTTCGGGGGCGAAGCGTACCAATATCGGGTTCTTCCGTTTGGCCTAGCACTGTCACCCCGCACGTTCACGAAGTGTATGGATGCAGCTATAGCTCCGCTCAGGCTGCAGGGCATCCGTATTCTGAACTATATAGACGATTGGTTAATTCTAGCTCAATCGGAACAACAGGCGGTTCGGCATCGAGATGTCGTTCTTGCTCATATCAAGAGGTTGGGGTTGAGACTCAACGCCAAGAAGAGTGTTCTTTCTCCATTACAGAGAACCACTTTTCTCGGTGTAGTGTGGGATTCGACGACGATGCAGGCACAATTGTCACCTGCTCGTGTTGCTTCGATTCTCGCCGCAGTAGATCAAGTCAAGCTAGGCCGGTCATTCACTGTGAAAATGTTCCAGAGACTGTTAGGCCTCATGGCAGCTGCGTCCAACGTGATACCTTTTGGCCTCCTGCACATGAGACCGTTACAGTGCTGGCTCAGAACCAAGGGATTCTCCCCGAGGGGAAATCCGTTTCGCATGATCATGAGTTCGCGACGGTGTCATCGCGCCCTGATTGTGTGGAGAGATCCTTGGTTTCTGTCCCAAGGCCCTGTGTTGGGAGCTCCTTGTCGTCGTGTTATGCTAACGACAGATGCCTCTCTCACGGGTTGGGGGGCGATCATGAATGGTCGCCCGGCTCAGGGTCTGTGGGAGGACCATCATCGTCTATGGCACATACATTTCCTAGAGATGTTGGTGGTGTTTCAGGCTCTGAAACACTTCCTCCCAGACCTAAGGGGCCACCATGTTCTTGTCCGGACAGACAACACATCGGTGGTCTCTTATATCAACCATCAGGAGGGTCTGCGTTCTCGCCCGCTTTACAAACTGGCACGTCAGATCCTTCTATGGTCCCAAGGGAAAATTCTCTCTCTCAGAGCTATTTATCTCCCGGGGTATTTGAACCAGGGGGCAGACATCCTGTTGAGGCAGGGGCCAAGGCCCGGGGAATGGAGTCTTCACCCCGAGGTGGTGGAGCTCCTATGGGAACATTTCGGTCGTGCCGAGGTAGACCTATTTGCGTCCCGAGAGACATCACACTGTCCACTGTGGTTCTCTCTCAGCCAGCCAGCCCCACTGGGGTTGGACGTGATGGTACATCCGTGGCCGAGGTCACGCCTGTACGCTTTTCCCCCGATCGCTCTGCTCCAGGGAGTTCTGGAGAGGGTTCGCCAGGACAGGCTCAGTCTCCTGCTAATAGCCCCGTTCTGGCCGGCCCGAGTATGGTTTGTGGACCTAGTGTCTCTCCTAGACGGCTCTCCCCTGGAGATACCGATCAGGAGAGATCTGCTCTCTCAGGCGAGCGGGTCGATCCTTCACCCCCGCCCAGAGCTATGGAGGCTGTGGGCTTGGCCTCTGAGGGGGCCCAGCTCATAGAGTCTGGTCTTTCGGCTGAGGTCGTTGAGACCATCCTCCAATCCAGAGCTCCCTCCACGAGGAAGTTATATGCCGCGAGGTGGAAACTTTTCACCTTTTGGTGTGGAGAGCGCCAGCAGGACCCAGTTAACTGCCCGGTTGGTACAGTGCTGGATTTCCTGCAGGACCGTCTCTCCACAGGGTTATCCCACTCCACACTGAAGGTGTATGTGGCGGCCTTAGCTGCTTACCACGCCCCTTCAAGTGGAGGTTCCCTCGGGAAACACCCACTTATATCTCGCTTCCTTCGTGGCACCTTGAGGCTGAGGCCTGCAGTGCGCACGAGGGTACCAGCTTGGGATCTGGCCATCGTCATAGAAGGTCTCTCCCTTGCTCCTTTCGAGCCCATCAAGGAAGTTTCGGAAAAGTTTCTTACTCTAAAGACTATCCTTCTTCTCGCTATCTCATCTCTAAAAAGAATTGGAGATATTCAAGCAATTTCGGTGGCTCCCTCGTGCCTGGAATTTGCTCCTGGTATGGTTAAAGCTTTTCTCTGTCCCAGACCAGGTTATGTTCCTAAGGTACCAACTACTTTTGTTAGACCTATAGTTCTGCAGGCTTTCTGTCCTCCGCCGTTTCTGACGTCAGACCAGGAGAAACTTAATTTGCTGTGCCCCGTTAGGGCTTTAGATGCTTATGTCCACTGAGCTGCCCTGTGGAGGAGATCGGAACAACTGTTTGTCTGTTATGGGTCACCTAAGAAAGGGTGTCCTGCATCTAAGCAAAGGATGAGCAAGTGGGTGGTCGAGGCCATCTCACTTGCTTACGGTTCAGCCCATCAGCCTTCACCTTTGGCTGTAAGGGCTCATTCCACCAGGAGTATGGCTGCCTCTACAGCTCTTCTTTCAGGAGCTTCTCTTCAGGACGTTTGTGATGCGGCAGGCTGGTCCTCACCGCACACTTTCGTTCAATTTTATTCCCTTGATCTCAGCTCCACTCCCGGGGCTCAGGTTGGCTCGTCGGTTTGTGTCTCCTAATGACACACGATGGGGATTTGGTCGTATGGGGATGTGGGTATTGCGTTCCCACTGCGATTACACGCAGCGGTAGTCCCTGAAGGGGAACGTCCCGGCTTACGTATGTAACCCTAGTTCCCCGAAGGGACGGACGCTGCGTGTCCTGCCATACTCCCGGCATCCCCTTGGGTCGCTTGCTTCAGTAACTTTTAAGCTGGCGTATTGTGCTTAGGGGATATTTATAGATTCCTGGTCGATGACATCACTCGCCGTACGCTCATTCTCTCCATTGACTGATTTTATTCATGCTTCAGATGCGTCACGCTGGAGGGCGTTCCCACTGCGATTACACGCAGCGTCCGTCCCTTCGGGGAACTAGGGTTACATACGGAACCCGGGACGTTTTACATTGAAATAATATTTAACAATATTACTGGGTTTGTTTTGTATTTTTAATCAAATAAATGCAGCCTTGGTGAGCAGAAGTGACTTCTTTTAAAAACATAAAAAATCTAACCGACCCCAAACTTTTGAACGGTAGTGTAATTGATTACATTACATCTATAATGGATCAAATAAACTGATGTTTAGTATGTTCCTTGAATCACAGTTATTTAGTCATTCTTTCAAGAGACATATGTGGATTTTTTTTTTAATGTTGCAATATAATATCTCTGCTAGTCAGGCATGGGCACAACTTTCAGAGGTTTATGAGTCATCATCACACTTCAGGGGTATTGTCACATGGCACCTCAAAAAGTTTCTAGGAGACATTCGGTTCTGGAATCCCTGGATTGGCTCCCAGTCAGGTTCCGAGTCGATTTAAAGATTATAATGCTCACATAAAAATCTTTGCACGGTCTGGCTCCAAATTATCTAGCTGAACTGTTACACCCCTACCCTCCGAATCGCAGATTGTGCTCCTCACAATCGAGCATGCTGGTTGTTCCTGGAACTCACTTAAAGTCTATGGGTGACAGGGCTTTTTCTTTCTATGCAACTGTCCTTTGGAATTCTCTGCCTTTTGAACTTAGGGAAGCTCAGACTTATGCAATTTTTAAAGTTCAACTTAAGACATACTTTTTTAAACTTGCATTTATCTGTTGATGTTTTTTCTTGTTGATTTTAACAATTGTCTATTGTGTGTACAGTGCTTTGAGAAGCTGCTTTTAAAGGCACTTCATAAAATAAAGGTTATTATTATTATTATTATTATTATTCAACATCAATCCAACATAAGTTCAAATCTTTTTTTAAACATTTAAATTTGTGTTTTGCTTAATTTTAACTTTCAGTTATTTCTATCTTTTGCAAGTGAAATTGTAGACTGATTGCTGTTAACTTTATTTGTATCAACAAATTGCTTACATTGTACTGTATGTGATTTGCAGTCACACTGTTCCTAAATCAGATAATGGCATGAGCGGGACATGGCTCCAGTGGGTGTACCTACTCTCCTGATGTTGGCAGCTCTGTATCTGCTGCTCATCTTGCCATCATGCTGCCTGCATGCATGCCCAAGGTCCTGTAGTTGCCCCAGTCCTAAGGAAGTTCACTGTACCTTCCGTCACCTCCCCTCTGCCCCACAAAACCTACCCCAGGACATAGAGAGACTCAACTTAGGGTAAGCTACTGTGTTGTTGGCTTTTGCTTTTAGCTAAAGAACTACTGGCAGACCGAACATATTCATGTTTAAAAACAAATGTGCATATAAAGAGGCCCCAAGAGGCCCCACTTGACACTTCAGTCACACAGCATAACCACACTGTTTAAGCAAAACACAAAAACACACAAAAAGAAGTTGATACTCAAAATGAAGGAAAAAAAGGGTATTGTGACACTTGTGGTTGTATGAATTTCTTTAATTAAATTATATTAGTTAAATGAAATTCAAAATTGGTGTTGATTACTCTGTATCTTACAAAATTAAGGGGTAACTAATGTGATGTCTTAAGCTAACATTTTTTCCTTAACCGTCTTTGTCTACTGCAAAGCTATAACAGCATTGGTACGATTGGGTCTTCAGATTTTGTGAACCTTCGGCAATTGGAAATGCTTATGCTTCATGGAAACGATATCTCCTCTGTGTCTTCTGGATCCTTTTACCACCTCCGTTCCCTCCAGGTATACATTCATATATGGTTATATGAGATGTACAAAAGAAAACACACTATATTTAACTACTGTTAAATATATAAATATAAAACTAGCTTCTTTGTGTCTCTAGTTTTCCATAAAACTATATAAAAAGTTATGAGACATGACTTTGAAATAGCATTTGTGTAATTGTTGTTCTTCTTTGGCACAGATACTCAAGTTGAGCTACAACAAACTCAAAAGAGTTGATCCAAGTTTGTTTGAGGGCTTGACAAGCCTTGTACGTCTTCATTTAGACCACAACCATATTGACTTCATTGAGCCCTTTTCATTCAGAGGACTCACATCATTAAAGCTATTGCAACTGGAGGGAAACAGACTGCAGGACCTTCACTCTCACACATTTATTACTGTCTCAGTCCTGGGCACATTTTGGAGCTCAGGACTGCGGCACCTGCACCTGGCAGACAACCAATTAGAATACCTGCTGCCTGGAACTCTGCAGCACTTGCACAGGCTGGAAGTTCTATCCCTGCATGGAAACCCCTGGGCCTGTGATTGCCACTTACATTGGCTCTTGGAGTGGGACAAAAAACATGAGGGTGAAACTACATTGATTGTATTTTCCAACCTTTGCATCACTCACTCAGAATGTGAAATAATGGAAATAAAATAAAATAAAACTGAAAAAAAACATTGCACACAAATATTTTGAACTTCTCAGATAGTGTGTTCATACATCATTTATTTTAAATAGTCAGATTTATCATCAGTCTTAAGGCCAATTCACACCGCACAGACAAATGCCAACAAACACCAACAAACAAAGTCTGTCGGAGTTTGTTGGATCCGTGTTTATTGCCGTTGGTCAGGGTTTGTTTTCACCCAGCTGAACTTGTTCAGTCGGTGTTTGTTGGATCGTGGAATGTCTGAGTAGTGTAATATGATTTTCCAACAAACTCTGACATAATCTGACCTGGCCACTAATTGTTGCCATGACGATTAGGCAAATCCCTTGCAAAGACTGCATGTAGGTGCTGGGTGTGCTTAGTAAATTATCCTTGTAGTGAAAATGGCTTGTTTCTGGACAAACTACAAGACAATTATACAGAAAGAGCTTTGAGATTCGCGAGAGCACACTGGACAAAGTTTGAGCATGCACGCGTAAAATCTGAGCGAGAGCAGAGCCATATTTGAAAGCGCACATCCAGTAAGTTTTGAGCTAGAGTGAAAGAAATCCGCTTGTGAGCGGAGAAATTCGTTACATGGATGCACTCTCACGTTACAATAATGCGCTCTCAACATTTAACGCCATAGAAACCGCCTCAAATGAACTATAAAGGGTAAAACCCTTTTGTAGTCTTTACAGTTGTCATAAAGAGACGAGAAGAAAGTTGTGTCTGAAAGCAGCAATCTTTTATTTGTATTGGTTAAAATGAATGCAGAATATCTCATGTTTTTCCATGGGTGCTCAACCATTTTCGTGAGTGCTCAAGTTTGTCAGTGTCTGTTGGGGCAGTGTGAACATGACTGTTATTTTTCATAAAATTATAAATCTAATGGCCAACCCTTTTTTTGGTGTTTGTTGGCGTTTTTCTGTGCGGTGTGAATTGGCCCTTAGATGCATTGTATTGTAACATTAAATTTAAGGTTGAATGTGTACAACTCTATTGGTTACAAATAACTGAAAAGGCAAACAAAGAAAAGTTTTTTTCTACTGAAACATTCTCTATCTCTCTCTCTCTTTCTAGGAGTTATTAAGTGCAAAAAGGCCCGTGACTCTGGAGATGCTGGCAACTGTGCTGCATGTGCCTCACCACAGCCTTTGAATAACAGCCAGATCTTGCAGCTTTCAACCAAACAACTCACCTGTGGCCAACCCTCCCTTCAGTCCCCTCTAAAAATCGGAGAGAGTAGTGTGTGGGAAGATCAAGAGCCAGATTCCCCCTACATCAAGGACTTGGAGCGTCCTCTTGGCCACCTGACCTTTATTCTCTCTGACAGCCATGGGAATCGGGCACACGTGGCTTGTAATGTAACACGTCCTGTTGAAGACACCTCCATGGTGTGGGAGCCAGTGAGGAGAACAGATGAGATTACCGTAAATGTGACTCTACGTACACTGCTGGATTGTGAGATTGATAGAGATGCTCTTCAGAACCTTTGGAGGTTAGTTGCCTATTACTACGAGAGCCCAGCTATTTTGGAACGGGGAACCAGACTAAGAAATTCTTCCCAGGTGGCTTTTCAATACTCTCAAGCCTCAGGTGAGGAATCACCATATTTTACAGAGCTCAAAGGACACTTAATAGCTGAACCAGCCTGGCTTTTACAACCAAAGGTCACCCTTCAGCTGAACAGGCGCAAAACTACAACTAAAAAACTGGTGCTGAACTTCTCCACTTTTATATTAAAGAACATCACTGGAAGAGGGGATGAGGAGGATGTGGTCTCCTCCTGGGCTATGATCCAAAGAGGAGCTCCAGGTAGAATTCAGTCAGTACTAGAACACTCTGAAGTCAGTCTGGATTGTAGTGTGCTCAGCACAGGGCACCAGAATGTGGAGTGGATGCTTCCAGACTTAACAACAGTGGATCAAACTGATTCCCATAAATTAAGGTTGGAGAATTACAGGCTAGTAATCAAAAATACAAGTATAGCAGACTCTGGAGTTTATCATTGCTTTGTGAGGACAGACACTAATGTAGACATTGTTTCCTATAGACTCACAGTAAGGATGCGTCTGTTAAGTCCCAGTGATTTAAATGGAAAGAAGATATCTGTGGAGAATGGGGACACTCTTAGTCTTACCTGTTTAGTAACATCTCCTCATCCAATTGAGACAAGATGGTACCTTCCAAACAATCAAATTCTCAAAGCATCAGACATGAAAGGAAGGGTGTATGTGTCACAGAACAACACTTTGATAATCACAAAACTGACTTACGAGGATGCTGGAGAGTATAGCTGTTTAGCAGCTAACCTCTATGGGGCTGATATGTTGTCTCATCTAATTGTTGTAACTGGTAAAAAGGAAGAAGCACAAAAAGGTGTTACCGTATCGAATGGCGAATTACCGCTTTTTGAGCGTGAGGACAGCGAAGGGTCAGGATATGAAGAAATCAAACGACCAACTGCTAAACTAACACCTCAGAGGGTCAGTGGAAAATACAGAGAGGGTATTGTCCGACAAAATGCAAAAAAAATAAAAATAAAGGAGAGTGTGAGAAAACCAAATAACTCTGTCAAAGAGCTTGACCCCAGTCGCTGGGAACAGATTGTTGCAAAAGCTAATGCTAAACTCTCAACCATGCCACCAGTTACAACGCAACTACAAATTACAAAAACCTCAAAAACAGTGACAGAGTCCTCAATGACTACAACCACCACCCCTTCGACAGCTGACACCTTTCAAACTACTCAAACAGATGTTACAGCAAGCAGTCCCAGCATAAGTTCAAGCATACACAATTACAATGTGAAACAGCTGAAACCACCACCCCAAAGTGAGTACGAAAAACAAGAAACTACACAAGGAGAAAAATATAATTACAAGACAAGTGATTCTAACATTTCAGATTTGACTTTAGTACAAATTGACGCAACAACTGTGCCTGAACCTAAGACACAGCTGGTAAAACAGGTAGACAGACACATAATAGAAGAGAAAATAAGGGTTAACAATAATTCCATCTGGAACCAAAGACGAAGATTCCCATATAGGTACCGTAGACCTCCATCACGTAGACCACGTCCAAAGAGACCAAATTTCACCCTAGCTTACACTACAGCAGTACCATTCACCCAATCTCCAGTCAAGACTGTGACCACTAACTCTTATTCTCCAACCCAAAACAAAACATTAATGATTTTAGAAGTTTATCCTACTCATTACCCAGTAATTGAAAGCTTAGCCATGGATGTCACAGAAGATCTTCTTAAAACAACTATAACAACATTAATAAAAAAGGAGAAGCTTAATGAATTTAAAGGCAAAACTACACACATTGGGTTAGTTCAGCTTCTAAGTACAACACCTCTGCAAGAAACTGAAGTAGTTCCTGCTACACTTGCCCCCAGACAGATCAACAAGTATGGGCATGAAAACAGAGAGATAATTTTTAGAACCAGCAACATAAATGCTTCAGAAACAAAAAGAGCACATACGACTGGGAAACCAACCTTAACTAATGTGGACCAACAGAGAACTTACAATTGGGGAATGTATCCTAATGGTGTGCCTATTCACCCTTGGCTAATCCAAATGAATACAGCAAAAAAACAAATCTCAATTACACCACATCCCTACACTCAGTCTCCCTTCTGGGCCAAGAACTATGGCATTCCATTCTGGCCCACAGTTCATAGCTCAAGGCACCACCACTCCCAAGACAAAACTTGGTATTTCCAACAAAGGGGTGCAGGGGTCACCAACAGGCCTGAAATCACTGCTCAAACAGCAAAGCCCACTGCTTACATTTCTGGGTCAGCAACAGCTTCCTTTCTGAGGACCATAGCTCCACATGTCAGCTCGTCTCATGTACGCAACCATTTACTTTTCAACAGGCTCAGAAACAGATATAGACAATCACAGCTTGATGCATATCGACAAGCCCAGCTGGGAAAGATTGTCACTTCTAAGTCAAGGACATATTATCCCACCCCACAGCCTCACCAAGCACCAAATGTCCCAAGCACCTACAAGCCTGTGACTCCCCCATCCTTACTAGCATATACAAACAAACCACCCTCCACAGCAAGCATACCCTATGGTAGTCGCTGGCACTACAGTCATTTTGGAGCAAAGATCACTGCCATTCCCTTTCCAAACCTGATGGGCAGTAGTGTCAAACCCAGGATCATAGCAACTGAATCCGTTACTGTATCTGCTCTAGCAGAGGCAGATGTGCTCTTATCCTGTAGATCATCTGGGGAACCCAAACCTGTTGTTTCATGGACCAAAGTTTCAACAGGTTAGGCGATTTTTTCATTACAAAATTTCTGTGGATGCGTTTATTTGAATGGAAGATGAGATCCCCTTTTAGAGTGAAAGTATCCCCTTTTTTGACAGTAAACAAATGCTTAATTATGCCATCATACTTAATAATTGCCCACGATAATATCAAAACTGATCACATTTATTTGGTCAACTATATTAGCCAAATTTAACATGCATGTGACAGTTTTCACTTGGTGTAAAATTATTGAAAATAAAACTATAAAATATTTAGATAGATTTCTAGAATACCAGAATTATTATTGCGGCTTCTCTTTGTGATATAGGTTGGCCAGGATGCAATTTTACACCCCACAAATCTACGCCAGTGTATGGGAGCAGAATTTCATAACACCGGCCAAATGTATACGCAAAGATAGAAGGCGTAAATTTTATTCTCGCTGTCTTATTGTTGCCGCCGGGGCCGCCATGTCATGGAGATGGTGTGTTTTTTGTTGCGAAAGCAAAACAACTTTGTTTGGCCTTCCAAAAAAGGACACAATTATAAGTTAACAGTAGTTAAGCTTTATTTACAACACTGATCCAGAACAGTACAACCAGAAAATATTCGACTGTGTGCAGCACATTTTGCTGAGGACTGTTTCCAGAACCTACGAGAGTACAAGTCTGGCTGTGCGCAAAGGGCGATTCTAAAAAGTGAGGCAATTCCATCTTTTACAAGTACATTCTGGCACTTCTGACTCACAGACAGAGCCTGCAAGTATGTTTTCGTATTTAAAGAATTTGCTACGGACTATTCAATCGCGAGTTTTGAGCTGTATAGAGTACCGCTTGTTTGCCAGTATACGATCATAAATGCAGACATGGTTTTATGTTTACATAGTTTGCGTTAAATGACAGTATAAGTCATGACATTCAGTAATTATGTCCCCAATGAAATAGAACCTTACCAATCTGATAAGTTCTGGTCCAGTTGCGCTGGCAAAGTTGATCGATCAGCTTGGTCATCTGCAATTACCGGATCAGATTCGGGCTCGAATTGATAAGGTAGTACCGACCATATCACCAGTCATTATTGCTTTGGGAGCTGATGTTCCAAATATGGTAAGGCGCGTGACATTTCCTTCACATGCTTAATGTTTTCGGGCCAATCACAATGCACTGAATCGCTGGCAATCAGAGCACATCGCGCTTTTCAGAACGATGAACTTTGTATACATCGATGCGTTTCAGAAAGGCGGGGCATAGACGAGCAACAATAATGTACGGTATGTGTAAAATAATGACGTTTTAAAACCTCGTAAACACATTGCATTAAACCAAATACACAAAATAATGTTATTTTTAGAACCATCATATGACCCCTTTAAAAAAATTGTTTGATACAATGCACTTATTGTGTGCATAAATGTTTTTACATGGTACGTATATTTAAAAAACCTTGCTTGTAATTACAGCTGTAATTATCATTAAACTGTGTTTGGCTTGTACATTTTTTTATTAATTTGTTGATGTTTATGCTTGATTCTTTTTTCCAACTGCTTTACAGGTGCAACAATTCAGACCAACACAAAACTTGGACAAAGATTTGAGGTCCTTTCAAATGGAATTTTTGTGATTAAAAATGTCCAGCTGCAAGACAGAGGCCAGTACCTTTGCACAGCTCAAAACAAATTTGGCTCAGACCGCATGATAGTTACCCTTGTTGTCCAGACTCAGCCTCCAAAAATCATGAGTTCAAGGGCCAGAGATGTCTCAGTGTTTTTGGGAAACCCAGTCAGTTTGGACTGTATTGCCTTGGGTAAACCAGAAGCTCAGATTTCATGGATTCTTCCAGATAGGACGTTTGTGCGAGACATTGGTACCCTTGACCGAAGAATATCTCTTCGTCCAAATGGAACACTGAGTATTCATTCAGCAAACTTGTCCAATAAAGGTGATTATAAGTGTATTGCCAGCAATGTAGCTGGAGCTGATACACTCACATACCACATTCGTGTTGCAGCGCTACCTCCAATAATTGCTGAGATGTCATATGAGACAATGTTTACGAATGTTGGAAGAAATGTGTATGTGGATTGCACTGCTAAAGGAGAGCCATTCCCTCTTATTAAGTGGGTTCTCCCTGATGGTTCACAAATCAAGCCCACACAGTTTATTGGAAGCCGGATATTTATTTTCCCAAATGGAACATTTTATATAAAGAACGTCACTCCCAATGATTCAGGGAGGTATGAGTGCTCAGCAACCAACCCAGTGGGTTTTGCTAAAAGAACGGTGCAGATGGATGTTAGGCAAGAGGCGCCTGGCCCCTGGAAAGGCCTATACCAGCAACACAGTGTCAAGGCAACATATGGATCCACCGTTTTCCTGCACTGTCCAGAGTCCATAGGTTCCCACAGAGGTACAGTCTGGAGACTGCCATCTAAAACCATACTGGAGCATCAGTACAGGTAGCATGTTTTATGCTATTAAATATAAGCTAAATGTATATATGTTCTATCTAGCAAGATTTTAACATTTCTTCTAATATAAAATGAGGAGTTTGTCTGCTTAATAACATGGGAACTTCTTTTACCCTTCATAACAATCCTGCAATGGTATTATTTAAGTCAAGCTGTCACAGCTGTATTGTTATTTCTCCTTTATTAAGTGTTTTACTTTTCTCTTTTGAGCAATTATTGGTCCTCACTGTTCAAGCTGACATGCTCTCAAACTCACGGCAGGCCAACTTCATCACTAGTAGAATTCAAACAATGTCTGGCGTAGATTAAACAAGCAGTCTGTCTCAGCCCAAACAACCCCTGCTGATCCAGACAATACAGTAACAGAGCAGGATGCAAGGGCAATTTTTCTAAATGCTCAGCCAGCTATACAACAGGCTACTTAAAGCAGTTAGATAACAAATGTTTAACATTAGTCAGTCATTAAATTAAATTATGTAAAAAAAAAAAATCTTTGGTTTTTTGACTGTGAAATTTTGGTTCAGTCATGCAATGTGACTTTTGCTACAACGTTTTAATGAAGAACCAATCCACCTTTTTCCTGACAAGCCTAATGCATTTTGAATTATGGGTGGCACTTCCGGTTTGAGGAACTTCCATTCAAAAAGACTGAAACAAATAATTTCAAATAATAAGGTTGCACTACAAATAATCCTCATCAGCCATTTTGACGGAATGAGCTATCAATTTCGCTTAAACTTTTGTTTTTAGACGTTAGAAAAATAACACAACGCTTGTTTTTTATGATATCGCATCACAAGAATATGGCAAGAGCTCTTTTCAGTCGCTGCATTCTTTTCCTCCTATTTACTTTTTTCTTTGTATTCCGCTGTAACATGAAAAAAGACAACATATACTGTGCATTTTGTGGTCTGCTCTCCTGATTTAATTTACAATATATCCCATGAATAAATCACTGTAATGCACTGAGAATCTCTTGTTTTTCTCCCCAAATTCTCACGTCTCTTTCCAGCTGTATTTTCACATGGATGCTTAACACTTATTATCCCTATCAGCAGTGTTTACTGTAACATTTCTAAAGTAGGTAAATACAGTATTTGTTATTTGTTAAGCACTTTGAGATATGATCACTCAATGCATAAGTTAATGAACATTCATTAAGGAAAAGTATGTTACTTAATACACACACACACACACACACACACATATATATATATATATATATATATATATATATATATATATATATATATATATATAGAAATAATCAAGCTTTTGGGGTTAATCATGGTCTGTTCTTGTACTTTATTAATCCTTTTACACTTAAATTTTCTTTTAATCCTTTTAATGTTAATGTGAATAATGTCACTTCATTGTACCCAGATTTTTGTAAAGCTTATATTATTGCATCCATAGAGCGGACCTTTCACTGCTATTTACAGTTTAAAGGAAGTTACTCCCATAATTTGCACTGTGTAATTGGACATAGGAAAAAGGTGGATAGGAGCACAGCAATTGATGATGATAGAATATACAGTTGTACAATATAAAAATCATTATGTCTATGGGATGTCCCCATAAAACATGAAAACCCAATGTGTGTGGTGTGAAAGAGAGAGAGAGAGAGAGAGACATTTAGTCAAACAACAAGTTTGTCTATATTTTATCAGAACAATTAGTCCTCATCAAGAACCACTATTTTTTTTACTTTCAAACAAAGCTTTGTGATGTCAACATTCAAAGTTTGACTTGACAGGAAACACAAAGGAGTCGTCAGATGCCATGTTCTTTACAGCAGCATTTCAGAGAAATTATGTTGTGGAGTAAGCTGCTGACTGAATGTATATGGGAGTAAAGTATATGGCAGTTAAATACTGAATGTTAACTCGATTAAAATAAATGAACAGCTTTCTGTTGTTTGTTAATTTAAGTTAAATATTGCATTAACTGCAATCTCAAATTGATTGGATTATTTAGCAGGACTTATTACTCCATCACCTACATGTGGGTACAAAGAAAATCCCTTTCTTCTAGACAGCCACAAAAACAGAAGAATATCCAGACCAAAAAAGGATCCAAAAAATCCAAAAGGAGAAACAATCTCCAAAACAAAACTCAGAAAAATGTTCCTTAAACTGCAAAAATAAACTCAGGGAAACCATCCAAAAGGCACAAAAGAAAACTTCTTGGAACAAGAGCAGACTTACGACAGTAACTTGCTTAGGAACCACAATAACCAAGCAAAGATGCAGAGAAACAGACCAGCAATACACAGCACAGAACTAGAAAACAATAGCACTGATTACTTAAGGCACACGTTTAGACAAGAGAGTCCTATGGGGACCTCTAGTGGTCAAAATAAAACATTACAAAGCAAAAACTCTGACGTGATGTCATTATCTACACTCCTATACAGTATGTTGAGCCAATGTCAAGTCAAGTCACCTTTATTTATATATCACTTTATACAATACAGATTGTTTCAAAATCATGCATTTTGGCTGTTGTTCAGCTAAAGTCAGTTCAGTGTTGATTTAGTTCTGTTGTAAAGATCATAAATTATTAAACTTGTTAATTTTATCTATAACACGGTTCAAACAACCGAGGTGTGGCCATGTTACAATGGTTTCGGAAAACCAATGCATACCACGATTCATAGTACTACGGAGTTATGCAGTGAGTTACGTCAAAATAAAACGCACCCCTGAATGGATGTGGACTTCCCAGTCAGCGCTGTCAATCATGACCAAAATTGTAGATGTATCACACAGTCTGAATAAGCATAGATGCCACTCTGTCCAGCTTAGTTTTTATGCAAAGTCTCACCGGACTCATATGTGACAAAATCTGACAAGTAACAATTGTAAAGGACAGGCAAAAGAAATTGCATGGTGTGCAGCCAGCGTAGGAAGAATTTTATGAGCTATTTTATTCTATCATAGTTAATTACTATGAAAGAGTTCAGCTGTCATAAAGAAGTGTAAACAATTTCTCTCTTTTTGTTTTCAGTCCACAAAGGCACATCACTGCTTTCCCCAATGGCACTCTGAGAATTCTGAGACTGACTGAGAAAGATGGAGGCAATTATTTTTGCATGTATCAAAGACCAAATGGTGAGGACATGGAGCTGTTCCAAGTAGAGGTTCTCATGAGGCCGCCAAAGATAGAGAACAATGGGGCACAACATAAAAGAATAGCTAATGGAGACAACTTCCTGGTGGACTGTGTAGCTTCTGGCCTTCCAGACCCTGAGGTTTCATGGAGCCTCCCAGATGGCACCATGATCAACAATGCCCTTCAGTCGGATGACAGTGGGACCCGTAACCGGTGCTATATCATCTTTGGGAATGGAACGCTTTTGTTGCAACAAATGGAAAAAAAGGATGAAGGCAATTATACATGTTTCGCTAAGAACAACCTGGGGGAAGATGCAATGAAAGTAATTGTCCAAGTGGTGCCAAACTCAGTCCAAATATCTTCTAAAGAGCAGGTATCCATGTGGGCACCTTTCGGGCAATCAGTCCAAATGAAGTGTGATGCTACAGGTGTTTTACCACCTACATTCATCTGGATCTCACCAAGTAATGAGATAATTACCTCATCTTCAGTCAAATACCAAATCCTAAACGATGGGACTCTGATCATAAAAAAACTAATTTTGGCTGATCAGGGAAAGTATGCCTGTGTGGCACGGAATCCAGCCGGAGATTACATCAAGAATGTGAAACTTCTAGTTGATGCTAAAGGGCCGCAAATCAATGGACAGAGTGGGCGAACAGAGATCAAAGTTTTAGCAGTGTATTACCAGACACTTTTGCTGGACTGCAAAGCAGAGGGTATGCCTGAGCCACAGGTCACCTGGACCACACCTTATAGCATGTCTCTACCCACCCCATATTTGGGAGGCAGGTTCCAAGTCCACAGGAATGGCACTCTTGAATTGAGGGGCATTAGAAAGACTGATGAAGGTCGGTTTCTCTGCGTAGCCAAGAATTTCTTAGGGGAATCAAGTCTAGCAGTTGACCTGGAAGTAGCATCACTTGCTGAGAAGCCAAGCTTTTTAGTGCCAAATATAGAGGTTCTTCCTCTCAAACCAGATGGTGATGACATTTCTTTGGAGTGTCGTGCTACAGGAAAACCAAAGCCAGAGTTTCTTTGGATTCTACCGGATGGAACAGCACTGAATCCAGGCATGAAACTTCAACGCTTCACTCACTTCCTGGGAAATGGGACTTTACACATTATGCAACCAGGTGTCATTGACAAAGGTGTATATCGATGCTTGGCCAAAAATGTAGCTGGACAAGGAGAAAAGCGCTATGCTTTAGAACCTGGACAGAAGCCTCAAATTAGAAGTACTGCCGCTACAATGAAGATTTCATTTGGGCAGACACTGAATATGCCATGTAATGCGGATGGTTGGCCTCAGGCAACAATTACCTGGACTCTTCCAAATGGCCTGGTCTTGGACAAGCCTCAAGTTATTGGAAGAGTAACATATTTATCTAACAGCACACTTCAAGTAAAAGAAACTTCCAAATTTGATAGAGGAACATATACCTGCAAAGCCACAAACACATTTGGATCATCAACATTGTCATATCCAGTGAGTATTATGGTGTTTCCACCTCAAATCACTCATGCTCCACCTTCAATAACCAGAGTTAACAGGGGGTCTCCTGTGATTCTGAACTGCATAGCTGCTGGCATACCCAAACCAGACATTTCTTGGACTCTGCCTGGACGCACCACACTTGTGCCCAATAGTCGCTTCACAACACAGAGTGGAATGCACATGACAGAGGAGGGAAATTTGGTAATACAGGACACAGGCCTCATGAACTCAGGGATTTACAAATGCAATGCTAGAAATGCCTTGGGAACGGACTTCAAAGCAACATACCTTCAAGTGATATGAGCAATATAGATCATATAGATATAACCCCATTTCCAGAAAAGTTGGGACCTTTTGTAAAATGCAATAAAATCCACAATCTGTGATTTGTTAATTCTCTTTAACCTTTTTTTAACTGACAAAAGTTTTCCAATGTTTTCACTGACCAACTGTTTTTTTTTGTAAATATATGGCTGCAGCACACTACAAAAAAGTTGGGACAGAGGCAAAATAAAAGTGAAAAGATAAAAGAATATCCAAGTTAAACTATTTTATCCAAGTGAAACAGTCCACAATTTGCATGTGAATTGGTAATAGGTGAGGGTATTGTGATTGGGTGTAAAAGGAGATTCTCTATCTTTGCAAGCAAAGATGGATCATGACACCACTTTGTGCCAAATTTCAAGAGGGAATTGTCAAACAATTCAAAAATTACATTTCTTAATGCAAGATTGCTAAGAATTTATGTTTTTCACCATCTACCATACATCATATTGTGAAAAGATTCAGGAAATCCAGAGAAATCTCAGTCTGTTTAGGGCAAGGCAGGAGACCTCCATTGAATGTGCGTGACCTCTGAGCCCTCAGATGGCACTGCATGAGAAACCATCATGCTACTGTTATACAAGTATAGGCACATGTGCTCAGGAGTACTTTGGAAAACCGTTTTCACTTAACACAGTCATCAAGAATTGCAACTTGAATCTCTGTTATGCAAGGAGAAAGCTATACATCTGTTCAAAGCAGAGATGCAGGCGAGTTCTCTGGGCCCAATCTCATCTCAGATGGTCTAAAATATGTGCTGTGGTCAGATGAGTCAATGTTTCAGATTGTTTTTGGAAAAAACGGACATCAATTTCTTTAATTACAACAGACTTTAATCAACGACAGGTTCAAACGCAAACATCTGTCCTGGTATGAGGGTGCATCAGTGCAAACGCCATGGGTGACTTGCATATGTGTGAAAGTATGACGTGGTGGCGTATATTGGGATTGTACAGAGACATACTGCCATCAAGATGACATTTTTCCTGGGAAGCAAGACAATACTAGGCCTCATTCTGCACGTGCAACAACAGAGTGGTTTATCAAAGGAGAATCAGACAATGATGACCAAGGACTGTTGAGTAGATGCCTTATATCAGGCGAGATTAGGTAAAAATTCCACTTGCAAAACTGCAACAATTAGTATCCTCAAAATCCAAATGATTAAAAAGTATAATTAAAAGGAAAGGAGATGTGACAGTGGTATACATGCCTCTGTCTCCAAATATTTGCAGTGTGTTGCAGCCATCAAAATAAAAAATTGTTTATATCTACAAAATACAGTGAAAACATTGGAAATATTTTCTTTGTACATTTGTCAGTTAAATAAAAGTTCAAGAGAATTAACAAATCACAGATTATTATTGCATTATACAAAATGTCCGAACTTCTCTGGAAATTTGGTTTATATATTGTACTAAAAAATTATTAAAGGGATAGTTCACCTAAAAATGAAAATTCTGTCAGTATTTACTTACCCTCATGTTGTTCCAACCCCGTAAGACCTTCGTTCATCTTCGGAACACGAATTAAGATATTTTTGATGAAGCTGGATCACTCCTCCATACTAGTCCATAGGCTTCTTCAGGGATTGAACTTGCCGTCCTCAAAAAGTTATTAAAGACATTGTTAAAATAGTCCAAGTGACTACAGTGGCTCAATCTTAAGTTTATCAAACGACGAGAATACTTTTTGTGCGCAAAAAAACAAACAAAAATGACGACTTTATTTCAACTATTCATTTCCTTCTCTGTGGGCCTCGAGTCAGTTAACTAGTGTAACTAGCTTCTGTTGTTGTACATCACACGCATCACACACACGACCAGCGTTGGCCAATAGTGAGCCTACATGTGACGTAGCTCTACGCAAACATGCTAGTTTAACTGACTAGAGGCCCATAGAGAAGGAAATGAATAGTTGAAATAAAGTAGTTATTTATGTTTGTTTTTGCGCACAAAAAGTATTCTCGTCGCTTGATAAACTTAATATTGAGCCACTGTAGTCACTTGGACAATTTTAGCGATGTCTTTAATAACTTTTCAAGGCCGGCAAGTTTCACTCCCTGAAGAAGCCTATGGACTAGTATGGAGGAGTGATCCAGCTCTCACATTTCATCAAAAATATCTTAATTCGTGTTTCGAAGATGAACGAAGGTCTTACGGGGTTGGAACAACATGAGGGTGAGTAAATACTGACAGAATTTTCATTTTTGGGTGAACTATCCCTTTAAGTGCACCAATGCATTTAAAAATGCCCTCATCAATGTTGTTAAATGTTTGTTAGCTTTGGATCTGCCCATTCATTTACCCAAGGATAAGATGTCTTTGGTATTCTGTTTTTAATTTATAAAAATATTAGTTTTTACATATTTATATATTCCACAGAGTAAACAATCATTTTACATACCCTTTTTTCTAACAAATTGTACATAAAACATTCCAGAATGTCTGCAATTTGTCTGAAATACTGTCTGTTGAATTTCTTGCATTCTTCAGTGCGTTAGAACAAAATGACATTGTCAGAGTGGAATGAGGCAATGGATGGTACAAATGTTGCTATTGATATGTTAGCTGTACAAAAAATAAGACAAGAACACAATTATGTAAGATACTTACTGCCATACTGGGCAAATAAATAATACTATTATGGTCTTTTTGTTTCAACTCTTTAATATATACCATTTATTTTACAAAATGCCACAATTGCACAATATTACAAAGTTAATTAATGTGGGCTTATTCCTTTAATTTGAGATCTATTACATTTAAAATGTAAGACGCCGCAGTGATTAATCAAGCAATAATTAATGTATAGGAAATAAACATCACAGTGAGATACTAATGAGATCATCTCCTAGACAGGATTTTTTAGTGTTTATCTGATTTGTCTGCTCTAGAGTTTGAGAAGAGATCTCAACAATGTCACAATCTGTGCAATAGATTTGCCAAGATACTAAAGTTTGCAAACAAAATCAGATCTCAATATGAACTATGAAATATGAATATGAATTTCTTATTAAATTCACTCAAGACCAAACTATCTGAGCTATTCTATACACATTATTTTATGGTTACATTCTCTTAGTGTATATTAACAATTGTCAAGTATTTCTTTTTTCGATTGATACATAAATGAAACAAAAATTAACTCCATAAATCTATGAGCTATGATAGAGCAATAAAATATGGTTAAAGGTCTTACAGTGAAAATTCTGTCATTATTGATTCACACAGCAATGATTGCAATGAAATGTCATTCTCCATTCCACATATTAAAACTGAAGTGTAATGCTCAGTTGACACATCTAGAAATGGCAAGTGTGGAGAAAGACATCAAACCTTGTCATACTATTTTTTTTTTTTTTTTTAAATCTGAACAAAAATGCATATAACATAATAGGTTTGCAGAGGGGTATTTTCCGTCAGTAATTGTTTTGGTCTATTTCTCACATTGTAAGCAATCATATAACTTCAGGTGGTCATATGGAGTTCTTTTGGACACTTACAGTATATGATGTTTTGTTGACATTTATGATAATATGAACTGTCTGGAAAAGAGCTACATAAAGATTCCTCCAAAATTATTTGTTATTCCACTGCAATAATACCAGCAAGTTTGGAACAACATGAGAGTAAAATAATGACAGAATTTTAAATTTGGGGTGAACTATCCCTTTAAATTGAACTATCATACCCATGCTGTCATTTTTATTCAACTAAGTAAAGTATCATTTATTCTACAGCTATTATACGATTTTAATTGCGTTTAAGCTACTGCATCAGCTAACATACTTGTCAGTCAGTCTATGTAAACTCACTGCATCTGCAAAGGGAGTGTATCTGCCATCCCTTCCCCCATCCCCCCCACCACCACCACCACCACCACCACCACCACCACCATCACCACCATCATCATCACCGCCGGACCAGTGAACAGCAGGCTCGGTACATCTTTTCACCGTTATGGCAAATGAATTCCCAGAAAACAGAGAAAGAACTGCCAACTCACGCCATGCCAACATTACGTCGTCTCTAGACCTGAGCACGTCTCTAGACCACAGTGTGCAGACGCGGATTTTTAAAATAATTGTCATCGGAGACTCAAATGTGGGTAAGACCTGTTTAACCTTCCGCTTCACCGGCGGAGCCTTCCCCTCCAAGACTGAAGCCACCATTGGCGTGGATTTCAGGGAGAAAGCCGTGGAAATCGAGGGCGAGAAAATAAAGGTGGGATATATTGTTGGGGCTGGTCTCTTCCCGAAGGCCGATATCACGTTGTATCACGATTGTATTGTGTGTTTGGGTGGACGTGTGACAGCAGCATCATGAGGGAGCTCAATGTTTACATTCTGAGTAATATCAATGACTCTTTGTGCAAATGACATGTTGCATCAAGGTGCCTACATCGTTTTTCATTTCAGACGAATAAAATTACATGCCATAATGTCAACAATTTAAAAATCATCACACCTGCTATTTCATCTTAATGCGCCTACATGATTATATTGGTCAATTGAACACATTTTCAGTGGTCAAAACCCCCAAAATACAAGGATATTATTAAGATATATTTAATAGTTATTGAGTTACAGGCATGCAAACTTGAGCCAAAAAAAAAAAACACAAGAAGTGCTTTTCCCATTTTTGAACAGTCTCCGTTGGCATATAATGCAACAAAGATGGCTAAAGTCAACAGTTTTAACTAATAGTTTTAACCCTTTTAACTAATAGTTTAACTAATCATTGTAAAAAATAAAATAATGATGCTGCCATCTTTCTAAAGTCTTTTTTGTCCGTGTGTAATTTGGCTCCAAATCTCAGGTGAAAATTGTCATCTGACCCCACTCTACAAAATAATGGATTAATCAGTAAATTTACATCCATGACATTTAATATTTTGGTTTTCATCACTATTTATCTTTGTCTTTCTTCAAAAAAAATATTAACAAAATCAAAAATTTGATCAACTCAATACAATAGACTGGTGGAAAGGGCATGGCATTACATAGATAACACACAAATGCACACACAGACGCGATCCATCCATCCATCTATCCAAAGTAACACATCCGTCTAATGCAATAGAAGCAAGTACTAAATATTCCAGGTGCATCAACACTGAAATAGTTTTTATGTTGAGCCAATATATGTTGTCATAAATTAAAAAAGGGAAACACTGACATTTAAAGAGCACAGTCATATACAATTATGTGTAAAGGTCAAAGATTTGACCAGTAATCATTTGGAATTAACATCACACCATGAATGCTTAAAAAATGGCCAAAGTAGATTTATTTATTGTCATGCTAGTTTATTTCTGATGCATCAGTTTTCTCCTTCACCTTCTCTGCAACCTTGAAATTAGTTTCTGTCTTGTTTCTTCTCTAACAGGTACAAGTATGGGACACAGCGGGCCAAGAGCGCTTTCGGAAGAGCATGGTGGAGCACTACTACCGCAATGTGCATGCTGTGGTATTTGTGTATGACGTCACAAAAATGGCCTCATTCCAGAACCTAAAGACCTGGATTCAGGAGTGTAACGGGCACGGGGTGTCATCCTCAGTCCCTCGAGTTCTGGTGGGAAACAAATGCGATCTATTTGACCATATCCAGGTCCCTTCCAACACTGCCCTTAAGTTTGCAGATTCCCATAACATGCTACTGTTTGAAACATCAGCCAAAGATCCCAAGGAGAGCCAGAACGTGGACTCCATTTTCATGTGCCTGGCATGTCGTTTAAAAGCCCAAAAGTCCCTGATCTACAGAAAGGTGGAGAGAGAAGACGGCAAAGTGAGGCTGACGCATCCGCCCGATCCTAAGAGTTCCTGCCCGTGCTGAGGACCTTAAACTGTGGAATTATTAACATTGATGATAATTCAGTGCAAGAATGTGCCTGCAACTCATTTTAGTTACTTTACGCCATGAACTATCCCTGTTTCTCTGTGTGTGTTATCTTACATGTTGTTGTTGTTTTTCTGTTTTTTTTTTGTTTTTTTTCAATTACACCATCACTAAAAGGCAAATCCCACAAAACCAGTCAAGAATATGTCCGGGTCGTATTTCATCTCAAAATCAAAGGAAATAAAATAATGCCAGTTTTCCATTGTTACATTATTTTCATAACAATTAAGCACATTTCCCCAAAAATTCACATTACTGCCCTAGTGAAAAATAAATATACTAAAATATATTTAAATACATTTATTTTATGCTAAGTATACTACAAAAACATTTACATGTTACGTACTTAATATTAATACCCTGCAATTGTACTTTTGGTATACTACTGGTATTCGTAAAGTCTACTAAATTGGAACAACTAGTTTTTTACGCACTTTAGTCCAACTAAAGATATACTTAAGTATATTTGATTGTGCTAAAGTGGAACTATTGCAAGTATACTTTAGGTAAACTTTAAATATCTTGCATTTAAAGACTGATATTATACAGAGATCATTCTATCCTTACTAATAGTGATATTAAAACACATTTTAAGGCTTAATATTAAGAAATGTGCATTGAAGTACTCCAAATAAAGTTAAATGCTCATTTTTATATCAGTAAGTCTCAAGCGATATGTCAATAAATATGTTAATGGATTTCTAGGATACTTAGTGTATGAATTAAATGTATTTTAGGTTTTTTTCACTAGGGTGTAATGGTGAAAAAAATCTTATTTTCATTTTTGTAATGCAAAACAATTAATTTATTATTAAGTATTTATTTGATAATTACAAAAAAAGTAGTTTACTCAAAAGTAAAACAGCAGGTACATTATTTTGAGATTTCTGGCAAGGAAAAATTAGAAAATATAATGGCCCTTCAATATGCTTCATTTTTGTCATGTCCAGCTAGACAGGTTTACACAAGATGTCATGTATTTGTTGAATGATTTTCAATCCCTCATGCTTAATTCAGGCTGCACTTTATCTGCAAAATACCACTTATAAGTAACCTTTAGAGGATTGAGAAAATGTGACATTCGTTAGATTTACAGTCATTTGGTTCTGTCACACATTAATTTAGACTCATTAATCGGCATAAGACAACATCTCCAACATGATTGGCTGATGGTCTTAGAACAACTTGAGGATGAGTAAATAATGGCAGGATTTTCATTTTTAGGCAAACTATCCCTTTAAGGTCGTCAGGAACTGCACCTGCAGTTTCAGAGTTTTTACAATGATCATTCAAATTTTTGTATTGCCTTAAAACATATTCATTTCTTTTTCCTAGCCTTGTGGTTACTCCATGCTAAAATATTTCTAACATTAACCCTCATTAACATTATGGATGTATTTGTTACTCATTCAAATTATGAAACTATTATGACATATACTGATAGTTCGCACTAAATAGTCTAGTGACCCAACAAAATGCTTAATGTAAGCTGATACCACTCATAATTCACAACATGCACATTGGGAACGAGTGGAACCGTGTGGGAACTGGGAAGTTTTATGTGGCATCACTATTTCACCAGCTTAAAGTGGTTCTTCCAAATGCATTTAGACTCAAATATCTACAAAAGCAAGGTTCAAACAGGCTAATTATTGTTACATTTCAATTCCAAATAACCAGAAAAAAATTATATTAACATGGCAAAGAAAACTGTTTGTGGAAATGATGATTAAGAAAAAAAGAGTGTAATATGGTGCCCCTGTAAGTTTGTTTTTAGTTATTATAACCTCTATCCACTGTCTATTCTGTTCTGTTACTTTGGTTCTACAGGAGAAGTTGCAGTTTTTTGTGTGTGTGGTTTCAAATGTATTCAGATTCCTAAGAGAATTCTCTGGTTTATCGTTTTAGCAAGACAAATCACAAGGCTTCAATGTCTTTAGCAGATATAAATCTGCTGAAGACATTGAAGCCTTATGATTTGTCTTGTTGTGTGCCATTGTATGCTGTCACATGTTACAATATGTATGTTAGGTTTTGAGCACCAAATTAAATCTCACATATCCTGAAGCCCCAGCCCTTTCATTAGCTGAGAAATGGCTCAGCTTTAAAACAGCAACAATTATTGCAGTTCATATTTTATTTGTCATAGAAAAATTATGAACTGATTAAATGATTTTCAAACGCACTACACAATAGTACTGTTAACATATTATGCTGAAAAGAGTTCCAAACGCTTGTAAAATCATACTCTGCTGAAATTATTTATGGATTTATTGAGGACATGCAGTATTAACAATACTAATAGAATAACATTATGCAATGATAATCATCCTGTTGTAATAAATGCAACAACAAAAAAAGATACATTTGAAATGTAAAGAGAGGAGTTAAACATTTTTGGGATGTAGAAGGAATAATTATTAATTTATAATAAAAGAAATAATTTTTCACTCTATGAAATATAAACAAGTGGAAGAAGCCATAATAAATTTTACTCAGAGTTCTTATGTAATCAAGCTTTTGAATATTATTTTTGCATTCACAGAACAATCATGAATTTAAAAGTGAAATTAAACTTTAGTCAAGAGTGCCTATTGTTAAGATATGCTCTCAGGCCTGGTAAACCGGGCATATGCTCTTACTTTCAGAGTTAAACAATGGCTCCACAATCTATCCATATATGAATACAATTTTAATATATATATATAATAGTCTACAATAAATATAAACTGTATAATAAAGATAAAATAACAAACCTTTTTGTATTAATTGCATTTCAAAATCAATGTGTAAGGTATTTGTATGCATACATATTGAATATATGTCTATGGCCTGGTTTCACAGACAGGGCATAATTCAGCCAGGATTAAGCCATAGTTTAATTAGGACCTTTAAGTAGCTGTTATAAATGTGTTTAGAAAAAAAAAAAAAACATTACTGGTGTGCATCTTGAGACAAAACAATGACACTGACTGATTTTAAGATATACTAGTGTAAGTTTCTTTCAGGTAAAATAGCTCAGACATGCATTTTAGTCTGGGACTAGGTTTAAACCTTATCTTTGAATCCGAGGGTAAATGTCATATTTTAAAGTCTAACTCATAATTCATTTGCAGCCTATCATTTATTTATTTTAAAAATCATGCCAAACACACACACACACTCACAAATGTGCATAATCAACACATTAACTAATAGGCTATATATTTTTAAGATCATTAAACACAATAATCGAGTAGCCTACCATAAGTGTACCAAAAAGCGCCAGATTTTTTTGTTACTGTCAACTCTCCACATTTGAATTTTTGCACATTATGTAATTAATGGAGAAACAAAATGGAGAAACAAGTTGTTGTAACTGCTGTCTCTTTAAAAACTTTACTTTAAATTTAATATATAATGTTTCCTGTCATTCCTTTGATGGACATATAGTGGCGGGCTGGAGCTGAAATGCGTTGATGACACAGACCGTAGATGTCGCTGTTTAACGTACACGCTCTCCGTAATGACTCAGCGTGAGAGACTTTTATTTTGAAACATAACGTTACATGGTCGCTTTATCCTGACTCACTCTGGTGTTTCGCTAGCAGACAGTCGACCGTTCGACGGTACCGCGGCAACAGCGGGTCTCTGGGCTCGGTTCTGTAGCTGTGGACGGGCCGGAGATGGCGGAGTACAGCCAGACGGGTATATTAACGGCCCTTCTGCTGTTTACTGTGGTAACAGTGAAGGATATTTATGTGGGCCGCAACAGCATGACTCAACAAGACAGCACCGTGCCCGACATGCACACACAGAGACCGAACAAACACACGTTATACACGGGTCCGGTTCTCAAGTTCCAGTTCTGGTAAGAGACTCCACAGACATTCATGTTATTCAGTGTTTTCACTGTCTGTTTAAAGCTCAAAGGGGGTACTAAGCTAATACGGCTAACATGTCATGCCCGAATTAAAATAATAAATACCCATTTAAATTGATAAATATACATTAAAATAATGATAACCTGTATAATAATTGTATTTACACAATAAAGTGGATGAATTTAGATACATTTCCAGTAGCAGGGCCGGTTTTGTCATGGGATGAATGTCAGGCGATCTGTGTCAAGCGCAATTTATGTCAATCCACCCTTTAAATATGTAATAATCATAAAGCTTATTTTACAACGCATGCAGGGCCGGCCCTAGCCAATTTGCTGCCCTAGGCAAGATTTTACCTGGTGCCCCATGCATCACAGCCCATTTCACCCTGTCATTGTGTTCATGATTATTTATCCTATATATATATATATATATATATATGTGTGTGTGTGTGTGTATATACAGGTCCTTCTCAAAAAATTAGCATATTGTGATGAAGTTCATTATTTTCCATTATGTAATGATACAAATTAAACTTTCATATATTTTAGATTCATTGCACACCAATTGAAACATTTCAGGTCTTTTATTGTTTTAATACTGATGATTTTGGCATACAGCTCATGAAAACCCCAAATTCCTGTCTCAAAAAATTAGCATATTTCATCCGACCAATAAAATAAGTGTTTTTATTAAATAAATAAAAAAGCCAACCTTCAAATAATTATGTTCAGTTATGCACTCAATACTTGGTCGGGAATCCTTTTGCAGAAATGACTGCTTCAATGTGGCGTGGCATGAAGGCAATCAGCCTGTGGCACTTCTGAGGTGTAATGGAGGCCCAGGATGCTTCGATAGCGGCCTTAAGCTCATCCAGAGTGGTGGGTCTTGCATCTCTCAACTTTGTCTTCACAATATCCCACAGATTCTCTATGGGGTTTAGGTCAGGAGAGTTGGCAGGCCAATTTAGCACAGTAATACCATGGTCAGTAAACCATTTACCAGTGGTTTTGGCACTGTGAGCAGGTGCCAGGTCGTGCTGAAAAATGAAATCTTCATCTCCATAAAGCTTTTCAGCAGGTGGAAGCATGAAGTGCTCCAAAATCTCCTGATAGCTAGCTGCATTGACCCTGCCCTTGATAAAACACAGTGGACAAATACCAGCAGCTGACATGAAACCCCAGACCATCACTGACTGTGGGTACTTGACACTGGACTTCAGGCATTTTGGCATTTCCTTCTCCCCAGTCTTCCTCCAGACTCTGGCACCTTGATTTCCGAATGACATGCAACCACTGAGCAACAGTCCAGTGCTGCTTCTCTGTAGCCCAGGTCAGGCGCTTCTGCCGCTATTTCTGGTTCAAAAGTGGCTTGACCTGGGGAATGCGGCACCTGTAGCCCATTTCCTGCACACGCCTGTGCACGGTGGCTCTGGATGTTTCTACTCCAGACTCAGTCCACTGCTTCCGCAGGTCCCCCAAGGTCTGGAATTGGTCCTTCTCCACAATCTTCCTCAGGGTCCGGTCACCTCTTCTCGTTGTGCAGCGTTTTTTGCCACACTTTTTCCTTCCCACAGACTGCCCACTGAGGTGCCTTGATACAGCACTCTGGGAACAGCCTATTTGTTCAGAAATTTCTTTCTGTGTCTTACCCTCTTGCTTGAGGGTGTCAATGATGGCCTTCTGGACAGCAGTCAGGTCGGTAGTCTTACCCATGATTGCGGTTTTGAGTAATGAAACAGGCTGGGAGTTTTTAAAAGCCTCAGGAATCTTTTGCAGGTGTTTAGAGTTAATTAGTTTATTCAGATGATTAGGTTAATAGCTCATTTAGAGAACCTTTTCATGATATGCAAAATTTGAGACAGGAATTTGGGGTTTTCATGAGCTGTATGCCAAAATCATCAGTATTAAAACAATAAAACACCTTAAATATTTCAGTTGGTGTGCAATGAATCTAAAACATATGAAAGTTTAATTTTATCATTACATTATGGAAAATAATGAACTTTATCACAATATGCTAATTTTTTGAGAAGGACCTGTGTATGTGTGTATATATATATATATATATATATATATATATATATATATATATATATACATTACAGCCTAAACACAAATAGCAAGAGTATTACATCTAGCATTCAAGTCAAGTCCCATTTATTTTTATAGTGCTTTTTACGATATAGATTATTTCAAGGCAGATTTACAGCTTTACAGTTTTGTTGCGTTTATAATTTTGTTCACTGTATAGTCGCTCTGGATAAAACAGTGATGTCATCGTCCAAATGTCATTCATGCACAAACTATTCATTGAGTGCTAGCAAAAGTGTTTGTTTTGCAGTTGATGGCAGCAATCTTCCACTAAACTATGGCACGTTTCATGTTTTCGCCAACTGCAAAATGTCTTCTTTAATGTTAATTTTACATAAAACGTTGCTACTTTTAATAAACCAGTAGCCTATATAAATATCATTAATCATTTTTGCAAAAAAAAAAAAAAAATGCCATATATCCCCCTCAAAACTGCACAACTGTAGAGTAAAACATTAATTAATAAAAGTGATAGTGAATAAAAAAACTGATTGTGATTGTTACAAATCACACTGTCTGGCCTCTGGAGAACTCAGAACAACTGTTAGCATTATGGTTAAAGGTAAAAATAACTGCCATTAAATTATATATCTTACTACTATGCAATTAGATAAACTGTTCATTCATTACATTACCTCTGTCTTTATCCCGTTTTATACTCTTCTCTTCCGTTTGGCACTGTATCTATTGCAGACTGTAATGCTTATCTAAAATATGTCATGTAAATTTGGCCATCCGTCACAATCAGGTAACTTTCACCATGTCTATACCTGGCGCGAGCTGCCAGGCCCGTTTCTACGGGGTGCTTGAGTGTGTTAAGTGCCCTCAAACGAAAGCAATGCTGTCTACATTGGATACAGCGAGGGGTGACGCTACACGCGCTCTGTTTCTGACGTACTTTAAGCACTCGCTGGGCGGGGAAAGATTGATGCGCCGGACTGGAGTCGGGGGACTTAGTTAAGTTTTTGTGGAGTTTTTTTTTTTTTGCTTTATTTTGTAGTATTTTGAATTAATGATTTTAAAATAGTATTAGTAAAAAAAATGATAAAAAAAAATCACTCGTTCACTCATTTTGGCGCCCCTATTGAGTGGCGCCCCTAGCATTTCCCTATTCCGCCTATGCCACGGCCCGGCCCTGAACGCATGCATATGTATGTACATGATTTAACAGCATTGCTGCAACAGAAACTGCTCAGGTTAATCGTGCATTCTTGTCTTTACATTAAATGTTGAAACCAGCAGACCTGTTTAAAGCTAATATGGATTACGTTGCTCCATTTTTACAGTCAATGATTGCTTCTGTTAAAACACAATATATCCAAATACAGTGGGAAAGAGCGACATATTAGACTTTAATTTAATATTTTATCTTTTTTCTGATAAAGCTAGATGTTGTTTAATATTGTCAAGTGAAAGTGGTTTTAAATCTGATTTTTGGTAGCATTTTTTTCTCACTTACAATGCATGTAATATTCAGTTAACGTTACTCGTATCTTAGGTCAAACAATTGTAATTTTCACAACTTTTTTACAATCTCTCTGACATTTAGAATTGTTTGTCTACTGTTCTTTAAAAGTCACCATGAAACAAATGAACAACTCTTATTTAATTTTTTTTTATAGTGTATTTATTATTAATGGTTTATCTGCAGAATTCATGTGTTCTCTTAATCTTAAATCAAAGTAACTTCCCATCCCTCTTGCAGTGATGGCTCTTCTACTGATGATGTGTTTACTGGTGTGAGGACGGGACAACCTGTCACTCACATGAGATCCAATTCCCCATTAAAAAAAAAAATCAAACCACAGCCTACATTTTTTTCTTGTTTGAGAAGCCGTTTCTCTCTGTTATATGTTACAATAGGGAAGAAAAGACGATCACAACTAAAAGGGATAGTTCGCCCAAAAATTAGCCCATGATTTACTCACACTGAAGTCATCCTAGGTGTATATGGCATTCTTATTTCAGACAAATACAATTAGAGTTATATTCAAAATTGTCCTGGCTCTTCCAAGCTTTATAGTTAGTCAATGGGTATATTTTATCATAAAAGTGCTCGAAACAGCTCCAGGCGATTAATAAAGGCCTTTTGAAGTGAAGCGATGGGTTTGTGTAAGAAAAATATCCATGTTTAGAACTTTATCGACTAAAATAACTAGCTTCCGGCAGACGGCCGTACGCAAGTCGACTTGTGCCAAAAGAGTAACACTTGAACTTGACAGCCTTGTTTGTTTGAACCAAGTGTGCCGCACAAGTGCTGAAAAGTGAAGCCAAAACATCTCGATCGCCCCCCGGTGGCCAGTCCTAGTATAGGTCATAAACCCCGCCTCCCCATGTTATTCAACGGCACGTGAGACCAACTAAACAATTAAATTACACTTCAAATATAGTTTTTCCAAAGATTTCTGTCATTAACGGTAGTTTTTATCACGCTGATGTAATTACAAGAGTTTGTTTTTAAAATAAGTTTGATTTTAGTTAGTTATTTGATGCGATGGTGTGACGTCATGATTGACAGCTGTGACAGGTTCTCTGAGCGAAGTAGTCACTGAAGCACCAACAGACTTTTTTGGGGGGATCTTCGGAGGACTGATGAGATTGGAGCTTTAAATTTAATATATAAATTTATACAGGAGCGTGTTCTTGCGATTGATTCTGCGAGAGTGAGGGCGGGGCGTTGATTTCGCGGCTTTACTTCCTGCTCACGACTGCGCATGTCTGGTCCTGAAATCGCTTCAGCGCAGACTCAAGTCCCAAGATGTTAGCGCCATATCGGGACATTGGCGGCTTCACTTCTGACCAATGGAAGAGAGCGAAGAGGCGTCGTCCATCTTTTTTTAACGTCTATGGTTTGAACTGAGAGAGGCGTCAAAGCATATGCTACTCCTACACCCTACGTCATACATCATCAAGTGTTATTCTTTTGGCGTAAGTCAACTTGCGTACGGCAGTCTGTTTGAAGCTATTTTAGTCGATAAGGTTTTAAATATCCTATTTTTCTTACACGAATGAATCACTTCACTTCAGAAGGTCTTTATTAACCCCCCGGAGCCTTTTGGAGCACTTTTTGAGATTTGATTGGCTTCCAAAAAAAAATTGTATACCGGTATGTATTTTTTTATATATATATATTTTTTTTTTTATTATAACTGTATTAATTGTATTAGTCTGAAAGAAGAATGTCATATACACCAAGGATAGCTTCAGGGTGAGTAATTCATGGGCTAATTTTCATTTTTGGCTGAACTTTTAAGTTTCATCCCGACTTTGAGACTTCTAGTCTGTAAATGACCTCTGTTATGATTGGATGACCTCATGTACCAGCGTAGACCATTTTCTCATAGGTGTTGATATTTAAATGCATACGGATGTAGCGATAAATTTTTCCTTCCATATTGTGACGTACATCTAAGTGTAATGCATTATCGAGGAAGAAAAAATATTGGGTGGAGCTTGGTTCTTTGTACTGGTTATTGTGACTAAATGATTGGAGAAGACCTCATTAGAGAGAAGATACAGTTATGACATTTTTATTGAACATTACAAAGTAAAAAAAAAATGTATTCATATTTTCATATTCATGACCATTTCTAAAGTGATTCATCTCGGTCATTAACTGTGTTTGTTTTCAGTATATCCTGAGGGTACAGTAAGGTGTTCCAGGAGTACTCCCGGTCCATCAGCCAGCTGTACCCGGACATCCGAATCGAGGGAGAGAATTACCCTCCCAAACCCATCAACAAGTGAGAGCATTTTTCCTCATGTTATGAAATTGACCCTCTGTCAGAAAGTGGTTTAGTCCTGACTTATCTCATCATGTGTCTTCCTCTGCAGATACTTAGGAAACTTCATCTCTTATTTCAAACTGCTTGCCATCGCTTTGATTGTGACTGGACAGAATCCTTTTCAAATGTTTGGAATGGACACTCCAAGAATATGGTCCTGGGGACAGGAGAATAAGGTAATGTTGTTGAAAATAGTGCTTGGACTCTAACCTGGTTTTATAGCGAAGTCGAGTCTGAAGATAAACTTTCACTGTATCAAAGGTGAACTGACGCAAAAGCCTGTTTTGAGGACTAAGCAGCATTTCAGAGCTGTAACCAAATCAGTCAGTTTAAAGGGCATGAATTGGCGGAATGTATACGATGGCCTATTGATTGTAAACACCTGTATTAAAGACGTAAAATACATTTTTAGGAGAGCCTGTTTATATCAGCAGAAAATTAGTTTCAAATGCTGGAAGTTCCTTTTATGGAACAGTTATGAAAACAAACTTTGTTTTTGTTTAGAATAATATGCACTGATGAATCATGCACCATGAGACCGCAGGCTAAATATTACCATTTAATCAAATCCTGTTTCTACATTATTCACAGCTCAATATGCTGTTTCATTTTGAAAATATGCCATATTATGTCACATAGTACAGTCTTTAATCAAAAGTGGCAGAGGTTTCACACCATGACATTTGGTCAAGAAACATATGATGATATTGACGCTCATCTGGCACTATTTTATTGGATGGTTGCATGAATTATTTGACCGTTAAGTCATGATTTAATGGAAGTAGCATCAGATGTTTTTTAGAGGTTCTGTGCATCGATTGTTGACTGGTTGGAGGCAGATCTGAAAAAGCTTGCAGCCAATTGTCAGAAAAGTGCGGGTTTAAGCAGACAAAATGATTGGAGAAGTCCAGCATTTCACTGGAATATTTTTATTAATAATTACAATATCTAATAGAATTAAGAACTGAAACACATGCACAGATTAGTTGTCCATATTAAAGCAACACCATGGAACTTTTCCTCTTCGGTCGCCCTACTGGTTGGAAACGAAATTGTCCATTACTGCTGTCGTAAATAATTTGGCCTACCGTCGCACGCACGCTCGCTGTTTATCCAGCACCGGCTTTAGAATGAACGATGTCCACAGACAAGGTAGAGTATGTTACATGATTTCATGAAAGGTATTGCGGCATCAGAAACTAAGAAAAACTAAATAATGACTATTGTAACGCTTGACGTAAAGCAAGTCAAATTTGTAGCTTTCTTATGTCTCATTCGGACTATAGGAACGTCACGCCATTTGGAGCAGCCATCTTGACGGAATAGAAAACGCTAAACCGCCGGTGATAATACCAGGATAATACAGCTCGTCGCAAAATATTCTATCATACCCGAGCGATGCTGTGCAGTTGGATGCATCATACAAAAGGAATATCTTTATACAGTATCCCAAAAGAAACAAAACGGAGAAACAAGTGGTTGGTGGCAATAAACAGGCAAAACGTGATCTTGTATTTTATTTGACACTTATAAATCGTTAGAAACACAGGTTGAGACAACAGTCTCAATGACAGTTTATCTCTACTACAGTGACAGTCAGTGTCACTGTAGTATGATAGTTATAAGTATAAAATATAGCTGCAAGCAGCCATTACCAGGGCCAAGCGCAAGAAGCGGCAACAGATGCCATCATGGGTGGGAGTGGCAGACCAACTGCAGCAAGGAGCAATTAAATACATTTTAAGATGAATTTTGGCAAAATGGTTGAAAAATCAAATACATTATAAATATGATTTAATGGAATTATCACTTTCGACCAATAGATGGCGCAATTATGAAATTGATGTGGTGTGGTCAGAGTGAGGTGACAATGACACATACAAAGTTTGGTGTCAATATGTCTCGGCATTGCAAAGATAAAGCCTAAATTGTCATTTTGGCAGCATGCCTCAACTTTGATGCTGCGGTATACAAAAACGGTTTCGTCTATCGACACGAAATCCATAACTTTTAGACGGCACGGTCTGGAGATGATACGATTCGATTTTGGTGAAAATCGGACAAACGACCTTGGAGGAGTTCGAAAAAGTAAGTATTCAATGAAAATCAAGATGGCGGACAGGAAGTTTGTCCAAATACGTCAAAATTGGTATCCATGTTCTCAGCATGACCCAAGGAATCTGTTAAGAACCAGTGTCATTACAATAGTCAGATTAATTCAAAAGTTATTAGCATTTTTGGAAATGTAATTTAAAATTGACCAACAGGTGGCGCTGTCTCAATCTTTTCAGTGCCTTCAGGGCAAGGTGCTGGTGGCAAATTCTGAGTTTTGTAATGTTACAGCTGTGCATTCGTTAAGTATATCATTTTACATCACAAGACTGTATTGAAGCCAATGGGAATTTCATGTTTTGTTCTATTATAGCGCCACCAAGAGGTAAAATCCTACAATTTTGTATGTGTCCTCAGAGTGAGCCCATACGTCTGTGTGTCGATTTTGGTGAAAATATCTCAATTCGCTTCGGAGTTAGACATTTATGTGAAAAAACACGTAAAAAAATGACTGACACGTGACTTTGATTGAATTTTACGTCCCCTTACTATCAATATTTGGGCATTTGGGCATTAACGTACAGCCAGCGACCTATGTTTCCAAACTTCTGACGGTGGTTTCGTCTGGATCGGACTAGCGGTTTCGAAGATATCGGCAAATGTTTTTTAAGCGCTAAATCACAACGCTGCACAAACCGTAAGACAAAGCTAATGTAGCCTCAGATCATGCTTGTGATGACATGTATGTCTGAATACAATTAAGCGTTGCGGAGATACAGCCTTGCGTCTGTTGTCGTAAGCGCTACGTAAAATTAGCTTGTGCGTTTATCGAAAACGGTTTGACGAATCAACTTGAATTCCATAACTTTTTGTCGGCACTGCCTGGAGATGATCTGGTGCCATTTTGGTGAAAATCGAACAAACAGTGTAGGACGAGTTCGCAAAAGTAGGTTTTTTGGACAATTCAAAATGGCGGAAAAAGACGTCATATGGTGCGACCGAATCGACATGAGTTCAGGAATCAGAGGAAAAAATAATTTTGTTGATAGGCCTTACGGTTTAAAAGTTATTAAAATAATATACGTGAAACTTTGGACAGGTGGTGGTGCTAGAGGGAATGAGTTAGAGACACCAAAATTGGTGCAATTACTGTTGGGACTCTCCTCTATCAGAATGTCAAACCGGAACAACTTTCCTGCAATTGGTTCTATGGGCTGCCATAGACGCCCAATCGGAAGAAGAAGAAGAACCGGAACAGATACAATGGGTGCCTCCGCACCTTCGGTGCTTGGCCCCTAATAAGAACGGGTACAGTTTCAATAGGTGCCTCCGCAACTTCGGTGCTTGGCCCCTAAAAAGCATATAAGCATATTATTTTGTTTTTCTAGATCCAACAAATTCATTTAAGATGCACTTAATCTTTTTGGTGATTTTTGTTTTGTGTTTTTCCATGTTAACTCAGTTTAAAAATTATTACAGGTATTATAATTTGGTGATAAAAATAAATTGACCAACCTTTGCTGTGATGATTGAAAAATCAAAGAGTTGCTGACCCATCCGGACTCGTGACACCGATAGCCTGCTAAGCTTTTGTATGCTTTTAATGAAGCTCCGATGTAGCTTGATGGGAAGTGAATAAGGTAGCTGGAAATGTCACCGAACTCAATGTCAGGAAGTTTTTCTACACATTTAATGCCTGTAAAAAGAACTTGTGGTGCTTCATATGGATCTATGATTCCTAATTCCTTTATCTTTCTCTTGTATATATCTTTTTGTGATGCTAATAATAAGTGCGATGACATGACGTGAAGAGTTAGCGGACGGCCGCTGCGCTAATAATAGATCTATTCTGTTCAGTATCGAGATATTTTGCCCACGCAATTATATAAATACTGTAGCGCAAATTATTGCAATATTTAGGCTAATTATAAAGTAATATATTTTCTTATTTAAATATTTTTTGAAAGATGCCTTTCTGATTTAAATATGAATAGGATAATTTACTAATGAGTAGGGAAACGGCATTAATGGATATATTGTTCTTTTGGCAAATTATAAGGTGGCCCACCCCTAATAATAGATTCATTGCCACTGAGTAGCTGACAGATGTATTCCGTCAAAATGGCTGACATGCGGCGAGGGGGGTCACGCGACTGGGAGATCCCTATAGAAATGCGACCCAATCTGGCGAACTTGCATAGTGTGGTTCTAGCAGATATAGGACCACAAAGCGAATCCAGAAGTGCCTTTCACCGGTTACAACTTGATGAACTACTGATAAGATTTTGGAAACATTATTTTAAGGTAAAAAAAATTCCATAGTGTTGCTTTAAGGTCAATTACAGAGATGGGGTGAATTTACATTTCATGCCAACTGCATTTTATCCACTGCCTTCATAGTGGTTTTAAATAGGATGCAATCTAAATCTGGAGGAAAGTTTCTCACGATTGATGGTCTGTTTTGCAGATTTTCTCTTGCCTTATGGCATTCTTCCTTAGTAACATGTTGGAGACCCATTTCCTCTCGACAGGGGCTTTTGAGGTTACATTGAATGGTAATGTCATTTGGATGAACAAAAAATATATTATATATTTTGATATATATATATGCGAACAATATATGTATGTCACAGATGCATAACCTTCTTTCTGTTTTAGATGTACCAATTTGGTCCAAGTTGCAATCTGGATACGTGCCCAACATTCAGGAGCTTTTCCAGATCTTGGATAACCACCTTAAGATGAATCAGGTTGACAAGATGAACTTTCCTTCACCGTAGAGCTGTTGTTTTTGCCAAGAGACATGTAAGTGGTAAAACCTGTACAATGACGTCACTGTGTGTGTCACACCGTTGTTGCTTTCAGTACAGGTGGTTCCCTTGATTTACAGATTATATGCAAAACTTGAATCTTGTTGCTTGCATGGTATTTCAGTATGGAATTTACACTACTGTTCAAAAGTTTGAGGTCAGAAAGATTGTTTTTGAAAGTCTCTTATGCTCACCAAAGCCCTATTTGGACAGGACTAGTTTCCCAGGGGGACGTTAGAGAAATTTGTTTCACAGACATACGTTGCTATTTTAATCCTGTTTGAATCTTCCAAGACTGTTTTTCTCCCACAACCTCTTTAAAAATTCCAGAGTAGTATGCTAGTATGTGGTTTCAAATACAGCATTTGTCAAGGATAAAGAACCAGCTCTAAGGTCATTTGCTCATGAATTGGACCTAAACGGCTCATGCTGTTTGGTTTAATGTGTTTTTTCCAAAATAGAGATGAGCTTTCCTGCTGTATTTTGCTGGACTCTGCCTTTTTATTTCCTTGCATTCAATTCAGACTGCAAAATCACATTCACAATGATTTAGCCTACCTTGGCTATGGAGATTCAGCAGTGGCAGCATAGAAAAGTGATGCGATATGTACCTTTCTAGGAAAAAAATTAGTTCTTTAGTCTTCTGTCCCCAATGTACGGAAGCCCTGAACCGCAACGTAAAATATTTCGAGAATAAAGTCGAAACACTATAGTAAAGAACTGCGCCCGTGAAGTCGAACTGCTTCTGACATGGATCTAAAAATTATAGTAGCTTTTTACTTTTATCTGGGATTTCAGCAAAAGGAAATTCTACAGGTCCTGATCTACCAACATGGCATTACCATTTGTTTTAGGACTTTACAAAATATACTGTGCCGGAATAGACTGTACAGGCGAAAACACTTTTCAGACTAGATGGAGTTATCCAGCTTTATATCTGAGGAAATCGCGGGATCCGGCCGAATGACTGGATACAGAATGATGCACGTAAAATGTATCCAGCAATGATTTACGGTGAAGAGGGACACACACAGTAAGTTACTGTTAGTGTTCTCGGCCCAGATGGCGCTGCCTATAGACAAGCTCGAAGACTCCGCCGGAGGAGGCCGTGATTCCGGTCCAAACTTTGTGGCGCGTTGACTCGAAGCCTGCGAGTGTTCGTGCTCGTCTATATACGCCATCTGGGCCGAGAACACTTAACAGTTACCTACTGTGTCCCTCTTCACCGTAAACCCTTGCTGGATACATTTTAAGTGCATCATTATGTATCCAATCATTTGGCCGGATCCCGCGATTTCCTCAGAAATAATATATTTGCATAACGGCTGGTGGTGGTTGAGGAGATTTACTGATATGATTGTAAAGCGCTTTGGGTGTAAGCGACAAATGCCTCCATTCATTCATTCATTCATAAAGATAGATCGCCATCCAGTAACGTCATCAAAAAAAAGGTAATGCCATATAGATTATAGCACCTGTATAATTTCCTTTTGTTGAAAGCCCAGAAAAAAGTAAAAAGCTACTATGTCCGAGGCAGTTCGACTTCACGAACGCATTTCTTTACACACACACACACACACGAGTGAGTAATGAATTGGAAACACTCGCTCTGCGCCAGTGGACGCGCACCGTTATGCCTGTGCGGCAATGTGAAACACCGAAGCACCCTCGTAAATTCAACGAAGACTGTATTCTCGTAGCCTAATGTTTCGACTTTTTTTTTTTTTAAGTTGCGGTTCAGGGCTTTCATATGCATTTTTAAAAAAAACAGTAAAGGCTGTTTTTTTTTTTTTTTTTTTTTACTGCTTTTCTCACTACTTGACGCTACGTTGCACTTGTTTACGTCAATCAACATGCCTTATTCTACCCAAGAGCACCATCAAGTGTCTTCTCGTCTGCAGGTCTCCGGAGCCGTTTCTCTGTTCAGAGGGACTGTGGACTGTGGTATAATGAAGGCCTGCGCTGAAAACAGCACGCTGTGAGCGCAGACTCGATGCTCAGCCACCACACACACTCCTCCTGCCCAGCGACACACATCTCCAGATCGACTACATCGCTTCAGAGCATCAAACTTCATGCATTTGTAGGAGTCACATGAGCGCTAAAGGCACTACATTTATTACTGAATGCTGAAGTTAGGGTTTTTAATGTTTTTTTTTTTTTTTCGTTAGTCATTCTGTTTGTAACAAGTGCTTTCAACTGAATTTGAATGGAATGTTCCGTCTTTCTCAAGGGCAACTGTGATGTTTTCTTAATGTAGATGTCTTTAAATGGCCTTTAACATGATCATTTTTTTTGTACTGGTGTAGACTGTACTGTACTGGGAATCTGACTTTTTTTATTAGTGGGAATGTCTGTGTACTGTCGAAACATGCAGGGTTTCTTTAGAGTGAGCTAATGTTTTTTTTTTTTAATGCTTGAAGTGGTACATTTTTGTTGTTTGTCACAGGTTCACTGGTAAGATTCATAAGTACTGCATTTGAATGAAGGCCAGATCTTCTGACTTTAACTGTATACACTGCCAGAGTGAACTGTGGAATCAGCTGTAGTCGTCTTAATGATGGTGTGATTGAGTGTTGCATATCAGAAGATGTGAATGGAAACTCCAAAGACATCCACTATTTTGTCCAGCTCCTTCCATATACATGTGGCGGCAAGCAATGTACCCCTGATAGTTTAGTGTATCTGTGAATTTGTAACAAAAGTGATACTGATAGTTGGGTTTAAGTTGCATTGAGAGAAGAAATTATACTTTTCGCAGTGATCTAAAATAAAGATTCAAATATATATATATTGTGAATTATTTTATATTATCAGTTTTCATATATAATTGAGAAACATGATTGTTAATATGGTTTGTTTTTGTGCTTGATTGAATTATTGAACAAATAGTGCAGTGTCTTCAGTTTTAGAATGTTTTAATAGGTGAAGTACTACTTTGGCAAATATGATATAAAATAGACACATCTTTTGTTTTCACCAAAATTTAAATGTTTTCTAATGAGGTGCATTGGGTTATGTTTAAAATCAGCATGAAACTGAAGTTGCAAGGTTTTGTTCCCTATATTGATAGGGAACTTAAGTTCTTAAGTTCTTAATATTTATATATTTTTGGTTTTCTCGCTTTTGCATATGTTCATAATTTTTTTGAATGTCTGCACAATTTAGTATGTTTCATTGCCAAAAAAGGTATTTAAAAAAAACTTCAAAATTGATATAATGGATGTTTTTGAGTCATAAATAAGTAAAATAACATTGTTTAGTGTTAGAGTGTCTAATTTAATTTTCTGACTTTATGTCAGGCAGTACAACCAAATAGTTGTATATAGTCCACCTGACGTGGAAAGTGTACCAACTTTCCCATACTTGAATTGAGCAGTTTTTACCAGTATATGAGAGATCTACAAACCTTTTCACTGCCACAAGGATCAGTCAGGCTCCTCTGGATGATGCATTATCATGTTTATGTTAGTACCTTTTCAATTCATAATAAAAGAGCCATGTTTGCAGTTGTGCCACCCTGACATACAAATTGCTTGACAAAAGTTCCCTTTCGAAAGGTCGCTATACGCAGTGGGAAACTCCATTTCCTCGATTCACTGAAGCTTATATGTAAAACGCATTTGCAGCTGCACAGCTAGCTCACTGAGCATCTGAACGCTCATAGGCTGTGCTGCAGCAACTGCACATCCAATGGCGCGGGCGCCTCAGACGTGCGACCAATGAAACAGCCCTACGTCATAACACGTCAGAGCACGCAAAGGGGGCGTGACCTCAGTCTATATTAGTCCCCCGAATTCGCCATTATTGCAGATTTTACTCCTTCAGTGACGGTATACATGTCCCTGAGCTTTTCGCTGAGCTTCGCCGTCGAACAAGCCCTTTAGCCTGAGCAAGCTTTTCTGCAGCAGACTTCACCTTCACGCCGTCGTCTCCTGACGCCGCCTGACCTGTGGCTATCTGGCGACAATTAAATCCTTTTCTGAAAAGCTTTTCAAAACTGTGTGGTGTTGCGTTCTACATGCGCCACGTGCAGATCCAATCTGTACGAGGCCGATCAACATGCGAGCTGCATTTCCTGCCTGGGAGTCCACCATGCAGAGAATGCGCTCTCTTCCGGTGGATGTGAGGCCTGCGATGCATGCCGATTTCGGTGCTGCGTACCCGGCTAGCTCTCTCTCGAAACGGCAACGCCGCGGCCTCAAAACTTTCCTTCCCGGCTTTACTTCAGCCCAGGAAAAAGAAGCGTCGCAGCCAACGACAACCGGAGAGTATGGAGATTTGTGAACGCATGCCGGCCGCGTCCCCGCGTCCTTCACTCTCTCCTACTCAGACCCCCCCCACGTGGCGGGCCTTATCTCCTTCGGCGGATCCGCTGCTTCCGAGGAGGATTGGCCGGGCTCTCTCGACCCCGCCACTGCTTCCCAGTCAGTTTTCAGTGGTTCAGCGACCAGGGCTAATTCCGACGCCAAGCTGCTTCGGATTCGGACGAAGGCCGTCGCGGACCTCGAGTGGGCCACGCCCGAAGAGCCTCCTCGAAGTCGGCTGGACGGATGGTTCCTATAGGGGTGCCAGCAGGCCCCTCGTCACAAACCGGCGCCATTTTTCCCCGAGGTCCACGAGGAGCTCACCAAGGCCTGGTGAGCGCCTTATTCAACGCGTGTGGGATCTGCAGTTTCCGCAACGCTCTCCTCAGTGGACGGCGCGGCGGAAAAGGGCTACGAGTCGTTGCCGCCCCTCGAAGAGGCCGTGGCCGCTCATCTTTGCCCAAGCACAGCTGCTAGCTGGCCAGCTATCCATCCCAACAAGCCCTGCCGAAACACCTCAGCCCTCGCTGGACACGCGTTTGCCGCCTCCGATCAGGCTGCATCGACCCTGCACACGATGGCCGTGTTGCAAGTTTACCAGGCCAAACTCCTCCAGGCCATGGACGAGGCGGGCCCTGACCCTGAGGCCTTCTGGGACCTTCGGAGTGCTACAGACTTAGCCCTGCGGGCTACTAGGCCATCGGCAGAAACTCGAGCGCCAGCTCTGGCTCAACCTCACCGAGATTGGAAGACACCGACATAGCGAAGTTTCTCGAACCCATCCCAGCCAACCCCCCCCCCTCCCCCCGTTGTAACACTGACTTTTCCCCAGGCAATGCCTTGTATAGTCAGTCGCCCCGGGGACTGGTTTGTTTCAATGGATCTGAAAGATGAGTATTTTCATATTCAGATAGACCCTCGTCACAGGCCATTCTTGAGATTCGCCTTCGAGGGGCGGGCGTTTCAATACACCGTTCTGCCATTCGGTCTGTCCCTAGCTCCCCGTACGTTCACGGAATGTATGGACGCAGAGCTCTCCCCGGTGAAATGTCAGGGAGTGCGCGTGCTAAATTATCTCGACGACTGGCTGGTGCTTGCGCAGTCGAGAGACGAACTGATAATTCACAGGGATTTGATTCTCGGCTATTTGAAATGCCTGGGTCTCACAATCAATGTTGCCAAGAGCGAGCTGACCCCCAGCCAGACTGTGGTCTTTCTGGGCACAGTTTTAGACTCTGTGGGAATGACAGCGCGGCTCACTCGAGAGCGCGCGCTCTCTGTACAGACGTTGGCAGCCTCGTTCAGAGCGAGCACCCTTGAAGAGGTTTCAGAAAATGCTTGGTCTAATGGCTGCTGTATCGCCAATACTCCAATTGGGATTACTGCGCATGTGCCCACTGCAGCACTGGCTGAAACGCTGTGTACCAACCCATGCTTGGCAATCAGGCAGCCTACGCATCACGGTGAATCACAGTTGTTTGAGGACCTTGATTCCCTGGCAGTCTCAGGACTGGTATCACAAGGGTGTGACCATGAAGGTGGTGTTCAGAAGGAAGGTGATTTTCACAGACGCCTCCAACAAAGGTTGGGGAGCACTGTGCGAGGGCAAGCCTGCCTCCGGCCTCTGGTCGAGCACGGAGCAGAGCTTACACATCCACTGTCTAGAAAAGAAAGCGGTTGGTTTAGCCCTGAGAGCTTTCCTATTGAACCTCAGAGGTCACCACGTACTGGTCCGCACGGACAATATGGCAGTGGTGGCCTACATCAATCGCCAGGGGGGCATCAGGTCAGGCAACCTGCATGCCATGGCAAGAGACCTCCTCTTATGGGCACAGAGAAATCTGAGCTCTCTGAGAGCAGCGCACATCCCGGGCATTCAGAATCTGGGTGCGGATATGCTATCACGGGGCAACACCCCCTAGGCGAGTGGTCCCTGAATCTTCAGATGGTCAGTCTGATATGGAGTGTGTTTGGGAAGGCTGAGGTCGACCTGTTCGCCATCCGAGCCAACACACACTGCAGAGAGTTTTTCCCCTCGTGTTGATGATTCCACAAGTCATCAAACGGGTCAGGGAGAGCGGATGCCCTGTCCTTCTGGTGGCCCCACTCTGGAAATCCAAACTGTGGTTTCCGGAGCTGGTTCAGCTGTCAGACACGAGCCCCTGGCCAGTTCCGATGAGGAAGGACCTCCTCACGCTGGCCAAAGGGACAATATGGCACCCCTGTCCCGACTTATGGGCCCTCCACGTGTGGCCCCTAAACGGGTAAATGGGGACCTTCCTCTGAAGGTTTTAAACACTATCTCTGAAGCCAGGGCCCCGTCTACAAGGCGCCTGTATGCTTTAAAGTGGTCGTGTTTTTCCGGCTGGTGCTCGAAAAACTACTTGGACCCAGAGTCATGTGAGGTTCCTAGGGTACTCTCCTTCCTGCAGGAGCTGTTGGACGCGGGTAGGTCCCCGTCCACGCTCAGTGTACGTGGCACCAATAGCAGCATATCATGCTCCGGTGGCTGGCCAATCGCTGGGGAGAGATGATCTAGTGGTACGGTTTTTGAAAGGAGCAAGGAGGATTAACCCCTCCTGGCCTCCTTCGGTACCTCCTTGGGACCTCTCCATGGTTCTAGGGGCCCTGAAGGGGCCACCGTTTGAACCACTACACTCAATTGATCTCAAACCTCTCTCGCTGAAGACTGCTCTCCTGTTGGCAATGGCATCTATCAAGCGAGTAGGTGATTTGCAGGCTCTCTCAGTGAGCCCTTCATGCTTGGAGTTTGGTGTGGATAACTCCAGGGTGATCCTCAAACCTAGGCATGGTTATGTACCTAAAGTGCTCTCAATGCCGTTCAGAGCACAGTTGGTTACATTACTAGCTCTTCCACCCTCTGTGGAGGATGAGGAGGTTAACTTTCTCTGGGCGCTGAGAATCTATCTGGAGCGGTCTGTGCCATTTAGACAATCAGATCAGATCTTTGTCTGTTTTGGTGGCCGGTCAAAAGTTGACCCAGTCACTAAACAAAGACTGTCCAGATGGATAGTGGATGCCATTTCGATGGCATATACTTCAGTGGGCCAGGTTTGCCCCATTGGTATTAAAGCCCATTCTACCAGAGGCATGGGCGTGGTCATCTGGCTTTCCCATTTAGGATATTTGTGATGCGGCCGGCTGGTCCTCGCCATCCACATTTATGAAGTTTTACCATTTGGAAGTGCCCTCCCTGCAAACGGGGGTGCTTTCAGTTTAGTTGGGGCCTGACAGTGTCTGGTCTTTTCTATAAATATACTGTGCACAATCACACATATTATATAAAACCCGCTATGGCCGGTTATTATTATTCCTATACTCATATTCCTGACAGTGTCTGGTTTATTAGTGAGGTATGTTGGTTTTCTTACTGACTTATTTATATGTATTGTTCAGGCCTGACGGTGTCTGGTCTGTTATATATATATATATATATATATATATATATATATATTATTTTGGGTTGTCTGGCTTGTTCTGTAGCTCAGGGGTTATGCGGGTGCGCCGTTTTTCATTGCGTCCCCACTGAGTATAGCTACGCAATACGAAGTGACCGTTCGAAAGGGAACTACTCGGTTACTATCGTAACCTCAGTTCCCTGCTTCAGTGAATTGAGGAAATGGAGTTTCCCACTGCGTATAGCTACGCAATACTCATTCCCTAACTCAGGAAACTGAGGTTACGATAGTAACCGAGTAGTTTTTCAATTATCTCAACAGCTTTAAATATTTATCAATATCAATACCACTGATATTTATCAAATTTGTTATATGAAATGTTTCAAACCTAAGATGATGCCAGTATTTCATTTAAAATATTTTATTAAGACACCATTTTAAATGGGTCTTAGTCTGTTCATTTATTTGGACAGTTGCTCCACGTGACATCTTGGGGGTTTAAGACAACAAAACATAAAATAAAATGTATTATTTAAATGTACTTAAAAAGCTTTTATAGATTAAAGTGATATATGTCATGAATTTATCAAAATTTTGTAAAAGGAAATAATGCAGTATGACACAAAAAAATGCACGTCATGTCATTGACCCATATCTGAGTGAGACGGCTTCTCGAACAAGAACAAATGTGGGGTGCATCTTGATTTTGTCATGGGGAACTGATGGATCTCATGTGAGTGACAGATTATCAGTTGTCAGAATATGTAAATTCATGAGCACAACTGTATTGTGAAACCGAACCTCACAGGGTTTATTATCTACCATAGCTAATCTGGGAATAGTTCATATTTATCCGTGCATCATCTGGAATGGAGTATCTGAACTTTAAAAGCAAAAGGAAAGGTACGTGATATGAACATCCAATAGTTTAATTTTTTCATGTGCTAAAAGCTGAGAATTGATGTACTTCACAATTGACTGTGTAAGATTAATTTCAGAAAATAAAGCCAGTTTCTCTCTGAGGAACATATTACATGTATTCAATAGCGCTGTGAAAGCATCTCTCAGCTGTGAATTGGGCTCTTGTCTGATTTCCTCCTACTGTAGGTCACATGACATCAGGCCCATATAAGGGGGCTATTATTTGTGAAAGAATACAGAATATTTTACAGCCTATGAAATATAGTGTCTATGCTTTTAGAGTTTACATTCTGCCCCAGCTAACTAGAGCGGTAGAGCTTGAACTGCAGGGAACACACTGTGACTCTTTCTGGCATTGGGATCATCCAGCTCTGTGGTCAAAGAGAGTACTTCACTTTTTAAGAGCACTCAAAATTAGTATCCGTACATGATGTGAGAGTATATTGGCATAATAAAACATTTTATATAGGCCTATTAAGGAAACTGAAATTTGAAAACTGATTCCATTTCCTAATCATGTGCATCTTCGCAGCTTCTCCTTTACCTTATGAGATTTTCAAACCACCCATGACTTTATAACTGTGTAATAAATAATATCGAGCAGGGGTTTTATCGAGAAGGACAACCATCCTAAAATTTAAAAGGCATCTTGTATTGTAAAAAAACCACTCACACAGGAAAAAAAAAAAAAAAAAAAAAAATATATATATATATATATATATATATATATATATATATATATATATATAAAATTATAAATGTGTCTAAATATTATTTGGAATATATTAAGTTTCTTATACAATATTCTACTGTTAAAGTATTTATTTATCCATTTACATATTATGTATTTAAATTCAATCTTTCCTTTTATTATATATTAATTAATTTACATTTACATTACATTTTTTATACAGTTTTTCTCAGATAGTTGCTTTCAGTTTTTTAGATGCCAAGGACCCCCAAATAATGATCACCCTCATGTGAGGGACCCCTATCCTAAAATCTAAAGGGTATATAGTTTCTTGTAAAGACCGAGTTTATACCATGAACATTTAATTATATAAATATGTCTAAATATAATTTGGAAAATGTTTAGTTTCTATTAAAGGGTTAATTCACCCAAAAATGAAAATTCTGTCATTAATTACCCTCATGTCATTCCAAAATCGTAAGAGTTTCGTTCATCTTTGCAACAGAAATGAAGATCTTTTTAAATCTTTTTCTATATGCAACTACCTTTCAAGCCCCAGAGAGGTAGTAAAGACATCATAAAAGTAATCTATGTGACTCCAGTGGTTTAACCTCAATTTTATGAAGCGATGCGATTTTTGTGCAAAAAAAAAAAATCTTTTTTTACCACTTAATTAACAAAATTATGATTTAGGACTTGGTGAAACAATCCCCTATTTAAGACCTGAGGTATGAGTGGTGACGATGCATCCATCGGAATGGTTTCCTCTTTGAGGTATGAGTGGTGACGATGCATCCATTGGAGTGGTGTCCTCTCTGTAGTGGTGACAGGTTTTAGGTCTGAGTGGTAACAACGCATCCATCGGAGTGATTTCCTCACTGTGGTAATGGTTTAGTGGGATAAGAATGGGGGTTTAAGCTTCATTGGGGTCATCAGGTGGGCACCCCCCTTCTCTGTAGTTTCAATGATAGGCCCACGACACCTCCAGAGGGCTCATCGGCAGCACCTGGCATCCCAGGTGTGCCCCCCTCTACTTTCAACCCTTACATGCCACAGGTGGTATTATAGGCCCAGTTGGAGTCTCCCCTTTTCACCCATATCCATCGGCTTGCTTCTTCTGCTGCACCTGAGGGTAGGGTTTGGCCTCGCACTCCCAGTTCCTTAAGCAGCCTGTTGGTTGACTTGCCCACAAAGCCTCTGCAGCCGACTTCCACTGGGCAAACCTTGGATTTCCATCCGCGTTACTCAGCATCAGCTGCCAATTCGGTGTACTTAAGTCTCTTGCGCTCAAATGCCTCCTCTACAGCATCCTCCCAGGGAACAGGTAAGCTCTATTGTGTACACGATGTGGAGTGATGGGGACCAGAGCACGAGGTCTGATCTTAGGTTCGTTGTGGCAATCTCAGAAAAGAAGTAAAGCCTTTGGTTCAAATCTGCCACCAATTTCTAGTCTCGAGCCTTTCCGAGCTGGCCGATAACCGTTGTTTTATAGACTTTGGCTGTCTTTACCCCTTCTCGAATAAACTCCCTTGGATATGAAGGATGGGATGATGGAGGAGGCAGGGCATTGTTCTTTAGTCGTCTGCACTCCAATTAGGCTGCTAGGCACTTCAGGACATGGTTGTGCCGCCAGGTATAGCGCCCTTGTGACAAGTTTGAGGGGGAAGGCAGGACGTTGTACGTAAGATGAAGCTGATGTGAAATGCTTCCTTGCTCATCAGCTGCCTCCAAGAGAACTTTCTCCTCTCAACTCCCTCCCATCTCATCCACTGCCCTTGCTTGGCTTGTAAGACAGCCTTTGCACACCTCGTTGCCTGCTCGTGCCGTCACACCTCCTCGACAACCAGCTGTCGCCGCTGAGCTGGAGCTGCTCTATGCCACGATGGTCTGCTCTCTCCAGATCCGAGGCCGCCTCTCCCCTGTTGCACTTTGCCAATGATGTCTCTGTGCCTGAGGTCTGACTTCGCCTGGTGAGTGGCTTCAGCTGGGTTCCATTTCCTTCCGGTCACCAGGGTAGGAGCTGTTTGGGAAACATATGGATCACGGGACTCTGTTAGTGTCAATTCCAGCCTTACTTTAGAGCACTTGAACTCTTCAACCATGCTGGAAACAGGAATCTCCAAGATGCCTCTTCCATACAGTCCTATGTTAGTAAAGCATCTGGGCAGTCCCAGCCACTTTTTGGCAAATGAGCTGATTTTCTCTCCAGCTTTTCTACCTTTGAGATTGAGACCTCATAGATGGTAAGAGGCCACATCATCTTAGGTAGTAGCCCAAATTCGAGGCACCACAGCTTTAGCCTGTCAGGGAGCATGGTCTTGTCGATACCTAAGCTGGTCTACCTGGTCTGTGTCCTTGAGGGTGGCGTGGTACCAACGTCCAAGACTATTGACTGGCTTCTCTGCCACTGTTGGTATAGGCTCCTTGCCCACATAAAACCGCTGTTCCGACAGCTTTCTTTGACGACTGAAATGCTCCTGGACTTGCCTGGCTTTATTTCCATCCGAGCCCACTGTATGTTCTCCTGTAGCTTGTTCAGCAGGCGCCTAGCACAAGCCTTGGTTGTGGTGAGGATGGTCATATCGTCCATATAGGCTCTGATGGGAAGGAGACGAAGACCAGATTTGAGCTTCTGACCTCCTACTACCCACCGAGATGCGCGAATGATGACCTCCATAGCCATCGTGAATGCTAAAGGTGAGATGGCCATTATTCCGATTTCTAAACGTTGCTATGCTGTGGTATACTCATTAGTAGTTAGGCATAGCTGCAGGTCTTGAAAATAGGATTTGACGATGCGGGTGATTTCTTCTGGGATGCTGAAATACTGGAATGCAGTCCAGAGGAGATTGTGAGGAACTGACCCAAAGGCATTTGCAAGATCCAAGAACACAACATGGAGATCTCTTCCATTCTTTTAGGCGGTTTGGATTTGATTCCATATCATGTTTGTGTGCTCTAAGCAACCAGAGAAGCCTGGAATCCCAGCTTTCTGCATCATGGTATCGATGTAGTGGTTCTTTTCCAGGTAGGCTGTTAGTCTGTTAGCCACTACGTTGAAGAAGATTTTGCCTTCAACGTTCAGGAGGCTGATTTGGCGGAACTGGCTGATGTCCACAGAGTCCTTTTCCTTCGGTATTAGGATGCCTCCTGCTCTCCTCTATGCCTTTGGAATTTCTTGTTTCTGCCACACTACTTTCATTAGCCTCCATAAACAGCGCAATACCCCTGGTGTTTTCTTGTACAGCCGGTATGGGACTCCATTGGGCCCAGGGGAGGATGCAGCTCTTGCCCGAAGTACAATTCTCTCCACTTCGCTCCATCTGGGGGGGGGGTGATGTCCAGCTGATGTTCTGGGGAATGTATCGGTGGCTTATCGGGTGGAAGAGTTGTCTCTCCACCTCGCTGGCTGTCAGTGTGGCTCTTTTTTAGGTACGTTTCCAGATCTTTCTTTGATGCTTTGAGTTTGCACTTTTTTCCTTTGTGAAAAGGTTTTTGCAAATTGGTAGGGGTCTTTGAAGAAGTTTGATCTATATATTACTATAGAAATATTACTCACCAAAGCATGAGTTGGAGTTAGGCTAGTAAAGTCAAGTCACCTTCATTTATATAGCACATTTAACAATACAGAATGTTTCAAAGCAGTGATAATATGAAATTACAGTAACAGAGATTGTTTTGGCTTTACAGCTGCTCTAGAATAAAGTTATTGTCCAGAGTTAGTTTTGTCTAAAGTTAGTTACTATTGTCTAAAGTTAGTTTTGATTGATTGATTTACTTCCATTGCAAAGAACATTAGTTATTAACTTAGGGGCCGCTAACACAACACCGTTCTAACAGAAAACATATCGGTTACCTAACGTAACCTCGGTTCTCTTTAGAAGAGGGATCGAGTATTGCGTAAGTTAGCTTACGCTACGGGAAAGAGTAATCTTTTTGAGATATTGAAGCCAAAAATTATTCTTAATTTTGTATTCATTGTCAACGCAGTGCAGCAGCTAGCAGACCTAGAGCAGGCTGTCTAGCGTGCTCATTGGCTGCCCTACGGCAACTGCAGCAGTCTACCACTGAGCCCAGCGTGACGTCATGTCCAATGAAGGGCGCTTGCGCACTCATCGCGTCTTAGCCCGCCAGAATGGGCGTGGCTTAGTGTATATAAGCGGGGCTCGGAGGCTATCTCCCTGGTTTTCATCGACTGAAGCGAAAGTCGCCCGTGGCGCGAGCACGGCGGGTTACGCAATACTCGTTCCCTCTTCTAGAGAGAACCGAGGTTACGTTAGGTAACCAATATGTTCTCTTACAAGAGGTTCTCTCGTACTGCGTAAGTTAGCTTACGCTACGGGAACCCTTTGTCAACGCTGTGCGCGCCAAGCATCCACTTCATGAGTCCCAGGGAATCCCAGGGATCCCAGATAAGCGGGGAGTAAGGCGGCCAGTAACGCGGGCCGGAATATGTACATAAGCACTCATAGGGAATACAGAGCGGCGGCGCCGGTCCGTATAAGCCTATAGCATATTAACCCAATTTAGTGGAGCTCAACCAGGAGAGCTAAATCACGTGACAGTAGCCTGCGCACAATCAGATCTGGACAGAACGTACATCTCACTTATACTGATAGAAGTTTAGCCTTTAGGTTATAGAACCTAACAAAGGTAGACGGGGAGGCCCAGCCCGCCACCACACATATGTCATAAATTGAAATTCCGCTGGACCATGCCCACGACGACACCATGCCTCTAGTGGAATGAGCCCTGATGCCATCGCTCTCGCTATCGGACTCTGGCAAAGCCGACAGAGAAATGACCTGCGCTCTGAAAGGAGTGTCAATCACTTTAGGGACATAGCCATTTCTAGGTTTGAGGATGACTTTAGAGTCATTTGGTCCGAACTCAAGACACGCAGCGCTGACAGACAGTGCGTGTAAGTCCCCCACATGTTTGACTGATGATAGAGCAGTCAGAAAAACGGTTTTGAGTGATAGGTACTTAAGATCCACGGAATCTAACGGTTCAAAGGGATATGCTTTCAGGGCCTTGAGGACCAAAGATCCCACATAGGAACCGACAGGGGGCGCGGGGGATTCATCCTCCTGGCTCCTCTAAGGAAGCGGATGACAAGCTCGTTCCTTCCTAGTGATCGGCCGCGCGTCGACTCTGCTAACGCTGCAATGCCCGCCACATAGACTTTAACCGTGGAGGGGGACCTCCCCTTATCAAACAGCTCCTGAAGGAAACTAAGCAACCGCGAGACCCCACACATTCGTGGGTCCAGATTTTTGTTGGTGCACCATTTGGAGAACACAGACCATTTAGATGTGTAAAGCTTTCTAGTAGAGGGAGCTCTAGACTGCGTAATCGTGTTCATCACTCCTTCTGGCAGGACAACGGGTATCCGTTGTTCAACCATGCGTGCAGAGACCAGCGCTCTGGATGGGGATGCCAGATCGAGCCGCGAGCTTGAGAGAGATCTGTCCTCACCGGAATCGGCCACGGGGCTGTTTGTGACAGCCGCGTCAGCTCCGGAAACCAAGTTTGGTTCTCCCATCGCAAGGCTATAAGGAGCACCGAGTGGCGCATTTCCCTGATTTTCTTGATCACCTGTGGCAACAGTGAGACCGGAGGGAAAGCATAGGGAAAGCTTGGCCAGATTTGGGCCAGCGCGTCCTTGTTCTTTGAAAAGAACATTGGGCAGTGAGCGTTGTCTTTTGACACAAAGAGGTCGACTTCCGCTTTGCCAAAAAGGTGTCATAGTGACTGGACTGTTTGGCGATGCAGGGACCATTCCCCCGGGGGAACATTGTCCCTGGACAGTTTGTCTAGGCCGTCGTTCAGGTGGCCTGGCACATGCGCAGCTCTCAGCGAGCGCAGATGGTGCTGAGACCAAACGAGGAGGCGTTCTGTTAGATCGCAGAGGTTCCTGGATCTGACACCACCTTGACGGTTCACGTAGGACACCACAGACATGTTGTCCGAACGGACTAGAACATGGTGGTTCTGTATGAACGGGAGGAAGCGCTTCAGCGCTTTCTTGACCGCTATCATTTCCAGACAGTTTATGTGAAGGAACTTCTCTTGGTCTGACCACAGACCAAAGACCGGTCTGCCCTCGAAGAGAGCGCCCCAACCTGAGTTGGACGCATCTGTCGAGATGACCTTTCGATACCAGACAGCTCCCATCATCACTCCCCGCTGATACCAGTCGGCCGCTAACCAGGGCTGCAGAGCCGTAATGCAGCTCTGAGTCACTCTGATTCACTCGCAGCCGGAGGCCCAAGCTCGGCGAGACGCTCGAGTGTTCAGCCAGCGTTGTAGTGGGCGCATGCGCAGTAAGCCCAGCTGGAGCATTGCAGCAGCTGAGGCCATACAGCTCAGCATCCTCTGAAATGTCTTCAGAGGAGCGATGCTGCCCTTCTGGAAAGACGCGGCCAGGTGTCGAACACGGCGCACACGCTGTGTCGATAAACGAGCCGTCATAGCCACAGAGTCCAGTTCTATTCCTAGGAAGGAAATTGACTGGCTGGGCAGTAATAAGTTGACCGTGAGACCCAGGCTTTCCAGATGACTGAGGAACACTGCTCTGTGAGATAAAAGTTCTATCTCTGACTTTGCCAGAATCAGCCAATCGTCCAGATAGTTGATTCGCAAGCCCTGATTTCTTAAGGGGACGAGAGCCGTGTCCATGCACTTTGTGAATGTACGGAGTGCTAAAGACAGGCCGAACGGCAGGACGGTGTATTGATATACCTGACCGTCGAAGGCGAATCTCAAGAATGGCCTGTGATGGGGTATTATCTGAATCTGAAAATAGGCATCTTTCAGATCGAGAGAGATAAACCAGTCCCTCGGGCGAACGTGTGCAAGGATTTTTCTGGTCGTAAGTATTTGAACGGTCTTTTCACAAGAACTTTGTTCAAATGTCTTAGATCTAAAATAGGTCTGAGGGCTTCGTCCATCTTGGGTACGAGAAAATAACGGCTGTAAAAGCCTGACTTGCTCAGAGAAGGCGGTACCAGTTCTATGGCCCCTTTGCACAGCAGCTTGGCTATTTCTGCGCGGAGTAGATGTGCTACTTCCACATTCACTGTCGTCGCGATCCTTGCTCGAAAGCGCGGGGGACGGCGATCGAACTGTAGTGAATAGCCCTGCCTTACAGTGCTTAGCACCCATTCTGATACCCCTGGAATCGCTTCCCAAGCTTTTATTTGTGCAGCAAGAGGCAGAATGGCCTCCGGGTTCTGATCGCCGCACTGCGTGGGCTCGAGAAACTGAACTGGAGGTATGGGCGCGGCGCACGCGCCCTCTGTGCTTGAAAAAGGCGGCTCGCTGACAGCGGTGGCAGGCTGTTTCATAAATGACGTCCCGATTGCAATGAATGGGGAGCGTTTTGTGATCACTTTGTGATGCGCGAGCAGCGCCTTGGGCAAAGTGTTTATTAGTAAGCGTGAACGCTCGTGAGCGGGCATGGGACTTACATTCATAACCTGACCGATATGAGGCTATTTTGGCCGTGTGATAGAGTGGGCAGAGTGGGCCCTGTTGTCGCTGCGAAGGCTGGCTTGGCTGTGCTGGGCGCTGTGTAGTGGCTGCGTGATTTTTTTTCCAAAACCGCTTCAGCGGAAATCCCGCCCTGCAGCCGATTCTAAACTTTTCATTGGTCATGTCAATCACTGTACTTATTGCCTACACCAAACACTGATCCCTAAACCTACCCGTCACTGTAATTTCCGCTGAAGTGGTTTGGGAAAAAAAATCACGCGTAGTGGCTCGTGCAGGTGGCTGGTCACATGGGCGACCTGCAGAGGAACTAAAGCGTCGCGGCAGGAACAGGCTCATGGCCTGCGTGGTCTTCTGTACCTCGGAGAAGCGGTCGACGATCCCGTTCACTGCTGGGCCGAAGAGACCCAAGAGCCACAGGAAGTACGAGACATCTTTTATAAAGACGTCTCGCTTGCTCTTTTAGGAAGGGGGTGTCGCAGCGGCGAACACGCACAGAGTAGAGCTCAGAAAAAGGATTTGTCGCCGGATAGCGTAGCTCGCACAGATGGCTGAAGGCGGCGAAGATGACCGGCTTCCTCAGGCACTGTCCTAAGCTGGCTTTGTCGCTTTCTCAACGGCGGCTTCTCTCAGAATCCAGCGATGCGAAGAACTTGGCTGAAGAAATGAAAATCAGAGATTCAGCCTCCGAGCCCCGCTTATATATGCTAAGCCACGCCCATTCTGGCGGGCTAAGACGCAATGAGGGCACGAGCACCCTTCATTGGACGTGACGTCACGCCGGGCTCAGTGGTAGGCTGCTGCAGTTGCCGCAGGGCAGCCAATGAGCACGCTAGACAGCCTGCTCTAGGTCTGCTAGCTGCTGCACTGCGCTGACAATGAATACAAAATTAAGGATAGTTTTTGGCTTCAATATCTCGAAAAGATTAATCTTTCCCGTAGCGTAAGCTAACTTACGCAATACGAGAGAACCTCTCGTAAGAGAACACTCAATGCGCTCCGGCCGCCTCACCCGCACAACAACAGTACCTGGTGGCTCGAGAACGCAAACCCTGAAATAGATTCCAAGGTGCCTTGAAACATTTGGGGAAAAAAAGGTTATATCTGCGCAAATCTGCGAAAACACTGACAGCGTGCACATGCGCATCACGTGTTTAAAAATGTATAATAAATAATTATTTATCGCTTCCGCATAGCCATGCGAACCGGAACTATTTTGACAACGTTTTATCTGTACAGAGGTAAAGGGAAAGAGGCCTTCACAGGGGAGAGACTAGTTGACACTTCAGGGTTGCGTTGTCGTCGTGCCCAGGCGCAGGTCCTTCATCAGATCCGGATATGGCCTGGATCCGGCGGACTGTGGTAAACCTTGGGATAAACAGAGAGACTAATATTAGTGTAGCCGACATTCTTCTTGTGGTGCATATGATGTAATTTAGATATATATTTTTTAGATGGAAAAATTAGGTTTTACAGATAATAAACAAGTGACTTTCAAATTAAAGATTGCTATTAAAGAGTGCACCCAGGTTCCTAACCTACGACGAAGACTTGACAGAGCAGCCATCAAGTGTTAGACAGTATTCTAGGTTAGTAAGTGAGGACGTTTTTTGTCCAATAATTAGAATCTCTGTTTTTTTCAGGATTAAGTAGTAAAAGGCTAAGGTTTTTTCTACTTTTATAGTACTGTACTTTACTGTTAAATTTATTTATTTATTTATTTATTTATTTACTTAATTATTGTAATCTATTTTTTTATTTACTAATGTGTTTATTTTAATCAAAATTGTACTTTAAAAATATATTGGGACAGAGCGCTTTTCTAATTTATTTGTTTTCTGTATGGCAAAATAAAATATCTGTACTTTATTTCTTCTTTTTTGTGTGTGTGTTATGTTGTAATGTGGATGCTAGAAAAGATTTGCAGTCCATGAAAATACATGCATCCAGAGTACTTCCAGTCCCACAAGTGGCGCTGTGACAGCAGCAGAACTGTGCGTCTTATTCTACTGTAGCTTTTAAGGGCTGACTGCTGGAGAGAGTGTTGAGTATGTAACCGGCTATTCTGTAAAACTGACAATAATGCTGATTTAATATGTGATATTTACATATAAAAGCTAGTATATTTATGTATTAAACAATAATTTAACCAAACGTACATTTCCAGAATCAAGCTAGGTGTCAGCTAAAAATGAGACCATGTTAGCTAATTAGCCACCCCAGCTACTATTTCAAACACTTTTTGACAGGTTCTTTAATGAACGCGTTAAGTATTTATTATTGTTTGGAAAATATCAAAACGCGCGTTTTGTCCATGCTTACTACACGATTTTCAATTAATTTTAGTCATGTAAATAAGGCTAGCTGGCTAATGCAGGTATTTAGCTCGCTCATTTATTTACCTACGATATTTGACACAAGGGTTTTTATCTTGTGAGAATATAGCAAGCTACACGTCATTTAAAACGAGTGATTGTCGTCACGACTGACTCTTTAGACTGACTTGCTAAGATTTGAATACATACTGTGTTTAGACAGTTTGTGTCCCTGTAATACGACTAATTTGTGTTTTAGCATTTATTATCCGTTTCGAGGAATTATCTGTTGACTAAGTGATATGTCGAGGCATATTGGAGTTGTGAACACCAGTCATCATGAGTAATGCTGTGAGTATGGCTGTCTGATCATGTGACCACTCACGTGATTAGTGCTCATTAAATTTAAACTATTGCAGCTTGTTGAATGGCAGTTTCCCTGCTTTCATAACAGTAATACAACAGTTGCACTATGGTAGCCACTTGTGTCTCCTGTGTTTAGACCCAGAGGAAAAGACGAACATCATCCACTGCATGTTCAAACCGTGTCAGCAGAAAGAGGAACCGGACCCAGATGTCTCAGGGGGTGATGGAGACTATTGATGTGCTGGAAAGTGACAGAACTAACAGTGAGTTTGCTTTTGTTTTGCCAGATGAGTCATTCACTTCTCATATGGTCGATGTATCATTTATCAAGCACGACATGCAGCGGTTTACTGAAAAGACCCTATGATCAACAATATCCTGTTTAAACAAAACCTTGAACAATAAACAAGCAATTTCTTTGCATCACATTTTGCAGGAGAGTTGAGCAACATTCAGAATGTACAGTTTCCTTTTCAGTTTGTGAGCTGCAGTGTATAACAGTCTGGTTCCGGAAGGAAAAATCCCATTCATTTTCTCCATAGGGAAATTTATTTTGAACAATAACTTATAAACTTTTATATATATATTAACCAAAATAACTTTTTTTTACTATGATGCTATTTTCTTCTAGATCTGCTGTACAGCAGAAACAGACTTCTGTTCTTTCTCTGCTGATGCAGCATCTAGTCAACAAATTAATTACTTTATAATGATATGGCAATATGTACTTTAGTGTTCTGTATTCATACCGTTTCACTGTCTGTGTTTTAAATGCGCATCAGAAGTGTCAGCGCTCTCTGTGCAGCTTGTAATCTCTGTGCTCACTCTACCTCACATTTTAACGTGAACAACTCAGCCAGTGAAAGTTTGATATCCTATAGAGGGCGCTCTCGCTCTGTATAATGCCAGCAGTCTCTTCAGCGCTCTCCTACTGTGTAATGACTGCGCACACTTCTCAGCCGCTCCAGCAACGGACGCAACCCGGAAAAACTATTGGTGTGGATTGTTGACGATAACGATTGTTCCACCAATCAACTATCGTCACGATATATCGGCAAAATCGATGAATCGGTCGACCTCTAATCCCAACAAACTGCTAGTTGTTCGCACTAGTTCTTAAAGGGTCACTCCACCGATTTTGACATGAATGTGTATTGAAAGTGGGTAATATGTGTAGTAGAATAGTAGCAGAAATTTTTAATTTTGTCCCTTCCTGTCCAATAAAATGCCGAAAATGACTTTTTAGTGCTTGTGGATTATAGACAACAATCTCCATAGTGCATTGCAATGCTCAGCTCCACAGGCCACTCCCACTACTCCGAAAGTAGGTCTCCAGGACGCCGCTATCGATATGTGGTGCGAAACTCGGGTGATCAACCACACACACGTCCGTGTCATCCTCCGAATATATAATTTCATACAGGAGAAATTCGCACCGCTGGAATTCGCGGCAGCAGACTGACTCTTCTTCTGTGTCCATTGGCGCACAGTGAGAGCACAGCCACCACCAATCTGTCCCAGCTCGAGGCATTGCGGGCTCCTCGTCCACGGCAGGCAGATCGGCTGTGGTGGAAGCAGGTTCAGCCGCCTCCTGTTCCTCCATAGCCCTCAGCTGCTCGTCGCTGTACTCAGGCTCATAAAGGTAGCCACGAACATCTGTTTCTGCCATATTAAAATCCCAATCCTCCATAATGTGTCCGTCTTCGTTTTCAGAACCTTCGGCGTCCATTTTTTCAAAAAGTTTCGCCACTGGCACTGATCTGTGATAGGTCTGTTAGCGCATTAGGTCCATCCCCCAATGGGCGGGTTGGAAAGGGTGGGAACTAGTGCTTGTAGTCTTTACAGAAATACCCCATTCTTACACTTCCTCCTACAATGACGCAAATTGACGATTTTTGCGTCATTGTAGGCGGAAGTGAAAAAGGTAAATAGTGGATTTCTCTCGTTTCAGGGGACAATGAAAGATTTTTTCAGGACCATTCAATAGTATTACTGGGTTTCTAACAATGGAAAGCTTAATGCAAATGGGTGGAGTGTCCCTTTAAGACACAGTCTTAAGATAATGGCTGTTTATGCAACTGGCCCCTGGTGTAAATGTCCTCTTAAACGGATTTAAATCCGATCACTCGAACCACTTCAGGAGGTGGTTTGAGACCTATTGCAGACGAAACTGGACAAGTAAAAATACATCTGGTTTTTGAAGCCACATATGTAAATTTGACCCCCCCCCCCCCCCCCAAAAAGTAAAAAAAAAAAAGACGCGTGTGAGGGCATGTTATAGGCTCCCGTTTCCCTGTAGTCACATGACAGTGATACTGCAACACATGGGCCGCCCCAGATGAGTAGCTGAGGAGAGACTAAATGATTCCACCAGTGCTGATGCCGCTCTCTCTCCTATTGCTGGCTTGGAAATGAGCTGATGAGAAATAAACACATTTATGTGGCCAAATGTAAATGGAAGGGTTTTAACAAAAAGTTTAGCTAGCCAATCAGTAAAAATGCATGAAGTGACCAGATGTAAACAGGCCCGTAGCTTCTTACTAAATGGCTCCTGATCTAGACTGCTAACGTGTTTCTCTTTCATGCTGTCTTGTCAAAGGTGAAGATGTAGTAGATTTAACGTGTGAAGGGTCTGAAACTGCGGTTGTTGACCTCACCAATAATGATTCTATTGTGGTGAGTCTTTAACTCTTGTACTATACTATAGGTTTGACTGAAGCATGTGCTTTCTATTCTTTGGTTGTGTTGGTATTACGGATTTTTTAATTAATTCTGTCTCTCCCTTTTCTCGTCATCTCACGGGATCAAGGTTGTGGAAGATGGTAATGTATCATTTTGTTTTTCTTTTGTTGATGTAATTAAACTTCTCATTTGTGAGTCGTTTTTGATAAAAGCGTATTATAAACAAATAAAGCTCATGTAAATGTAGTTTTCGTTTAATATGAAGTAACTTTGGGGTGGATTTCAAATAATATGACAGAATATTTATTGTAGTGGCAGTGAGGTGAGTTATTAAAAATGTGATAACATTCATGTTTGTGTTGCAGGTGTGCAGAGCAGACGTGGACCGGGCACAGAGAGTTACGTTCTGAGCAGTGATGAAGAGGAAGAGTCCAGTCTCAGACTTAGTCCAGGTTTACTGTCCACCCTACATGCCAGCTCACGGGCCAGGTACATCCATGCTCCTCACACAGATTAGACGCCTATGTCGATGCCTATGAGTCTCAAAGCCACCAAACACTGTTGTGCAAATGAACGGCCAGAACGCATTAAAAGTTTTCCGTTTTCAGTTGAAACGGTGTCGTGTAAGTGGCCCCTAAATGAATAACTAATGATTTTTTTACAACGGAAGTGAATCAATCAAAAAACTTACTTTAGCTGGACAATAACTTTTTTCTAGAGCTGCTGTAAAACCAAAACAATCTCTGTTCCATTAATTTCCTATTATCACTGTAAAGCTGCTTTGAAACAATATACTGTATATTTAAAAGCGCTGTATGAATAGTGACATGACATATGCTAAACAATAGTCTTCATCTTTGTATGTCAATTTTGTGGATGCAGCTTAGTGAACTTTTACACAATGGTAACGTCTAGTTAACGGGGTGGTTGATTATGATTTCACTTTTCTAACTTTAGTTAGTGTGTAATTTTGCTGTTTCAGCATAAACAACATCTGCAAAGTTACAAAGCTCAAAGTTCAAAGTAGTGCTGCACGATTAATCATATCGCAATCGTAATCGCGATGTCAAGCCTATGCGATTATATGACTCAAAATGCTGAGATTTTATATGAAATAAACAAATTAGGACTGTTAACGCAATTAACGCATCATCTGTTATTTTTTGTCATGCTTTGGCTAGTGTTACATGATCCCGCTCTTATTCGTGCGAATGCTTTAAACCAATGCGCGACAAGTCAAAAGCCAGTATCATGCGCATGCACAGACCGCGCGCCAGAATACAGTTCTCTTTCGCGCTTAAACGAACAATAACACACACACAATTATGCCAAAATGTCGTTTGTCAAGTATCTTCATAACATAAGAGCAGTCTTATGATGGACATAAAGAGTTATGAGAGAATGAGGCGCGTTATGAGAGTGTGAGATCCGTGTCTCCGTCAGAAGCGGCTGGTTTTAAAGGGCCAGCTACCAATAAAGCTTTCTGTCAGTAAAGTAAATCAAAGAACAAAGGGAACAGAGAAAATTACCCACTGCTCTTGACTAAAGAACTTGTGTAGCTTTAATAAGGATTAGTCTATATATCATTTATAATTTATGCAGTGCAGACATTTTGATAAATGTATTAAATTTATGTATTTAGTTTGTTAGACAGGAAGGGCACAGGACACAGGAGGATTGTTTGAAGTTCACTTAAATTAAAAGCTGTTATATTTTTTGAAGCCTAATAAGTTTTAAAATAATTGATAGCTTTCAATAATGATGGAATCACTGTAATGTTGGATCGCTATAATTAATGTTGGGGGTCATTTTTATCCAGACATCAATGGCTTATTTATCATTATAGGTGTTATCAATTATTTAGTTGTTATTGCTAGTTTGAGTTGAGAAATACACATTTCAGAATTATCGCTAATCTGTGTGTGCATTTGCTTTAGAACCAAACAAGTTGACTCATGAAACCATTTGTTTATTATATCGCAATTGCATATCGCAATCGCAATATTGACCTCAATAATCGCAATATGACATTTTCCCCAAATCGTGCAGCCCTAGTTCAAAGCAAAGGAAGATATTTGCTTTTAAAGAAATTGTTTTTTAAGGACTACAGTAAACGGCTGATAGGGACTACACGACATTCCACCCGGGTTAGTGACAACATCATCAACCCTAGAATTCACATAAACCCCGCCCCCCGGAACGGGATTTATAGATTATCATGACAGAATATGCTAATCAATGACTAAAAGATAGTTACCTCCACATCAGCAATATAAATTCATCTTCTAACCATTCAGAAACGTCCTGTTGCATTCTACATGTTGTCACTTCTTCTTGATTCTCTCTATCATTGTCTGACTCCGGTTTGAACATAAGGCCATGTTTACACGGAAACGATCTGAAGAGAAAACGCAAAAGTGGCGATGCGTTATCACTTTTTATTCTGCATTTAGACAAGTGTTATGGGAGGGGAATCTGCGTGCATATGGTGACGCAAAAGTGTGTGAAATTCAATGTAGTATGCACTCCAGACGGCTAGGTGGCAATTTGAAGCACTGCCACACAACAACATCAAATCCGTGCGCCTGTGTAACGAATTAGCTCTATGAAATATTGATAATCAATAATAACTTGTTATGATTAATTATGAATATTTAGATCAGTTAATTGCATTAACTTGATGTGGCTAAATTAATGTTACAATCAATTAATCAGTTCGTCCAGCGAACTCTTTTGATTATTCATTTATTCTAAGAAAAGGGTATCTTCCATGGCCATAGAAAAATAATTATTTCTTAGCATGTCCAGCGTTTTGAGCATGTAACAAGATCAAGAATATAAAAGAGACTTTGTTTGGAAGCAGGGAATCAGAACCAAATACATATTGTTCCCAAGTTTTATTAACTAAATCACAAACATAACTAAACTAAACAAACATATGTACATTAATACAAAAATAGGTAGCAGGGTGAGTGATTGGGCGAAACTGGAAACCGGAAATGGAACTTTGGAGAAGATCCATTTAAACTATGAAAAGAACCATCAGCTTATCTATTTTCAGAGCATTTCATTTTGATACCTTGCATTTTTGTAGTAGGAACAATTTTTTAAGTTGTTGAAAATTGAAGTCGTTGATGGTTCCGTGAATGTCAAATGTGAAAGTTGGTTGAAAGGTCTCTCTCTCCATGAGCACATGGCTGGCTGGGTCAAGGCCTGGGGCCCTGGGTACTGCTGAGGCCATGCCAAGCAGGAGGTCGCAAGAGTTGATGGTTGGAGTCGTTGTGCCGAACTCCTGAGATTGTCCTTGGTTCTGTTCTGTTTGAGAGAGTCTTTTCTCTCGTGAATGAAGGCCTGCGGCCTTGGGGCCTGCTGAGGCCATGCAGGACAGCACAGCACCCGGAACAAACAGAGAAGGCCAAAAAGAGTTGATGGTTGGAGTTTCGATTGACTTCTGCATTGAATGAAGAAATTGTGCCAAACTCCTGATGTTGTCCTTGATTCTGTTGTGGTTGAGAGAGTCCTCTCTCTCCTGAAGGAGTCCATGACTGGTTAAGGCCTAGCAGGCTGTGGTTACAGCCTGGAGGGGCCATGGGCCGCTCGGGGGAGGGGGTCCCACAGGCACCCACCCGAAGTAAGCCGCCGCATGTGCAGCTGGATTGGTTGCTGATGAAGAAACTATGAAAGATTCTTGTAATACTAATATGTTGTGCAGCTATCAACATATCATATGCACGATCATTTCAGTCTTCAAAGTACCAGTTTATAAAGACCAAACGTGGTATAAGTGAGGTTACATTGACCTTATGGGCTTCTGTAATAAAATGCATGTTAATCAGTTCATCGATAAGTGAATGCAGGAAGGTCCGTTCTGATGTCTGTAGATCTTGTGTCTTGACCACATTTTTGACAGCAATAAAACCAACTTATTTGATCGTAGTCATGGTAACCCAAAAACCCTTGCACTGTTGGGGGATGGGGCCACAGGTCCCAGAGTGAGCTTTAAAGAGACCATAACAAATAATTGTCTGATTGGTCTCAGTCGTTACACCTGCGTACAGCCTTCCTTCTACTTCTCTCCCTAGTCGCGAAATCAAAACACAACATGGCGAAGCGAACAGCAAAAGCTGACAATTTTGTCTGGACCATAGCCAGTAAAAGAGGTCTGGACAGACGAGGAGGTGGCGCATGCCTGTGACGTAAACGCGTACGAGACGAGAGCCACCGTGAGCAGATCATGGAGCAGATCGGTGCCTTCACTATCTAGCAGACTTTTGTGTTTTTACCCTTTAGACGGGAATGCGACGGTGGAGCGTTTTTAGGATTTCCACTCTGGAGGGTGGTTTCACTTTTTTGCGTTTTTTAAGCCCCAAAAACGCCGTCGCCGTCTAAACGAAAGGCACATCTGATAAAATATTTTACGGTTTCACTCGCAAACGTTCTCGTGTAAACAGGGCCTAAAAGGCTTTCAACGTTTTTGAAATTTTCAGTGTGTGTCTGTGTGAGGTAATCGGAGCTGCTAACACACACACACACACACACAAGCTCTTGAAGCTCCGCCCTCTGTGACGGGAGCAGCAGCTCATTTGCATTTAAAGGGAGAGACACAAAAGTGTTTTTGCTCACCCTCAAAAAGTGATAATTTTAACATGCTATATAAAAATATCTGTGGGGTATTTTGAGCTAAAACTTCACATACACACTTGGTTAGAATGGGACAAACTTATTTTACATCTTGTGAATACCACCCCTTTAACACTAATTCAGTGTGTATTTCTCCATCTTCTCGTGTTGACTTGTTTTGTGGTGTTGTGTTGGCTGTAGGTCTACACCAGGAGCCGTTAGCTGTCCTGTTTGCATGGATGCTTATTCAGAGGTAAGTTCTTGTATGTGGTAATTAATAATATATGCAGTTAATTTAAGCCCAAAGTATTCTTCATTTGACACATGCACATTACAACAACTCTGTCCAGTACCAGGGCAATCTCTCTTCATGAGTTATAGCCAGTTGTACAAATGAGGGTGCTTTCTGCTTTCTTTGCACAATCTCTCATCCATGTAGCCGTCCTTTGTTGCCATACATTTCTCTCTGTTCCGTTAATTCTTTTTTTTTTTTCTTGGACTACCTTGTGAATCGACGGCCCTTTCGAACAAACTAATTAGTGCAGAAAGATTCAATGCACATGTGCAGGTTGTGTGTGAAGAGAAAAGTATACTTTGGGCTTTAATATGGTTAATTCACCCCAAAATGAATGTTGTCATAATTTAAGGTCAATTCACACTGTACAAACAGACACCGACCGACATATGACGACAGAGACTTCATCGGGGGTTTTTTGTCGGATCAGAGCGTTACGGATGTCTGCATCTGTTGGGGTTGGGTGGAGCTTTTTCACCGATTGAACATGTTGAACTAACGTTTGCTGGGTTGTGGAATGTTTGAGAAATTACGTACTGTGATTTTCCGCGTTGGTTGGTGTCTGAAGATTATGGAAGCTTGTTTCCGCCCCAGATTAAAATATTTTAAAAGATAATTGCGACTTTTTATCTCACAATTGCGAGTTTATATCTTGCAATTCTGGGTTTATAACACGCAATTGGGAGTTACTATGTCAGAATTGCCGGATATAAAGTAGCAATTGCGAGTTATAAAGTCGTTGTAAGGAAAAAGACTGACTTTTTTTCTCAGATTTGCAAGTTTATATCTCATATTTGTGACTTTATAACACGCAATGCGACCTTATATAATGCATTTCTGACTTAATATCTCCAATTGTGTGTTATAAAGTCAGAATTGCAAAAAGAAAAGTTTTCAGAATCTCACAATTCTGACTTGATAACGCACAATTGCAACTTTATATCACGCAATTCTGACTAAATAACACAATTGTGACTAAATATTGCGCAATTCTGACTTTTTTCTCACAATTATGACTTAATATCACGCAAGTCTTAGATAAAAAAGCAATTGTGAGAAAAAAAGTCAGAATTGTGAGAAGTCACAATTTTTGTTTTTCATTCTGTGGCGGGAACGGCTTCCATAGATGATGCCGTTTGAATTGGCTTTTCTGGATAATTTTGGATAGTAAAAAAAAAAATCAAGATCATGATTCTCCCACGAATCTGAATAGACAACTAAACAAAATAACATGTAATTTACAAGTTCTTACAAAAAATGTGCAGTCTATTAAAAAAAAAAAAAAAAAAAAAATATATATATATATATGTGTGTATATATATATATATATATATATATATATATTTGTTTGAATGAATGATTCAATGACTCGCTAATAAAGATTCACTTATTTTATCACTGAATGAATCAGAATTTTCGAACAAATCTCTTGAATGAATGATTCAGTGACAAGTACATCTGTCACTTTCTACTAGTGTAACGATGTAATTGTTACAATATTTTAAGCGTCAAGTTACTTTCAAAAGGTGATTTTACTCTATTTAGATCGCCATAGACATCAAACCATAACCTGTTATTCCCAGTACTTCTGTGAAATTTTTAATTACTGTAACAGACATGATGCTGTATGGTTAAAAAGAGAAGCTGTTTTACACCTATACATGACAACTGCTCTCTCTTCATCTGATCTCATCGTTCATCAGCTGAAAAAAAAATTATTCTGAAAGTGATTCCAGCAATATTCCTCTGTGCCGCTATTGGCACGATATAGTTGTGGTGTGTTGTTCTTTAACATTTAGAACAATTTTTTAGAACCGTATTGTTATTGTTATCCTTGGTGTGAACAGGCCTTTAATGATGAATCGTTTTGATTTTGGATGAAATCATTTTAATTGAACTATAAAAATTTCTTCTAGTCTATAATATTATCAGTCCCTCCAGAAAAACGTGATTATGCGATCGCTGAATTCAATGCATAATCAGCCAAAGTCCGCATATTTATGCGGGGGTCGCATTTTTTCAAATACTCCGCAATCTCCCTGCATAAATTTCAGATTTCCGCGCAAAGTATGCGGGGCTTGCATGATTTCATAATCCCCGCATTTTCGTCGCAAAAAGTCACATATATCTTAGCAGAAAGTTGGAAAATGTTGCGTTTACTTGACACAAGAGCAGCCGTCCCCCATGGGAACGTTATGAAGTGACGTAATTACGCGACGTGAACATCATCGAAAAGCTGAAACCCTGCGAATAAGCCATGAAATTACAGTTGTATATTAGTATGTAAGTATATTAGTATGTAAATTTGCATAAATTTGCACAAATATCCCGCATATTTCATCGCATTTTTTAAGAAAACGTGCTGCATAATCAAGGATTTTTGCCCGCAACAATCACAAAAAAACTCTGGAAGGACTTTCTGGAAGGACTGTATTATGTATTTCTCTGGTTAAATAAACCGTCTGACTTTGTTAATAAATCCTTGATCCCATTTCCAGATCATTGACAGCGGTCGGCTCATGGTCTCCACGAAGTGCGGGCACCTTTTCTGCAGTCAGTGCATCCGCGACTCTCTCAGCAGAGCTCACAGCTGCCCTACATGTAGAAAGAAACTCACACAAAAACAATATCACCCAATATATATCTAATGATAAGACGAGCAACTCGCTGAGATCAGCGTCTCAATTTCTGCAGTGCGTTCTCATCAAACAACTGCACACCTCTATCTTTTCACTGGCTGTTTCATATTTGACACATCAGTGCCGAGATGATATTTGGCACAACAACAGAAAAAGACGACCTTGTGTGATTTTGTTGGAACTGAAATGGCACTTAGTCTACGATTAAGTATTTTTAAATTGTGAATACAAGCGCTGTTTTGAAGTTTATAGGTATTGGAAATATAAACTCACATTGGGTAGTCTGGGTTTGAGGTCTTGGCTGCTATAAAAATATTTTCCCCCTTTTCTTTCTTTTTTTTTTTTGGTCACTCAACTCTGCCCAGTTTTAGTATTGAGTAAAATGGTTAAAGTTAGGATCCAGTTTAAATGAAAAATGAGTGACCAACCATCACAGTAGCATCTAGTAATGTTAGTTTAGTCTTGAGAAGAAAATGGCTCAGTGCTGTGGTGGTCTCAATTCTTGTTTAGTGAAATTTGTCAGTGAAATTTGTGAGCTTTTAGTGAATGGGGCACATTGATGGACAATGAGGTCACCCTTCCCTGTACCTGCTCTCATTTATTTGTATAGCCTTGTTAGCTTTAACTGTCACTCACAGTTAACTTGTTATTCGTTATCTCTTTATTTGATGGGAATTAATATTTAGATTCATTATTTGTCATTAAGTGTATTGTTAAATTCAGATAAATATTTGAAGAAACAATGACTGCTGGTCAACACTGTAAATGTGATTGCGCTTTCATCTCAGAAGCCCTTTTAAAATGATAATTTGCTGACCGGTTAGCAGTGGGTGACCAGGGACTGAAGCTAGCAAGGCTTGTTTTCCAACTATACATGTTAAATATTGATAATTGTATATATTTTCATGTATAAAGGACCTGTAAGTTAAGAGGCGTTAGTATTGTAAAGACCATAACATTTATTTCAATAAACGTTTTGATCACTGATTGTGTACTTTATTTTATGGGGTTCAAGACATTTTGATAAATGCTGAATTGTTAAAAGAACTTGTACAGACAGACTTGATCAAACAGAACAGTTTCCTCTTTTTAGGTAGTTAATAGTAAGATTATCTGTATCTTACAAAGCCAAATAATAAACAAGAATGTCTTAAGGACAAAAAACTGACAAATGTCCAAAAATACAACACCTGAACAATGTCTTGGTGTGGTAACCAAAGTGTAGGCGGAATAATTGACTCCGGTCCGTTGAATTATTAGAAAATAATGCACACGCAAGGTTTTAATGCACACGCAATTTATTAATATTTTGTATTATCTTTTTTTTATCTTTTAGGTTTTCATTTAGAATTTTTTTTGTTACTTTGGGGCGTGTGTGTGTGTACGTACACAGTGGAGGGTAGTAACTAATTATGTAATCTGGATTTTGTAACCAGATTCCCAAAATTACATACTTGTAATTACATTATATTACATTTTAAAATACTCATAATCCCATGATAGTTATATTTTCATTGATTACATGATATTTACAAAATGTCAGGAATTTATTCATATCGTTTAATTTGATTCTCACTATTTTTTTTTTCTTTTACATTGTCCTTTGTTATTCTGTATGTTCAGAAAGTCTTCCAGTGTTGTGGAATTACACAAGTCTGAGGCCACACAGTATAACATATAAAATATTTCATCTTTTTTGTTTTATTTTAATTTCAAAATCTTACATTTTATGGTTTAATCAATACCTTTTTACCTTACAAGCTCCCTGCAGTTTCTTCACAAACCCCAGTTTGGGAAACCCTGATGTAATGTAAAGTTTAATGCACTTAATTGTGTTGATGACATAAAATAAAGAAAATTATAAAATCAACATTTTTTTTTTCTGTATTTTTGTATGACTGTAGTACAAGATTGTCCTATTCAAATCTATGTGATAAAAGAGTTAGGTCAAAAGTAATTAAAAAGAAGTCAGACACTATCTAAATCTATTGTAATAGATTACATTACTAAGTACCGATTCATAATTAAAATTGTATTCAGAAATGGACTAAAATTCACAAGTAATCTACCCAGCACTGTATATAGGAACTTTTTAAAATAGTTTAGTTAACGAGAACAACTACCTTTTGTACACGTTTCATCTTGACAGTATCAGAATTCACCACAAGATGGCGGCACGTGTTCATAAATATAAAGCAAGTATTGTTGATCGCTGGATTGAAGGATTTATTCTCCTCAGCTGAGGGCAGTAATGAGCCCAGTTTGGATGAGATGTGCTTGTTCTGGGACCTTTGCTGGAATTTTTTATTATTTTTTACACTTTATAAGTTCACAAACAAATTGTCTTCATTAACTCTATTTAAATGTGTGCAACAACATATGTGCATAATTGTACAAACACTGTCTATAAAGTACAAGTATAACACACATATTTTTATATTAGATGAAAATGTGTACCACATATGCCCAGGATCTGCATAAGAGTATAACGACAAATTTAAAAACTTCACCACACTGATGAGAAAGTAAAATAGCCAGCTGTGAGATGTTATTATCTCTCTGAAGCTTGTTTGCTGAGGGTCTCCCATGTTAAGACCCTTTCAGTTTTACTTGCAGACTTTAGTTGATACTATCACTTAGGCCACTCAAAGTCTTGTGCTCACTAGTGTGATTGGGTGTGTAATTATTTTTTATAGGTCTTTTAGAAAGTCAGACAGATGCAAATGACAGGTCTTGTTCAGGTAAATTTTTCAATTGGATTTAGAACGTGGTAAAATTACGTTTTGCTGTTAAAATTGTGATTTCAGTTATTCACAGCAAATATAAATAAATATATAATATAATACAAATAACCATAATAAATAATATAAATATTAAGTAATATGTTATTTTTATTTAGTCTATTCATATTATTATTATTATAATTATTTTTTTATTATTATTATTATTAAAGAGTTAAGCAGTGAGAGTGAATTGGCTCGCTGTGATTGGTCTAAAGTTGGCCTTAGGGCTGGACCGTCTAACACTCCCCATTGTGTGTGTGTGTGTGTGTGTGTGTGTGTGTCTGGACTGCGGAATATTTAGTTAACGGTATTTATAAAACGTTTTGATACAAATTTCGGTGCTGTAAATAATTTGTCTTGTGTGTTTTGTTATCAGAGGAAACTTGGAGATGAAGTCGCTGTGATCTGAAGTGCTTGCGCGACACAGCGCGCGGTGACTGTCATCAACAGAAGTTTACGGGCGATCAGCGCGTGTATTAAAAAGTGTCGCGCGAAAATACATGACGTCAGAGCGTTCAGGAATACAGTTGCGCGTGATAATTAAACCTATTGAATTCACTGGATCCAGAGTTGTGTGCGTAAGGATTTCTGACGTAGCGCCCAGTGTACATTGGCATGACTTGTCTGGAGTGTTTTAGCAGGATGTAAGCATGATATTGTATCTATCAGCCCCGCGGAGCAGATTTATCAACGATTTTGGTAAGTCTCGTATTTTTTACTTGGAATATTTTATTGCATGTTTTATGTTTTAGAATGTAGCCTACATTTTACCCAATTGAAACCGCTTTTTTATGAATATGTGCTGGTTATTGCATGAATCAAATATATCCTTGCTGCAAGTTGTGCTGTTGCGATTTAACTGAAACTTTATAAGACAACTGAAGTTGTGTGAGAATTGTAATTCAATCCTACACACGTTTACCACGGTGCAGCAGTTCATTAGAGTTTTGGTATTGCACTGGTATTTTATATTCACCAGTTCCTGTTCTCACTAAAATATTTATTTCTTTTGTAGATTGAAGAACCAGAGAGCTTTAATAGGGACATCATGGAACTCTTTTGGATTGTTTTCTTAATTTTTGACATTATTTTCATAACAGACTGCGCTAGAGGTGAGTAAAAGTATATTTGCCCTTGTAAAATGCAAACTTATCAGGTATCAACACTTTAGACTAAGTCCACCTATGTTTATTAAATTCAAGTAATGTGCCTATCCAAAATATTCACTTTAATGTTCAAAGGTTGACAAGAATCATTCAGCTGCTTTTATTATATATTTTTTCAACCTTAATGTGACTTATTTGTCTTTATTTGATGTTAGATTTAACTGCAGTATGTTCGGAAATTCAATGCCCTGGACTTCCTTTTAAAGGATTCCTTTAACCTGTCTATTCAGTCCAGGACCAGATTGAGAGCTTGAGACTTTCAGGTTATGTCACTGGCATTGTTTGCTGAATGCAGTCCTCTCGCAATAGCCGTTCTCTGGTCTTCCTTTTGGACTGAAATGAACCATCATTTCCATTCAGAATGGGTTGAATGAGGGCCGGGGCCGCTGATGGGCAGATAGTACAGCTCACTGCCTTCACTCCATCAGGGCTGCATGTGAAGCGTGATGGAGTCTCCCTTTAGCGTTAGCGTACACCTCAGACTCAACAGCCTGTCACCGGATAGAGAGAGAGAGAGAGACGTCTGTGCAGATTGCATCTGTGAGGGGCCCTGAACAATGTGGCATTCACGGTCACATAGCCCTGGCCTTCATGGAGATGCTTAGCCAAAAGTAAACAGAAATGCAGAAAGCAATGCGATTAGATTAGCCAATTACATTTGTTTGCTGTGCAATACCTAAGGTGTTCCTCCCAAGCCGGACAGATTTGTGTTTGTAAGCAAATGCAGACAATTCGCCGCCTCGATCGCATCTGAGGCTCAAAGATGCGGGTGAAATATGTTGTTACACTTGTTTACATAGAACGCGACTGATGGAACAAATGAAGATTGTTCAATGATAGCTCTGCATTTCCTCATAAAGGAACCTTTATTTGTAAGAGCAGTTAATGCTTGGGTTGAAAGATCTCAATTCTCCCAAAATGCAAATCTGAGTGGAATTAATTGCCCTTAAAGGGTTAGTTTAGCTAAAAATTACAATTCTGTCATAATTTTATCACCGTTCCAAACCCACACGACTTTTGTTAATCTTTAAACCACAAATGAAGATATTTTAAGATATTTCAATGGAAGCTTGTTTCCGCCACAGAATAAAACATTTTAAAAGATAATTGCAACTTTTTATCTGACAATGTAAACTTGCAATTGTGAGAAAAAGTCAGAATTGTGACAAATTGTCGCAATTACCTTTTTTATTTTTCATTCTGTGGCAGAAGCAAGATTTCTGTCCCTCCATTGAAATATTTAATTTAGGTTTTTATTCACGTATAAACATTGATTAACGCACTTACATAGAGCACATCGAATGTGGTAAATGGAAGCTCAAACTTGCTTGACACACCAGAACCAATAAGATTAGCTCTCAAGTGTCACGTACCCACGGTTGAGCTGCCGTTGACCATATTTGATGTGAATAAAAGCCTGAATAAAATCTGTTCATCACATAAAATTTTAATTTCTCTTCAGAAGACTTGGATTAAACCATTGATTCATATATATTACTATTACAATCTCTTTATGAATGTTTTGAACCATCAGAGTTTTGATTGAATTAACTTATAGTGGTGGGACAAAAATCTCTCAGGTTTGATTAAAAACTTTGTGGTTTGAAGATGTCTGACAGTCTTATGGGTTTGGAACAAAATGAGGGTTGGTAAATAATGACACTTTTTTTTCCAGATCCCTTTAAATACTGAACCATCTGACAGAAGTGACAAATGTTGTTTCTGTACTTTATTACAACAATTACATGGGGCCAATATATTAATGTCAACATGAAACTGCATTCACAAGCCATTTTATTTTCGACTTTATTTTCTCCATCCGGAATTTTTGTCGTTGTTACAAACCAAAACAAAGCCTAGGGGTAGAATTGATTTTAAGTGTATTGGCTTTATTGGTGGTGTCTGTGGAAAAGCTATTTCAGATAAAAAAGGAAGACACTTTTTTCACCTCAGATTTTCTTTGGAATAATGTGCACTGATGAATCATACACAGTAAAGCCTGCAACGTTCATTAAGAAATTAAAGTATTTAGAATTTTGACATTAAAGGTCCTTTAGTGTTTCTTTAGCATTTTCCACTTTCTTTGATTTACATGATTGGAATAAGATTACAACAGTACTCCAGTTATTTGGGAGTGATAGCGCATGACCTGTAAGATTGCTCTGTCCTTGACGTGAGGGGAGTTCTTCACATCAGATGACAAATATTTTCCGTTGTTAAAGGAAGTGTAGTTTGTGCAGCACTTCCAAAGAAACTTTACAGTTGTGCAGCCTTTGCTATGTTTACGGGTCCAGGCATTTGCGAGGTAGAAGAATTAACATCCGATTCCTTCCACTGGCCACTTGTTCCAGCTGGCGATTTTGAATGTACGTAAATGCAACGTGCATCCAATCCCATCTGAATCACTTTCGACCCGTTCACCAGCCATGCCAGAAGCAGAGTTTTACAATCCCATGTGGAATTTCAACAATTTGTCCACAGGAAAAAGCTTAAAGTGTGCAGTTTATATGATGCAATGGCCTTGTAGCTTGAATGGATATCATTGTGTGGAAGACAGTGGAAGACTGTAATTAAGACCCTCAAGCCTTGTAAGTTACAGCTTCCAATTTTTGTTTTCTCAAATCATATCGACGTGAATTATGTCCTCTGAAATGGATCAACATTTGCTCATACGATACAAAAATATCTTTGTGTGTCCTTGTATTAACTGCAGAAATTGCTGTTCACGTTTTACTCAAGAATTAGGCTTGTGTGTGGGTATTTTAGTAGGGAACATAGTTGCAGGGATAGTAGAAGAGTGTTTTGGGAACATATGGCGAGCTCTGAAGATGGGCTGAAGTGTTTGTAGGCACACGCTGATTTGTTTACACTGATGTGGACCACCCTTGAAGCATATGTCGATACTCACTAAGATGTGTGGATCCAAAATCTCAATGGAACAAACAGTCAGATGGTCTGGTTGCAAAATAAACACCCTTATGAACTTCAATCTGAGGGACATTAAATCTAAATCTCTGGAAAAAATATACTTAGAAAAACTAGTCACAAAGCGCCTAAGTCCCCACCTCCCCTCCCCCTTCAATTTATCTTCTTTTTTTTACCTTTTCCTTTTTTCCACCTCATGGTTTATCACCAGTAAAACGTCCAGGAAGTTAATTTACTGTGTTTAAGAAACATGGTGTTACAGTTGGTAGCTCCATTCATCCCACCTAAATGTGTGTCAAAACAGTGTTTTCCTTTATCCTAAAACTTCCTCTAGTCGTGCAGCATGAGTTACGGTCTAAACCAAAGCGCAGTCTAGTACCAATTAGATGGTTGAATGCATGGAGGATAATCGGTAAGTAAAGAAGGCTGTAAATCTAATTTCCATTGAGGAAGACTCAAAGAATGGCTGTTAAGTGGGACCAATAAAGTAGTTATGGAAGTCAAATGGTGTTTACACAGTGGCCATTTTTGTGTCACCTACTCCCTTTTGCAATAGACTGTGAGGGACGTTCTTCTGTAATGAGGCGGAAAAATGGTTGGGGAACAGAAATGATGTCATTTGTTTTACCAGGACTCTGTATGAGATGCTGAAGTGCTGTATAACAGACCATGAAAACAAAGACCATGAAAAACAAATGCCTTTAGATCCAATTGAAATGGATGTTGGTTTTGCACAACTCATTTCAATTTATTCTTAATTAATTGTTCAACTCTTTTGTATCAGTCAATTACTGGCTATTTTTGCCCGTTATTTTAGTACATAAAGTAAGACTTTTAGTAAAACTTTTTTTTAAAGATACTTTCACTCAGCAAAAATGCATTAAATTGTTTTTTTTTTTTAAAGACAGGAAAGACATTTATAATGTGACACAGTTATATTTTAAATATGCTGTTCTTTTGACCTTTCTTTTCATCTTAATAAAAACAAACAAACAAAAACGCTGTGGTCTTGTAAATTAATGGCCAAAATGCATGAAAAGTTTTTTTCTGTTTTCAGTTGAAAACGATTTAGTGTAAACACCCTCAGAATGATTTCTGAAGACTGAAGTAATGATGCTGAAAATATGCAGTTGTGGATCACAGGAATAAATTACATTTGAACAATTGGATACAGTTATTTTAAGTTGTAAGAATATTTAATAAAAAATGACTGTTACTTTTAAATAAAAAAATAAAATGTTACTGGTTGTGTATATACATTTTTAGTATTTTATCGTATTAAATGAGTCATAAACAAGTGTGAGATTTGAAATTATTTATTTTACACACTGTTTACTAAAACAAAAAATCACTAAAAAAATGTAAAATAAAATAAAAATATATACCTTAGATTTTGGATGCTGACACACCAGGGATAGTAAACCAGGGATGGCTAGCAATTGATGCAAATCATCTCAAAATGGCCTAATGTTGGCCAGACAAGTAGGCTATGTCGATATATAACTAGAATATAACAAGTATTGTCTGACTGGTTTATTTGGATGTGGATTATTTAGATGACTTGAGACACCAATGAAGGATTTGGTATGAAATCACAATTGATCTGTGTCACTCTGGCTAATGTGACTTTGATTAGGCCATAAAAAAGACCAAAAGGTCACTGGATGAGTGGCATATGGTGACTCTTATGGAGGCTAATAGAGCTTCACAGATCCTGCCGTTCAGGTTGGGAGTTCCTTCTCTGGCCTTGGCGCCTCACGGTGCTTGGATGCTGGTGCGGGATCTTGTTACTCGATGGGGGAGGTGCTCGTAATGATGGGAGTGTGAAAAGAGGAAAAACAGCCTAAATTGAATTGGGGGTTGCACAAACATTTAGCTAAATGTGTGACTAGAAAAGTATGAGTCCACCGAGCAGCTGTGCCCAGCAGGGAAAGGAATTAACTTTTCCATTAAGAGACAATATTTGATCTACAGGTCAATATTTGATCTACAAGCTGATCTGATATGACATTTATGTTTAATGCTGCTTAAAGCTGGCATACATGTATTTACACAACAATTGTATAATGTACATTGCTATTATACAAATTACAAAACAAAGAACTCATAACAGGGTATAGGGCTGCAAAATTTGGCAAAAATCTATTAATTCAATACAGAAGTTTGTTTTGGGGGAAACGGCACGTGACGTAATATTCTGTGTACACAGACAAAAGCTGTTTATTGCTTTTTACATATTTAAGTTTAAGACTTCACGTTGATTATTTTGGTAATACTTTATAATAACTGCACGCTATTAATCATTAGTTAAGCATTAGTCAACAGTTAATTCATAATTTAAAAATCATTAATATACATTAATAAGCAGTTTATAAATACAGCTATAAATGCTTTATTCTTGATTTAAAAGTATATCTATAATGTGTTTAATAATTGTATTTTCATACTTTATTAATGATCAATTTATCATTTGTAAATGAAGTATTGCATTATTTATAAACCAGTTATTTAAGAGTTGTCAGTGGTTCATAAGATTACTTAGAAAGTGTAAGTAAATGATTAATAAACTATTTAAATTTACATTCATACATCTTATTATTCAGATATATAGTAATAGTTACTTAGTGTGTTAATAAATGCTTTCTTAACATGTATTTATACTGTAATTCAGGGTTAATTCGGGTAGTTAAAGCATTTAGTAGTGGTCAGTTAACTATGTTTGTGAGCTCATCTAAAGTGAGGACTATTCATGCTTTGTAAAGCATTTACAAAAGAGATTTAAAGGCTGTTAATATTTCTATGTTCTGTATCACTGTGTTGGATTTGTTTATTTTTTCTGTTTAGACGATAAATGAGTCTTTAAATCTCCTTTATAAATGCTTTACAAGGCATGAATAGTCCTCACTTTAGATGAGCTCACACACAGTTAACTTACCACTACTAAATGCTTTATAACTACCTAAATTTAATCCATGTACTTACACTTTCTAAATGATCTTATGAACCACTGACAACTCTTAAATAACTGGTTTGTAAATAAGGCTATACTTCATTTAGAAGTGATTAATTAATCATTAACAAAGTATGAAAATACAATTATTAAACACTTTATAGATATGCTTATAAATCAAGAAAAAAACATTTATAGCTGTATTTATGAACTGCTTATTAATGTCTATTAATGTTTTATAAATGATCAATTAACTGTTTACTCATGCTTAACTAATGATTAATAGCGTGCAGTTATTATAAAGTGTTACCATTATTTTTAGTAGCATGAAAAATAAAATGGTTATTCAAACAGGGAATAAATTCAAAACAGAAAGCAAAGAACACGGAAGCGGTCCATGACCTCAGTCCAGCGCGACTTGAGATGAGAGACTTTGCAAGAGTGCAGAAATCAGTTACTGCTCTGAACAAAACATTTTCAGCAGCGACTAATCGAAACGCCTCTGTTTGAAAGAAAATATCTAATTGTAAAGCAACATCGCCACTTTTCATTCATTTTCACATTTCACTTTAATCATGACAGCCATAGTAGATATAGTTTAATTGTGCAGTGGCATTTTTTCGCCCCGCTTATCTTCAATTTTGAGGGCATTTATGCTCATTTTGGTGCCATTTTTGCCCCAATTACTCCAATTCATTTCCAACCCTGGTGTCCAGTATGTAAGTTGACCCAGACTGGAATTTGAAAGCTGATTATAGATGTCATCCATACATTCATTGTCTAGCTCCTAAATTCTTCTTATAATAGCAAATTTACAAATGGTGTGTCCCAAAGCAGTAAATCTCAGTCAAATGTGAAGCTTGTTAAGCAGTCCGCTTATAGCTGCTGGGAATCAGTCCTACACGTTTCACACACTCACTCGCACTTCCTGGTCGTAGCATAGGCTGAATAGCTTATTGTGTTGGGCCGGTGGTCTGTGTTTGGCCAGTGCTCAGCAGAAAAGGTCAAAGGTCAGTGTAGAGGACCAGAGAGAAGGCCAGATTGGGTTGCATGCCTGACCCCACACCAGAGGTCTTACAATAACATTTCTCCTGTTTTGTCTGCCTGAGCGTCACTCTTCCAAGCGCTTCCCGTTTTGCGATTCGGACTTGTTGGCACGCCACTCCTCTGTGCTGTCTGGGACGCCTCCCGCCCCCATATCCCCAGCTGTTCTTTTGGTTGCATTACAAATGATATGTTGAAAAGCAGTCCTCAGACTGGAGACAGCTCCCCTTGTTTTCTTTGGGATTTGGCATGTCAGTTTGTGTTGGGGCCTGTGCCTCTCCAGCAGCTGTGCATATGTCATGTGTCAGAGAGGGCTCTAGTGCTTCCCGTGCAGCAGAATCCCAGGACAACCTCCAACAAAGAAGCTATGCGCGCGATTGATGGATTGCATCTCTTGCAGTTAGGCCGTCCGCTGGCACGCAAATGTGTTGGCTTCCCGAAACCTTTTTCTTTTGTTTGTTTGTGTAAGCAAAACAGGACACGTAACTGTACCGCCCGTCAGCCCCTTTTGTGTCTGACCTACCCCAGGTATCAGCCACATGCCACCCTGCATTTCTGAATTGCAAGGGCTTGTACTTGTGTCAAAGATGCCAGCGTCTTCCAGAAGTTGCTTTGTAAGGAATTGCGTCATATATTGCTTTCCGAGTGTCTAAGGTTTTGCTGTAACTGTATGCAAACACACACAGTTCACCCAAAAAGGAAAATTAGCCCATGATTTATTCACCCTCAAGCCATCCTAGGTGTATATGACTTTCTTCTTTCAGATGAATACATTCAGAGTTGTATTAAAAAATGTCCTGGCTCTTCCAAGCTTTATAATGGCAGTGAATGGACTTCTGTTTTGAAGTCCATAAAAGTGCATCTATCTATCATAAAAGTGCTCCACACAGCCCCGGGGGGTTAATTAAGGCCTTGTGAAGCGAAGCGTTGTGTTTGTGTAAGAAAAATGTCCATATTTAAAACTTTATTGACTAAAATAACTAGCTTCCGGCAGACGACCGTATGCATACTACACAAGTCGACTTGCGCCACAAGCGTAACCGGTGACATGTGTATGACTTACGATGTAGGAGTATCGTAAGCTTGGACGCCTCTTGCGGTTTAAACATATGGGCTGCGCAACAAACCGAAGCATCTCTTCTATTATATAGAAATCGTCCGACATTTCTCTTCAAAATTTCTAATTCACGACCGGTGTTTTGTTTTGCTCTTTCCTCTGAGATTCCACATTCGTCATTACGTTATGCGTCGGGTCAGGGGTTAGTCTTCCACCGTAAATCAATCCGTACGTCCGTCTGTCAGAATAGTTGATAAAGTTTTAGATACGGATATTTTTCTTACACAAACGCTTTGCTTCGCCTCAGAAGGCTTATTAACCCCCCAGAGCCGCGTGGAGCACTTTTATGATGGATAGATGCACTTTCATGGACTTCAAAACAGAAGCAGTAATGCTATTTTGTTTGATAATGCAGTAACATTCATTCATATTTTAAGTGTGACTCAGGAGTTCCAAATATTTCTTGTGACTGTTGTATTCGGCTGGTCTACTCGCATGAGTCTAGAGGTTTGCGGTACAGTTTTTTTCTTCTTGCAATTTGTTTTCAAGCCAATTAGAAATGTAACCCCCTGACCCCCTTAATACCAAGCTACCTCTCTGTCTCTTAAACATCATGACATGCCTCCCCTGCTGGCATACCCTGTTCAAGGTGAAAGGTTTTCCGTGCCTAAACAACAGCCGCAGAGTTGACTGACGTTAAGTGACTGGTGGAATGCAGAAAGATTTCCTCACCATTGTCAGACAGGACATGCGACAGATGTTCTGTCCAACATTATTATTTTATTTAATTTATATATATATATGTGTGTGTGTGTGTGTGTGTGTGTGTGTGTGTGTGTGTGTGTGTGTGTGTGTGTGTGTGTGTGTGTGTGTGTGTGTGTGTAATTCAAGCTGCCTGTTTATAATAATTTTTGTGAATAGTAATTGTCTTATTGTATTCTTTTTTTAACCATTTTATTTTATAATTATTTTTTTGAATTCGAATTTAAAAAAATAAATATACTAGGCTGAGTATGCTTTTTTTTAATGTAAAAGGAGATGTCAAATGTCTGCAAATGTCAATTTATGTAGAAACATCTGAGACAAAGTTGATACTGAAATGATTGTTGTTTCTATTATTCTTTTATTAATTAATATGTTTAAATGTGTTGCACTCATTAATGGTTATTTTATGGTGTGGTTGCCCAGGCTAAATCTCTACAGTTGGTTTCTGTTTTTTGTCTATTATAAGAGTGAAAAGCATAGCCAGCTGTTGGGTTGAAATCCACACAGCAGTTGGAATGTGTGAAGTGTGTGAGAAGTGGTTTCGCAGAGGCTGGAATTGCAGATGCTGCTTGAATCTGCATTTGTGTGAGCTGACGAGATTTTCTGTACAGTCAAGTCACCTTTATTTATATAGTGCTTTATACAATACAGATTGTTTCAAAGCATCTTTACAATTATACAAGGAAAATTAATGATGCAAACAATGATGCAAATTAAATTAGAGTCAGTCCAGTTTTTATTCAGTTCCATTTGTAGAGATCATCATTTATTTAATTAGTTCTTTGTATCTACAGTGATGTCGTCATCCAGCTCAGTTCAGTTCTCATCCAATAGTGTCAGTGCAGTCAAATCAATAGTGTGCTATTGAGAATATGGGTATGCAATAGAGCTTACCACTCTATTGCATTAAATATTTTAAACACAATTCAAATACTGGTCAATAGCTCTAACAGCTCCTGGTTGTTATATGTCTCTCAGCCTCTCCAAGGATCAGGCCTGATAAAATAACCTATATGGGGGAATAAGAGGCTCTTTTGTAACAGGTGTAGGTGTCATTTCCCCAAATCCATTATCCATTGGAGGTCCAGTTTAACTCTCAAACCTCATACTTGTGTTGCTTTGGGATGTTGAAATACATTTGTGATGCTGGCTGTCTTGTTTAAGGAATAGTTCACCCCCAAAAATATTAATTTATGTTGCTCAAAAACAAAAAGCTCTATAAAAGTACCTTTAAACCTAAAAAAAAAGATGATTTGTGAAATCTTTTTCGTTGAGTGGATCCAGTTCACAAAAACTGAATGCCTGATTCGTGTACTGAATAATTCATTCATGAATCAGACTGATGCGTCTCTCGTGTTCGCACTGATTTATTGAATTATCAGGAATAAATTTAATTTCAGTCTGTCACACAAAATGATTGTTTGACTTCAAAACAATTCATGCAGTTGACACTATTATGGTGTTTTGCATCCTTTTTGAAGCTTCATTGTAATAGGTCAAAAAAGAGCAACCAGCACATTATTCAACATTTCTCCTCTTGTGTTCCATGGAAGAAATGAGGGTGATTAAATGATGACAGAATTTTAATTTTGGGTGAAATATCCCTTTAAACACTTGCAATGCTTTTTTTAACAGCACAATGCGTGTTTCAGACACTAGAGCTGTGTTTCAAGTAGAGGCCCTTTTTCTAAAAATATTTGGCAAGATAGCTGATTCACAGCCGGCTCCCGTGGGTCTGATCATTTTATTTTGAGCGGGAGTGGAAACGGAGGCGAAGGTTGTTCATGGGGCGGAACCGCCAGTGAAAGACCCTCACGTGACACCAGTGCAAAGGAAAATAACCACGAGGCAGATGACAGATCAGCGTCCCGCAAGGGCAAAATTCGATGTACACTGACAGGTACAAGTGCTGTGACGACGGATTCATTTGAGACAATATTCCATGATTGCCGGCCACGTGAGGTTCCCCTTCAGTCAATGAACAATTTGTCGGATCTGGCTGTGCCTTTCGGGGTCAGGGTATTCTTCTCCTGTGGCGCCACAATGAATACAGGGCTAAAGCGCTTTACAAGGACAAGCTGACGGGGAAGGGGGAGATCGGAACGGGAAACTACAGAAGTGCTGCGTTTGTAATTTTATACAGGTACTTCATGTGGACCCCATTATGCAAATAGCACGCCATAAGCCTTGGACCAAAAACTCGGCTTTTTTCCAGTCACTTTTCTTTTTTTTTTAAACTGAAAATGATACAAAGCCCCTCTATGAACAGATTTTATATTGCACATTAAGAACACATGGGCCGAGCGTCGACCCGGCACTACTTCACTCCCAGCTGACGTTGTTTGAGCGCAAGAGCTTTGAGAGGAATGTCCTGCAACCCCCTTCCTCTGGTGCATCTCACTACCTCTCCAGACAAATGGAGGGCTGTCCTCATGATACACCCCGTCTACATTAGATCCCAGTGCTGGATGCCATTCTTTTTCACGGGTTAGATTTGACTCAAGGTGTCTTATGTGCCGTTTTGCCCTGGTCAGGTGCCCACAGAGCGTGTAGATGAAACGCTTTCTGATGGAGAGCGGCACAGAACAAACGAGGTTAGTCATGGCCGAGACACGGTGTGGAATGTGTGTGAGGCAGGAGGAGTGAACAGACTCCGGCAGAGGCCCGGGAATGCCAACCTTTCAGTGGAAAGGGAAGATACTTATAGTGGAAATTGGAGTTACATTTTGGAGGGTATTAATATTATTAATATTTTATTTTTTTCATGTTATTTATGTAATCTTATTTTGCTTTTATGCATTCAAAAAATAATAGAAGTCTTAATCTAAAAAATATATATATAAAACAAAACTCTCAATGCTAAGATATGCTGTGGTTGCCAAGGAGTTTTGAGTGGTTGATAAAATGTTCTGGGTGGTTGCTAGTAGGGCCGAGATTTTATATCACAATATTATTTAAACTTTGGTTTATAATGACATTATAACTATATATTGATACACAAACATTTTTATGGAAATGTGATTATAAAGTACTGAAAAAAAATGGTCCTTATGACAATTTCCAAATTAATAGTAGACCACAAAATTAATGATAGATCACAAATGTATTTATTTGTTTTAAGGTTACATTACCATTCAAAAGTTTTGGGATGGGAAGATTTTTTCATGTTTTTGAAAGAAGTCTCTTATGCTCACCAATATATTTTGAATATATTTTCAAATTTAATTTATTCCTGTGATGCAAAGCTGAATACGCCATTCTTCAGTGTCACATGATCCTTCAGAATTCATTCTAATATTATGATTTGCTGCTCAAGAAACATTTCTTATTATACCATGATCTGTCTGAATACTCTTCTGATTTGCTGGAAGGTGTGCTATAAAACCGTTTAATGCACTGGTAGTTCCAAGTCAGTTTAATCACCTCTATATTAATGCATTAATTAAACATTAATGATGTTTTCATTGAAGCACACACACACGTCACTGGGAGATTGCGCTGTGCACACATTCAGGAGCACAGAACTCATCAATGCTGCCCAGTTGATTAAAATAAACTTTTATTGATAAAATAGCTTCACTACTGAATCGCTCAATTATATTTCTCAGCAATGAGGGAGTAACGACGCTGGTTTTGAAGAATTTAAACTCACAGCTTCTTTGTTAATAGAGAGAGATGCCGAACAGACACAGTTAATTCACACACACACTTCTCTCATCTCTCTTCTCTCTCACTCTCTCTCTCTCAATAATGAATTCAAATAAATGCTATAATTCATTAATTCAAATAAATGTAATCTTATGCACTACTTAATCTGTTTTATTCAAAGCGTGCAGGGTGCTAGATCTGATGAGCTGTAACTGATGAAAATAACCGTAATTTTTACCCTTCTGTTCAAATTGCGCTGCAAACATCAATAACAGCTTTAAGTTGTCAATGCTGGCAAATGATCATGGTATAAGCGGGATAATCCACTGCTAGCTGTGCTTTCAATTATTTAAATGCACTCCGCTTTGCATCAGGCGGTTCTTTGCCTCCACTTCATGCATTAAAATGTCACAATGCACTACTAGCATGGATTAAACCTTACTTATTATCGATGTTGAAAACAGTTGTGTTGCTTCATATTTTTGTGAAAATAGTGATATTATAGAAAGTTCAAAAGAACAGCATTTATTTTAACTTTTAAATGGTATTGTAAATAATCATGATCAATGCAGTGAAACAGTATCATGTACTTACATTCTTCAATATAAAAAAAATGTGGCCATTTTATCATACAGAATATCAAAAATGTTATTGCTTATTCAACAATAGCAAGCCTCTCTCCTCAACAGCAGGATGAGTTACGCATTGAAGTTTTGAACAAACCTCTAACCCTAAGTGTGACCAATAATAATAATAATGCACCAATAATAGTGATAGTATTTTTATTTTTTTTATGTGTACTCATTTTAACTTTGGTTTATTATATTTTAAACTATGCTGTCATTGATAATACCACAATATGGATTAGGCTTCAACCTGCATCTGTTGTTCTAGTGCAATGGGGCTCCTAGTTAACGAATATAGAAAGTTTAAAAGTTAGAAAGTGAGCAATTGCATTTGCAGGTGCTGGCTTCCTATCTGAAGTGGGGTTAGTGCCCTGAGCACAGATAAGACAGAGAAGTGTGATCGGACAGGCTCGTCTCAGCCTTTATCAGGCAGCTGGAGGCTGTCACCGTTAAATATTAGCCATAGAGATATCAGCCACCCGTCCCTCCAGCACACACTGGTAATAGTTTCCCTTTGCTATACTGTTTTGATATCAAGTTGTCCTTGTGCTGTCACAATCTTTCTCCCTCCTCTTTTCAGCACTCCACACTTTGACCTGTGGTGCAACCTCAAACCCAGCTAAAGCTGTCTCGGCCATTTTTAATGTTTTTCCATGGTAATTTCATACTTGCGACTTAACGAAGTAACGAATTAACGAAGTAACGAATTCATCATCTTATACTTCGACATCGGCTTTGATCTCAATGGATTGTCAGCCTTGACATCATTGTTTTAAACGTCTTACATTTTATTCAAGCCACCAGTTGTCCTCTGGAAAGATGCAAATTGCAGATGCTGTGTAGACTGGTGTGTGATGAGTGACCATTTATAGCTGTGTTTTTATTCTTTGTCGTCCTGGGGGAGGGAAGGGGTGGATATCTTATAGGCTCATGTTCTGCATTCCGCCCCTCTGTGAGCCGTTTGTCTGAGTGGTAAAGTGGAATTAGCCGCTTCGCCCTGCCAAATAGCACACACTCGGATGTGTGACTCGCTGGGCCTGTTTGCCTTTCACTGGGTTCCCAAACGGGGCTTTGTGAGTTGATGAAAAGCTAATAATTAATTTAACAAAATGTAACATTCAAATAAAGAAATGGGGCTGTACAAGTAATCAAAATAAAACTCAAATAGCAAATATCTGATTAAATTTGTTTCACTGTGTTCATTTACAGTTGATAATACGGTGTTTTCAGAGCTCAGTTTATGGTAAATGTTTCTTCTCAGGAACTTTAACATGCATTTGATAGGCTCATTCGCATAATTTTCAAAATTTTTTGTGGAACGAAGTTTATGGCATTTCATCAATATAACAATTTTTGGGCCAAGTCGTGCAGCCTAAATACCCCGGACAGAAGTTTGGAATAATTTTGAATTTTTAAATGTTTTTTAATTCAATCTCTTATGCTCACCAACCCTGCATTTATTTGATTTGATACAGTAAAAACAGTAATAAACAGTTGTGCTGCTTAATATTTTTGTGAAAACAAACATTATAAATGTGTTTGCTGTCACTTTTGATACATTTAATACATCCTTGCTAAATAAAAGTGTTCATTATTTTTCTTTTCTTTTTTTCCCTGTAAAAATATTACTTACCCCATGTGTATCACGGTTTTCACAAAAATATGAATCGGCACAACTGTTGTTAATATTGATTATAATAAGAAATATTTTTAGCACATTTGAATGGTTCATGTGACACTGAAGGCTGGAGTATTGATGCTGAAAATTCTGCAAAAATTGCATCACAGGAATATATTTAAAAATATATTTACATAAAAATCTGTTATTTTAAATTGTAATATTTCACAATATTACTGTTTTTACTGTATTTTTTTTTATCAAATAAATGCTGCCTTTGTGAGCATAAGAGACTTCTTTCAAAAACATTATACTAATCTTAATTATTCCAAACTTGTGACTGGAAGTAAATATAAATAGGGTAACACTTTAAAATAAGTTTCATTAGTTAACATTTAGTTATTGTATTAAGTAGCATTAACTAACAATGATCAATAAATTTGATACAGTATTTATTAATCTTTGGTAATGTTAGTTAATAAAAATGCAGCTGTTCATTGTTTGTTCATGTTAGTTCACTCTGCATTAACTAATGTACTAACAAACTAACAAATACAACCTTTGATTTTAATAATGTATTAGTAAATGTTGAAATGAATATTAACTAAGATTAATCAATTCTGTACAAGAATTGTTCATTCTTAGTTCATGTTAACTAAGGTAGTTAACTAATGAACCTTATTGTAAAGTGTTACCATAAATAGTTTTAAAGTAAAAGCAATCAAAATAAAACACTAAAAAAATTAGATGTTTTATCTGTTTACCTGCATGTCATGTGACCATTAGCCAACATCAGAGAACTATGAACATGCAAAGTTGATGTTAAATTATTAAAATATTAGCTTAAAATCTCAGGGGGAACTTCAAGAAAACATTTAAGGTGTTTGGGTGACAAAAAAAATTGGGAACCCCTAGCATGCCACATGCTACCCAAACATTGTCCTGGTCCATACGTGTGTTTCCGGCTTAGTCATTAGTCCACATCGTTGAGCCCACACGGCTAACTCGGCACCCTTTGGAGGTCATTTTTATCTCCCCCTGTGAAACATAAAGCCCCCACAGCAGCCATGTGTAATTGAAGTTGTGGCCTTTAACACAGTTTTTCGCCAGCATGCAATAAGAAGCTGGCTTTTCCTTCGGTTTCCAGGCTGAGGTCAAAGCCCTGGGAATTCTCTGTTCTGTATTTTTTCAGGCTCCCCTTTCACGTCCAATACATCTGGATAATTGTCATCCAGACCCAAGTTTCTTCTATTGAGCTCTCATAAAAGTCTTTATAACCAGTGGAAGTATGTCGTCCTTTAAATACTCCTCAGTTCTTGGCTCTTTAGCTTGCGAAAACAACGCCTGCTGAACGTGTCCTTTTCATAGCTTTTCAGCACTCTGTTTTCCAGACTTTACTGCAACATTTTGTTTCTCAATTCGTTTACACCGAGAAGACAGGTGCTGTTTAAAACTAACATGATCTGGGTTAATTTGGAAGGACAAACCATGCTTTGTTTCCAGTGAACCTGTGGCCGTTATATAAGGTGAGATGGAGGTTTACACTCCTCAGAACTGACAGCTTTAAATGTTTCTGGAATAAGTCCCATTGAGGTCTGGTTCTTTGACCAGCATTATTCATTTCCTTTCAAAGACACTTTCTACTTTGACAATTATATATCGGCCCAGACTTTACATGGCAAAAAAGAAGAACAAAATAAGTTAATATATATATGTGTGTGTGTGTGTGTGTGTGTGTGTGTGTGTGTGTGTGTGTGTGTGTGTGTGTGTGTGTGTGTGTGTGTGTGTGTGTGTGTGTGCCTACTTAACTGTATTTTGGGGACAAATTTGTACCCAGAAGTGACCAAAATCTCCAAAAAACTCCCTTTAGGGACGTCCTCATTTGTAAATCAGGTTTAAAAATAAAGTAATAAAAGGTTTTTTAAATATGTAAAAATGCAGAATGTCTCCTGTGATGGGTAGGTTTAGGGATAGTGTTAGTGTAAGGGGACAGAATATACAGTTTGTACAGTATAAAAACCATTACGTCTATGGAATGTCCCCATTTAGATAGCTAAATAAACGTGTGTTTGTGTGTGTGTGTGTGTAAACATCTTCTAAACAAGATACAATTACTTTAAAAGCAAGGTTGTGTTTTAGGAAAGTACATCTTCCTCATTTACATTTTTTAAACATAAACCTCACTTTTTTTTATTCTTAGATTCTTTAAATTTATTCTTAAAAATACACTATAGGAATGTAGTATGGAAACTAGCATTGAGTGCTTTATTAAATATCTTTGTTTTAAGAAGGAATAAAGAGCTTAGCGAAGGGAACTTAAAAACTTTAAAGAATTTGCTGACTGGTCAATATGGCAACATTATCTGCTCAACACCCAACTGGCTTCTGGTTCTGAGATTCCCAGAAAAGTGTGTCTCCTTTGGGGCCATAGCATAACGGCAGAGCCAGCCAAACCTCTCTTTTTCCCACCGCTCCAGCCCTTCATTAGATAAACCGCTCACTCACTCCTGTGCCATTCACAACATGGTTTTTTACACTCATCTGGAAACCCAATACATGATGCCTAATACATGTCATGTTTTGTACTGTTTCTGTTTTTCAATTGACTGCATGAAATAATATTGATTTAAAGGCCTGTTTAACTGTGTATTACATTACTATTTATTTGAAACTTCCAATAAGACGTATAACGTTTTTTCATTGTTGACTTTTGTGATTTAAAGGCAACTTTAAATGTTTTCAATTGGAGACTTTTTCCATTTGTTAAAATTAATTATAATCTAAACGTACAATGTAAGACAAAAACAATTGTAGAAAAACAGAAGATGTCCTGGCCTTAAGCGGAAGAGAATGAAATTGGTGTTCGTGTGCTGTTAGTGCTGCTCTGTGTGCGCACAGAAAACAGTACATGAGGTCTCAATTGACTTTTACTTCTTCTTGCGCTTGAATGGTTTAAAATCGCTTAAATGTTTTAACTGACAGGATGTAAAACATGCAAATGATAAACTTTCACTCTTTGACGGTTAAAGGTTGCTATTGATATAAAAATCACGTGCGCTTCCATCAATTACAATACCCATATCAATCCGTCTATCTCAGATGCACACATCACATGCTAAAACGATAAATTGTGAAATAACGTAATCCAGGGTTGACTATACTTTGTTACGACCATCTAGGACCCGCCGTAACAAAAATTATTGTGTGCTCACGCACAATGTAAATGTTAAACAAAAGTGCGATTAATTAAACTTGCGATTAACAGAATACATTGCAGATTTCTTGGAGGTCTTGTCTGATGGAAAGACGACCAGCCCACCACCTCAGGGCAGCGTTAACTGTCATGCTATTGCAATTGGTAGCAATTGACCTATTGACAGCAGGGGAAATGTCTGTTCTTTACCTGTCTGAAAGGAGTACGGTCTGTGTAAGTGAAATATCCCCATCACTTTCACTTGTCGCCCCAGGCAGTGACAGAAACACAAGGGGAGGAGATGGGCTCTTAGATGAGATCTCAAAATCAGTCTGGAGATATTACTTGCATATCTGAGATATACAGTCTTTCTAATGCTACATATGTACAGCTCTTGCAATCCTTTGTTATTTCTCAGATGGTCTGGTTAGGGTTTGATCTAAACCACTACATACTGAACTTTTGCAATTATTCAACATAAACCACATTGTGTATTAACAATCAGACTGATTTTTGTATAATTATTAGCCTTAGAAATGCTGTGAATATCTTTTATGATAATTTAATACAAATATCCCGTTGACTACAGTACAGTATTTGCATAGTGAATTATTAGTCTTCCTTTATATTTTACATACTACTAAAGACTAAAACTTTCAACACTGGCATTTCCTTCTGGAAATGCAAAACTTCATACATACAATCTTTTGCATGTCATATGCCTAAGTGTTGTAAGCTGCAAATGAAGGAACACAGTTATGCATGAAAAGCAGAAAAGCTTTTTGACTCCGGCCATGCCTTAAAATTCCTGATTTGCTGCGGATTTAGTATCACATATATGTGGTCTTAAAAAAATAATGATGTCTTTCTTTATTTTAAATGTTTGCAGGTAACTGTACTTAGCAGTGTAAATAGATTACCATTGATTACTTATGGTTATTGAGTTGCTGAATTTTCATTTTAAAATGGAACCTCATAATAAGACACCGATTCCCCAGTCAAAATGACCTTGAATGTAGGTTTGTTTTCCAACAGAAATAGAAAAGATTAAATGATTCCAAAAAATGTTCCAATTACAGTTTTTTGTTCGAACATTCCAAATGCTGGTTAGATTATAGTGTAGTTTGCATTTTAAGTTTTGACATGCAATAGTTAGTCTCACAAATTGAAGAAAAACAATGTATGCAATTATATTTTGTAACTACTTAAGTTTTGACCATTTTCAGCCTGATCAGTTTTAGTTTTTTTTTTTTTTTTTTTTTGCTTGTGTAGCTGTTGGCTCTCAAAACCTCATGGTGGCAACATGTGATATCCCACAAACCCCTTCATTGCAGCTTTTCCCGAGGGAGACCCTTACTCAATCTGGCAAATGTTTTAGGAGGTTTTTCATTTCATCCGACTCTCATTGGCTCTTTTCCGCCCTTGGCCGGCTTTAGTTAACAGATTCTGGAGCTCACCTAACAGAGCGTTTCAATGTTAATTGCCGGTCGTATTTCCTGGACACAAAAATGTTAAAATGCTTCACGATAAGCAATAAGAAAGCTATTAATATGAGAAATGGTGAGGTTGTTTTCTTGCCTGTTCTAGATGTTAAGGATCTGTAAATACAAGTGAAGTCACTTAATTCCATCTCACTTGTCACCTTGGGAAAATCTTAGTTTGCACGTAAGGCAAACCCCAGCTGTTAGAGACCACACCATACATCATAACTGGAGTATGTTTACATTTCTTGTTCTACATTTTCAGCGAGCCATGAGCCATCCTTCAAGATGGTGTTAATCTACAATAATTACTCTGATTTGAATGCAATCAAACTCATAACATCCTTTATATAAAGTGATTTTCGTGGTGTTTAGAGGTTGGGAGCCACAGAGTATGTTCTTTGACTCAGAATGACTTGTGGTCTCCAACTGAAATGTGATCTTAAAGTGCCCCTATTATGCTATTTTGATGGTTCCTAATTTTGTTTTGGAGGTCTCCTACAACTACATCTACCACTTACAGCGCACTCAGAAGCTAAATGTCCATTACCATAACTGAACTTCAGCTCCGGAGGCTATTATGAAACTATAATAGGGGCACTTTAACAGAAGTGTGCTTTGACAGATTTATTTTATGCATTTGGTTTGTTTGATTTGAAATAAAATATTCTTGATTTAAATACAACTTAATAAATATGTAAGACTAAGAATTGTGGACCAGTACAGAAACTAGTTTGTTTCTCAGTTTGTAAAAAGAAAAAACAAAGAAAAAAACATGGTGTTAGATCACCCAAAAATGAAATTTCTGTCATAATTTACTCTCCCTCATGTCATTCCAAACTTTCAGTCATTACATAAATTAAGATTTTTTTTTATATTTTCTCATATTTTTTGTCTGTGTGTCTTTTTTATTTATTTTTTTACCATATTTGATGTTTTCTATGTATGCGTGTTGATGTGCAATGTTTATAAATGAATAAAAGCCTAAATTAAATCAGTTTATTATTAAAAAAAAAATGATTGTCTCTCTTCAGAAGACTTAAATCAAACTGCTTAATTCATATGGATTAATTTTATGACGTTTTCATAACTTTTTGAAGCTTAAAAAGGTTTCTTACATAGACTTTCAATGGATATACAAAAAAAAAAAAATCTACATTTGTGTTCCGAAGATGGACAAAAGTCATACAGATTTGGAACCACGTGAGAGTGTTTAAACAATAAAATAATTGTCCGTTTTTTGGTGAACTTGGACTTAAAATTTATTCCAATGTATTGGAGGGTTTCAAAAGTAGACTAGAAATGTGAATATCTGTTAAAGCTCTTATCCAAATATTATCATATTGAGGTGCAACTACTTTTTAGGATATGGTTTTACGTTACCCACATAATTCCTGTGAGTGTTTTGCTTCATTTAAAAGTGTTTTGTTCGTAGTTAGGTTCCATTTGCACATTGGAAGCTTATGTTGCATCTGACCTATACTATTCCTTTAATTTCCACAGCTCCAGAGCTGTTAGTTTTGGGTGTATTCACAATCCATTTATTGTGGAATTAATGGTGGAAAGCAAATACGATAGCAATAAAACAGCCTCCTGTAAGACAGAGGAAGTGAAGGCAGGGTTAAGGTTATCTTACACTATCACAGCCCGCTTCCTGAAGGTGAATACATTGGCACTCGTGAGCTCAGACCTGCTCGAGAAATTATAATCAAACACATTCTTGCGCTCCAAAGCATGTCCTGTGCTCACTAAACGAGCCCAATCAAAATATTATTCCACGACTTCTTTCGCACCAAAGGGCCCTATCTAGCTGGCTCAAGGAGAGATATCGATTCTTCAGGGAATGCTTTCTTTACGCCACTAGCCTTGGAGAAGCTTTTTGGCTGAGGACTGGAGTTAAAAGAAAGTATATGATGGAATGTTACTTGTGTTGGCCTCTTACTGAATCATTTTTTTCCCCTCATTAGTCGACATTCCAGACGTGCATGTTGGGATACCTTAAGCCAACAAGCCGTAAAAGGGAAGGAGGGATATGGAAGACTGCAACTCGCTTAGAGTTCCCCGGTGCACATGCGAATGAAAGACCGGCCTCCGTATTGTATAGTGCTCTGACAGAAGGGAATGCGTTTATGTTGAATGGAGAAAACAGATTGCCTTTTAAAGAGTTTGACCTGCCGTTCCCCTCATTCACCAAGTTCTTTCCTCACAAATACTCTCACACACCCAATATTTACACAGATGTGCATGCTTTTTAAAGTACCTGCTGTTTAAATGTGTGTTGTTGCGCATTGGAAACACATTCATTTATTCAGACATTGAAAATACTGTTACTCCATGTTGTCATTTCTCTTTTCGAAGGGTGCTTTTTCTCGACTTTTGTGACTTGTGTGTGTGGAAGCCGTTACATTAACCAAGGCCATCTTTGGGCCGAAGGGAGACGAGTTGGAAGGCAAACCGAGCACTGCTTGTGAAAGTTCAGGGCCTTTGTTTTCTCCCGCATGCCTCTGATCTGTGAAATGTGCAGTGCTGTCGGTCTGCAAGGAGGAGAAGGCCTCGGGACCGACCTGCGAACAGAAGACCCAGAGCGAAAGGGTCGTAAATCTGCTCAAAGAGTGGGCGTACGGGCCTCCAAAAGGAGAATGAGATTTCAATCTGTGAAACTGCTCACCAGGAAGATTTTACTCTGATTTGAAATGGAACAGGAGAACAGGACTCTGGCGAGGTCCTGCCTGTGACTAATTTCTTTTTCACACTTTCAAACATCATCCATCAATATGTCAGCTAGCCACTGGTGTCTGTGGGACACAGTAGTGTGCTGTAGTCAGGCTGGCTCCAAACCTGTGCCAGTGACTCCTTCATGCTCCCACTAAGCACAACGTCATATCAAAGCAGTGTGAAACCAGGCATGAGATACATTTTTCACTGGAAGTCCCCTTTGAATTGACATGAAACACTTTTGCTGTTACACTTCATGGACAATTGATATCTATCAGCATATAAAACAGTTTAAAGAATTTACGCGCTGCTCTTTTCCATACAGCAAATGTAGATGGTGATGGTGTATGGTGCAGATTTTCAAATAAGGGCATAAAATAGTGACTTGTGCTCTATATCCAAGCAGTAATGATAATCGCCACTGCCAGAGCTCTAAAATCTCATTTGTGCTTAAGAATGAAAATTTGTTTTGGTTTTCTGTAATCTATTCTACATTGTTGTAAAACATCTGTAAAAAAATGTTAAAAAATATCCATTAGTATTTTGCGTGGTATGCTAATCTTTTTTATTCATTAAGTTATGGAGTGACATTACATTATAACTTGTTACAATTTTTCTTAAAAAAAATTCCTTTACATTTTTGTATACATTTTTTTTGGGGGGGGGGGGGGGGGTGCTAAAAATAAAAAAGGTAATTATTTTGTGGAATCCAGAAACACACTTTCAGTTCTTAACCTCTAAAATACTGAAATGTAATTATTTTAATTATTTCAATTTTAGTTGCTTAATATCTCTCTTGGTTTTTGTAAATAAAAAAAAGCAATATACTATCAAAGATTTTTTTTTAATGCACTGCTAAAAAAAATGTAATTTTGTAGAATGCAGAAGAAAAAGAAACCTTACTGCATGTCCTGAGCGGTTCTCAACCAGGAAGGCCTCAAGATGTCTGAAAATTATTTAAAATAAGACAAAGAAGTTATAAGCTAAGCTAAAACAATTACAATTAAATTCTTTTAAAAAAGAATGTATGTCTTATTTTTTTAATTCATCTCCTCAGCAACTTTTTTGTTTTGTTTTTTTTATATTTTTTTGTAGAGATTTTTGTAATGAATATAGATTTTTTAGGTATGCTAAGGGCTGCTTATGGAAATTGCAATAGATACACAAAGGAAATTTATTAACCAACATTGTACATAATTTTATATTTTATATTTATAAAAGTCTTGCATCATTACAAACTTTACATAAAAGTCTAGCATCATTACAAAAACTGTTTGGTACAATAACATTTGGTATAAAAATACCTAAAACAGTAATACATTACAAATATGATCATCTCAGCCATGTTTGAGGCCATTATAAAATAGCAGATATACACAGAGTTGCACACCTGTGATCTCTTGAGTTATTAATACGGCAAGTTGCGACCTTAACCTTCAGTTACATTATGTTTACACCATACCCTCATATTAACCTGACATATGGCTTCAGATGACTTTATGATGGGGACAGACTCATCCTCTGTCATTCAGATGATATCTTTCATCAGATTGCGGATTTTATTTGTCGAGACGGATTTGGAAATGATTGTGTGTTGGATGAACGTCTGATAAAATACTCCTACCTCTTCATTTATCCAAAGTGATGGCTACTATTACGGGCGTACAAAACGTTATATCCTTTTGTGCATATGACTGCTTGTGGAAATCTGTTTCTCAATTTTTTCACCAGAAGATCTTCTTAAGCCCGGTTTTGTGGCAGCTAAATGGATCCAATCTGGCATTAGCCTTACGTAAACAGCTATTAGAGTGACTCACACAGCCTTGAGAGGAACTAGTGCGGACAGTATTTGCAGACTCTGACCTTTCTAACCTCGTCGAAGCCACCAACTGAGGAGCTCACGAACAATGCAGGCCAGTAGCGGAGTAGGCCAGGGAGACATGGCTGGCTGACACGGGACTGCGGTTACAATTTCCCCACAGACATAAACAGTGACAATATCAATTTCCTGCATTCTGTCTTTTAACGGGAGCAAGCAACATGTGCGTGGGCAGGGGGAAGCCTTCGCTCTGCTCTGCCGGGCCAAGACTCTCTAAACCTCCAACTGATCTCTGAAGCTTTCACTTTTCCTCAAATTCAGCATGATGAACAGAAATTCCGACCAACTTTTGTTCCCTATTTTGACGTATTTGTTTGAGTGAATTGGTTTCATGAATAAGAAACAAGTAAGATGTACTTGCTTGGTTAATAGGGAGTTTATTCGATTGTAGGAAGTTGTTGTTTGCTAATTGCTTGATCGTTTCATGTGAGTGACAGTATGGGTAGGGATTTGAAACTCGTCTGGCCATTGGACAATCGTATTCCGCTGGTCAAGTCAAATCACCTTTATTTATATAGCGCTTTTTACAATACAGATTGTTTCAAAGCAGCTTTACAGTGATATACATATAACAGGAAAATAATGCAACAAAGTTTGTTTCTAGAAGAAAATAGGGTTCATTTTTGGAAAAAAGTTATTAATTTAGTTCATTTATATATGTATGTATATATATATATATATATATATATATATATATATATATATATATATATAAATTAACTAGTGTAGTGTCATTAAACCATGGCTCAGATTTAGGTCGGGGTCTAAACTTTTAGAGGACACATGTGGAGAGAAAGGAAGAAGTTAATTACTCTGTGTCAGCTACGAAACCAGTGTCAGACTGAGATGACATTTGAAAAACACAAGAAAATGAGCCATAATGGTCGGCTTAAACACACGGCCTAAGCATGCAGGGGGAGTTAGTTTAGATTTAAGACGAGACAAGTTAAAATCAAATTAAACCGGCATGTGATCGGAAAATACAGCATCTTGTGCCTGGATATTTAAAATGGGCAAACCATAAGATAACACAAGATCTAACGTGTGCCCCTGCTCCTGTGTGGGTCCACTGACATATTGTAAAAAGTTAAAAGCATCAATCATATCTAAAAAATCTTTGGTGAGTAGAAGGACAACAGACATGTACGTTAAAATCACCAACAATTAAAACTCTTTCATAATCTTTCATAATACTGGCCAAGAAGTCGGAAAACTCTTTTATAAAATGTTTGTTGTATTTCGGCAGGCGATATGTCACCGCACACAGTACGGGATCCAACCGGCTTAAGACAAACGAGCTCAGTTCAAATGAGAAAAAAACAGATGGTGCCAAAAGCTTACAATGTAAGCTACTCTGTAAGACAATCACTATTCCTCCACCACGTCCAGTGGTCCTTGGGCAATTTAAAAAAGTACAGTCAGGAGGTAAGAGCTCTGTAAAGGCATCTGACTCACCCACAGCAATCCATGTTTCCGTTAAGAACAGTACATCCACAGCCTGTGTGATGAAGAAGTCCTTAAGGATGAAGGTTTTGTTCATTACCGACCTTGCATTTATCAGTGCACATTTGGTCGGTAAAGTCAAAATGTCAGCCGCAGGAGCTGACCGGCACAGAGGCCGAAGGTTGCTGTAATTCCTACCGCCAGAACTTCGGAAATGAGGCGTGCAGGTGCGCAAACCATGTCGCTCCTCGTACGGGCCTACAACAGGTATCAACCAGCTGCTAGTTGGAGCAAGGCCGCGACGAGTGACAAGGCGTTGAAAACACCGGTGACATTCCAGTGTCACCAGCAACAACTCAGAAGGTGATGCCAGCCATGCCTTAATCCGGACTAGCCAGTCGCTACACCTTCCTCTGCGTCTCCGGGGAGGTGGACCCTCGGTGCAGATCAGATGAGCTGGGACATCTGCCAAGAGTGGAGGAGGAAGTGTTTTTGATCCACCCTGGGAGTAGTTTGCTATAAAGTCCATCGTACTTCTGATTTTAAATAGCTCCTGGCGATCATACACCAACAGAGAATGAATGGTCTTTGGGACAGACAGCACACAGCACACAAACCAAACAAAGACTGTCAGGGTAAGACGGCGACCCAGAAACACCGGCGCCATCTTCGTTTGCACATTTAGTTTAGATAGAAGAGCAACTTTGACTGAAATAACCACTCGTTACAACCAATGTATGCAGCAAAGCATCTCATCTCCACTACAAATAGGAAAAAGAGACTACAATTTGCAAGAGCTCACCAAAATTGGACAGTTGAAGACTGGAAAAATGTTGCCTGGTCTGATGAGTCTCGATTTCTGTTGAGACATTCAGATGGTAGAGTCAGAATTTGGCGTAAACAGAATGAGAACATGGATCCATCATGCCTTGTTACCACTGTGCAGGCTGGTGGTGGTGGTGGTGTAATGGTGTGGGGAAGGTTTTCTTGGCACACTTTAGGCCCCTTAGTGCCAATTGGGCATCGTTTAAATGCCACGGCCTACCTGAGCATTGTTTCTGACCATGTCCATCCCTTTATCCCTGTATCCTCTGATGGCTACTTCCAGCAGGATAATGCACCATGTCACAAAGCTCGAATCATTTCAAATTGGTTTCTTGAACATGACAATGAGGTCACTGTACTAAAATGGAACCCACAGTCACCACATCTCAACCTAATAGAGCATCTTTGGGATGTGATGGAACGGGAGCTTCGTGCCCTGGATGTGCATCCCACAAATCTCCATCAACTGCAAGATGCTATCCTATCAATATGGGCCAACATTTCTAAAGATTGCTTTCAGCACCTTGTTGAATCAATGCCACGTAGAATTAAGGCAGTTCTGAAGGTGAAAGGGGGTCAAACACAGTATTAGTATGGTGTTCCTAATAATCCTTTAGTTGAGTGTATGTATGTATATATAAAACCATGATGTTATCGTCCCGCTTAGTTCAGTTCTCATATAATGGTGTCAATACAGGCAGATCAATAATATTATTGAATATTAAGTGTCCCCAGCTAAGCAAGCCAAAAACCAAAGGCAACAGTGGCTGGTGTACAGGTCATCAGAAAAGAGATGCCATGGCAAGCACTGCAGGCATGTAAATGTTTCTGATTAAAGATTATGAAGGGCACACAACAGGTTGATAAGCATCGATCCTAAAGTTCTGTTGGTTTGTTTAAAATTCAGGTGCGGAGGAACCACTTAATTCACTTTAAAAAGTCTAAAGTTTGGGTTCATGTGAGCATAATCTAACAGTGAACTTTTTGAACAATGAACATTTGATTTGAAGTGAAGTGAATTCTGGTCTCTTTGACGTTCAGAACAACACAAAGTGGGAACGGGCAAGAAAGCTTAATGAGGGTGCTCAACCAAAAAAAAAAAATGAAGGAAAATAAATATTTATTTCATGTTCTCACCACAGGTGATGTTTTGAGCCCAGTGGATCTTCATCAGTCTGAAACTGTCACCTGTGCCCAGACTGATGAAGAGCCACTGGGCTCAAACATGAAATGAATACTTTTCTATTTTTGGAGCTGTGGTGTGCCAACTTTTCCTACCTTTTACTCTTTGATATTCATGTTATTTCAAAATGTACCCCAGTTTGATTTCAGATAGATTGGGAATATTTTAAGTATATTTTGTGTCAGTAAATACTTCTGGTGGTATTCAAGGATTTTGATACTAACTAATCACATTACAAAACTCGTAGTTTTTGTCTTTTGACAAAATGTCTTTTCATTGTATAGCCTAATTATTTTGTCATCTGTCCTTTTTTTGTTATTTTTACTCTTATGGAATGGAATTTAAATTGTATGACAAAAATATTGGTCACAGACAATAATTATTAATGCATTAATATTGTAATAAAGTATGAAATATATCAACATGTTCATTTTGCAAATGTAAATCATAATATGTTGGTAAAACATTACAATAAGGTTTGATTTGTTAACAATAGTTAACTGCATTAATTAACATACCTCTAATGCATTTATTTATATTAGTTCATGTTAATTTCAAAATTTACTAATACATTTTTAAAATCAAACATCTAAATAATTGAATACACCTGAGCTAACTTGAACTAAACCTCAACAGTTGTATAATGTTAACAAAGATTAATAAATATTGTATTGAATATTGCTCATTGTTAGTTTATGTTAGTTAAAGGGATAGGTCGCCCAAAAATGAAAATCAGCCCATGATTTACTCACCCTCAAACCATCCTAGGTGTATATGACTTTCTTCTTTCAGACGAATACAATTGGAGTAATACATGTCCTGGCTCTTACAAGCTTTATAATGGCAATGAATGGCTGTTTCTGTTTTGAAGTCCATAAAAGTGCATCTATCCATCATAAAAGTGCTCCACACGGCTCCGGGGGTTAATAAAGGCTTTCTGAAGTGAAGCAATGTGTTTGTGTAAGAAAAATATCCATAATAACTAGCTTCTGGCCAAACTAACATACGGATTCCATTTAAGGGAAAGTGCAAGTCTTATGCGAGTAATGCGACATACTGCTGATATTTACACTATGCATGACGCACTACGCTACTTCCGACGTCACAAGTTGCCATAGCTGTCAATCCTCCCGTTTTTTCCGGGTTTCTCACGTATTTTAGCTTTTTTCCCGCTGTCTTCCCGTTTTAGTATTTTCCCGTAAAATATCCCGTATTTTTACGCTCTGATTGTGTTACGAACACGCAACTATCTGTGTCTGTGAAGTGGCTTGCACTTGGGTTGCTAGACCTCCAGTAAAGCAGGTGGAAGTATACAGAAGTATATGAAGAAGAAGAAGACAGTTGCAGTGGCAGGTGTGAGGAAGAGGGAAAAATTAGCGGGAAGTCTGAACTTCAAGGAGAGTAGAGTAGATGAGTGTGATGTGCGATGATGGATACGGCCAAAATCACAGAATTAACCACCAACTAAAACCGAGAACATTATGCCGATATTTGAGTAAATGGGAGACCATCTTTTCCTCTACCTGACAAGCAGCCATTAGGTCTAAATTATGCCTACTGCAAAATTTGTTGTTGTAATTTCAGTGTTGGTCATGGAGGGGAAAACGACTTTCGCAGCACGACAAATCACTGAAACACAAGCGCGTGAGTAAAGTAATGTTTGCTTTGTTCATAAATAAAGCACTTTAAACATATCCATTGGTCTGTCATTCTTTAATATATATTGTGTAGTTATAAACTCTTTAGACTGTTAGTGCTTTTTTTTAACTTTGTGGGTAAGAATCGTGTAAAAAAAATCCCTTATTTTGGGATGGATTCAGGGAAATCTCCCTTATTTTCAATGTTCAATGTTGACAGCTATGCAAGTTGTATAAGTTGCCCTTTAGGCGCAAATAGACTGCGGTTGGGCGTTAGCTAGAATTTTACTTTGTAACGTGTTAAATATGAATACGTTTCTTACACAAACCCTTTGCATCAGAAGGACTTTATTAACCCCCCGGAGCCGTGTGGAGCACTTTTTCATGGATAGGTGTACTTTTATGGACTTCAAAACAGAAAAAGCCATTCAATGCCATTAAAAAGCTTGGAAGGGCCAGGACATTTTTTAATATAACTCTGATTGTATTTGTTTGAAAGAAGAATGCCATTGTACATTGTACACCTAGGTTGACTTGAGGGTGAGTAAATCATGGGCTAATTTTCATTTTTGGGTGAACCTTTGGGGATACCTTTAATGCAATAATTAACGTTAAATAATGTGATTCGGTGATTAATCTCATAACGAGGCCATATGGGCTAATTAATTGTTGAGCTAATTAACCTTCTAGCAAATATCTTTGTTTTACCAGTGTTAATCTCCAGCAGCTCAGTCTCTGACATACTTTTTCAGCTCGTCGTTTTGTTTCTCCTACATTTTCATCAGTAAGTTAACAGGGAGAATGTTTTGAATTTGTTGCATGTACTATATTAAGACAACGCTCTACAATGAGAGGAATTACCTTCATCTTGTTCTCTGTAGGTCCTCCACGTGTAGCAGAGAAGATCGCTCACCGGCAGACCGGCAGAATCGGACGCACCATGAAACTTCAGTGTCCCGTGGAGGGCGATCCGCCACCCCTCATCATGTGGACCAAAGACGGACGAAACATCCACAGCGGTTGGATGCGCTTCAAGGTCCTTCAGCAAGCCCTGCGCATCAAAGAGGTGGAGGCAGAGGATGCTGGGACCTTCATTTGTAAAGCCACCAATGGCTTTGGCAGCGTCAACATTAACTACACCCTCATCGTCATCGGTAAGCATGTGTATCCTCTTTTTCACAAAACCTCTCAAGATAGCAGTTTATCTTGAGAACAATGGGTCTCATACAGTAATATTTGTGTGTTATTCCATATTTCATTCCATATTCCACAAAAATTCCACCTTAATGTGTACACAATATGAATTTGTTCTTAACCTTGTTCTAATGTTAATGCATTTGGAGTATTTTAAATTAGTGACAGTGTGCCAGAGGTTAGTCATTTGCATAAACGTAAATGTCTCCATATAAGGGCTTTTTGCACAGCCTTTCCTTTATAACTTTTCGTCACTCTCAGCAAACACGAGACTCTCTAAAGATGCGCTTTCACTTGAGGGCAGCAAGATCCTCACAATTAGTTAAAACAAAGTTCAAAGCATTTTTAGCCGTTTTTGCAGATCCTCGTGAACGGGAATCGTTTTGACAGTGCTGCGGGAAAAAAACAACAGGAAAAACGCTTCCGTTTTTAGTACATCGTTGTAGTGTAAACGTACCCTTAGTTCCCTTTCGTGGTCACTCCGAGTTACGTCGGATGACGACGAATGGGGTTTCGCTTATAACACCTATCGACTTCGAGTATCCAAAAAACGAGCCAATGACAAAGAAATGCCATGGGTCTGCGGAATTTGTATGACGTAACTCCGCCCCACCTCGTGGGTATAAAAGGAGGACGCCGGCAACATGCAGTTATGTTTTAAGAGTATCTCTTCACTCCACAGCCATTTCTGACTTCGCTCTACTAGACAAGCCATTCTCTCCGGTGTTGGTGTGACGGCGATCTGCAGCGAGTTCACATTGCCTGCTGATCTGTGCAGTGATCTGCCAGTGAGTGTGCTTCTCCCTGCTCGCTTCAACATCGCGGAGTTTTCTTCTCCTCTCATAAAAGAGCTTGCACGCGGCACGTCTTTTTAAAGACGGCTCGCCTGTGCATTTCTGGTTGCGGCAGATTGGTATCGGACTCTGATGGGCACGAGCGCTGTCTAGTGTGTTTGGGCTTTGATCATGCTTGAACAGCGCTCGTGGGTGATTCATGTTCTCTCTGTGGGAACATGATCATCGCGTTATTTAGGTTGAGACTCGGTGAACTCGCAAGAGTGAGAGTCCCCTCATCCACCCCCCGATCTTCGGCTGGTGGCCAGGGTGACCTGAGGGTGATGGTCTGGAACAAGGCGCTGACTCTGTGTCCGCGACCCCAGCCCCCCTCTTCAATGACGGTGCCCGCTAGCGATCAGGTGATTCCACGAGTCTACCTTCGGGTGGCCTGTGTGTTTTCATTTGAAGCTACAGAGGATGGTGCTATGTCTGTAGCAGCATCACTAGGTGGGCTTGATTCTTCTGGAAGTGATGACTCGTCACAGCTGCCACCTTCTGGTCTCAGCCCTCTCCAGCCCCGCCCCCCGCTAAACGCCGGGTTAAGCGGCACTTTTGAGATGGGCTGCTCAGAGATGGGACTCAGTTCTTTCCAGGAGTTGGTAGCAGGGCCACTCCTTTCCCCGGTGGAGGGCTGGGGAAGAATCCTTATTCAGAAAGAACTGACTCTTTCGTCTCTGAGCGAATTCAGGTTCAGTTCGCACGGTCTCCTCCCCGCTTCAGGGGAGTCCGCTTCACTATGGTCGGTGGCTAATCCCCTATCATGAGAGCGGAGGTTGCTACCCTACTGCCGAAGGGTACGATTGAGACTGTTCCTCCAGCCGAAATGAGGTCCGGGTTTTCGGCCCCTACCTCATTGTTCCGGAGAAATCTGGTGGGTTATGGCCAATCCTGGACCTACACATCTGAACTGCCCTTCACAGGCTGCCGTTCAAGATGCTCCTTGCCAAACGCATTCCGGATGTGTGCGGCCACAGGATTGGTTTGTAGCGATCGCCTAGGACGCCTACTTTTATGTCTCCGTTCTCCTTCGACTCAGACCATACCTTCGGTTTGCTGTCAGGACGCGCGCATATCAGTACGCTGTTCTCCCTTTCGGGCTAGCCCTGTCTCCTCGCGCCTTCTCAAAGGTTGTCGAGGCAGCCCTTGTTCCTCCATGGGAACACGGGGTTCGCATCCTGAACTATCTCGGCGACTGACTGTCCTAGCTCACTCTCGAGACCAGGTTTGCGAACACAGGGACCTTGTGCTCCGACACCTAGCTTGTCTGGGCCTTCGGGTCAACTGGGAGAAGAGCAAACTTTGCCCCGTGCAAAGGATCTCCTTTCTCGGTATGGACATCGACTCGGTCGCCATGTCCGCGCAGCTCACGAGCGAGCCTTTCAGAGGCTCCTGGGGCATATGGCATCTGCAGCCGTGGTAACGCCGCCCGGATTGCTTCATATGAGACCGCTTTAGCTTTGGCTTCCCGACCGAGTCCCGAGGTGGGCATGGCAACAAGGCATGCTCCGAGTATCAGTTTCTCCGACCTGCCGTCAGACCTTCACCCCGTGGTGTCCCCCTGGAACGAGTTTCCTGGCATGTTGTTGTCTCAACAGATGCCTCCACCACGGGCTGGGGCGCCATGTGCAATGGACATGCTGCCGCGGGCTCCTGGACAGGACCCCAGCGCCTATGGCATGTCAATTGCCTCGAGTTGCTGGCAGTACGCCTTGCCCTGAACCGCTTTCGGGCGTTGCTCAGGGGTCAACACGTACTAGTCCCGTCAGACAATACCGCCACTGTAGCGTACATCAACCATCAAGGTGGTATACGCTCCCGCCGTATGTCACAACTCACTCGCCACCTCCTCTTATGAAGTCAGAAGCATCTTCGAGCCATTTATATTCCCGGAGCCCTGAACTGTGCAGCCGGCAAGCTCTCACGGTTTCAGCCCCCCCCCCGGAGAATGGCGACTCCATCCCCAGTCGGTTCAGCTGATTTGGGACCAGTTCGGGGACGCACAGATAGATCTGTTTGCCTCTCACAACTCGACCCATTGCGACCTGTATTATTCCCTGACCGAGGGCACGCTCGGCACGGATGCACTGGCGCACAGCTGGCCGCGGGGCCGCAAATATGTGTTTCCCCCAGTGAGCCTTCTAGCGCAGGTCTTGCGCAAGGTCAAGGAGGACAAGGAGCAGGTCCTTCTGGTTGCGCCATACTGGCCCACCCGGACCTGGTTCTCCGAACTGGTGCTCCTCCTTGGCCAATCCCTCTGAGGAAGGACCTCCTTTCTCAGGGACGAGGCACCCTGTGGCACCCTCGTCCCGATCTTTGGAACCTCCACGTGTGGCTCCTGGACGGGACGAGGCAGGTTTGAGTACCCTACCACCAGCGGTGGTGGCTACCATCACTTCCGCTAGAGCGTCGTCCACGAGACACGCCTATGCGTTGAAGTGGAACCTCTTCGTCAACTGGTGCTCTTCTCGCCGAGAAGACCCCCAGAGGTGTTCGGTCGGTGTCGTGCTTTCCTTCCTTCAAGATGGGTTGGAGCGAAGGCTGTCTTCCTCCACCCTCAAAGTTTGTTGCCGCTATTGCAGCACACCATGACTTGGTAGAAGGTAAATCCTTAGGGAAGCACGACCTGATCGTCAGGTTCTTGAGAGGAGCGAGGAGACTGAATCCTCCTCATTCTCCTCTCGTTCCCTCTTGGGACCTCGCGGTGGTTCTAAATGCCTTGCAGAGTGCTCCCTTTGAGCCTCTGCAATCAGTGGAGCTTAAGTTCCTGTCAGTGAAGACAGCGCTCCTGGTTGCACTGGCCTCTGTCAAGAGGGTAGGGGACCTGCAAGCATTCTCCATTGATGAAGCGTGCCTGGAATTCGGGCCGGCTTACTCTCACGTGATCCTGAGACCCCGGCCTGGATATGTGCCCAAGGTTCCTACCACTCCCTTCTGGGACCAGGTGGTGAACCTGCAAGCGCTGCCCCTGAAGGAGGCAGACCCAGCCTTGGCACTGCTCTGTCCAGTACGCGCTCTTCGCGCCTATGTAGACAGAGCGCAGTGTTTCAGGACCTCTGACCAGCTCTTTGTCTGTTATGGTGGGAAGCTGAAGGGAAAGGCTCTCTCCAAGCAGAGGTTGTCCCACTGGATAGTGGACACCATTGCTTTGGCATACCAGCAGCAAGGTCGACCGTGCCCCCTTGGTGTGACTGCCCACTCCACCCGGAGTGTGGCATCCTCTTGGGCTCTAGCGTATGGCGCCTCGCTAATTGACATCTGCAGAGCTGCAGGCTGGGCGACACCTAACACATTCGCCAGATTCTACAATCTCCGAGTGGAGCCTGTGTCCTCTCATGTACTCGCTTCAACCATCTAGTACTGGACCCGCTCAGGTGTTTTCGCTTGCTCGCCATTCCTCTCCACGGACTGGATACGTGCGATATTTCCTCAGGTGAGCTTCTCCGCAAGCAGAGTTACGCCATGCAAATTCCGCAGACCCATGGCATTTCTTTGCCATCGGCTCGTTTTTGTATACTCAAAGTGGATAGGTGTTATAAGCGAAAACCCATTCGTCGTCATCCGACGTAACGTCTCCATTCCATACTCAGGGAACGAGGGTTACATACGTAACCGAGACGTTTTGTTTTGTTCTTTTCTTGTTTGCCTGGGTTCCCAATCCTTTTTTGTTTCTATAGATACTGATCATGGTCTATTTTTTTCCATAGTTACTGATTAGTTTTACCTGCATTTCATTTAGCTCCCGTTGGTTTGCCCTGTGTATTTATACCCTTATAAATGTAAGTGTATAAATACACAGGGCAAACAAAGGGAGCTAAATGAAACATATATGATGACATATATTTAAGATGAAATATCCATGTATACAATTTCATCTTAACATGATTATAAGGCCACCCAGAGAATGCGATTGTTTTTGGTTTCAGTTTTTTTTCAGTACAGTTATTTGTAAATTTAGAATTAACTTATTAAATTTATGAATGAATCATGATTTGTTCGGGAAAACGTTTGAATGCAGATTTCCCAAAGACACATTATCCCCTAATCTGAACTTTTTCAATATATTGTAGGCTTATCTGGCCGAAGTATTGACAGAGACAACAACCAGAAATGGCCTATAGTTGATCCAGCTTTTTTATTATTCCTTCCTCACAAAATAAAATATGATGTCTGTAGCCATGAAAGCAACTTTATTTGTTCAGTCAACTAGAAATGGCCAAATCAAAATGAGCACAAGGAGCCGTAAAATTCTTAATCCTCTACTCTCTCATCATTCTGGGTTTTCGATGGCCTTTTCTCAGACCTGTCATCCAGTAGATGGACCTTTGTTCTGCTGTGTGTAAAGTTTAGAGGGCTGAATGAGCGCGCTGGCCACTTGCCAAGTTAATCAGGGCTTAATTTGGCCGCGTTCCACATGGTGGATCCGACCACTTACGTGAGGAGGGGCTCTGGGCCGGTCTTGTGATCTCACCAACCCCTTACTGACTTTCTGAGGACATGAACCCTGCTCCAAGTACATTCATCAGAGATTGTACACCGTCGGAATGGCAAATCACCAGGACCTTCTGCATGTAGTCACCTTAAACTTGAAGGATGATAATGTTAACCAGTGGGGTAATTTGGGACTGCAAAAGCATCCATCTAAAGTAATGCCAAGTCTAAATGGAGGCCCTGGTGGAGTGCCTCTTTCAGGGGGAGTTTTATATTAGCTGGACTAAGTTAATGATCCTTTTATTTGCCTCTTAGATGAGCCCTATGTAATGCAAGACAATGGAGCTTAATTACAGGAATTGAGAACATCCCCAGCAGTGAATGGGCTGTTTGTTTTGTAGCGTACAGTGGGTCATTAGTAATCTTGACCCCTATATGTACATCTTTTAGAGTAACGGCTTCATAAACCTGCTGTATCCCCGTCGCCTTACTGATAACTGGGCGTAGAAAATCATTTTCCTTTGCCCTGTTAATTATTGCATTTTCCTGCTATAGGGCGTTGTATAATGTTTGTCAAAGTGTGCGTGCTAATTTATAATCTCCTGTGATTTTAATATCTGACTGATATATAAGAAACAGACAAAGTGAAGCTGATTCTAAATCAAGTCAAGACCCATTTCACAATGAGTGACACAACAAAATGATGACAAAAACAAACAAAAAACAAATTGTTTGTCAGCCTTGTCAATGAAAGTAAAATTTACTTTGGGCATCCATATAATTTGATCCATAAAATGTATTGGATATATTGCTACTCTCCTGAAAATTAAACAGTGGAAATTATAGAAGTGTGATAGGAATGTATCATAGGATAATTATAGTCAAGTCAAGTGTATTTATAAAGGGCTTTTCACAATATAAATTGCATCAAAGCAGCTTCACAGTATCAATCAAATAACATAACAATGTTTGTTTCTTAGTGGAAAAAACATCCACGTTTGGTAGGGCTGATCAATGGTATTAATGCTTGGTTAATTAATTTGAATATCCCCAACTGAGCAAGCTAAAGGCAACAGTGGCAAGGAACCGAAAAACTCCATCAAGTGACCTACTGGTGTCCTAAAAGTCCATCAGGTGACTTAATGGAGAGAAAAAAAAAACCTTGGGAGAACCCAGGCTCAGTCGGGGGCCAGTTCTCATCTGGCATTTATGAACTGGAGGCCGGATTTACAGTAACTGTAATTTGATACAGAATTTTGTTTTATTTTATCACTTCGGGGTGGGTACGCGAACCGTAATCACAACGTTTTATCTGTAGAGTGGGAAAGGGATCCTCCATAGGGAGAGGCAAGTTGGCACTTCAGCACTGCATTGTCATCGGGTCCAGGCAAAGCTCCTAGTCAGATCTGGATACGGCCTGGATCCGGCAGGCTGCGGGAAAACCTCGGGATAAACAAAGACACTAAAATTAGCATAGATGCCATTCTTCTTATGATGTAACGAGTACATCAGGATTTAAGAGAAGTGTTCCCAGTTCCGGCTGACCTAATCTATGCAGCCTAACATTGAATTATAGAAGTCTATAATGTATTATGTGTATGCTAGGTCAAAGAGATGTGTCTTTAATCGAGCTTTGAACCGACAGAGTGTGTCTGCTTCCCGGACAATGGTAGGAAGACTGTTCCAAAGTTTTGGTGCTAAATAGGAAAAGGATCGACCGCCAGCTGTCGATTTTGATATTCTAGGTATTATCAACTGGCCCGAATTTTGAGATCGCAATAGACGTGAAGGACTATAATGCGTTAAGAGCTCGCTCAAGTACTGCGGAGCTAAACCATTTAGTGCTTTGTAAGCAATCAACAATATTTTTAAATTTATAAGATGTTTAATAGGCAGCCAATGCAGTGTTGACAGAACCGGGCTAATATGGTCGTATTTCCTGGTTCTAGTAAGCTGCTGCGTTTTGGACCAGCTGTAGTTTATTTATTAAGCGTGCTAGTGCAATTCCACTAATGCCACATAGTTTTCTAGTCTATTTAAAAGAATGTTCTGGTCAATTGTGTCAAATGCAGCACTAAGATCAAGTAACACTAATAGAGAGTGTTGGACGATTGGATGATAAAAGTAAATCATTTGTAACTCTAGTAATAGTAATAATTGCTTGTTTTTAACTAAATAAAAATAATATTAAAGGTTTACTATGTAACTTTTCACCACTAGAGGTAATTTATTCAAAACAATGGCATAGCTTGATGGCGGCTTGATTTCTCGGAATCATGGGATCGTTGTCTCCACCTGTACAGCCGGTGTATAATATGATGTGACTCGCGCAGAAATCATATTCATGGATGTAATGAAGTAATGTATTAAAGATTTATTAACGTTACTAGCCGTTGGAGCGGAACGAGGAGCGTTTGGAGCGATTGCTAATAAGAGAAGAGCGCAACACACGTCTCGAGAGCGGTGGAGCTTTTATCATACCGCAGACACTGCTTCCGCTCCTTCCGGTCATGCATATGTGGGGAAATGCAGCACTGTTTTATCATATTAGATACATTTTAGTGTGTTGAAAGTTGTTTTAATGCTACTCTGTGCGTTCTCTCGGCAGACACTTGTTGCCCACTGCAGTGAGCTAAATCGATATTAGGCATGGTAAAACGGTACTCTCGGTAAATCAAGAAAACGAGATTTAAACAAAAAGACTAAACGTGTTGAGCTGTATAACAATTAGTTTTTTGTCAATGAAGGTATCCCAACAGTTGCTCACCTTTTTAATAAAACACATAATATATTAAAGAGTCTTTGGTGTTTCCATGGTTTCTACAAAATAAAACCAGAAATCGATGGTATCGCGTGTATGATGTCATTGACAGGTGACGTATGGACGTGGCCAGAGACTATTTATATAGAGACAAGCCACTTAATCAATCCTCAATACAACTATATAGGGAAAACCCGTAACGCCAAAGATGGCGGTTGTATGCACATGTCCCGCCCCTCCCGCTGGAAAGCCAATCGTCTGCTTTTAACAGTCAAGCCGGGAAACATTTAAGCCTATCGGCTGGTTCCACTGACGCATGCGCACAGTTGAGGTTTGCGACAGTGGAAAAGATGTTACTGTTTGAAAAGGTGGCAGATTTGATATGCAGTGTATGTGTTTGTTGTGTAAATATCAGACATCCCAAGTGCCTACCGCATATTGATAGCGGCTCCCTGATGCCCGCAAATTTGTTAAAATCTCCCAGAATCTAGAGCGAGCGAGCGAGAGCTCACACATACTGTGTTTCAAACCGTGCCGCGCGCGCGTCAGAGAGGGAGAGAACCCTTGCGCATGCGTAGTGAAGTATAACCTGTGGGGAAAAAGGCATTTTAAACCTTATTTCTGGGCAAAGTCATCAAATTTTTTCAGCGATTTTTATCATATTTTACTGCTGTTTCTATACATGCAGTTTTTATGTCCCGGTGACCAGTGAAAGTGCAGTTCTGACTCTCTGCCCATTCATTTAGATAGGAACCTGGTCTTGTTAGTCCGAAATAGCTGCCCGGAGGCGTTGCCAAGATGGCGGCCGAGTGGCATTACTTGCCTAAAAGGACTTTGACGTGGCCCGTGTCCTGGTTAAATCTGCTTATTTCTCTGTATTTAAACATTCTTAGAAACATTTGGGATAATGTAAATCACAAATCAACAAGATATATATCATTGTTCTTGTGGTTTTTGGATATTTTGATTCAAAAATCTTAAATAGTGTGCCTTTTAATACACTTTTTTTTTTTAGATAAGGCCTGGTGAGTATTGAATGTGCTTGACATTTTGTTTGGTAGGGCTTATATGGGCGACCCAAATTACACTGTCTCTCCACCGGACGTGACAAAGCGACCGTTGTAAATCGGTGGAGACAGCATCACTGATTATAATGGGTTCGCATTCGAGGGAACTCAAACTTTATCGAATGACACTTTGGGGGAAACGCCCTTAGCGTAGCGGCTCTGAAGCATGAATGAAACTAAGCCAATCTTGATTGGTGTTGCGTCATGACGTAATGTGTGACTGCATACACGGAAGCTACAAAGAGACGCCGGCACACAACACAGGTAGCTTCTGCGATGAAGCAAGTCACTCCCAGGCAGGGGAAGGCGTGGCGAAGGGACGCAGTTCTCGTTCCCTTTCTCAGGGAACAAGGGTTACAGTCATAACCCGTGACGTTCCCTTTCGAGGGAACTCGAACTGCGTCGAATGACACTTTGGGGGAACAAGTACCCACTATGCCACAACGAGCCCTGCCTGTCCTAGTGTGAAGCTGCTCACAGGCACACTTAGGACGAGAGCACAAGAGTGCCAGGTGTAGATGGAATGTCCAGACTATAAAACCTAATAAAGGTGTGAGGAGTGGCCCATCCTGCTGCATCGCAGACTTCCTGGATTGGGGCCCCTGAGAGGAGGGCTCTAGAGGACGCCATGCCTCTGGTTGAATGAGCCCTCACGGCCAAAGGTGAAGGCAAACTGCGCACCTGGTAGGCCATGGATATAGCTTGGACAATCCAGTTGCTGATGGTCTGCTTGGAAGCGGGAAGCCCTTTCTTGGGCGACCCGAAACTCATCAGCTACTGGTCTGACTTCCGCCATGAAGAGGACCTCTACTGGATAAATAATTTAAGAGCTCTGACAGGGCAGAGTAGATGAAGTCTCTCCTCATCCGCTGTCACGTGAGGTGGAGGATGAAAAGCCTGCAGAACCATAGGCCGTGCCTCATTAGATGGCACCTTACGCAAGTAGCCCAGCCTGGTATTTAAGATGGCTTTAAGTGTCATTCGACGCAGTTCTCATTCCCTTTCTCAGGGAATAAGGTTACAGTCGCAACCCGAGACGTTTTATTCGCTTTTGTTGCATCACATCGCGCAGCTCGCATCTGGTGTAGACACTTGTTAGACATAAAAGTTTTTTGTGTTGTTGTTTTAATTGAAGCATGTCTAAGATTCACACTCAAAAGCGTTGTGGGGATTGCGGTTTGCGTACCTAACCCGAAGTGATAAAATTAAATAAAATTCTGTATCAAATTTATAGGCAAGACGAGTAGTTTGTTTAGGCATGATTTGTAGAATACATTTTTAATGCGCATGTGAACGCCATCAGCGTTTATCACAGGTTCGCGTTTAAAGTCTGTTCAGAGAGATCGGTGTTGTCTTAGCTGCCCCTTATTTAATAAAAAATGATAATTTCAACGGAGGTGAATCAATCAAAACTAACTTTAACAACTTTAGCTGGAAAATAACATTATTCAAGAACCGCTATGAAGCCAAAACAGTCTCTGTTACCTTAAATTATATGTTTACCTCTGTAAAGCTGCTTTGAAACAATCTACATTGTTAAAAGCGCTATATAAATGAAGATGACTTGACTTGAGGGATTTCACTACAATATGTCTAATCATAAATGCTTTTAAAAAACAGCAAAATGTCGAAAATTGACACTCTCAATGCAAGCTGTCTAACAAACCAATTAAATCTGCAAATGTAAAATGTTGGCTGGTTATCAAAGATATTTTAGAAAGGAAAATAAATAATAAATTAATATAACATGAAATCCAGTTAAAAAAACGAGTATGAAACATGCGAAGAGAATCGAAGCAGGCAATATGAGAATACGAAAACAAGCGTGTATAAAAAGTCTTCTCATAACTAAGCATGAATGAGAAGTTTCTTTGCAGCTGAAGGCAATAAGCGAATCCCTGAACCTGGGGTGGGTATGGAGGGGGGGAGGCAGGGGCAGCTGCCAAGATGACCTCAGTTGAGCAGCTGCACCCACTGTGTTGGGACGCCAAAGATGTGCCAGGACGGCTTTGATGCACTGCAACCGTCTCCGCCATGCCGTTTAGTCAGGGCCCTTGAACTTGGACTTGTTTGTTAATCCTTCTGCTGGCACATCCCACCCTCAACGTAACTCAAGTCGTGAAAGGGGACGTCGCAGTGTAGTTTGATAGGTGTTACGTTGTTTAGTAGTGCCTCGGAGAGCCGAGATTTTTACAAATAAAGATATTAAATATCGAAAACATCTTTGTCATGATTCTATGAAATTTCAACACTATGTGAGGTTTTACAGACATCTCTGGGCTGGTATTGTATTTAGAATAAAGCATTTTTATATTTGTAGATGTCAGATTGTTACATGATTTGCTTTGGCTTTTAGAGGAAATTCCCCTTGTGGAATAGTTTTATGAGATGTCATAACATCCACGTTATGCTCTTTATATGGTGTTCCATGTGGTAAAATAAAGCGACATCCATGTTTCCTTCAGTGGAGTGAGAACCATGAATGTGAGGATTTAAAGTAATCTATTCATTTCCCAAGATGTGGTTTCAATAATTAGTCCAGGCCATCTGAACCCTTGTTTATTATTCTATATGCACTTTTGAATTCAGTGATGAATATTGACACCTTTTTCTTATTATGGCTGCTTCTTCACACCCCGTCAACTCCTCTATCGCAGACCGTGTTTCATTTATATAAATATTTTCACAGTTTTCCTTTCCATCGTTATTATATTTCATGGCACTAAAACACATGTCTGCACAGAAGCAAGAACTTCATTATACCACGATCTGTAAGAAAAAAAGAAGACATTCCTGACTTTTTCTTGCGCTCTTGAACTGATTTTTTTTTTTTTTTTACATTCTCTTGGTTAGGTTTCCTTTGCCCCTTTTTCACTCCATTTGAAACCTCGATTTCAGGACAACATCAACTCGCAAGACAATTTTTTTTAAATCCTTTTCTGTTAGTCAATGGATCTAATCCTTCAAATGCCCATGTGGCATGTGTACGCAAAGCATGTCAACATCAGATCCTTCCATGTGTCAAATGCATTTCCACTTTGCATCAAAACCAATAGTTTTGGAGTTGGACCTGTGATGTATTGGTTACATGTTGAGTCATGTTGCTCATTAGGAATACTCAGGTTTGAATCCAGCTTGCAACATTTCAGATCCCATTTCCTTCATGTACCCATCAATTTCTGTCCTATCTGTCCTGTGCCAAAAGAAGTAGAAAATAAATTAAAAAATTGATTTAGTATTAAAATTTTTTATTTGTAGTTGTAGTTAAGGTTTGAAATTATTTTAAAAAGCACACGATTTCATAGAACCATTTTAGGTTCCCCAAAAAACCTTTCAGTGAACCATTTTTTCTAAGAGGAAAGAACTTTATTATAATTATTACACGGCTCTGTGGAATACTTGATTCTGATTGGTCAATCGCACCATCCAGCAGTATGTTATCCCCCGATTATCACCTAAATTTTGCTATTGGTGAGCAAATAAAATATTAACTCAAATCAATATATTTTTTTACAGTTATTTAATTATGTCATCTGGGTATCGCGAGCTCAATCTACTGTTTCAAACAAACGCAGCCACTGCCATTTTGCGACGATTGTTTTGTACACTGTAATGGATTATAAGATAAGATAACAAACAGGTATGATTTTAAAACCCTTTCATCTCCAAACAATACATCTTATACCCATAATTATTTATGTGGTGAAATGCTGTGTAATAAGTGACTGTAATTGTCTGCCTTAATTGTCTGTCTAGTTTGAACTTGCCACTTGCTAGCAACTTGTCTGCTAGCAACTGGAAGCTTTGCGTTTAAAGAGCTAATCAAATATTTAGACTCAGATCAATATTTCATATCTAATTATTTACTTATCTGGCAAGTAGCCGTGTAATAAGTGGAATTATGTACATCCAGCCTGTTGTTATTGCAGAATAAACCCCTTCAGGCTGATGCAAGATCACCCTGTCTCCCCCCTCTGATAGTGGCCGGGGGCGTGGTCAACACGGACAAATAAAGGACGGTCTTAAATAAAGGCCGGGGGAAAATCAGTGTACACTTAAAGACGGATGCGCTCAGCGCTTGTCATATATCACAACTATTCAGTGCTTTTAACCACATAATGTTTATTTTAGGTTTCAGACATTTAAATACATATGATTTACAGCAAAACAATACATTTATAGTTTGTAAAATACACAATGGTGTCTATGGAAGCAGCAATAACAATTTAAATATATTTGCCGACGTGTTTTATTCATATCAGATACACAGTGTAAGGAACTATAAAGTTTACTCTATTCTTCTCCCAGTTCACCGGCCACTTACTTTCATGCATTTCGGGAGAAACTGAAGAATTGACGTGCTGTAATAAATCCAACAGACAGGAATGTCTGAACTGCGGTGCCCATCTCACATTACAGAGAAGATAATTTATAAAGGGTTTTAAACGACAAAACAAACTCACTTACATGTATTTGAGAGTCAGAATAGAAGATAGTTCATATTTAGAAATAAAAGCGCTACATCTGTCATACAGGGCTATTTTGGCTGTAGTGAACACATGCCAAGCATGACGCGTCACCATGGAAACATGGCTGGCGGGCGGGGATCGCGAATTAGAAATAAAGGCCTGCCTCTTAAAAGCCTGCTTCAAATAAAAGCCTGCTACCATTTGCAGTTCAGGTAAATAAAGGCCCCGGCTTTTATTTGAGGAATTACGGTATATGGAGATGGTTTGGGCGTGTATTATGCAAATGACTAACCTAGTCCACTCAGCCGCTCATTTAGAATACTTCAAATTCACTAACATCAGAACGATGTTGAGAACAAATTCGTGTGCATATGAGTGTGAATTAGGCTGAGATTTTTCGTGAGAAGTTCTCCTGTGCATACAAATACAAATAATCCATGCAATTATTAGTGAATGAGACCCATTGTGCTGCTATTCCAACATCTAACATCTTCATCTCAGCCCTTGTATCCTAACATCAGGTCGAGTCATTAGTTATCCGGGAGCTTTTGCGTAGTAGAACAGCATGTGTAGTCTGTTTCTGTCCTGTGTGGCTCAGTGATCAAATGTCCCTGTGAGGACAGAAGACCTGTGTTGATAGGGCTCATTAGTGGCTTTGCCCTTCTTCAAACCAGATGGCAAAGACATTACTGTCCATCTATCATGGGCCGCTTTGGCTTTAAGCAGCTCTCTCTTCTTACCAAATCCAAGCATGTTCCCAGTCCGCTAGGCCTGCTATGTTTCTTTTTACTCCCTGTATGCCTACGCCTACAAATTTCACTGCCATCTCCTCTCCTTATTTATTAGCTTTTTTGTTAACATTTGTATTGTTGCACCAGATGCATCACTGGCAAAGATTATGATAAGAAAGCTGGCTTTCAGAGCATCCAGCGGAAGCAAGGCGTGATGGAGGGGAAAAAGACAGATTGAAAGAGCAGATTTCATATTTTGTTTCAGTTCTCTGTTCCCAGTTGTTGTGTTTGTTGGCCCTCACCTGCATAAACTGACTATTGCTAGAAAAACAAGATCAAGATTAGATTTACCGTCCCTTTGTGATGACAGTGCAGACATGATTGTGGAATTGAGACATGTAGGAAGCTGCTAGGAAGTGCCTCGTGATTTATAGCGATTTGTGGAGTTTGCTCGGGCCGTTGAAGCTGCCGTTCAGCCAACATCTGGTAATGATCGCGGTGAAGGAAAACTGGAGCTTGAGATATCTACTGATCTCTATGCAGGCTTTCCCTCTGGACTTCAAGAGGCCCTATCACGGCAAACTAGCATTGGGTGCTTGAAGCTCTACTGATCTTTCTGAAACCGTACTTACGAAACATCACGAGTAACACTCACTTCTTTGTTCAGTTTTGTCTGAACTCTACTCTTTATGCACTTTTGTCTATTAGATTAAATTGAGTTGTTTGTTAAAAATCTTGAGGATACATGCAGATGAGTTCTGAGTGTTGCATGTTTTGTCTGTGGGTTTAGGCTTCGTTCCATTCAAGGTCAGATCTGGATATCTCAGTCTTCCGACCATGAAACGCTCTGTTGTCTGAAGCATGGCATTGTACAGAATACAAATGAAAGACATGAATAAACAAGACAAAAATGCTGACATTTATTTTGCTGGTGTTTTTTTTAAATAATTTTCCGTTACTCTGATGGCATTCGTGTGACATCATGTACCTGCATCTCGGCAAAGTTGAACATTTCCACTTGAGTTTCCAAGTTACACAACCTAACTTCAGTGACATTTTATTGCAGTTTTCCTGTAAATTCCAGAAGTTGAAAATTGACTTTCCAAGTTCAATACTGAATGATTATTCATTTATTCCTGGTATTTTTGCTTTTTCTGTAGTATATATTATTAACAGAAAACTATTGGAAACAACTATCTGAATATAGAAAATGGGTAATGAATGACCTTCTCATTCCATAAAGCTTTACCGGAATTAATGTAATCAATCTGATAAGTATTTTTAATATGATTTCTTTTCAGAGGATGCCAGTATGTTTAATATGCTTAAAGTTCCTTTACCTGTAACTAATATTGGTTTGATAGCTAGCTTGGTGATATAGTACTTCAAAGAAGGAGGAAGGGGGTTTAATCGGAATAAGGAGTGTAAGTGGAGAGATATACATGGAAAGATGGAGCGATCCTGCCTCATATTATGTGGTTTTTAGACCAGAGATTCCCAAACGTTTTTTTTGTCAGCTGAACTCAGTAGCCATAAAATATTTACTTAAAGTACCCCCTGATATTTTGTTAATATTTCAATAATTTAACGTCACATTTGCATGTTGGCGGTTCTCTAATGTTGGTTAATAGTCACATATCATGCAGGTAAACAAATAAAATATTTAATCTATTTTAGTATTATTAGTTTTATTCTTACTCTGTAGCTGGACTATAAAGTGGGCTCAACTCCTTTTAGCTGTAATAGTGTGTGATAGAGTCCACATTAGATTCACACTTGTGTTTTGGAACCCAAAATAAACAATAATAATTATAATAAAAATTATTATTATTATTTTAACTCTAATTATAAAAATTAAGACAGAAATATATTATTCTTGCAATTTAATGTGAAAAAATATATATATATTTGATAATTATAAAACATTTGTATTTTACACTACATGTTACAATACTAATATGTTATGTTTCCAAATGCACATTAAACTCACAGCACATGCGGAGATGGAGTTTGCTGCATTTATTGTGAATTGAGCCACTGAAAACACTGAACACACAGCCAGAGCAGCTGCCGATTAATGAACACTGTGCTGCGAATCGGACAATACAGTTATTTAATAGCAGCCTTTGATTTGATAATCGTATGCTCTATTGCGATTATCATTTATTTTCATTTTAGATTTGATATAATTCATTATTAATTTTTCATATACTCACAAACCCCTTTTGGCAAACCCTGTTCAAGACTATATTAGAAACTTGGCGGATTTTTCTTGTACTCCGCTTAGCCTCAATAGTTATGTCACATGACTATGGCCTCTACACACCATGACCCGTCCAAGTGACATGCATGCCAAAACCAGGTGGATCAGGCCCTTAGAGGAGCAACTGGTGTGGAGTTGGAGCCACACATGCCCTTATACGTCCTCCAGGTTTTGCCCAACGCTGTTACTTCCAGATGAAAAACAGGCTTTGTTGTAATGGCAGTCATGGTTCAAAGGAGAGAGAGAACGAGAAATAGTTGCTTATGAAAGCATGGAGAAAAAGAAAAATCTGGCTGACGTTCACATTTCAAGTCTATGAATTTACAACGATGATAGTGATTGAGTTACAGTTGTTTTTATCCTTACAATGTGGCACAAAACATATTTTTCTTTGATCTTGGTTTTTAGGATGTGTTTATCATAACCAAACATTAGTGACCTTTCAAATATCCCAAAAAAAGCAGAGGAAGAGATTATCTTTAATTTGCCCTCAAAAGAACCTCATTCAAAACACAGCTACATTCTTATCTACAATAATTGGCCTTGCGTCAACATTTCATTCAAGGTGAGTTTAGATAAATTCGATGAACCCACAAATCTCTTTATAGTCAATGCAGCACCGGATCCTCCCCTTTCTCATTGTTTTTAAGCGACTCCTCCGGAAATAGGGCTCAGGAAATGAAGACGGCATTTTAAACACACGATTATGAAAACATGCCGCCTGTCCCGTTACAGGTGGGGGTGAGCTTGGGTTTCAAAGGCACTGGTGGAGGGAAACACTCCAAGAGCCGGAAAAGGAAAAACACAAACAAAACTTTGAAGCAGCCAGGCCGCTTGAATGCACGAGGCCTTGGATCACGTTTCACGCCCCCTGTTAATGAAGGTCCCAAGAAGGCGGGTGAGTCTCCTTCCAGCCTGCACTGGCGTTCTGCATCGCTTCACCTTCTGTGGAAGACAGACACCAGAAAGAGAAGAAAGAGGAGGCGCATTCCAATCTGCAGGGTTGAGCATTCATGAGACGTGCCTCAGATAGGTGTGCCAGATACTATTCACGTAGGAGAGAGAGAGAGATGATGGACTCCAAGGATTCATAGATGAGGAATCTCTGATGAAGAGGAACGCTTGGTGAAGAATAAATCATGATGAGTAAAATTAGTTTGATACATTTTGACAATTCAAAAACATGCTGAATGTATAGTTCTCAAATGATTCAGTACTAAATAACAGTGCCAGGCCAATTCAGGCGGCCTCAATTACAGAACTTAAAGGCACAATATGTAATTTTCGTTAGAGGTTGCTTATACAAAACAAAGGTGAGCGTGGGTTCATGGGAGTTGTTGTCTTCACCTTCTCAGCCAATGGAAAGGAATCCAACGGACTCAGGCAAAAATCATGTTCATGGATGAGCTAATGTATTAAATTTCAACGAGGCCGCTGGAGCGATGCTAATGATAGACACCTGCTAATACCAGCCCAGACTCGTTCGAAAACGTAGTGTACCTGTGGCAACATTTTTGCAAAATGCAAAATACGTTACATCGTGCACGTTTCGTGACAATTAATAAAATGTCCATTGAGTGGCGCTAAAAGTGTGTTTAGTTTTTTACCTTAACAGATGAACGTGAATATGTCAACGTTTAATTGCGTCGGAGTCTGTACATATCACTCCAGTTCTGAATTGAAATGTTCGGTGAGTGGCGCTAAAAGCTTAATGCTCCATCACATTTTAAAATAACGTACACCTTAATTAAACCCTAAACCTTCCAGATAGTGTTAACAAAAACAAATGTGACATAAAAACATAATCGTAACCATGGCATTTTAGCTTGTTTTTGAACTTTGAGCTCGCGTATATTGTGACTCGTCTTTCTTAGGATTCGTACCCGAGCTCACCGCATGAAGATATGGAGCTGGTTAAGTGATGCAAACTACAAAATATATAATAGTCTACAAATCATGTACAACGGTAAAAGGTGTTTTGAGGTCATTACATAATTGTGCAAGGAGCCTCGTGAAAACTTTATTAAGTCTTTATTAATCCATAATCTGCATAATTGTGTGTGAAAACGATTAAAAGTGTTTGCTGTTTTACTGCCTCTAGTGTTCATTTCTTTTAGAAACTGCAGTATGTACGTATTGGTACGTATTTTGCGTTTTTCAAAAATGTTGCCACAGGAACGTTTTTCCATTGAGCCTGTGTTGGCTAATACACAGCGGTTTGGAGGCCAGCAGAGCTTTTATTATGCACTGGAGTCGGCCATTCCCGCTTTTTTCGTTGCGTATGTGGGGTAATGCACCACTGTTTTACATGGTTAAAATAAAAATAATCATACTTAATTCATTTGATTGTTTTGAAAGTTATGTTTTAACATTACTCTGTGCGTTCGCTCGTGGCTGGTATGCGAGACTTGTTGCTGTAATCTAGATCGATATTAGAATAACATATTAATAAAAATACTTGTGTTGCTAAATGACTTGCAATTAATTTTAAAATATATTGTATGATGGAGAAAGCTCTCTCTGATTATGCTATGTTAGCCACTTGACAAAATTGTCTCTGAGGCATGGTAAAAACATAGTACTCGTGGTAAATCAAGAAAACAAGTGATTCAAACAATAATATTAACCGTGTTGAGCTGTTCAACAATGATTAGTTTTCTGTCAATAAAGGTCTCCAAACAGTTGCTCACCTGGCTAATAAAACACATAATATATTAAAGTGTCTATGGTGTTTCAATGGTTTCCACGAATGTAATAATGGAAATCAAGCGAAACGCGGATGTGATGTGATTGACAGGCGACGCACGGACATGGCCCGTGTCCTGGTCTTCTCTTGTTTTAAACACTGTAGGAAATGTTTGGAATAATGTAAGTACAACAAAATATATAACATTGTTCTAGTGATTTTTGGATAGTCTAAAAATCGTAGATATTGTGCCTTTAATATTTGATTATGATGACTATAATAATACTGTGCGTGTTACATAGGCCCTCGCAAAATTTAAATACTGCAAAATTTTGGGTTCTGATTTCTGCATTATTGATTTGAGTAAAGAAGGGTTATTATAGTTGAGTAAAATAAAACAAAAAAGTTACAAAAAAATGATTACATCAACTTGAATTAAAAATAACACTTATAATAAAATAAATATTAACAAATATACTATAAAAATGTAAATTTTTATTTCAGCTTGTTTCTCATTTTTTTCTTTTTTCTTTCATTTTTCTCTTGTTTCAAACATTTCTCATTTTTGTTTAGTTTCACTAAAGACTAAAACTTAATCAAAACTATGTACATATTTAACTTCAACTAAAATTAATACATAAAATATAAAAATAAAAACGAATTCAAAATATTAACAAAAACTAATAGGACATCAGTGATACTAAAATAACACTGGAATAAAGTAAGTTATTTATTGTGGTTTTCTCCCCAGTTGTAATTTATTACAGAATATTTAGAGAATATACCAAGCAACTCATGAAGATTATTTGTTCATTTATATGAAGTTGATTCTGTGACTCGGCTTGATTTAAATATGGTAATTATTACCATTTTTTTTAATCTTCTTTTAAGTGTATTTATATAGCGCTTTTCACAATATAAATTGCATCAAAGCAGCTTCACAGTATCAATCAAATAACATAACAATGTTTGTTTCTTAGTGGAAAAAACATCCACGTTTGGTAGGGCTGATCAATGGTATTAATGCTTGATTAATTAATTTGAATATCCCCAACTGAGCAAGCCAAAGGCAACAGTGGCAAGGAACCGAAAAAACTCCATCAAGTGACCTACTGGTGTCCTAAAACTCCATCAGGTGACCTAAAAAAAAAGAAAAAAAAAACCTTGGGAGAACCCAGGCTCAGTCGGGGGCCAGTTCTCCTCTGGCGTTTATGAACTAGAGGCCGGATTTACAGTAACTGTAATTTGATACAGAATTTTGTTTTATTTTATCACTTCGGGGTGGGTACGCGAACCGTAATCACAACGTTTTATCTGTAGAGTGGGAAAGGGATCCTCCATAGGGAGAGGCTAGTTTGCACTTCAGCACTGCTTTGTCATCGGGTCCAGGCAAAGCTCCTAGTCAGATCTGGATACGGCCTGGATCCGGTAGGCTGCGCGAAAACCTCGGGATAAACAAAGACACTAAAATTAGCGTATATGCCATTTTTCTTATGATGATGTAACGAGTACATCAGGATTTAAGGGAAGTGTTCCCAGTTCCGGCTGACCTAATCTATGCAGCCTAACATTGAATTATAGAAGTCTATAATATATTATGTGTATGCTAGGTCAAAGAGATGTGTTTTTAGTCTAGTTTTGAACTGACAGAGTGTGTCTGCTTCCCGGACAATGGTAGGAAGACTGTTCCAAAGTTTTGGTGCTAAATAGGAAAAGGATCTACCGCCAGCAGTCGATTTTGATATTCTAGGTATTATCAACTGGCCCGAATTTTGAGATCGCAATAGACGTGAAGTACTATAATGCGTTAAGAGCTCGCTCAAGTACTGCGGAGCTAAACCATTTAGTGCTTTGTTAGTAATCAACAATATTTTAAAATTTATAAGATGTTTAATCGGCAGCCAATGCAGTGTTGACCGAACCGGGCTAATATGGTCATATTTCCTGGTTCTAGTAAGAACTCGAGCTGCAGCGTTTTGGACCAGCTGTAGTTTATTTATTAAGCGTGCAGGGCAACCACCCTGTAGAGCATTACAATAATCAAGTCTTGATGTTATGAAAGCATGAACTAATTGTTTCGCATTTGTTAATGAGAGCATATGTCGTAATTTAGATATATTTTTAAGATGGAAAAATGCGGTTTTACAGATACTAGACACGTGACTTTCAAATGAAAGATTGTTATCAAAGAGCACACCCAGGTTCCTAAGCCACGACGAAGACTTAATAGAGCAGCCATCAAGTGTTAGACAGTATTCTAGGTTATTACGTGTGGAAGTTTTTTGTCCAATAATTAGAATCTCTGTTTTTTCAGAGTTTAGTAGTAGGAAATTACTAGTCATCCAATTTTTTAAATCAGCTATGCATTCCGTTAATTTTGTGAATTGGTAAGTTTCGTTAGGTTTTGAAGAAATATACAGCTGAGTATCATCGGCATAACAGTGAAAGCTAATTCTAATTTTCTAGTCTATTTAAAAGAATATTGTGGTCAATTGTGTCAAATGCAGCACTAAGATCAAGTAACACTAATAAAGAGATACAACCACGATCGGATGATAAAAGTAAATCATTTGTAACTCTAATGAGAGTTGTCTCAGTACTATGGTGCGGTCTAAATCCTGACTGAAAATCCTTGCAGATATCATTTCTTTCAAGAAAGGAACACAGTTGTGAGGATACTGCTTCTTCTAATATCTTTGACAGAAAAGGCAGATTTGAGATTGGCCTGTAATTGACTAATTCTGAAGGATCAAGTTGCGTTTTTTTCATAGCCAGCTTAAAGGTTTTTGGTACGTATCCTAGAGACAAAGAAGAATTAATGATATTAAGAAGAGGATCTATGATCTCTGGAAGCATCTCTTTCAATAGCTTAGTCGGCATAGGGTCTAACATACAAGTTGTCGATTTAGATGAATTAACGAGTTTGCAGAATTCTTCCTCTCCTATAGCAACAAATGAATAGAATTTTTCCTCAGGGAGACTACAATGCACTCCCTGATGCGATACTGTAGTAGACGGTTGCATAGTTATAATTTTGTCCCTGATATTATCAATATTATAAGTGAAGAAGTTCATAAAGTCATTACTGTGTTGGCCTGAAACTTCTGTGCTTGAAGCTTTCTTTTTCGTTAGTTTAGCCACTGTTTCAAATAAATACCTAGGATTATGTTTATTTTAGGGTTGAAAAAATAAGCAGATCTAGCAGCTTTTAAAGCCTCTCTGTAAGCAATCGAGCTCTCTTTACATGAAATCCGAAATACCTCTAGTTTTGTTTTCTTCCAGTTGCGCTCCATTTTTCTGGCTGCTCTCTTAAGGGCCTGAGTGTGCTCGTTGTACCACGGCGTTGGACTATTTTCTTTAATCTTCTTTAAGCGGAACGGAGCAACTGCGTCTAAAGTGCTGGAAAAGAGAGAGTTAAAAGTTTCTGTTGCAATATCGAGTTCTTCTAAGCTATCCGGGATGCTGAGATGATGAAACTGATTAGGAAGATTATTGATAAAGCAATCTTTAGTGGCAGAAGTTATAGGTCTAACATATTTATAGCACGGAGTCGGCTTTGCAGCCTTGGCTAAATGTAATTTACATGAGACTAGATAATGTTCTGAGATGTCATCGCTCTGCTGCAGAATTTCAACGGCATCAACATCTATTCCATGTGATAATATTAGATCTAGAGTATGATTACAACAATGAGTGGGTCCTGACACGTGTTGTCTAACTCCAATTGAGTTTACAATGTCTTTAAGTGCCAATCCCAATGCATCTTTTTCATTATCTACATGTATATTAAAATCACCAACAATTAGTACTTTATCGTTAGCCAATACTAATTCTGATAGAAAGTCCGCAAATTCTTTGATAAAATCTTTATGGTGCCCTGGTGGCCTGTATACAGTAGCCAGCAGAAATCTCAAACGTGATTTATCGTTTACACTATATATTTTTACATTAAGCACCAACACTTCAAAAGAAGTAGATTTAAAAAATAGATTTCTTAGTGGTTTTGAAAATATTACTATAAATTACAGCAACACCTCCCCCTTTGCGTTTTAGACGAGGTTCATGTTTATAACAGTAATCTTGTGGGGTTGACTCATTTAAAGTAATGTAATCGTTTGGTTTTAGCCAGGTTTCTGTCAAACACAGCACATCTAGATTATAATCTGAAATCATATCATTAACTATGAGCGATTTTGAAGTAAGGGATCGAATATTCAGCAACCCAAGCTTTATCATTTGCTCATCTGTATTATATCTGTTTTTTATTTGTTGAACATCAATTAAATTTTTTACTTGACGTTTTTTGGATTTCCAAATTCGGGGAACAGACACAGTCTGTCATGATCATATCTAGGTGAAAGAGGCTCTATGTGGTGGGATTTATCTGACCTTGGTGACGCGAGGCCGCTAGCAGACGGTCGGTTTAGCCAGTCTGTCTGCTTCCTGACCTGAGCCCCAGATTGTCACGTTTTATCTCTAAGACTATGTGCCATATTACTAGAGAGAAGAGCAGCACCATCCCAGGAGGGATGAACACCATCTCTTTTCAACAGGTCAGGCTTGCCCCAAAAACTTTTTCAATTGTCTATGAATTCTATATTATTCAACGGACACCACTTAGACAACCAACCATTGAGTGAGGCCAATCTGCTAACTATCTCATCACTCCTGCGAACAGGAAGGGGGCCAGAGAAAATTACAGTGCCTGACATCGTACTTGAGTTTACACACCTCTTTAATATTAATTTTGGTGATCTCCGACTGGCGGAGTCGAACATCATTAGTGCCGACATGAACAATGATCTTAGAGAATTTACGATTAGCATTAGCCAGGACTTTTAAATTTGCTTTGATGTCAGGCGCTCTGGCTCCCGGCAAATATGTGACTATGGTGGCTGGTGTCTCTATTTTCACGTTCCGTGTGATCGAATCACCAATTACCAGGGCACAATCAACAGAATTCTCAGTGGGTTTTTCACTGAGTGGGGCAAATCGATTTGTTATGGTAATTGGAACGGAAGAGTGTTTTTTTAATCCGCGACTAGAGCGATCTCTCACGGTCACCCATCTGCCCTGCTGCGTGGGCTCAACTTCAGCCGGAACCGAATCATGTACAGAGTTCACTATGCAAGGCGCATCCAAAATAGTATCTAAAGCACTAGTACTATCCTTACTATCCTCAACTAAAGTTTGGATGCGTGTCTCTAGCTCTGAAATCTTCTCCGTCAGCCTGACTGTCTCCTTGCATTTATCACAAATAAATCCTATATTGCCATCGGAGAAGGCTATACTAAACACATGACATGTGACACAGGTGACAATATACATGACTTTACAATTACTTTTACAATTATTTCTATTACGCATATTCAAGTCTACTCAAGTTTGTGTTATTGAATCAGTGATCCAAAATTACATTTTGAGACTGTGAATATAAAGCCTGATTTATTTTTTGTCAATATTCAAAATGCAAATAGTCTCTCCAAATATCTTCAGTATATTTTTGGTAGAAATGTTGAATCTTTCCAGAGTAATTGTATTGGATCGGACTGAATTAATGCCTCATGATCATAAACTAAAGAATTCTGAAACTGTTTCAAACGCCTGTTTTGTGTTTCTTGTCGTGCTGCTTGCAATAAAGCGTCCTGATATTTGAAGGGCTTATTAATTTGTAGCGTTTTGTAGATCCCTCATCACTGAAATGGCCAAGATTTTGTACCCCTGGAGGTATCTGGAAACACCCCTAGGAGTTGAACTGTAATGTGAGGTTTGGGCCCCAGAACTCTTCATTTTGCCCGGCTTCATAAGCCGATTATGTGTCATTTAGCTTTAATAGATTCCTCATAGACGTCTCACGCTTCTTGTGCGGTGAAGGGAAAGAAGAAAGCCTGTGTGCTACATGCCTTATCGGCGGTCTGGTTGCTCGTCCTTTCACGTTGTGAATGGGGTTTTGGCTCTTTGTTGTTGTTTTTTTTGGTCCGCTGCAGCCCGCGTAGGCATTTATGTGCTGAAACGGGCACGTTACCATCCTAGAGCTACAACCAAAAAAAACTGCTTTTGGTTATTTTAGCTGTAAAGAGCAGCTCCTGCCCCTTGTTCCTACTCCATTGTCCTAAATGCACGATTGCAAACTCCATCGTTTCTGCACAATTGGAAAGACGAGTCAGGAATGGGGCCTCTTGAACATAGAGCTTCTATACGTCGAGCCAAAGCCGGACCATTCTCACGGATCTCAAAACCATCTCATCTTCAACCTAGGACACTTGAAAACGCAGGACAAGAGAGGATAGCGGCAGCAAAGGAATGAGGTCCGGGAGACCTGAAAAGGACTGGGGCATTTGTCCCTGATTAGCACCAAAGTAAGGGAGGACATTTTTGCTGTGAAAAGAAAGCTTATAGCTCATTATGAGCTGGCAGGGATTAAGCTTGTTCCTCTATTGTTACCAGAGAAGGAATCAAAGGTCTGTCACAGAGGGAGGTGCCTCACTCCTTTGAGCGTATGTCTGCACACCTATCCAGAGTTTCCACTCTTTTAAAGATCCATAATAGCTTTTTCTTTCCTCTGTAGTTGGTAGCTAGTGTAGTGGAAGAATCCTCTCTCATTAGACATAGTCTTTATCCGCTTGCTTGCAGGCTTTTGTGAGTCCAGCCCCTGAATGCCGCGCCTCGCCTCCATAGTCATGCAACCTGTAAGAAATGAAACAAGTAGAGTGAGGTCAGAGAGAATAGATTCACCAATTAGTTTAAAAGTGTTTGAGGAGAGGACACGGTGTCTGTAGTTTGTAGTCCCTTTGAAGTCTTTGCAATCTTTTGTTGTGTTTATTCCACTCTTCCATTGGAGTGCGCTGCTTTTTGGTATTGTTTTGATCGTTGTATGTTTGTGCCTTTAGAAATTTCGTAATGATGCTTTCGCTTTGATCGTGAAGTAGAACTTGAGGACTTTTTGTAACGTTTTTACGCATTGCAGTTCATGTAAAGTACTTCAATAATTCACCTGTTGTATTTGTGTTTCTACATAACAGGTGGTGAAATGTAATTATCATAATAGCCAACTCCTTGTCGTGACAACTCTCATTGTCTACTGTCATACAGTCCCAAACCCTTCCCTAAACTGTCCAGAGCTGAGACAAGCTGTTATAGGTCTTTTGAACAAGGGGTAGGAAATGGACCGATGTAGTTCATGTTTTATATATTAGTTGTAATATTGACTTGGTTTCACAGTCGGGGCTTAAATTAAGCCAGGACTAGGCCTTAGTTCATTAGGACATTTATAGCTTTTATAAACATTCCGTAGAAGAAAAAAAACATTAGCCTATTGGTGTGCATCTTGAGTAAAAACAATGCCACTGATATAATTTAAAATATGTCAGAGCAAGTTGCTTTCATTTAAAACAGCTCAATAATGCATTTTAGTCTGGGACTAGGCTTAAGCGTTGTCTTTGAAAACGGGGGTATGTCTTTTTGTGTGGAAGTATAGGCATTGTCATTATTGTACGTATTGCGAGACCAAAGACCAATTTTTAGCTAAAGCTGGACAGTTTTAAAGTTTGCTAAGCAGCAAAACCCTGAGCTCTTGGCTTTAATATTCAAATGCCATTCAGTTGTTTCAGTCTTGTTGCCAATGTTTATGTTGAAAATCTGTTTAAAAGTCATATTTAAATATTTAAATCAATCAAACCCGTCACTGACATTAGCAACCTGAGACAGACGCCTGCCTGCAGTAAGTTTGATGAATGACTGTAATTAAGTTTGAATCAAAAGTAGTTTTTCACATTTTTTTTTGTTTCGAGTCCATAACCAACGCAGACAGTTTACTCAAAGGATTCCTTAAATGTGTTAACAAAAAGAGACTTGTAGTTAAATTTACCGTTGGTGGAATGTAGCCAGTGCCGCCAACATTTCCCTTTTTTAAGATGTGCTTTGATGTGGTCTGAAACCCCTCATTGTATTATGTTCGATTTAAGTGTGATCGCGCTGGAACTCACAGTACAAGTCTGTTCGAGAAAGAGAGAGAGAGGATGGGTTGAAAAAAGACTGGACATGTGTTGTTGATAGGGAGAAACTCCACAGATTTGGCACCATATCTTTATCTATCAACTCCTCTCGACAGCCTCAAAGGTGACGAGGTGTTGCTGCAGCCTAACGCTGAAAGTATGTGATGACTGACAGCATCAAGCAAAACTATTTCTGCCATTTTTACATGCATGAAATAACATTTTCAAGTTTGCACCGTGGATTCAATTTATGTATTGGAGGAATAAATAGTATTCACACAATTGATCTTGCTTTCCAAGAGCCTGCAAACATAAGCATTAGATGAAATAAAAGTGGATGGAGTGGCTTTCTAAATGCAATTCCAAAACTTTAGTTTACCTCAGGCTTTTATAGCATAATTTATATTATGCTATAAAAGCCTGATGTAAAATAAAGTTTTGGAATTTGCATATTTATATATTTATATATTTCAGTTTTCCTGGAAACAGATGTAACAACCTTTTACTTTTAGATTTCCTTGCTTTATCAGTGAAATGCAGTTTGTTTCCAAGCATCTTTTAGTTTCCTGTTTGTTTGATTTAAATTTAGCCGGTGAGTAACTGACACCCCACGTCTTGCTCCTTTAAGGGCCTTTTTTATTTCAAAATAATTTGGGCGGAACAGAGGCCAGTTCAAAGTGCAGGGGAGGAGGTGTCTGTTTCAAAGAGAGCGCCGTGTGATCAATATGTGAGATATGTTAATTCGGTAAAGCTCCGTCCTGTCCTTGATGTTTGCTAGAGTTACAGGCAGGCAGCTGGAACGCCGAGGGTGGACAGTAGAAGCGGGGTCCTGTGCCAACCCCCTGGAAACATACCATGAATCCTCTTCAGCATCTTCCATACAAACTTGTTTTTGTCTTGACAGCTCAGCATGGAGAAAAGCCATTAAGCGGCTTTCAACCTGGCACTGCAAGAATGGATGCCAGCTTGCTCCTGTCAATTCAAAGGGATGTTTTATGGATGTGTTTTAGAGGCATTCTAAAGTTTCTTAAGTACTTTTAGTTCCCCCGCTAAATTAGTGTACAAACACCAGAGCTTTGGACTCGAGATGGGACGTCTTTATCTCTCCCAGCATGCCATAGTGGAGGCTTTTTTTGTTGCTAAAAGCTTTTTCTGTAAGGAGTAACACAATGGATGCTTCTTTGAATGGGCTGTGGTGTGGTTGTGAGCTTGTCCTCCTACAGCTCATACCGTGACCATCCCACATAGTTCAGCAGTCCATCCATACCAATGGAAAGCTGGAAATTATTCGGATTTCATTTTCCGTAGCATATAAATGAAGTGTGAACATGATATAAAGCAGACGCTGAATGCCGGCACGAGGAGAATGTGCTCTCCAACTGGTTGGGCGTGCTGAGGCTGGCAAAGAGCAAATCAGTTACTACAGATGCACAGAAGCTAAAATTATATTAGTACTGTTTGTAATAATATTATTAAAGTTCATTTAGAAGAGGAACATTGCAGAAATCCTGTAAACCTCATTGCAGTGCACTTGACTTGATCTTCCATATCAATAGTGATGAACCAAAGGTGATTTTTATTTTTATCAACTCTCCAGATGCTGTTATATAAAATTTTAACCACATTTTACAATAGCTATATGTGACCAATTAATTCAAAAAATAGTCTATGAGCTATCATTACCAGGGCTATGTGATATCGGCAAAGAAAATACTATCTCAATTTTTAGATTAATATAGCAATTTTGATTTTAATCACGATTTTGAAACAATATTTCCTTACATACACACTTGTCTGTATAATTTTTTGGAAGCCGGCTTTATTGATGATATTTGCGGGCACCATATCTTTGCACAAATAATACGTTGTATATAATGTTATTTCTTTGTGCATTTTTTTTTACTCTCCCCTACTCTCTTTGCCGCAACGGTAGTTTGACTGGTCTTGCAAATCACCTGGGTCAGGTAATTACCATACATCATCTCTTCTGTATTCAAAATATTCCCAAACCACAAATGTTTTTTTGTTTTTTTTGGGTCAAAAGTAGTTTTTTACACTCTTTTTTGTTTCGAGTCCATAACCAACACATTGACAGTTTACTCAAAGGATGAATATTCCCTTTTGTGCATTCTTGCATGTCAATTTGTGTAAATAGTTTATATTTGCAAACCATTTTACTTACATGTTTCCAAGTGAAACAGATTTTCACTAAAAGTTAAGACAAATGTTTAATGAAAAGTTCCAAAACAACAAATAGTTAAAATTCTTTATTATGGGCCATTGCAAAATGTTTTTAAATTCTAAAAATGTGCACAGTTTCGAGCAAGGGCACAAGCATGTTTTCTAGCTCTGTTTGTTCTCCACAGCACAAGCTGTAAAGCAGGTTTCTCTTTGTCCTATCACAGGTGGCCGCAATTACCTCTGAGCCCACCAATCGTATCCCATCAAACTTCTGTTGTTACAAGCCACTCTAGAGCTCTGCACACATTTAGAGTTTAAACAAAATGTCCATGTTGACACACATGCACACACAAGTTTCAGTTTGCTCAAACATTGTGATGTAGTCGTATGTTTGGGGTTGTTTTTGTGGGCCAGGACCCTTTAATGTGGAAAGTGTGGAAGATTTGTTGGTTAAAACCTTAGTTCCCAAACATACTCTCATTTGCTCAAATATTTTAGCTTTACAGATCTGATGTCTCATTTTGTGCAGAGAGAGCAAATAAACCACAATTGAACTGTTTGTGTTTCTTTTATAGTGTTCAGTTCCAGGGTTTGCGCAAATGTATGCATTTAAATGCAACACATCATGAATAATGGCAAAACAGTTCTACAGTTTTCTTGTTGTTTTAAATGGGTAAAAAGTACTTGAGTAATTGTACTTCAGGAATATACTGAAGTATTTTGTTGAAATTTGAAATGTAATGCTTGAACTCCTTGCAATTTCATTTAGTATAACAAATGCATTTCAAATGTAGGTTTCTTTGGATTTAAGTGACAGTTGATGATTTAATTAGCTTGCTAGTTTGTGTGTGTGTGTGTGTGTGTGTGTGTGTGTGTGTGTGTGTGTGTGTGTGTGTGTGTGTGTGTGTGTGTGTGTGTGTGTGTGTGTGTGTGTGTGTGTGTGTGTGTGTGTGTGTGTGTGTGTGTGTGTGTGTGTGTGTGTGTGTTAATTAAATCATAACTTTCACTAAAATCCAAAGAAATCCATTTCAAGACAGAAGGTTTAATTTGTTGTGTATTATAGAGATTTACAATGTCTGGACAAATAAAATTGTGATTTCTGAAATAAATGTAAAAATGTATCCACCAATTACCTACACATTTGCTTAAGTAAAACTAAATGTGGAAACCCCTTTTCAAGATTTTATTTGAGGGTATAATTGAGTGTAATTTTGACACCTGTTTTTATAGCACACTAGAAGTTTTTATGGATTCCTTCAGTGAATAGAGGTTGTTTTGTTATTTATATTTCTGTCATATATTTAATTCAACAAATTGCCCATGTACAACACCGGCCAGGTCTTAATTTACATTTTCCTTTTGTAATGTGAATTCAGCTGGTATTCATGAAAGCCCTTAGGGTAGACACAGTCTCGGCAAGGCTCTTCGCTTTTCCCTCTCCGGTAATCCTTAAAAGAGAAACGGAAACACTTAATGCGGGGTCAGTCCTCAGCTCTGGGAACGAAGGCCTCTCTAAACCTGCCTGGTGCTCCACAGCTGAAGAATGGATTCAGGCCTGGGATTGTTAGGGATCGTGCCAAAGCAGGAATGACTGTAGATGATCCAGCTGACTCAGAAGTTGACGTTATGGACAGGTCAACATTGAAGCCGCTGGAGCAAGTCTTTGTACCTTCTGGAAACTCTCCAGATGCTGTTATATAATTTTTTAACCACATTTTACAATAGCTACATGTGACCAAGAAATTAAAATATTAGTTTGAGAGAGTTGGGTTACTTTAAGTTAAATATCTAGCTAGCTTTTTATTGTCTATTGGAATAATTAATCATTTAAAATATAACATATGTGTAATAAGAAAGTGAATGGGTTCAATCGTGATTTGGTGTTCATAGATGCTACGACCATAATATAGCGGCTTTAACATCAAGCTGTTCGTGATGTTCAAATGAAAAGTTCATCTTAAGCTAATGTAGGCAGCAGTGTTGGGAAAGTTCACTTTCTACATGAACTAGTTCAAAGTTCAGTTCACACATTTTAAAATGAACTAGTTCAATTCATAGTTCATACTTTTAACATTTTTAACTAGTTCATAGTTCTTTTTTTCCATATGTTGCTGCGCGCTATTATTTTTCAAAATTTTTGCCACCACAGCCCATATAGAACCACAGAAGGCAATTATTTTATCGGTGGGCAAAGTTTGCACAGAAATGTACGATTTTTCCCATCCCCACAGACCTTGTCATAAAACTTGTTTAAATGATCATACGACGCCTCCTTGATGCTTTTTGTTTTGATTACGCATGCGCCGTTGCGACCATAGACTGTAAAAAGGTTGCGACACTGGTGGCTGGTGTTGCCAGATTGGGTGTTTTTCCGCTACATATTAAGGCCTGTTTACGGTGTGTTTCAGTCGGGTTTTCGCTTGGAAGGCTCTATATAAATCTGGCACCCTATTGAACGAAGTTAAACTGAAAGTGCTGCCGTTCACAGACACCAGAATGAACGAGTTGACGGTAACGTTCATCAGGCAGTAATACAGTACGTTCAGTTCACGTTCGCCCAAAATATGAACGCGTTCAGGCACAACACTGGTAGGCAGAATTCAATAGGTTCACTGATATAAAAACAGCTTGATATAAAAACTTTTGAGCCAGGTCACAGTTTTTCGTATTGCGAAACATCCGCAAGCGAGGTTTTTCTACCCCCAAATACGTAGTGGCCAAAAGATACATTGGTGAGATCGAACATAAATATGCTTGGCAGGCAGTTAATCTGTCAACTTCTTAGTGTTATTCATTCTCGGGTTAGTCTGTAGTCAGTAATGTAGCAACGTCTCTGCTGTGACCATGGCCCATAAATTTTCACAGTTTAGAGCTGGCTGTTAATATAGAGCTGTGTAGCAGTAGAGTTGGTAATGGTTTCCATAAGCCAGTGCTGGAATTCAGTAAATCAAAGCCAAGGTAAAGGCTAACGGCTAGCACCCCATATTGTCTCTCCTGTCAAGATTTCACTCATGAGGGTTGTCTCCAAACCCTCTCCGGTTTCATAGCTGACTTCACCAAAGACGTAGGGATGACAGCACAATTAGCATGTTGTGTTCAGAAACACCGTTTTGCTTTGAGCGAAGGTGGCTGCTTTGCTTCCAGAAAAACGTGGTGACTGTTCAACTTCATCGATGCAACGATTCTGTTTTTTTGACAGGACTGGAGGTCATAAACCGAACATGCAAGCACAATAAATCTTGCACACCAGTGGGTTTTTGCTACCCCTGAAAGACGTTGTACAGCCAAGTTGGATGTTTCATGCTTAGCGAGGGACTAGCAGGTCTTGCCAAAGTCCACAGAAACTCTTGCCAGAGAGCAGAAGAGGGTACCTGGTCTGCAAACTTACCAATGAACATTAATAATAATAATAATAATAATAATAATTTTTTACATTTATATAGCACTTTATCTGGTACCTCAAACCGCTTTACATGGAAGGGGGAATCTCCTCAACCACCACCAATGTGCAGCATCCACCTGAATGATGCGACGGCAGCCATATTGTACGCCCAGCACACACCAGCTTACTGGGGGAGAGGAGACAGTGATAAAGCCAATCAGTATATGGAGATGACAAGGAGGCCATGATGGACAGAGGCCAAGGGGCAAATTTTGCCAGGATGCCGGGGTTTCACCCCTACTTTTTCGAAAGACATCCTGGGATTTTTTAATGACCACAGAGAGTCAGGACCTCGGTTTAACGTCTCATCCGAAGGACGGTGCTCTTTGACAGTATAGTGTCCCCGTGACCATACTGGGGCGTCAGGACCCACACCTTCCAGCCGCAACCTGGTTTCCTGAGGAGGTCTCCCATCCAGGTACTAACCAGGCTCAACCCTGCTTAGCCTCAGTGGGCAACCAGTCTTGGGCTACAGGGTGATATGGCTGCTGGCTACATTACATCTAGAAGGCCACAAACCTGGTGAAAACCCAGTAGAGCAGAGCCCTACGCTCAGATTTCCTGCAGAAATAGCCCGTTTTCTACTGCCGTCTCCACTGCAGACATGAAAGCAAATATACTGAAGAGTTATGCAAACATCTCAGTCATATTGAGCTTGTTCAAAATTATGAACACGCCTAGATGGTCAGCGTGTGAAATGTGGCACGCTACAGTGTCACTTCGCCTTAATTAAAGGGAAACAGGAGTTTGTTTGGTTTAGAAACCTAACAACCCTCATACTTCCAAGTTTTCTTGACTTTCCATGAATCAAACTTGTTTTTGCCTCAGACACCTTTATAGGCATTTGGAAGTATGTGTGCATGGTTTATGAGCTCACAGAGCACTATATATGTTATGGAAGTTCTGAGGCAGTTTTTTAACACTTAAACTACATTTATGAATTATATTAAAATGACAAACTTAAGGGTAATCCTGAAAGCGCTGTTAAGATGCCAATGAAAATGTATGTGCAATGGTTGCAATGAGCGTGAGTCCGACATGAACAAAAGAGCAATGTGTAGTGACCATACTTGAGGGTAAGAGCTATAGTAATTAAGCTGTTTGCCCAGCAATGAGCTGTTTCCCTTTACCCAGACTGGAACCTCTCCTTCAGGAGTGTTACACCCACCCCCACCCAGCTTCAAAGAGCTGACAGGCCTGAAAATACCAGTCATGTGGTGAACGGATGAGCTGGGGCTGTAACTAGAGCAGAAGGGCCACAGATTTCCAGCCGTAGTTTTCACTCTTCACCACTCGTGACTTTAGATGTTTGCCTTGAATTTTGAACATATCTTCTCAGGTGAGAAGATTCTGTAGAACTTAAAGGGATATTTTACCCTAAAATGAAAATTAAGTCTTCGTTTACTCACCCTGGTGTTGTTCTAATGCCATATGGCCTTCTCGCGCTCGTCCATGTAATGGCATTGAATAGCGACCAGCATCAAGATTATTTTTTTAAAAGACGCACAATTATCACCAAATTATCCCATGCGACACATGCTGTATATTCCAAATGTTCTGGGGGTATGGTTTGATGAAAACAAATTGTATGTATTATGTAACAAAATTCTAAAAAAAATCTCCTTCTGTGGTCCATAAAAGAAAGAAGGACCTACTGCATTAGAACTGTAGCCTGACTCCGCCCTCCTACGTACTTCTGCTCAATTTTCATTTTCCTTCAGTACTATGTCTGGGATTCTGCTGGAGACTTTGGTTTTCTCCGATCAATTTTTTACCGGGCCAATCAGCGAACAGAGGGAGTCGCTGAGAACAATGACGTTGATGTCGACTCGTGCGTTATTTTGAGTTGTAGTTCAGTATAGAGCTGTCACTTTTGTGAAAAAATCCAGTTCGATTTTTGAGACATAAGTGTTCATTGAATCGATTGTAAAATCGATTTTCCATGTCTAAAGACGTTTCCATTTTCAAAACCAAATATAGGCAAATCCACGGACAACTAACCGGCTTTCGGACGAACGTAAAGAGGGCGCTTGAGACGCGCACAAGTCAGCAATATTTCTGATGATTTATTGGCGTGAGGTTTCCTGCACAATGAAAAACAGGAGTGCAACATTCAGGGTTTGAAATTAACATCCGCCAATATGCCAAATGCGGGTAAAAATGAATTTGGCGGGAAACGCTGTCAAATCACGAGCCAATTTGGCGTGTTTCGGTTTACTCACTTTTCTGGGGAAGTTCGTGTAGCCAAATCTGCACGGATTTAGCGCAAATATGCAACTGAGTCATCATGATATATTAAATACAGCGTATTGCGCAGAAACTGCGTATTTCTGGCTTACTTGAACACACACACGTCACTATGCAACAAACAACGGCGCGCTTAATTGTTCACGTGCATTGAAGTAATAGCGAATATTAAAAAGCATTTGGTTAAGAGAAAAGACATTGTTATTTTCCAACATCCTACAAATTCTGTGTACTGTATTGATCTGTCCACCTAAAACAAATTTTTGGTAAAAAAAAAAAAAAAAAGTTGTTAAAATCGATTCCCTGTTTTCGTTTTCGAAACTTGTGTTGGTTGGTCCAATCGAGTGTGCAATCGATTTTCGAACGTAAAGTGACAGCCCTAGTTCAGTAATGGCAGCGGAGAAAGATGCGAGCGAAGCCATTCGGTCCGTTGTGGCGACGCTGCCGAATATCAAGAAGTTAAAGCCGGAGCAAGAATAATCTTTGCTTAGTTTTGTTGGTGGCCTTCCTCCCCACGGGATTCGGGAAAATACACGTCACGACCAAACATTAGCGGTTGGTTGAGGCAGATAGAGTGACTCTGGGCAGATCCAAAAGACTTCAATAGAGTTCCCGCCTACAAGGAAGTTAACACTTGTCAATGGATCGGTGCCAGACTCTATGTACAAATGAAATTAAATGTACGAGAGTCTGGTGGGACCAGGCTATTAGAACTTTACCAGGGTGAGTAAATAAATTTTAGGGTGAATTTTAGGGCCTTTAAGATTTTAGTAAATTGCTTCAAAAACAAGCAAATAAGAACACATCCAGATTAATGACACAAACATCTGAAGGAAACTATATAACCCCTTGAGTACTGATTTTTCTTACCACCCCAGGTTTCACAGCGTTTCACAAGAGCGTACCTTAAGCATGTTCAGCAAGACTGCATGCCTGCAGGGCGATGGCCATATCTACTTTTGCGTACTTGTGTAAACTATGTTTCTGGCCTTATTCTGACACTATCAAGCCTTGAAATGCAATGTCGATATTTTAAGGCTCTCAGCTACAGTGTCATTTTTGCTCTCCAGTCAGCTGTTCGGGAGACAGTTATATTTTGGTTTAGGCGGTTGAAGGAATGCAGCGATTTGGCTGAAGAATTATTGTAATCTGATTGATACTTCAATGAATATGAGAATAAACTCTGAGATTGCCACACATATTTTTGTTCAGAGAAGCATACTATTTTGATATGCAAGTACTCAAATTCTCCCTCTCTTTTTCTCTCTCTAGATGACTCCAGTGCTGGGAGGGAAGGTGCAAGACCAGCTGGTGAAACCGAGTACTCCACTGACCTGACAGGAAAACTGGGTAAGGTGCTACAGTCCCCTGATCCCCTTTGATCTCCTTCATTCCTGGTATTTATAATTGCTGCCCAGAAAGTAACTGAAAATATACACTATAGCTGCCAAGATGTTTCATAAGTTGCTTTTCATGAATTGCAACTTTTTGTTTTACATTGTATTACAAATTTAAAGAAGAACATGAAAAACTAGATCTTTGAAACGTTTAGATATTGTAAATGGGTTTAGCTGTTCTATTTCCAGCAGTCTTTGAAAATGTCAAAAAATGTCACTGGCAGTTTCTTGTAGTGTAGCAGTGACATTTTTTTGTAGCATAGCAGCACTGCAGTTTTCTTGTAGTTTAGTAGTGGTGGCATTTTCTTGTAGCATTTAAGCACTGTCAATTTCTTATACTATAGTTGCAGTGACATTTTCTTGTAGCATATCAGCTGCTGTTTTCTTGTAGTTTAGTAGTGGTGGCATTTTCTTGTAGCATTTAAGCACTGTCAATTTCTTATACTATAGTTGCAGTGACATTTTCTTGTAGCATATCAGCTGCTGTTTTCTTGTAGTTTAGTAGTGGTGGCATTATCTTGTAGCATTTCAACACTGCCGTTTTCTTGTAGTTTACTAGTGGTGGCAATTTCTTGTAGCATTTAACCACTGTCGATTTCTTGTACTATAGTTGCAGTGACATTTTCTTGTAGTATAGTAGCAGTGACATTTTCTAGTAGCATTCAGTAGTGACATTTTCTTCTAGCATTCCAGCGCTGTTGTATTCTTGTAGTTTATTAGCGGTGACATTTTTCTTGTAGCATAGCACCACTGCCGTTTTCTTGTAGTATAGTACTGGTGACATTTTCTTGTTAGCATAGTAGCGCTGACATTTTCTAATCGTATAGAGGATGTGACATTTTCTTGTAGCATTTCAATGCTGCCATTTTGTTGTAGTATAGTTGCTATGCCGCTTTCTTAAAGTAGCATTGATATTTTCTTTGTAGTATAGTAGCTGTGACATTTTCTTATAGCATTATGGAAAAACGTGACCAACTGAATTGAAACTGAGCCTGTCACAGAGTGTTTGGACAGCATGTACAGTCTGTCACTCCTTTATTTCCCCTTCAAACCCCCTCCTCCAGGCCGGCACACATGTTGCTGAATCTTCCCAGATACTGTTTGGACAGGTTGCCCTGTGGTCTGAGATTGGACAGTCAAGTCAAGTCAAGTCACCTTTATTTATATAGCGCTTTTTACAATACAGATTGTTTCAAAGCAGCTTTACAGAGATAAACAGGAAAATAATGTTGTAATAATGTAACAAAGGCCAAGAAAGGTGAAAAAGGCAACACTGGCAAAGAACCAAAACTTTATCAGGTGACAGAATGGAGAAAAAAACCTTGGGAGAAACCAGAATCAGTTGGGGGCGGGGTTCTCCTCTGGCCAGCGAACAAACAGTGTATGATTATGATTCAGGCAGCATTACAGGTCAGAGGTCAGATTGGATCGGAACATTAAATTATGCAGTCCATTTGTTTGAAGAGTCATCACGCGCGTATGGAAACGAGTTTGTTGAGGATCAGTGCCGATGGCTGCCGTGTCGTCCTTTACAGGGGAGAGTCTAGTTGACCCAATCTGTGCTGACACTTCAGGAATGCGTTGTGGTCGTGTCCAGGCGCAAGTCCCCCATCTGATCTGGATACGGCCCGGATCCAGCTGATTACAGTTAACCTTGGAATAAACAGAAAGACTCAAATTAGCGTAGAGTCCGCACACTATTTCCCATGGCCCCTCACTCCCAGGAGTCAAGTCAAGTCAAGCCAAGTTAAGTCACCTTTATTTGTATAAAACATTTTACGATAACACTTTACAATAAGGTTCATTAGTTAACATGAACTAAGAAGGAACAATACTTCCTCAGCATTTTTTAATCTTAGTCAATATTAATTTCAACATTTACTAATACGTTATTAAAATCAAAGGTTGTTAACATTAGTTCATGCACTGTGAACTAACATAAACAAACAATGAGCAGCTGTATTTTTATTAACTAACATTAACAAAGATTAATAAATACTGTAACAAATGTATTGCTCATTGTTAGCTCATGTTAGTAAATACATTAATGTTAACTAATAAACCTTATTGTGAAGTGTTCCCCTTTTTACAATACTGATTGTTTCAAAAGCAGCTTTACAGTGCTAACAGGAAAATAATGCAACCAAGTTTATTTCGGCTTCACAGCAGATCTAGAAGAAAATAGTGTCGTAAGTTCAGTGATGGTTCATTTCTGTTGTAAAAGCGTTATTAATTTAGTTAATTTATCTATATATAATATAGGATAAAACAGTGATGTCATCGTTCAGCTCAGTTAAGTTTTCATACAACGGTGTCAATAAGGGCAGATCAATAATATTGTTGACGAAGTCTTGCTAGTTCTGATTAATTGATTAATTATTTCTAATTAAATCTAATGGCTGCAATATTAAGTGTCCCAAACTAAGCACGCCATAGGCATCATTGGCAAGAAACATAAACTCCATCAGGTGATGAAATGGAGAAAAAACTCAATTTTATCAGGCCCATTTTATCAGAAAGCAGGCTCAGTCGGAAGGCCAGTTCTCCTCTGGCCAACGAACAAACCGTGTATGATTATGATTCAGGCAGCATCAGAAGTCAGACACTCCTACCTCTGGAGCCCAGTGTTTGCTTTGGTAATTGCATTTGACGAACCAAAGAGCAGGCTATTTATGTGAAGTGTGAGGGGGAAGCATTCCATTCCCCTATGACGGCTGGCATCTGATGTGATATTGGAGCAGCGCTAAACTCGGCAGTGTTCAAAGAGGGCCTGACCTGCTTGTTTTTGTACTATGGAGCGTAGCAGTTTTGATGGCTGCTAGCGGGAGATGCTTAGTTCACTATTGTATTTGCATTTGTGGTATTTGTTCAGAGTCTACTGTGAGCAGTAACATTCAGCAGAGAACTATAGAGTGAAACTACAGAGGAGATGCTGTTTGCTTTGTCTGATTGCATTCATGGTGTGGTGCATTGCTCAGTAAATTTGCCCACACAAGAAAATTCTGATGATAAATCAGTATTCCGCCTTTCTCACTTTATTTATTTAAGCTCTTAAGTGTGGAAAAGCAGTATTCATTTTTTTTAAGGTATCAGATTTCCAAAATCTAAATTGGACAAATGTCATAAGAATGGGTAAAATGTTTACCCCCCAAAAATCAAAAGAACATAAAGATGGATATTAAAGGAATAATTCACTTCAAAATGAAAATTGTGCAAATTTACTCACCCTCAAGTTGTTCCAAACCTGTATGAATTTCTTTCTTCTGCTGAAACACAAAAGAAGATATTTTGAAGAATGTCGGTAACCAAACAGTTGATGGACGCCATTGCCTTCCATAGTTTTTTTTTTTCCTACTATGGAAGTCAATGGGGTCCATCAACTGTCTGGTTACCGACATTCTTCAAAATACCTTCCTTTGAGTTCAGTAGAAGAAAGAAATTCATTCATGTTTGAAACCACTTGAGGGTGAGTAAATGATGACAGATTTTTATTTTAAAGTGAACTACTCCTTTAAGATTTTTTTGCCTTGTGACTGTTTTTATTCCCCCAAATTCTCATTACTGCAATGTTTCCAGATAATCTGAATATTTGCAACTATTATTATTATTATTGAAAATTCTTTTTAGATTCTCTTTAGTATTTCTTACTGTATTACATTAAAATTGATGTTTTTAATTAAGCATAAAAGACATTACACAAATGCTATCATAACGTACTGTAAAAATATCATTGTAAATAGTTTATAATCTTATATAAAAAATAAAAGATTTTCATAAATTCTTAATCATTTATTTTTTTCAGTTTTGAAGTTAAAAATGACATGCTTTTAACAAGCTTTGAGAAATTCATAACTAAACTTCTTACTAAAATAAGCTGTAAACCTGACAAAACTGATAGAAACCTCTTTCATTCAGGTTTTAAGTACAGTAGCTCTAGTCCAAAAAAGAAGGTGCTGTATATCCTTATCTTTCTTTTTTTTTCTTTCTTTGTAGTGCGGCCCCGCTTCACGCAGCCAGCCAAAATGAGAAAGCGCGTGATTGCGCGTCCGGTGGGGAGCTCAGTAAGACTGAAGTGCACCGCGAGCGGGAACCCCAGACCCGACATCATCTGGCTGAAGGACAGCAGGCCTCTGACGCCCGGAGAGGTGGGCGAGGGCCGCAAGAAGAAGTGGACTCTCAGCCTGAAGAACCTCACGCCTGAACACAGCGGCAAATACACCTGTCACGTGTCCAACCGTGCCGGGGAGATCAACGCCACCTATAAAGTGGAAGTCATCCGTGAGTCATTCACCTCATGTCTGTGATGTTCATCTGGAATTTAATTGAGCTTTTGATGACTCACTTATATAGTGTAGACTGAAAGAATGAACATGCAGCAACAGTTTAACATTACTTCTCTCGTAGGTGGATTCTTTTCAGGGGGGTTTAACAGCTGTCTTGGCAAGAGTTTGGTGTTGGGAAGAATTCATCTTATCATTCCTAACAAACAAGAGTAGCATTCTTTATTAGCAGCACTAATGCACTGCAGCACCAGCCAAACTGTCTCAATAAATGAATGGCTTATCATTAGGAATGCATGATATTTAAGCATTTTTATTTTTTTATTTTTTTATTTGAATTCTATCTTATATTCAATATAATCATAATATGTATACTAAAAATACTTAAATAACTGAATAATCTTTCAATATATTCCCAAGCGTAATCCAAGTGTTGTAACATAGAGTTTAAAGTTGTCAAGGTTGAGTTGCCGTTTGAGTGGTTAGTTTGGTAAAGACTGAAAAGAAAAATTTTATCCAGTTCAATTGCTATTTGCTCCAGATTAATTTGCGGCTATGTCTGCTGACTTTACAACCACATGGTAAGTTTATCAATCTTGCTCTCGGCAGAGTCATATATGACATTTTTACTCAAAATAGTAGAAAACAATTTTTAGTACAGAAAATAGAAAGACCAATCTGAATGGCATAGACCCACAATTGTGTTAAATACTGATTAGAAAATAAAATCTTCCTTATTTCATTATAGAGCGCACAAATTCCAAGCCCATCTTGACAGGCACTCATCCAGTAAATACTACAGTAGACTACGGTGGCACCACGTCCTTCCAGTGCAAAGTACGCAGTGACGTGAAGCCAGTCATCCAATGGTTGAAGAGGGTCGAACCAGGCAGTGAGAGCAAGTACAACTCCACTATTGAGGTCGGAGACCATCGCTTCATTGTGTTGCCCACAGGTGAAGTGTGGTCACGACCAGATGGATCCTATTTGAACAAGCTACTTATCACTCGAGCCAAAGAGGAGGACGCTGGCATGTACATTTGCCTGGGGGCCAATACCATGGGCTACAGCTTCCGCAGTGCCTTCCTGACTGTGCTGCCTGGTCAGTTTCATTCTCTCAGACACATCTCACACTTCTGTAGCATTTGAATTTTTCACGGTAGTCCACTTATAATATTAGTAAAGCTAATTTTTCATGCTATTTTTTAATACTGTAAAATACAGTTGCGAAAGCAGCATGAAAAAAAAACATTGTAAAAAAATTTAGTCTCTTACACTCGCCAAGGCGTCATTTATTTGATCATAAATACAGTAAAAACAGTAATATTGTGAAATATTACAATTGTAAATAACTGTTTTCTGTTTTAATATAGTTATTCCTGTGATCATTACGCGTCAGTGTCACATGATCCTTCAGAAATCATTCTAAAATGCTGATTTGCTGCTCATGAAACATTTTTTATTATTGAAAACAGTTGTGCAGCTTCATATTTTGGAGAAAACTGTGGTACGTTTTTTAGGATTCTTTGATTAATAGAGAACATCTAATTAAGAGCAACATTTATTTGAATTAGATTAGAAATCTTTTGTAATTTTTTTAAAGGTCTTTACTGTAACTTTTGATCATTTTAATCCTTGCTAAATAAAAGTGTTAATTTCTTACAAAAAATACTATATCTTATAATTATATATATATAGTTTTCATTATTAATATTAGTAGATTTATATTAATGCAAATTATTGAATATTATTATTAATAATAATATTTAAAATATGATATACTTTACATGAAGAATTGTATCAGGAGAGACATTTAGGCTAGAAATCAAACAAACATTACCATTTTTTATAAAATGAATGATGAATCAAAATAAAGTATATTTTAATAATATCTGATACTCTTCCTCATGTAAAGTCATTCAACCATGTCATCATGATCATGTGACACTGGCCCTGTGATCAGATTGATGAAAGTGCTTCTTAGCACCAGTGTAAACTGATACACTGACACTGATACTTGTAAATGTGGTCTATATTTGAATTCTACTGTCAGTTTTGTTGTTCTTTACATTGTGGTTTTTACGTCTCTGTCTTCATCCAGACCCAAAGCCACCATTCTCTCCAATCCCGTCGGTTCTGCCTCCCAGTCTTCCCTGGCCCGTCATCATCGGCATCCCTGCAGGAGTGGTCTTTATTCTGGGTACCGTGCTGCTCTGGTTCTGCCAGTCCAGAAAGCACTGTTCCTCAGGAGCCATAATCTCAGCCCAGTCCTTACCCAACGGCCCCCGGTCGGCCCCGAGAGACCGGGCGCTCGCAGCTGCTGATAAAGACTGCATCGGCTCCGTCACCTACGAGGAGTATTTGGCTCAGCAACAGCAACAACAGCTTCTGCTGGCCCAAGCTGCTCCCAAAGTCTATCCAAAGATCTACTCAGACGTTCACACACACACCCACTCGCACGTGGACGGCAAAATTCACCAGCACCAACACATCCACTACCAATGTTAGCATGTACCGAGGCCTTCATGCTTGGTTTTTCTTCACATATTTGTTCAGTCTTTGGACCCAACATACAGCAGCGTGTTAAGCCACTGCCTCAAACAAACATTTCTGCTCAAATTCGAAAGAATAGAAAGACAATCGAGCCATGTTGTTGCAGTCTAACCAGTCCCTTTATGAACAGTGGCCAAGGCTAACGAAAAAATGATGATATTTGAGTCTGTTTTGAAATGGAGAAACATTTCACAAAAAACACTGCTGGCAGAGTAAACACTTTTGCAGATTTGTATGGGAGCAAACACACTCAAATGTATTGTCTCTTCAATACATATCTGCTTTCAAACTGTGAAACGCTACAATATTTTAATACGATTTTTTCATACGTCCATTGACTAATCTTGTGGATGGGGCCAAAAGGATTTTTTTGGGGGGGATTAGCACCAAATCTCAGTGAAACGTTCGTATGCATGCATAAGAAAATTGTTTGCAGCTCCAGTTACAGTGTATTTAGTTACATCCGATTGAATGCATGAGAGCGACACTGTAGTATGTTGATGTTTTTGCAGGTATGGTCTACCTTGTTTCGACTTTAAGAAATAGTTTAGGTTCAGTCAATCTAGTTTTGTATGTTTAATGGAAAAAGAGAATATTAATGAGCTATGGTTATACTGTAACTAAAGATACAAAGAGATTTTGCCGATGTACATTCTGGCAAGGGGGTTCCTTGTGTTTTTCATTAACTTCATACTTTTCTTTTCAGGGCCTGCTCTGAATAACCTGAGGTACCGCAATCCCATAGTTGCTCTATGGCCTTGTTTTTCGTGTGTGTGTGTGTGTGGGAGGGAAGTTGTATTATCATAAGCTTGACCACTATAATGAATACTGTGTAAAATGCCTTTTGACTGCTCATGTAATGTCTGCCCTTTTAATATTTACTGAAGTGAGTCAGAGTTTTAAAAACAAACCATAGACTAAAGCTCAGACGTATTGTGCATTGACTGTGCATGTATTTATCATGATGTTCATGGTAATGAGTCAATGCTGAAAGGACTGCGGGAATACAGGAATGCACTTAACCCAGACATCTGACAAAAGAAAATTGAAATTCATTGCCCCTGTTATTTTAACAAAGTCAGCCAAAAGAGGAAAGTGATTCTAAAATAGTTAATTTATTTGTAAGGAATGAGTTGATGCTTGGTTTTGATTTAAAACATCTAGATTATGCCCAATTCAGAGTAAACATAGCATTGTGTTCCCTTAGCTGCAGTGTAAGCTATGTAGCATATATCAAGTGTTGAATATTTATATGCGCTGTTGAAAAAATAACACAACGGTAGTAATTAGTTATCTTTGTATTGACAATCTTGTACAGTCTGGCCTGTTTTAAGTTAAAAAATATGTTTGTCACATTGAAACATTAAAATAATTTTATCATTATCATTAAATGATAAAGCTTTTGTTCACCAGGTATGAAAATGTGTTGAGTGTGTCATTTTCTGTCAATGTCATTGCCTTTAATAGTCTTTTATTTGGAATTCCATACAATTTGTCTAATTTTATACCCACTGTTTGAAGTGGCAAAATATTATAAACCTTATAAATAATATAGTTCATATGAAAATTGCTAATTTATATTACAATTAGTACAAAATGTATGAGATTATTTTTAGACCGCTTATACACGATATTTCTTCGAGATATTTCTTCAGACTGTATTTATAATTCAAAGTGTAATATGAAAGTCATGTGAAATAAATCATATAAATACTGTAGTTTAAATAAATTCAAACCATTACACTACCATTCAAAACTTTGGGTCAGTAATATTTTTACATGTTTTTTAATAGAAGTGTCACCAAATTTCTTTAAACAAAAAAGTAAGAACAACAATATTCTACAACATTTAAATTTAAAGTAACTGTTTTCTATTATATTTTAAAATGTAGTTTATTTCTGTGATCACAGCTTAATTTTCAGAATCATTACTCCAATCTTCAAGTCACATGATCCTTCAGAAATCATTCTAATATGCTGAATTTCTGATTATTAAATGTTGAAATTAGTTTGATCTGGTACCAATCAGAAACGTTGGGGCGGGCTTTACACGATGACGACAGCGCAGCGACGGTGAAGCAGACTGATCACGGCAATGTTACTAGGTCCCCAACCCGGCATCGATCCAGGTATCAATCCCGGGTCGTGTTTGCATTCACACATAAGGCACTCTGGCAATTTGCCGGCAATTTGCCGGGATCAACGTGCTGTGTGAAAGGGGCTTCAGAAGCGGAAGTCATCATAGTTGGGTAAAATTGTATGGCGGTGAATGAGAGAATACATGAAATAGGGGGAGACTGAGGAGTGTTGTAACACAGGATCAGTTGTAACACTGTCAGTTTGACAAGTCAGAAAAGAGCTGTGGTGAGGTCATCAATATCATACACTGGCATAACCTTTTTGAGCTCACAGGAGAAGCGGCATGTGACTGTGAGCAACATTGTAGATTGTATGACCAAAAAACTGATTTTCATGAAAGAAAGTAAAAAAAAAATTAGGTTCTAACCGGAAGCAGGCGCATGCACACATTGTTTTTAGCTGAGGAGCCGAGATAGTGACGGCCATACAGCAATGGTCAGCAAACGTGGCGACAGGACGTTACGTCTCCCGTTCCTTCCTTCAGGGAGCGAGGGGTACATTGGTAACCGAGACGTTCTCTTTCAGTGGAAGAATACGCATATGGGATCGCCCCAGGGATCACCACATATGGAACCCAGTCTAGCACAAGTTACACAAGCATACGAGCACTAGACCTGCCGTCGGACTCTCCGTAACGTCTGACTGCCGAAGGGGTGCGGAGGAACTAGTGAGCTCCTAGTGAGCTCCTCATGCACCATTCCGGAAAGAATGGTACTGGGGTGTCGCGCTGAGAACCAGCACGGCCCGCCTCGAGAAACCAATCGTCCAACCGGGAAGTTTCGGGACGTGGTGGAGGGTTCCACACAAGTCCGACCTTCTCGGCGGCCCGGGAAAGCATAGCTTCTGGGTCCATTCTGGATCGGACTCGGGCAACGCTACACTCCCTGAAGGGGGCAACGTAGACGAATCCTCATCTACAGAGGACTGAAGCTCCCCCTCCGATGCTGCGATCGAAATCTGATCGTCAGGCGGAGCCCCAAATGAGACGACTGGTCGTCCATGAGAAGGACCAGCATGCTCCTTTGGAGGCTCCAACGGCGGTAGCGCTTGTGAGGCGTGAGGGACCCACGGAGATTGCCTCGGCGGGGAAGCCCTCACGGTAATCCTCAGATCACCCTGGTCATGCACAAAAGTAGGTCTTATTCTGAAGTCCAGAATAGACATTGATGGGGGCATAGGCGAGGGGACTGCACCTCCCTTGAGGTAAGCGAGTCTCGATCTTAGCACTATCATAGTCATATTCCCGCAATAGGAACATGAACTATTCACAAAAGCTCAGTGCTGAATGCCCAAACACGAGATGCAACTATTGTCGCCGTCTGCTGGCGCCAGGGAATGACTGCATCCAGAAACGCGCAAGCGGAATGACATCCTGAAAAGGACGCAGGGTCATGCTTGTGTTGCTCTTTTAGTTTTTGAAAACAAAAAATAGAAAAAAGAAAAAAATAACTCTCAGTGCTGAAGCACCCAGGGGTGTAAACGAGGTACACACTCAGGGTTTAAATGCCCACTGAGACCGACACACACACACAATCTGTAGCAGATGTGAGTCAGGATACTCGTGGCCACCGCTGATCGCGCTATTACACCAACACTGGAACAGAGTCTTCTTTTCTCTTCAACGTAGCAGCAGTCTGCAGAACAAAGTCAAAAAGTAGCTCGGCTCCGAAGTGAAATGTGTGCGTGCGCCCGCTTCCTGTTTATACCCACGCTGCCGGGCGCGTGACATGATTCATGCACGCCAACGTTCATTGGCTTGTTCTGTACTCGAAGATGATAGGGCTTCCTGAAGTGATCATTCTTGCATACAATAGCATTCTTGCATACATTTAGATTGTGTGAATCCTATTTCAACAAATTTCCTCTCACTGGAGATCTATCCCCAGCTAGTGTAGTGGGGTAGGTTGTTTATGTTTGACATTATCTCACATAATCTGTGATTGTGTTGTACATGCCAAAGTGTACAATATTTGTAGCAGACAAATGTCTATAAATGGCTATACCATGTATCAAATTTTGAGAGATATAGCACAAAAAACCAATGAGTTGCCATTGCTCAAACAAAAGGTGTTAATTTTAATACCCAGTCACCTATTTGTTTTCCCATTTGCTCAAATACCAAAAGAAAAACTAAACAACAGTGTTTTCACAACTTTCAAATGAGAGAGAGAGAGAGAGAGAGATTGATAACTGCAGTCAGAAGAGAGAAAGATGTCAATTTTTACCAGTCCTCCCACAGCTGCTGTTTTAGAAACACACTCACAGCAGTGTTAACTAGTTTTTTTTTGTAATTTGATGCAAAGGTAATATAATATAAAGTATAGTGTAATAAATGTACATGCTGTTTTTTTTAAATGAAAATATAAAAACTTTGCAAAAAGATTTACGATAGGCTACTGATGACTGTTAAAACTCTGTGAAAAGGGTTATTGATTCAGATCATCTTGCAGTCTATGCAGACGAAAAGTTAATCAAGTTAATTAGTCAAATCTTTCTTGAATAATGAACAAATTAATTCGACTGAGAGCCCCCCAAAGTTGGGGCTATATCTCCGTGATTTCCCCCCAAACCAGTTCAGCGGAAATCCCGCAATGCTGCTAATTTCATTGGTTAAGGTTACAGTGACGGGTATAGTTTAGGGATCAGTGTTTGATGTACAATGATTGACATGACCAATGAAATCTTTAGAAATAGGGATTTCAGCTGAACTGGTTTGGGGGGGGGGGGATCATGCCTCCGGAACGAAGGAAAAATTAGCAATATGCCTTGTCCAAATACCCACACTTCCCGTCTGAATTCCTTTGCATTATATACACTATATATTGTTGTTTTGTTTTTTCATTAAAAATTCTATTATCTGAATATTTTGTATATAAGTAATGTCCATGGTGTAATCATTCCGCTACAGTACCAAACAGCTTTCAAAGCTCTACCTGTCCTCTCAACCGCTTCATTCTGCTCTCGTTCTTCATGTAGTGACGAGTGAGCGTCTTCAATGAGACACAGAAAGCATGAGTGTCTATAAATCCAACACCTGGGAATACCTGGCTGTTCCTTTCAAAGAATGAACCCTCTGTTAGCTTTCCTCCTTTTTTCAAACAGCCCGATTGACAACAAAGACACCAATTGAAAGAGCGAAAATAAAAAACAACCCCGTCTGAAAACTGGTTGCCAGTGGCTTTCCTGAAATGTTTACCTTGCGTACAAAAAGAGAAAGATGCAGAGAGCGAGAGAAAAAAAAAGTGTCTGCAAGATGGGACCAGAGCCAAAGCCTTTAAAGTCCTTAACAGAACCATGACAAAAGCAGCTTAATCTCGGTGTTGTTTTTCGGCCTTTCTTTGCACATCCTGCCAAGCTGCCTTAGAGGAAAGGATTCTTTCTACAGTCCCGCTGACATCATGAAAGCCCTGGATGAAATCAGGGTCATCAAAGAAATTCACATGTGGGACATCTCTGGAAGTGTGTTAAAACACACGAGCGCTGTGCTTTTACAACCCATACCTGTTGATGTTTTTTTTTTTTTTTTCTGAAGCAACAACAGACATCTGAAATACCTCAAACTATAACACAGATGCTTATCATTCAAGGTGAGCCATTCGGGAGAAGCACGCCGACAATTCAACAGGAAGTTCCTAATAGCCATTCACACGGATGGATAAAAGCCTCTTTAGCACCTTGAAAGAATCCAGAGGATTCAGATAAGCGCGGAGGAAGTGCCGTCATTGTGTTCGGCAGGTGTTGTGACACATTGTTTGGATTAAATTCGACCATCCAAGGGCATCCTCATCATTTAATTTATTTCCTATAATTACTCACAGAACTGCAGGTCGCGACCCTGCGCATTGTCCGCACTTGTAAAATGATATTATTATTAATCACAGCTGTGAATTAGTAGTTGATGATGTGGGACTGATCCATGACTGTGTTGATAATAAGGTTGATTTTACCACAGAACAGCTAAAAAAAAAAAAAGAAAGAACAAAAAATGTCTTCATTTCATTAAAATAGGCCTATTTATTGTTCAGACTTTAATAGTGATACACTATGTTAGCAACATCCAACGAATATTTGCAACTCACATTGTACATGACCAACCCAGACAAAACATAATTTCAAAATACTAATAAGGGCAATGAAACAGCCACTTTGTTACATTAGTTACACAAGTTCTCCATAAAATGACTTACCGCTGAAACAGCTGGACAAAAAAACCCATTCTGAACAATTTCTAAACAAATATACAGTTATAAAAGTGTTAACACACAGATATTTTTACAATGTACACAGAATCAAAGTTTAATCTAAACATTTTGACATCTTTTATTGTTGTTTCTTTACAAACTTTCATTTAGCAATAGCAAAAGCTTCAAAAGAAAATTGCTTCTGTGTTTACTCTAAGTTATGTTTCATTTGTTTTACACAATAGTCAATTTCAAATGTAAAAGAGCAATAAAAATCAATAAATTATACCTGCTTTGGGTAAAGCGTTTCAAGATGTTGGGGTCAGAAGTGTCAAGCATAAATCAATTCATTCCAGCTGAAAGCACAAAGACTCTCTCTGTTTTAAAGTTGGACAATCACTTATGCCAACTCTCGAACTGTTTTCTTTATCTCACTGAAGCAGCACAACTCATTTGTACACCCTGGGGCTGTACAAAGGAAGTCTGATTTATATTTTTCTCAGGCTGCATGACACAATGACAGCCTACCCAAGGGCTGAATTTCACTCTCGCTGGACCCGGGACAGGAAATTACCCGAAATCCCTCTGAAGCCCCAGAGTTCAGGCACATTTCACATGTACAATACTGTCTGTTCACACCTCACCCCTCTGGATATCTTGACAAAACAAACGTAATATTGGACACGCTCACACTCAAGACAAACGAGACAGTGAATTACCAGTCGGGGCAGATCACGACAGGCCGAGTGCTGATAATCGCTCCCCATTCACATGCATCTGTCACCTGCCATGTTCTGATGGAGTATGAAAACCCTAACAGAGTCAAATGAATACCTAATAGTACTAATAAAATAGAGAACTGTATCAAATATTAATAATTATTGGGGTTATTGATAATTTTTTATGTATAATTATTAGTATTATTATCTTGCAACCCTGCAGAGGATAAGAAGTTTGGAGAATGGATGGATCATAATTATAATTGGTAATTGGTGTAAATGGTAACACTTTAATAAGTTAACATTAGTTAACTACCTTAGTTAACATGGACTAAGTATGAACAATTCTTCTACAGCATTTATTAATCTTATTTTAATAATAATTTCAACATACAACATAAGGTTGTATTTGTTAACATTAGTTAATGCACTGTGAACTAACATGAACAAACAATGAACAGCTGGATTTTTATTAACTAACAATAACAAAGATGAATAAATCCTGTAACAAATCTATTGCTCATTATTAGTTCATGTTAGTTAATACATCAACTATGTTTACTAATAAACCATATCGTAAAGTGTTATCTTATTATTTGTATTTTTCATTTATTTGTGTTGTTATTGTTAACTAAAACTACTGTTATTTTAGTTTCATTAAGATATTATTATAGTTTTTATTTAATAAATTCCATTTTCCTTTTCATATTCCATTTTCATTCTAAAATGAAAATTGGTTGGTATTCAACAATATTATTGATCTGACTGTATTGACGCTTTTATATAAGAACTGATTGATGACATCATTTTCTTCAGAAATGCTTTATAGATTAAATAAAATGTAATAATTGTTGATCTAAACTGACTTCAGCCAAAATGCATCTTTTTCCTGTCATCACTTAAAGCTGCTTTGAAACAGTCTGTATTGCATGAAGTATAAATAAAGGTGACTTACATCTTGGTGCATATGCAAAAATTAGCTTGGTAATACCATGATATGTTTGTGTTAGTGATGTTTATTGATGTGTAAAGAGGATATACATTGACAAATAGTATTTTCATGGACTGATTTTCTACCTGTCATCCAAGTGGAATATTTGATTTATAGTATGCGGTATAAAATATGAGGCTCATCGTGCGGTTTCATGTGTTTGTGTCAAGCTTTGGGGGATTAAATGATTTAGACGTCTGACACATAGTTTCCTAATGTTACTGTTGGTAATGTATTTGTCTCTTGACAGGCATTACATCTAAATATTCCCCTCCGTTTACCCTGGCTCAGTGCAAATAACTCAACGTCACTGTTATTTCCATTCATTTTCCAACTGAAAATACGGACTTTATGCTTTACATTTCAGAGTGTTTCAGATAGAATAACACTGTAATTAGGGCCTGATGTCACTGCTTTTATTCTGGCTGGTGCTACCATGTTGTATGTCAGTCTGGTGATTCGCTGCATGTGTCGGTGTGTTTGATGTGGTGCTTGTGTCGTGTTTGCTAACATACTGCCCTGATGATGTTATTTCTTTTGTGGTTGCTGAATGACAGTTTCATTTCTTTTCTTTTTTTTTTAATCTGCGGTTTTGTGCGTGGCATGTTTTTGAAAATGTCTCTTTCTTCACTATATTAACACATTTCCTTGAGGTTTTGAGGTCTTGAGGTTTGTGAAGAAAGCAATAGAGGTATTGCTTTCTTCACAAGCCTCAAGACTCCTTGATATATACGTACTGTATAATGAACATGTTTTCAAGCTTACAACTACCAAAAATTTACAAAAAAAATACTATGGTACTACCATGTTCCCTTTCGTTGTCACTACAAGTTACGTTGTGACGACGAATGGGGTTTCGCTTAGAAGCCTATCACCTTCGAGTATCATTACTTGCCAATGGCAAGGAAATGCCATGGGTCTACGGAATTTGCAAAGTGTAACTCCGCCCCACCTCGTGGGTATATAAGGAAGTACGCTGGCAACATGCAGATATGATTTTGCTTCGGAGCCAAGAGGTCCTCTTCACTCCTGCAGCCTGAATTCTCTCTGAGTGTCATCGAGTATTCTTAGAGACGAGCAGCTCTCCAGTCTGTGTTGGTGCAAAGGCGATTTACCAGCGAGTTTCACATTCCTGCCTGCTGATCTGTGCAGTGGTCTGCATCCAGCATGTGTGTTTCTCCCTGGCTGCTTCAACAAGGGCTGCTGAGTGTCCTCTCACAAAAGAGCTTACACGTGGCACGTCTTTTTAAAGATGTCTCGCCCGTGTGTTTCTGGGTGCGGTCGTTCCGTCCCTTTATGGACGGAACCATAAAGGACGGAACCATTTTTTTTTTTCTCCATTTAGTCACCTGATGGAGTTTTAGGACACCAGTAGGTCACTTGATGGAGTTTTTCGGTTCCTTGCCACTGTTGCCTTTGGCTTGCTCAGTTGGGGATATTCAAATTAATAAACCAAGCATTAATACCATTGATCAGCCCTAGCAAACGTGGATGTTTTTTCCACAAAGAAACAAACATTGTTATGTTATTTGATTGATACTGTGAAGCTGCTTTGATGCAATTTATATTGTGAAAAGCGCTATATAAATACACTTGACTTGAATTGACTTTATCTGATGGGCATGATCGCTGCCTGGCGTGTTAGGGCTTACAACACGCTAAGGCAGCCTTCATGGATGAGTCATGTTCTGACTGCGGGAACATGGCCATAGCTGAGCTGAGATTGAGACTCCAGGACCTCAATAGAGGTAGAGTCTCCTCTTCCACACCCCAATCTGTCCCCTCCACGAGAGGCGACACTTTGGCTGGTGGCCAGGGTGATCTGAGGCTTACGGTGTGGAATACTGCCCCGACGATGCTTCCTCGGGCCGCACCCCCCTCTGCAGCTCAGCAATCCGGGAGTTCCTTGAATGTAGGGGCGGGGCCATCTTCAAACAGTGATGTGCCCCGTATCTCATTCGGAGCTCCAGATGAGACGATGACGATCGCCGCATCAAAAGGCGAGCCGCCACCTGCAAAAGGCGATCCACTGAACGCGATGGCTATCCTTCAGGTCTACCAGGCCAGGCCAGGATGCTGACCACATAAAGTGACTGCACGCTACCTTGGCCAGGTGATGTCCACAGCTGTGGTCTAGGAACGACACCTTTGGCTTAACCAAGCCGATATGCGTGATGCCGAGCGGGCTCGTCTCCTCGACTCACCCATATCCCAGGCAGTCTTTTTCGCCGGCGTGGTCGAGGACTTTCGCCCAAAAGTTCTCCAGCGCCCAGAAACAGACTGAGGCTATTAAGCACATACTGCCCTGGCGGCCAGCTGCTGCCTCCACCCAGCCGCCGCCGAGGCCGCCCTCCTGCGACTCCCGCGACCGTGTCCCGAGGTGGGCATGGCAGCATCTGGGCATGTTTCGAGTATCAGTTACTCCAACCTACAGTCAAACCTTCTTACCGTGGTCGAACATTAGTTTTCTTCGGGCCGATGTGTCCCTAGTTCGAGTTTCCAGGCATGTTGTTGTCTCAACAGATGCCTCCGCCACGGGTTGGGGTGCCATGTGCAATGGACAGGTCCTGGACAGGACCACAGCGCCTTTGGCATATCAATTGCCTCGAGTTGCTGGCAGTACATTTGGCTCTGCACCGCTTTTGGGCCTTGCTCAAGAAACAACACGTACTGGTCCACTCGGACAATACCCCAACTGTAGTGTGGTCAAGGTGGTCTATGCTCTCACCGTATGTCGCAACTCGCACACCACCTCCTTCAATGGATTCAGAAGCATCTGAGGTCGCTTCTTGCTATATAGATTCCCGGAGACCTGAACCGTGCAGCCGACAAGCTCTCACGGATTCAGCCACTCTCTGAATGGCGACTCCATCCCCAGATGGTTCAGCTGATTTAGGAACAGTTCGGCGACGCAAAGGTAGATCTTGTTTGCTTCCCCCGACTCTTCCCACTTCCCTGTCCGAGGGCACTGGCGCACAGCTGGCCGCGGGGCCTCCGCAAGTATGCGTTTCCCCCAGTGAGCCTTCTCGCACAGACCTTGTGCAAGATCAGGGAGGACGAGGAGCAGGTCCTTCTGGTTGCGCCTCATTGGCCCACCCGGACTTGGTTCTCCGAACTCATGCTCCTTGCGACAGCCCCTCCCTGGCCTATCTCTCTGAGGAAGGACCTCCTTTCCCAGAGACAGGGCACCCTTTGTGGCAGGTTTGAGTATTCTACAAGACACACACGTCTAGTCTACTGTCTTGTACTTTGGGAGACTCTTTCAGCACTGCTCTCCGAACTAAGAAATCATGGATTTGATCAACTGGTCTCTCAACGCAATTGACACCATCTTCTCGACGAGAAGCTTGGGTTCGGGGGAACCTGACTGTCCTGCCGGAACGTTCGCAGCTGGCTACACGATGGACGCGTGGGAGAAGTGGCGGGTCGTGTGTCTGGCGGCTCTTTCCGTGAAGGACGTTGAAGATATCTACCTATTTGGTACCATGATAACAGGTCCTCTGCTGATTGGATTAGGCATTGCCCTGGTTTATCGAGGAATTAAGAAGCCGGTGACAGCTGTCCAAAGCATCACAAGGCTGCCCGTCATGATTGAAGCAGTGGCCAGAGCTGTCTGCACTCAGACTGGGTCTATGAACCAAAATACAGATAACATCATGGAGAAGCTCACAGCTTTGCAAAGGCAAATGTATCGTTTCAGAGACCAAAATGGACCAGGGGAATAGCCGTTTAAATTAGATTGCGGCTACTCGCCTCAAGACCAAACAATCCCAATATTATCTGTTTCGGCACCCCTCAACCACCACTGGCCTTGGCCAAGGCTGCTGTTGGAACAACAACTCCCCCGGAAGAGTACTGCAGTGAGCCGCTCTTGCGTTCATTCCCCGACTCCCCAGACACCTGGTGATTGTTGACTATGTCTGGGACCTGATCAAGGTTGCTGATCAAGTATCGCTATGACAATCCTGCGGACTGAGGCACCTAGATTAAGATGCTGGCATAGCGACTCTCCAGGCCTACACACACATGAACTCTTACATATATATACAGATATGCACTCATCCGCCCGATACCCTATCCCTCGCCTTCGCCGCTTTGTACCTCCAGTCTGACATGCGGGTCTGTGACCAGCGCCGAGAATGGCTGCAGGACCAGATGGCTGCTTGCCTGTGCTGGGCTGTCTCCACCCCCCAATACCCACCCCTGTTGCAAGTCTTGTTCATGTTGTAGTGTACTGATTATGTGCTAAAGTTGCTAAGGTTTTTACCTGTTCCTGCACTGTACTCCTTACAGGAGCATAGTCTGGGGGTTTCATTTTCTCCTCACCTCTCCTCATGTCATGCTGTATTTCTTTTTTCCTCAATTCCCTGTCTTCCTGTCCTGTCTACCCCCTTGTCATTTTCAAAAGTTTGTATGGACAGGTTGATGGCCAATTTCGTTGGTACTTGTGACTAAGTGACAATAAAGGACTACTACTACTACTACTACTACTACTACTACTACCACCAGCGGTGGTGGCTACGTCACTTCCGCTAGAGCTTCGTCCACGAGACACTTCTATGCGTTGAAGTGGAACCTCTTCGTCACCTGGTGCTCTTCTCGCTGAATACCCCAGTAAATGCCCTGTCAGCGTTGTGCTTTCCTTCCTGCAAGATGGGTTGGAGAAAAGGCTAATCAGGGTGTTCCCTTTGAGCCTCTGCAATCAGTCGAGCTTAAGTTTCTGTCACTTAAGACAGCGCTCCTTATTGCACTGGCCTCCATGAAGAGGGTTGGGGACCTGTAGGGACCTTGGTGTGAAGGCCACTCCACTCAGAGTCTGGCCTCCTCTTGGGCTCTAAGCGCATGGCGCCTCACTATCAGACATCTGCAGAGCTGCAGGCTGGGCGACAACTAACACGTTCGCGAGATTCTATAATCTCGGAGTGGAGCCAGTATCCTCCCGTGTACTCGCTTCAACTAGTCGGTAACTAGGATCCGCTCAGGTGTCTTCGCTTGCTTGCCATTCCACTCCACAGACTGGATCAGTGTGATATTCTCCTCAGGTGAGTTTCCCCGAGAAACACAGAACACCCTGAGTCTATGCCTGTGGCAGCTTTCGCGTTGGCTAGGTGCCTCCATGTGCATGGTTCCCCACTGGTGACCCCAACATGTGTGTTTCCACTGTAAGCCTCTCTGAGCATGTATCTTTCCCTTGGCAAGCCACCTTGCCACCCCTGGGGTTGAAAGATTCCACCCTGCGGGCTGGACACTCCAGTGTTCTTCCATATGCATCTCTCCGAGTTATATGTGTATTCTGTAAGAGCTCCCTTCGGGTGGGCATTATGTTGCATTATGTTGCAGATCTGCTTCCCAGTGTACCTTGGTATTCCTGTGTTAAGTTAGAGTCCTTCGTCCGTGCTAGTCTCACGACAGGGAGCTCTGGCAGGCCACTGGAAGACAGCCGAGAAGTTGGCGTGATTAAACTGGGAACCCCATTTGTCGTCACGACGTAACTCGTAGTGACAACGAAAGGGAACGTACTCGGTCGTACTGCAATTATTTGACTGTTTAGAATTTGTTTTGTGTTGTATGTTTATGTGAAATTTTGTGTAAAATTTCAGTACGGCCATCTTGGCCAGGACTCTTTGAATCTCAATGGGACCTTCCTGGAAAAATAAAGGATACATAAATAACACTACATGTAATCTAATTACCATGACTATGTTTCTTAATTCTTTCCCCAACCTTGACATTTTCCATCATTTGTGAGAAAACGCTTCCGTCAATGACGGAATTTTCCGACTTTCCGTTTTTTCACTACGTTTTTCATAGTAGGGGTAGGGGACGCTATGACATCTTCTGAAAGAGTCTGAAAAACAGGCTGAGAACATGCAGGAACAGGCGATCTCATATGTAATCACACTTTTTGACTCGCTTCAGAGTGGCTGTCTACCAGCATGCACAAACATGTCCTTAAAACAACCCTTAACGTACGTTTTCAAAACTGTGCAACTCACCAAGTGGTTAGTGGTGTTCGTTGATGATTAAAAACAAATTTATCGGCGCAATGTATGATTTCAATCTGTAATTATTTGTTATAGTGGAACTAATTTTTCAGATACCTCACAACCGTGTATAAACTCCCGCTCGATATTTGAGTCTAAAGCGTTAGCACAATCCGGACCACTTGATTGCGACAACCACCTTGCCGTACAAGGACGCTGTACGGAACACGGTGTCTAGCGCATAGAAAGTAAAAAAAGGTCTCGCGGGACAGTCACAGTCGATTTTACATGTAAGGATTTTTTGTTTGTTTATTTCGCTACTCTGGGACCACAGTTGCTCTGCTCACGTTAGCCTTCTGAGAGATGGAGAACCGAGGGAAAAGACTACAACCAAATGTAAAAAGCTTTTACACTTTTCCGTTTCCCGCAGCGCAGTAATATCAACGAGTAATGCTGGTCCTCAGAAAATCAATGCGATTTTACAAAATGCCAAATAAACACGACAGAAACTGTATTTCGCTACGCTACTTGTTTTGGAACATCCACTAACCACTCGGTGAGTTGCACAATTTTGAAAACAAACGTTAAGGGTTGTTTTAAAGACATGTTTGTGTATGTCAGTAGACAGCCACTGTGAAGCGGTCAAAGGCGATTCTAAAAGAGTCAAAGTTGAGACAGGACCCATCGTCAAAATTTCTGTGTCCAACAAAACATCCAAAACAAACTAGAAAATAGACTCAAAGTGCTAAATACCAGAATTATCCTTTAAGTTCTGTATTTAATTCCACAAGCCACATTCAGTCTGAAACATAACATTATTTTGCATTTTAACCTCACTTTTTGTGTAGTAAATATATATATTGGTAGAATGATCAAATAATAGGTAAAAAAAGATTACTTCTGGTTTAATTGTCACACTGGAAAATGAATGTCGAGTGCATGTATTGTGGGATACAGTATGCCACACAATACACATAGGCTGTGTCCAACATTGCATACTCTCTTATATGTACTTAATTTAAAAACAACAATAACAAAAACTGTAAAAAAATAAATAATAATAATAAAAAATTATGAATGTACAACACTCAAAAAACATTTATTTCTAAACTTAAGATTCATGTATTTGATTTGTATATAAAATTTCGATCCATTTGGATTACATAGTTTTAATACAAACAACTTAATTCATAACGATTCATATTTCTCAGTCATACATAAATAAAACAGGTAAGTGCGTAAATATAAATACTTATGTAATTGTGTTAAAAAACTGAGTGTGATTTATATATGTCAGTCATTCGTAAATGAAACAGATAAGATTTGTAATAGTACACAGCAAAATGCCCATGATAAATTAACACTGCCTAGTGTTCATATCTGTGCACACTACAAAGGACCATTGAAGCAGTGTTGAAGTTAATGAGATAATTAAGTGATGATTGAGCATTAATGATGAACATTAACAAGCAGAATCATTGAATAAAAGAGGAAGATGAACAGAAAAAGAGAAACTTCCAGACATAGCCTTCTACTGAAGATAAAAGAAGACATTAAGGGTGCTTTCACACTGGGCCCGCTTGATGAAGTCCGAGCCTGATTGTTCCCGGCGCCCCACGCAGCGTTTGTCTGGTTTCACACTCAACTTGATTCTATCGAACCCTGATGCATGTGCATATTACGTCAGCGCAAACGTGCACAGCGCATGATAGAAACAGAACGCGGGTAGATAGTGTTTTTTATTAATTTTGTGCTATTATGCGCAGCTGAGTGAAAAGAACAGGTTTACTGTGAGTGTGTGTCGCATAAGGTGGCTTTCTGCTGCTTGCAAATGGACTCTTTTGAGGAGACCGTGGATTTCCAAATTTGTTGCCCTGATTCCACGCGATATGCGTGAATACACTGCAGGCTCACTCTCACTCCTATCCAAGGTAAATCATCAACACTATCATCCCTTACATGTGTTTTATTTAACTAAATACATAATCAGCTAAAACGCATGCGCAGGTTACTTTACTTCCTGAACAAGTGCGCACCCGAGTCCATGTTGCTTTCACATTCACACGAACCACGGCACAGTTCGAGTGCAACCAAACTCTGACCAGGGTATCAGGTAGTCTCGGTTCGGTACCCCAGTGTGAGCCCGGGTCCGCATGACAGCGTTCACATTAATGATTTTTCATGCGAACCGTGCCCTGTTCCGAACTAAACTACCAGTGTGAAAGCACCCTTAATCTCTCAAGATCTCAGCAGATGATGATTAACCCTTTAACTGTCACCCCCCCCCCCCCCCCCCTTTTTTTTTGCATAGACATGAAAATCACTATCCAAACTTAAATGGTTGTAAATCAAAAATGCTTTGGACCTATGGTTGGTCTTGTTTCAAAGAAGACATTTGGCAGATTATTGTAGAAGTGAAATACATTATGAAAGTGAAACAAAAACAAGTTATACAAGGTTGACTTTATATTTAAAATATATATATTACAAATTGTATTTTACTCTAAAACTACAAGAACATGAAAGCCAAAAATCTGAACAAGTTGTGTTCCAAATTTTAGGTTGATATCTCAAAAACTGAGCTTTCAAAAAGATATTATTTGGGTGCAGTACCAAACTTGTTCACTAGATGGACAGTCAAGCTTCCTTACTGACCATATAAGGGCACCTTCATTTTCATACATGTTTTGCGTGATCTGAACCATGTATTTCCATAATTGTCATACAATTTATGAAGTAGACATCCTATTCAGATGGATGGTTTGGCAGTATTTGATTTGAATTCAACCTCTAATAAATGATTAGAATTCATGTAGTGACTTAAATCACTGATCTCATTCAGAGTCTTAAGCTCTGATTATATAGGTAATGTGTTAATTTTGTAAAATATATTATAGTAGTTATGTGATTGTACAGTATGAGATCCAGCATTGTCGTGATAATTGAATAAAATGCAGGATTTTAAAGACATCTAGTGCACAAAAGTTTTTGTTTACAGCATTACACACACCACATCAAGATCAGCATATGAATCTCAACAATGGTGACAATTAATGAAATGCTGCATGCTGAGTACCACCAATCAAAACTCACCCATGACTCCCATTATGCATTGCGGCATTAATAAATTAAGCAGCTCAATTGTTTGAAATTTGTCTTTGATTCTTAATATGTGTTTTTTTGTGACTTTTTAGCAACGTGTTTTATGTTCAGAGTTGATCTGTTTATTTATTTTTTATTGTCACCATTATTGAGATTCTTAAGCGGATTCTTGATGTCTGTGTGTGTCTACATGATGAAAAGATTTTGTGCCCTAAATGTTTGATAAAAAAAAATTTGACTCACATATTTCAACACTGCTGGATCTCATACAGTAAAATCACATAGTTAATATAATGAATAATACAAAATAAATATAATATGTGTTAATAATTAATTATAATAAAAGCATTAGACTCTGAATGAAATAATTGATTTCTCCCAGTGCTAAGCAGCTCCCTCTGCTGTCCATAAGGTGCCTCTGCGCACTAGCCATTTCAAACCCAGCCTCCTTATTTGCATACACTCCTCAATCCTCAAATGCGCAATCCTAAATGGCTAAATGACTAAATGCCCAATCCTAAATACAAAATACCCGCTCCTAAATACAAAATGCCCTATCCTAAATACCAAATTCATTTTTGACTTAGACTTTTAGTTTCAGATTTAGACTTTTAGTTTTAGATTTTTAGTTTATTTAGACTTTTAGGTTTCGTTTAAAACTTTTAGTTTTAGACTTATAGTTTTCAATCTGACCCAATAATCCCTCCATATATATCAGCTATGCATTCCTAAATTTTGTGAATTGGTAAGTTTTGTCAGGGTGTGAAGAAATATAGAGCTGAGTATCGTCAGCATAACAGTGAAAACTAATGCCATGCTTCCTAATGATTTCTCCTAAGGGTAGCATGTACAGAGTGAACAGCAGCGGTCCTAGTACTGAGCCTTGTGGTACGTCATACTGAACTTGTGATCAATTAGACATCTCTTCATTTACAGCTACAAACGGATAACGGTCAGATGAGGATGATTTAAACCATGCTAATGCAATTCCACTAATGCCAACATAATTTTCAAGTCTATTTAAAAGAATGTTGTGGTCAATAGTATCAAATGCAGCACTAAGATCGAGTAGCACTAATAGAGAGATACAACCACGATCGGATGATATGAGCAAATCATTTGTGACTCTAATGAGAGCTGATGGACATGTCACTGTTTAGCAACATTAGTGCGCGCCTACTTTGCCGTGTGCAGTGCAGTAAAACATTATTTTTAAGCTGCATCCTCGCTTCATTCTCAAAATTATTGTTTGCCTAAAGTGGTGTAAACTATATAATACACTATGACCAGGGATACAATCAGCCCACACATTCGTCTCTCCATAGTAAAAGCTGTCTGCCGAATTTTCCACCTCTTTGTTTAATCCTGGGAGCTCTGGAATTTTCCCGCATGCAAATTCTGACCAATCGAAGTGCAGTTACCTCTGGCCAACGAGTGATGTGGGTGTTGTCATGTGACTGCATTTTGGTTTGTTTCATCAACTCATCATCTAATTCGGACCAGAGCAATCAGTAACCAAAACGCCTGAAAATGATCCAAAGTATAATTTTTCGCCCTTAGTCCGGACCAAATAAACCGAACTACAGGTGTGAAAGCACCCTCGGTACGGTCTAAATCCTGACTGAAAATCCTTGCAGATACCATTTCTTTCTAGGAAGTAACATAGTTGTGAGGTTGTAGTTGTGCTATGATTAAACTGCTTGTTAAAAAAAAAAACTTGATCCTGCAGAATTTGTCAAATACAGGCCGATCTTGAATCTACCTTTTCTGTCAAAGATACTAGAAAATGCAGTATTTTGTAGTATCTTTGACAGAAAAGGTAGATTCTCTGGAAGCATCTCTTTCAATAACTTAGTCGGTATAGGGCCTAGCATACATGAAAAGGAGTGAAGGAGTAGCAAGGTAGCTAGCTTGAAGCCAATGGGGCTGTCAGTAAGAACAGGTCCAGTCTAGTCACCTAGGTATCAAAGTCTTTATTTCTCTCCAAGCAGGTATAGTATTTGTGTATATGTATATGTGTGCGTGTGGTTTCTACAAAGGAACAGCGTTTTAGTTTACAATAAACAATACATGAGGCATCTACTCATACTTATCAAATATACATGTAAATAATTAAAACAATGCCTAAGCAGGAAATAGTAAATATAGAAATGAACACCTTCAAGACAAACTTAAGAAATACATAACAAGATTACAGAATAAAACAAAAGGCATTTACATTGTCAATTACACACACAGGAAAAAACAAAGGAAGACGAAGAACTCAGTACTCTGCACAGTACATTCATGTGCAACTAAAGGCACATGCCGTGTGCACAGGTGCAGTTAACAAAGCCTGATATAGAGTCCTGATTGGGTTGAGATCAGGTGGGTGGAGCTAGAGTTTAATAGGAAAATTAACAGGCTAAGAGAGGTGTGGCACATACTTTGCACCTTGCAGCTTAAGGGACACAAAACTTCTCAACTATACATGTTGTCGATTTAGATGAAATAACGCCTATAGAGAAGTATGCCGATTTTTAGGCTAGCCATTGTGCCAAATAGAGTATATCATCCAGGTATATTCACAAAACGTTCACATTATCTGCACAGTATACAAACTGTAAAAACAGTGTCAGTAGAACTTTGGTATTTTGCTATCCCCAACACATCCTTTCCACACATTTACTGTCATCTTCATCCTAATGGTGGAATTACATCACTGCATGTCTTTTAATGAAGCGCATAATGCATCCTCAATGTCTGTACAACTCAATTAAGCCACTGTTCAATCTTGCCACCATTTAACAAACTTCATAAGGCAAACATATGTAACCAGCCATTCAATTACAGCCATTCCAGGGCTTCGTCAAGCTGTAGTTGGCCATTTGAAACTTTATGCATAACCACTGCTTGATTTGTGGTGATGCAATGAAACGCACAAAACACCAACATTTCAGAGGACGTTTCACTCTGAGACCTTGAAGACTATCAAAAATGTAGTGCTATATTATCAGAGATTGAGTTAAGGAGAGGTGAGCCCTCATCATAGCCATTTCCACTGCATATGGATGGATAATGAGTTCCAGGTGTGTGTGCCATTGTCTCAGATGAACCTATACTCAGCCTACTAAGCTCCCCCTACTAAATATGGCACTTTAATAAGCAAGATGAGCCTAATTTTGATCCATCTCCATTATTTTGTACCTTATCAAACTGTTGAAGGGCCTATGCTCACTGGTATAGCTTCATCAAGGTTCTGTGTGTGTGTGTGCGTGCGTGCGTGTGTGTGTTTCCTTTGCATTCCAAAGAGGTGAGCAACCTGGAAACAACTGCCTCCAACAAGTTTTTTTCCTTCTGTTATTGTAATTGTGGGAAGTGATTATTGTAAACACACACACGGCTCACTCACAGTGCCCGATATGAATGTACACCACCACATCAGGAGAAAACGGCAACCAGATGTGCTGTTAGCAGAATGACCAGAGGAAACACAGACTAATTAAAGGTAGAGTGAGAATATGAAGTGGCGTAATCACTACATTTCACCATACATCTACATTAGGTACATTAGGTTATTTATATATATATATATATATATATGTATGTATATATAACCTAATGAACCTAATGTACGTACGTGCAGGATATATACATGCATACATACAGTCATGTGAAAAAGAAAGTACACCCTTTTGAATTCTATGGTTTTATGTATCAGGACATAAAACATCATCTGGTCCTTTGCAGGTCTTAAAATTTACCTTTAAATGCAACCTCAAATGAAAGACAACACATGACACCGTGTCATTATTTATTTAACAAAATCTAGGCCAAAATGGATCTGTGACAAACTAAGTATACCCTCACTGCTTCCATAGGAATTAAAAGAGTATGTAGCAGTCAGGCGCTGCTAATCAAATGTCTTCGATTAACTGATCATCAGCAGCCGTGACCACCACTATAAAAGCAGAAGTTTAGGCAGTTTGTTGGTCTAGAGCATTGTGTTACAATAGCAAGAAGGAAAGACATCAGCAATGATCATAGAGAAGCAATTGTTGACATCTAAGTCAAGTCAAGTGTATTTATATAGCGCTTTTCACAATATAAATTGCATCAAAGCAGCTTCACAATATCAATCAAATAACATAATGTTTGTTTCTTAGTGAAAAAACATCCACGTTTGGTAGGGCTGATCAATGGTATTAATGCTTGGCTAATTATTTTGAATATCCCCAACTGAACAAGCCAAAGGCAACAGTGGCAAGGAACCGAAAAACTCCATCAAGTGACCTACTGGTGTCCTAAAACTCCATCAGGTGACCTAATGGAGAAAAAAAAACCTTGGGAGAACCCAGGCATCCCATGCCAGAACCCATCTAAAAGGGGTTATACGGCCATTTTGTATTTACTTGAGGTTGCATTTACCTAAGTCCTGCTGAAGAAGAGATGATTTTTTATTATGTCCTGATACGTAAAACAATAGAATATGAATATATTATGTGTTTATGTACATTATGTGTATATGTACATTGTGTGTGTGTGTGTGTGTGTGTGTGTGTGTGTGTGCGCTATACACAGGGGTTTGTTCGAATACAAAACATGAACGATAGGAAGCACCATTAATAATCACAAATTAATGTAACTGTTGGTTTGATAAATCTACGGGTCACCTGCAACTGCAGTTTAAAAAAATAAAATTGACATCTTTATACTGTATCTGTCATTCCGTTCCCTTGAGACATTCATTTCCTAAACGAATTGAAGACAAATGTTTAAGGAGCTGTACTCAGCGTAATTGTGTCATCATTCTCTGCAGCTTTTGTAACATGGCAGATATGACACTGGAACAATCTCTGCTGTCGTTTGATCAGTCGAGGCCCTCAAGCTATAACCGTCTCTTCTTTCACTGCAACACTTTATGCTGTCACAGCTCTTCAGATTTAGTGCTAAAGTGTTCATAATCTGCTTAACTGTATGCAGCTGTTAGATTTATGAGGATTGTGCTTTAGACTTGCTCTAAAATACTTAGAGTACCTGGAGGTGTTTGATATTTGAAGGTGCTGCAACTCATTTAGCTCTTGCGGTTTTCCATAAGTCATAAGCTGTGGGACTGCAGCTGGGAGGAGCACAGCGACTGTAAATATTCCTCATTTACTTGCTGTTCTACGGGCATTATGGCTAGTTTGCTTGCTTTGAAACAATCTATATAAAGCGCTATATAAATAAAGGTGGCTTTACTTGACAACATTAGCAGTGTTACATTAGCAAGCATCACTGTTACTATTGTTCACTTCACACTCATTGGGCCTCATTTAACGTAGAAATCATCTTGTAAAAGGTTTCAAGCATGTGATTTATGAAACACTCGTATGCCGCCAATCCCATCATATGAATGATCATACGTTGAAATGTGGCGGTGTCATGATACATCAGGTCCTCACTCGAAATAGGGTCTCCCCAAACTGTCAGTTATGAGTGATATTAATTTAAAATACGCATAGCTTACTATATAATGCATACAATAAACACATTAGTGCATAATAAAACCAACTGAACGTGATTTCTTACATTTGATTAACTGTTAATTAAATAATAATAATAATAATAATAGCCTATAAAGTGAATTGAACATCATTAATTTGTTTTATATATTAATGAAATATTTGGACATTTAACACGTAGGGTGCTTTCACATCTCTAGTTCGGTCCAAGGACCAAGGGAGAAAAATTATACTTTATAGCACTTTGTCCTTATCAAACCACACCGATTGCTCTGGTCCTGATGAAACGTTGATGAAATGAACCAAAATGCAGTCACGTGACAAAATCCACATCACTCGTTGGCCAGATGTGTCTTGAACGTATCTCCATAACTGCATTTCGATTGGTCAGAATTAACATTGGTCAGAGAAAATTCCAGCAGAACTCCCGTAAGTAAACAAAGAGGAGGAAAATCCGGCAGACAACACGTTGCTTTTTATTATGGAGATTTCACTGTTCTTGTGAGTTTTCGAAAGTTGGGACCTAATATGGCCATCAGACCAAATTTCTATGAGGCTCCGCACCTCCTCACAACTCCAAGTTTGTCCGCGAGCTGCCATGCTAAAAGTGCAAACTGTCAACAAACATTAGTCCTCATCCCATAATGCACAGCGCAGCTGACAACGGCAGCTGGTTCAGTCCAAAAATGCGCAGTTCTTTGGCAGTTTGGTCTGTTCAAGGTCGGATCACATTCTTACCACAAACAAACAAACCGCTCCAGAGTTCGTTTGAAAGCTACCGAACCGCACCAAGGGGGACAACGAACTCTAGTGCGATTCAACCGAACTAAATGAGGCAGGTGTGAAAGCACCCTTAATTTAACACCATTAAAGATGATTGAGAATATATGTAGGGTAAGTACAAATGTGTGTAGCCTATAAACTAAGCTATCAGGCTAATTGCTTACCTGTATGCTATGCTAGTATAAGCTAACTAATACAGACATAAATGGTTGTTATAATTTATTTGAAACAGCATTTATCATAACATGATTTTGGAGGAATTGTAATCAGGCGCTAAAGAGAGTACCTATTAAAAGCAATTTGAACCAATGGTATTGCTTGGGAGACCCGATTTCGGGGGGGGGGGGTCCGATTTCAATTTGTCACTACAGCGGCTCAAAACAATGTAATTTGAATATCATGCCCCTAAAAATTCACAGTTTAGAAGCCTTGCCCTATGATATGGAGAAACGAAACCCGGTGAAGAAGAGGAAGTATCTCAAGAAAGATAAATTGATCCACTCCAGAAACACCCATTCACCTCATAATAATTACATTAATTTATATGTATATTAAATACCGGTATAAAACAAAACATTAACAAACATTATAAATGTTATTTTCCCCTCACTCCACAACAAATTCTTTAAATTTAACGGTATTCAGAACAGAACAAGAATGAAAAATAAGTAAAATTATATATTAAACTCTAAAATAAAACACAAATTAGGCCATATTGGTATAAACAGCATAAGCTACCTAATGGGCTAACCTCTCTCATTCGGCAAGAATCCAAGAATCCTGTGTTTCCGTATTTGCCATTGAACATTTGGTTGCTAAACTATTATTCATTATGTAAACAAGGCTTTGTATTGCCCTAGCGTTTCAATATCCACATAAAACTGCATCCTTCACATGCGCAAAAATGTGTTTGGTTGGGCGCTGGGCATGCGGATTTTGCAGCAGACCATTTTGAGCAGTGTAACTTTTATGTTTGGTTGATGACGAATAGCTGAAATGTCAAGTTAGCAACTGATATGTTGTGTGTGTGGTACTGTGCGCGCACGAGGCACCTGCGCGATAAGTTGGATTTAATAAAATAAAGATATAGGCCTATATAGCCTAAAGGAAACAAAATAAATGTTAGAGTGTCGCAAAAACGAGCGTAGCTACTTGTTGCACTTTTTTTGTCTTTCGTTTATCTGTTAATTAAATTAAGGGAACTGTATTTTGTGTAGTCCTATTTATTTTATTCCTTTTATATAGGCCTAGTTAATTTTGTCGTTTTTTTTTTTTTTAAACTGTGTTATTATTTTTACATCTAAAACTGAAGACAGGAGTCTTATGGACCTGTGGCTGTATTACAGGAAAAAAGCTAACTCAGAATCATATTCTATCTGTATAGTAATCATGGTAAATTCACTGAAGAAATAGAACATTTTCCCAATCTTGTAACACTTTATAATAACTGCATGCTTTGAATCATTGGTTAAGCATTAGTAAATAGATAATTATTCATTTATAAAGCATTAGCAGACATATAAATACAGCTATAAATCCTTTATTATTGAGAAAAGCATATCTATAATTTGATTAATAATTATATTTTCATACTTCAGTAATGATCAATTTATAATCATGAATTACAGTAGGAATACATGTTAATGAAGCATGTATTAATACACTGAGTAACTATTACTATATGTCTAAATAATAATATGTATAAATGTACATTTAAATAGTTTATTGATCATTTACTTGCACTTTCTAAATCAACAGCCATATACATTTTTAGGCGTCCATTTGGATGTAAAATTAAATTGGAAAGAGAACACTAATGGGTTTCACTTCATTTGGATGGTCCTTTGACACATTCTGTTGACTATAAGTAACGTTGCACCTACATGTCTACTAACTCTCATTAGAGTGTTAGTAGAGTATTAGTAGACTGGTAGGGTTAGGTTTAGAATAAGTTGACATGTAGTTGCATAGTTACTTATAGTCAGTAGACTGTCTGTTGGAGGACCATCACAATAAAGAGTTATCAGATATTAAACAGACAATACAAATACTCTAATGAGAGTTAGTTGACATGTAGTTGCAAAGTTACTTATAGTCACCAGAATGTTCAAAAGGGACCATCAAAATAAAGTGTTACCCACTAATGTCCTATAATTCTCAGTCGAGACTTTTCTTTTTAAGAAAACTCAGATCATTCAAAATCAGTCAAGTCTTCTTCATTTATATAGCGCTTTTAACAATGTAGATTGTTTCAAAGCACCTTTACAGAGATAAGCATATAATTTAAGGTAATAGAGATTGGTTTGGCTTTATAGCGGTTCTTGAATAATGTTATTTTCCAGCTAAAGTTAGTTTTGATTGATTCCCTTCCGTCGAAATGATCATTTGTGATCAAATTAGGGGCCACTAAGACGACGCCGTTCTCTCTAAACAGACTTTAAACGCGACGATGGCGTTCACATGCACATTACGAATTAATTCTATAGTTATGTGCGTTTGAATATATGTATGCAGGTTTGTAATTCCCTACAAACCATGCCTAAACAAACTACTTGTCTTGCCCATACATTTTTATACAGAATTTTATTTTATAACTTTGGGGTAGGTATACGAACCGAATTTCCCCACAACGCTTTATCTGTAGAGTTGTAAAGGGATCCTCCATAGGGAGAGGCTAGTTGGCACTTCAGCACTGCATCGTCATCGGGTCCAGGCGAAGGTCCTAGTCAGATCTGGATACGGTCTGGATCCGGCAGGGTGCTGGAAAACCTTGGGATAAACAAAGACACTAAAATTAGTGTAGATGCCATTCTTCTTATGATGTAACAAGTACATCAGGATTTAAGGGAAGTGTTCCCAGTTCCGGCTGACTTAATCTATGCAGCCTAACAATGAATTATAGAAGTCGATAATGTATTATGTGAATGCTAGGTCAAAGAGATGTGTCTTTAATCTAGCTTTGAACTGACAGAGAACTGATTCCCGGACAATGGTATGAAGACTGTTCCAAAGTTTTGGTGCTAAATAGGAAAAGGATCGATTTTGAAGCAGTCGATTTTGATATTCTAGGTATTTTTAACTTGCCAGAATTTTGAGATCACAATAGACGTGAAGGACTATAATGCGTTAAGAGCTTGCTCAAGTACTGCAGAGCTGCCTATTTAGTGCTTTGTAAGTAATCAGCAATATTTAAAAATGTATACGATGTTTAATAGGCAGCCAATGCAGTGTTGACAGAACTGGGCTAATACGGTCATACTTCCTGGTTCTGGAAAGAACTCGAGCTGCTGCGTTTTGAACTAGCTGTAGTTTGTTTATTCAGCGTGCAGGGCAACCACCCAGTAGAGCATTACAATAATCTAGCCATGGTCATGAACGCATTAACTAATTGTTCAGTATTTGTCAATGAGAGCATATGGCGTAAATTAGATATATTTTTAAGATGGAAAAATGTGGTTTTACAGATACTAGACACGTGACTTTAAAATGAAAGATTGTTATCAAAGAGCACATCCAGGTTCCTAACCGACGATGAAGACTTAACAGAGCAGCCATCAAGTGTTAAACAGTAGTCTAAGTTGTTTGTCACGGCTGTGGTGCGGGTTGAGGGAGAGGCTGAGTCAAAAAAGCTCCAATTCAAACATTTACTAAATATTCAAAAACAATTAACAGGTACAGGCAGGTTGACGGGCAGAAGGTAAACACACACAAAAACACAGTAACATCTCCAAGAACCGACAAGGACTGACTGACCAGAAGCAAACTAAATACAGATACAAATCAAACATAACGAGGTGAAGACAGGTGACACGGATGATGAAGACGAGGGATAGGTGGGTAATTGAGGGAGTAAGTTCAGGTGAGGGGACAAGGAGGATTCTGGGAAGTGTAGTGCAGACAAAGACAGAGTGGTGCAGACGAAGACTGTGACAGAACGCCCCCCTTCAAAAAGGCGCGACCTCGCGCCGTAGAACATCAACAGGGGTGGGGGGGTGACCTGGGCGTGACCAGGGCGGAGCAGGATGTGCAGGCTGCTCGGATGGCCGTGGCGGTGAAGACCCTTCGGGCGGCCGTGGCGGTGAAGCAGGCTGAGCAGGCGGCCAGGGCGAAGCAGGAAGAGAAGGCTGCCAGGGTGGAGCAGGATGTTTGGGCGGCCGTGGCGGTTAAGAACCTTCGGGCGGCCGTGGCGGTGAAGACCCTTCGGGCGGCGGTGAAGACCCTTCAGGTAGCAGTGGAGGTGAGGACCCTTCAGGCGGCCGTGGCGGAGAGAACCCTTCTGGTGGCCTCCCCCAAAAAGATTATTGGGGAGAGTGACAGTCAGGAACAGGCTTCGGGCTGGATGGAACCAGCGGTGTAGAAGTCTCTGGACTGGACCGAACCAGAGGTGAAGCAGGCTCTTGGCTGGACGGAACCAGCGGTGTAGAAGGCCCTGGGCAGGATGGAACAAGCTGTGAAAAAGGCTCTGGCTCGGCGGGCATCACGAGAACAGTCTCATGACGTGAGCAGTCTCTGGCTGGACAGCCGGGACGTGAGCAGTCTCTGGCTGGGCAGCCGGGACGTGAGCAGTCTCTGGCTGGGCAGCCGGGACGTGAGCAGTCTCTGGCTGGGCAGCCGGGACGTGAGCAGTCTCTGGCTGGGCAGCCGGGACGTGAGCAGTCTCTGGCTGGGCAGCCGGGACGTGAGCAGTCTCTGGCTGGGCAGCCGGGACGTGAGCAGTCTCTGGCTGGGCAGCCGGGACGTGAGCAGTCTCTGGCTGGGCAGCCGGGACGTGAGCAGTCTCTGGCTGGGCAGCCGGGACGTGAGCAGTCTCTGGCTGGGCAGCCGGGACGTGAGCAGTCTCTGGCTGGGCAGCCGGGACGTGAGCAGTCTCTGGCTGGGCAGCCGGGACGTGAGCAGTCTCTGGCTGGGCAGCCGGGACGTGAGCAGTCTCTGGCTGGGCAGACGAGATGTGAGCAGTCTGTGGTGAAGGTTCTGGGCTGGACGGGACCAGCGGTGAAGGCTCTGGGCTGGACGGGACCAGCGGTGAAGGCTCGGGGCTGGACGGGACCAGCGGTGAGGGCTCGGGGCTGGACGGGACCAGCGGTGAAGGCTCGGGCTGGACGGGACCAGCGGTGAAGGCTCGGGGCTGGACGGGACCAGCGGTGAGGGCTCGGGGCTGGACGGGACCAGCGGTGAGGGCTCGGGGCTGGACGGGACCAGCGGTGAAGGCGCTGGGCTGGACGGGTCCAGCGGTGAAGGCTCTGGGCTGGTGTCTGGGAGATCAATCTGATGGTGAAAGATGGCCCCGATCTGGAACAAGCTACACAACCTCTCGTTGTCAAGGGTGCTGTGGATGGCAATGGGGACAAACCCCTTGACGAACGAGAGAAAGTGTTGGCTTTTCTCAGCCAGGACGATGATTTTTACCCCGTCGTCCTCATCTGAACTCACTCCCTCAATTACCCACCTGTCCCTCGTCTTCATCATCCGTGTCACCTGTCTTCACCTCGTTATGTTTGATTTGTATCTGTATTTAGTTTGCTTCTGGTCAGTCAGTCCTTGTCGGTTCTTAGATATGGTACTGTTTTTGTGTGTGTTTACCTTCTGCCCGTCAACCTACCTGTACCTGTTTATTGTTTTTGGATAATTAGTAAATGTTTGAATTGGACGGGACGGGTTGGACGGGACCAGCGGTGAAGGCTCTGGGCTGGTGTCTGGGAGGTCGATCTGATGGTGAAAGATGGCCCCGATCTGGAACAAGCCTATGGCGGTCGGTTCTTCTGTCACGGGTTGAAGAAGAGGATGAGTCAAAAAAGCTCCAATTCAAACATTTACTAATTATCCAAAAACAATAAACAGGTACAGGCAGGTTGACGGGCAGAAGGTAAACACACAAAAACAGTACCATATCTAAGAACCGACAAGGACTGACTGACCAGAAGCAAACTAAATACAGATACAAATCAAACATAACGAGGTGAAGACAGGTGACACGGATGATGAAGACGAGGGACAGGTGGGTAATTGAGGGAGTGAGTTCAAATGAGGAGACAAGGAGGATTCTGGGAAGTATTGAGCAGACGAAGACAGAGTGGTGCAGACGAAGACTGTGACATTATTACGTGTGGAAGTTTTTTGTCCAATAATTAGAATCTCTGTTTTTTCAGAATTTAGTAGTAAGAAATTACTAGTCATCCCATGTTTTATATCAGCTATGCATTCCATTAGTTTTGTGGATTGGTAAGTTTCATTAGGTTTTGAAAAAAAATATAGAGCTGAGTATCATCGGCATAACAGTGAAAACTAATGCCATGTTTCCTAATGATATCTCCTAATGGTAGCATGTACAGAGTAAACAGCAGTGGTCCCAGTACTGAGCCTTGTGGTACACCATACTGAACTTGTGATCGATAAGACATATGTCACAAGTTGACAAATCCAGCGGAACCATTTTCCGCTAGGGGTGTGTTTCCCCCCGGGACGATTTCACTGACACACCGTGCTGGATTACTTGTTGTCAGTTGCCATGACAGTGGCCGCTGATTAGCTAAGCGGTACCAGGTGCGGGTGTTTGGTGTGGGGATTTGTGATTGGGAAACACGGCCTAGAGAAGCAGTTAAAAGAAAAAGGAAAAGGCATTCGGGTGTGGTACTCCCCCTGGGAGAAATCGATTATTTTGGCAGTGGCTTGGATTTGCTGGGATCTTTGGAGCGGCTGTGAGGATCTGACTGGAAAGGAGTGCAATCGTGATTGTGGGAGTGCAAGCTGGAACGTGAATGGGATGTGAAGAAAGAGTGTTGAAGACGCTGTGTTCCATGCGGTGTGAAGTCCTCTGCATCTCTTCAGCTTCTGAGTGGTGATCCAGCGCAACAGCGGAGGGATTGAACAGTGAGTGAGTGCTGGCCTTAGTGCACAAGATTTGAGAGTGGATTGCGGTGCTTGAATTGAAGTGTCACACAGTATTGTTGACGTGAAGTTGTAGTGTGTGGATGTACACGTTTATCTAACCGCCAGTACTCTCCAGTTCACGCCCTCGCCCAGTGTTTACGGAGCAAAGCCCTCAGGTTGAATGTAAGATTCGTCTGTCTCTGCCTTCTTGTGTGCTGCCTGTTCGGAGGAGAGACACATCCCAGCCCTAGTGCCTGTGTGGAGCAACCCCGTCCAGCCGTAAGCCTGAGCTTCCATTATACAAAAGGATCATGTTCGTTTTTGTATCAAAGGCTTTGTCTATTTAAATAGAAGATTCGTCTGTCTCTGCCTTCTTGTGTGCTGCCTGTTCGGAGGAGAGACCCATCCCAGCCCTAGTGCCTGTGTGGAGCAACCCAGTCCAGCCGTAAGCCTGAGTTTCCATTATACAAAAGGATCATGTTCGTTTTCGTATCAAAGGCTTTGTCTATTTAAATGGAAGATTCGTCTGTCTCTGCCTTCTTGTGTGCTGCCTGTTCGGAGGAGAGACCCATCCCAGCCCTAGTGCCTGTGTGGGGCAACCCAGTCCAGCCGTAAGCCTGAGTTTCCATTATACAAAAGGATCATGTTCGTTTTTGTATCAAAGGCTTTGTCTATTTAAATAGAAGATTCGTCTGTCTCTGCCTTCTTGTGTGCTGCCCGTTCGGAGGAGGGACACATCCCAGCCCTAGTGCCTGTGTGGAGCAATCCAGTCCAGCCGTAAGCCTGAGTTTCCATTATACAGGAGGATCATGTTCGTTTTTGTATCAAAGGCTTTGTCTATTTAAATAGAAGATTCGTCTGTCTCTGCCTTCTTGTGTGCTGCCTGTTCGGAGGAGAGACACATCCCAGCCCTAGTGCTTGTGTGGAGCAACCCAGTCCAGCCAAGATTCGTCTGTCTCTGCCTTCTTGTGTGCTGCCTGTACGGAGGAGAGATACATCCCAGCCCAAGTGCTTGTGTGGAGTAACCCAGTCCAGCCATTCTCCTGCCCCTGCCTTCTTGGGTGCTGCCTGGTCGGAGGAGAGACACACCCCCGCCTTAGTGTTGCCGTGGGAACCACCCAGTTCAGCCAAGATTCGTCTGCCCCTGCCTTCTTGTGTGCTGCCTGTTCAGAGGAGAGACACATCCCAGCAGCAACGCTGCGTGTTCAGAACCACCCAGCTCAGCCAAGATTCGTCTGTCCCTGCCTTCTTGTGTGCTGCCCGTTCAGAGGAGAGACATGTCCCAGCAGCAACGCTGCGTGTTCAGAACCACCCGCTCCAGCCGTAAGTCCTTACTTAACCGAAATAGAATTGAACCTGTAAACTTGTCCCTATCTTGGATTAGAGGGGACCCTTGTCTCTGGCTGGAGCCGTCAAGGGCGGAAAGGCACCTGGAGGACCTCGCACCTGCTGCTCAGTGACGCTACGAAGGAGATCTGCCTACCTGACTACCTACCTGGCCGGCAGCGAGTCCCCCTCCTGGACTCCATCGCCCCCTGGGCCGGTCATCGGCTGAGTAACTGACGCTTGGGAAAAAAAACCTACCTGCTACCCACCTGTCCGGTGGAGAGTTCCCTCCTGGCCCGTGGCCCCGGCGCTGGTCTGCCCGGGTCGCTGCCCGCCTGTATTACGCCGAAGAGAGTCTACTTACCACGTTACTTACCTGCACGCCGGACGGGCGTTCGACTCCTTCCTCCTCTGTGGCTGCCAGTAACCCGGGCCTTCGCAGTGAACCCCTTGCCCTCCTCCTCCCTGGAAAAGAGAGACGAAGCCTGCATTAAGACTTTTAATTCTTGCTTTATTCAATAAAGATTGTTATTTTTAGAAATTCTTCTTGTCTGCCTGCTCTCTGGTATGCTCCTCGAGGTGGTCCTGGGTTCGAGGGGTGGGCGCAGTCTGGCTTGGCCCCCCCGACCTGTGACACATATCTTCATTTACTGCTACAAATGGATAACGGTCAGATAAGTATGACTTAAACCATGCTAGTGCAATTCCACTAATGCCAACATAGTTTTCTAGTCTATTTAAAAGAATTTTGTGGTCAATGGTGTCAAATGCAGCACTAAGATCAAGTAACACTAATAGAGAGATACAACCGCGATCTGATGATAAGAGCAAATCATTTGTAACTCTAATGAGAGCTGTCTCAGTGCTATGGTACGGTCTAAATTCGGACTGAAAATCCTCGCAGATATAATTTCTTTCAAGAAAGGAACACAGTTGTGAGGATACTGCTTTTTCTAATATCTTTGACAGAAAAGGCAGATTCAAGATCGGCCTGTAATTGACTAATTTTGTATGATCAAGTTGCGTTTTTTTAACAAGCGGTTTAATCATAGCCAGCTTAAAGGTTTTTAGTTCGTATCCTAGAGACAAAAACGAATGAATGATATTAAGAAGAGGATCTATAACATCTGGAAGCATCTCTTTCAGTAGCTTAGTCGGTATAGGGTCTAACATACAAGTTGTCGATTTAGATGAATTAACGAGTTTGCAAAATTCTTCCTCTCCTATAGCAACAAATTAATCAAATCTTTCCTCAGGGAGACTACAATGCACTCCCTGATGCAATACTGTAGTAGACGGTTGCATAGTTATAATTTTGTCCCTGATATAATCAATCTTATAAGTGAAGAAGTTCATAAAGTCATTACTGCTGTGTTGCTTGGAAACTTGTGGGCTTGAAGCTTTCTTTTTCGTTAGTTTAGCCACTGTTTCAAATAAATACCTAGGATTATGTTTATTTTCTTCTAATAGGGTTGAAAAATAAGCAGATTAAGCAGTTTATAAGGCCTCTCTGTAAGCAATTGAGCTTCCATGAAATCTGAAATACCTCTAGTTTTGTTTTCTTCCAGTTCCGCTCCATTTTTCTGGCTACTCTCTTAAGAGCCTGGGTGTGCTTGTTGTACCATTAATTGGACTATTTTCTTTTTTATCTTCTTTAAGGACTCGTGAACAATGTTTATTTTTAGGAAACGTCTGATGAGCTCTCTGTTATTCACCTCCCTCCGTTACCTATAACCTGCCTACGTGGCACGTACTATGTATCAGCTGCCGCGCGCGACCACACATGATGACAACAAACATGTAGACTGCACCGGCCGCCGCTGTGCCGCCGCGCTCTCTCTCTCCTGTACAATGTTGTTGAATCCAAATATTACAATTTTCTTTTAATCAGCAACCAATCGCGAAAGTAAAAGGGAGGGATTTAACTCTAAATGCGCAATCTCATTGGCTGTTGCAAATCTTTAAAGCCCGTTTTTTTCAAAGTGACTTTTTCAGGAGCACCTATTACACCAAACTTTCCAGTCTTGTACCTAGTTATATTATGAAGACATTTACAGAGGGATTTGTAAAAATATTATTCCTAGCCTGATTTATATAACATTTTTTTCCCCAAAACATGTCGAGAATCTATTTAAGACTATATTGACAGTATATTCTGATTTACAGGATAACAAATTTTTAACCATCTAATATGTGAACACAATGAACGTATTATTTGGTGCAGATACCAATAAAAATACAGTTATGAAATTGAAACAGGGTTCTTAATTTGTGTTTCTTCAGATTGCATTGCAATAGACTCCATGCAACTGATTTTGATTCTGTACTGTATGGATGGTAGTAGCTACAGGACATGCTCTGAATTCATAAGATTTAACAATACAGTGTTACAGATCAGATGGCAAGAGAGACTTGAGACTTGACTTGAACTCGTGGCAAAAAACTTGAGACTTGACTTGAACTTGCCCCTCAAAGACTTGAGACTTGACTTGGACTCGAGCTCGGAGACTTGAGACTTGACTTGGACTTCCAAAAAATGACTTGTGAACATCTCTGTTATCTATGTGTATATTAAAATCACCAACAATTAGTACTTTATATGCAGCCAATACTAATTCTGATAGAAAGTCCGCAAATTCCTTGATAAAATATTTATGGTGGCCTGTATACAGTAGCCAGCAGAATTCTCAAACGTGATTTATCGCTTACACTATATATTTTTAAATTAAGCACCCACACTTCAAAAGAAGTATATTAAAAAATTACATTTCTAAGTGGTTTTGAAAATATTACTATAAATTACAGCACCACCTCCCCCTTTGCGTTTCAGACGAGGTTCATGTTTATAACTGTAATCTTGTGGGGTTGACTCATTTAAAGTAATATAATCGTTTGGTTTTAGCCAGGTTTCAGTCAAACACATCATATCTAGGTTATAATCTGAAATCATATCATTAACAATAAGTGCTTTTGAAGTAAGGGATTGAATATTCCGAAACCCAAGCTTTATCATTTGCTCATCTGTATTATATCTGTTTTTTATTTGTTGAACATCAATTAAAATCCAGGTGAAAGAGGCTCTGTGTGATGGGATTTATATGACCTTGGTGATGTGAGGCCGCAAGCAGACGGTCGGTTAAGCCAGCGTGTCTGCTTCCTGACCTGGTGCCCAATTTGTCATGTTTTACCTCTAAGACTATAGCCAAATTACTAGAGAGAAGAGCAGCACCATCCCAGTAGGGATGAATACCGTCTCTTTTCAACAGGTCAGGTTTGCCCCAAAAACTTTTCCTATTCTCTATGAATTCTACATTATTTTGCGGACACCACTTAGACAACCAGAGATAGTGTGAACACAATCTACTAACTATCTCATCACTCTCATCACAGCAAGGGAGCAAATTACAGTGCTTGACATCGTACTTGCGAGTTCACACACCTCTTTAATATTAATTTTGGTGATCTCCGACTGGCGGAGTCGAACATCATTAGTGCCGACATGAATAATGATCTTACTGAATTTACGATTAGCATTAGCCAGTACTTTTAAATTTGCTTTGATGTCAGGCGCTTTGGCTCCCGGCAAACATGTGACTATGGTGGCTGGTGTCTCTATTTTCATGTTCCGTGTGATCGTATCACCAATTACCAGGGCAGAATCAACAGAATTGTCAGTGGGTGTTTCACTGAGCGAGGCAAACCTATTTGTTATGGTAATCGGAACGGAAGAGTGGTTTTTTTGATCCGCGACTAGAGCGATCCCTCACTGTCACCCATCTGCCCTGCTGCATGGGCTCTACTTCAGCCAGGACCTAATCATGTAAAGAGTTCACTATGCTAGGCGCATCCAAAATAGTATCTAAAGCTCTAGCATTCTTACTATCCTCAATTAAAGTTTGGATGCGTGTCTCTAGTTCTGAAATCTTCTCCGTCAGCCTGATTATCTCCTTGCATTCATCACATATAAATCCTATATTGCAGACAGAGAAGGCTATGATAAACATGTGACATGAAGTGACATGAATTCTTACTCACCTGGGCTTTTTATGAACTCAAAGGCATGGGCGTGATAAAAAAAAACAAAAAAAAACTGAGCGCAGGGGTCGTGTGTTAACAGGCTAACGAGTTACTAGCATGTTGTGTTAACAATAACGGAAGCTAGCGATGTATTTAGTAGTATAAACAACTAGAAATTATAGTAAATGATGGTTCAAAACAGAAAGCAATACGAAGCTAATACGAGGCTTAGACAGAGCTTACAGCCTCGAAGCAAACAAACTCACAGCAGGCAGTGAGGCAGACAGGAGTAATCTATCAGCAGCGGGGGGGGGGGGGGTTTACTGTGGGGAAGAGGATAAGGTCGAAGCTAAAAATGGTTTTGCTATTTGAAGGCCATCCACTACACAATTTTTTTAAAGGACTCAGAAGCTCTTTTAATGAGCGATTGATTCTAGTGATTGGCCTCTGTTCTCTAGTGAGCGATTGAGAAGGTCTTTTGTTCCTGCAGCGGTCAGAAATTTCAACGAACACTGTTAAATATTTTTTTTTTTACATTCTGTACTTTTGAATTGTGAAACTGATTTTCTTTTTTTAGCAATCATGTCTCACTGGTTTTTAAGTCTCTTAATGCATAATTATTTATCTGTATGTTGTGTATTGTGTTTGTTTGCTGTATGGTCTAAGTTGGTGGCAAACCAGTTTCCCTATCGGGATTGATAAAGTTTTTTTCGGTGACACTTTACAATCAAGGGGGTAATCCATCCACCGGAAACTGAAGCCTCCCGGGGGCCGCCATTGTAGCAGACTATCACCTGTTGTTAGCATTTCATTGACTCCCATTCAAAGGTATCATTATGTTATGACTTTACTTGTTGAGGCACATGACTATTAACTAATTGTTAAGTAATATGTCATTTTGGTTTTGACATCCACACTATGGATTTCAAATTCTAGCCTTCTACAACCGGGATTCCACTGTGCCAGATGAACTGCCACATTCATAGTTCATGGTACAGGAGTGTGTCAGGTTAAGCTAGAGCTCTAGGATTTAAAGGCAGAACACTGAGAATATGCGGCCGGGCTCTGCTATTTCATAACACTGTGTCTAGACCGGACAAAGAAACTAGAACTCATTATAATCAGTGATACAACACTGGATGCGACACAGCGCTACACGACACAATAAAACCCCGACAGTAAACTGATGCCACACTCTTTTTCTGACGTACTCCGAGCTCTTGCGCCCACCAGACTCTTGTACTATTAATTTGTACATAGAGTCTGGCACCGCTCCATTGACAAGCGTTAACCTCCTTGTAGGCGGGTACTCTATTGAAGTCTAAAACTATTGGATCTGCCCAGAGTCACTATGGATCTTGCTATAACAGATCGCTAACGTTTGGTCGTGACGTTAAAGGGGAGACGACAACAAATATCGGCTTTGCATCCCTAGCGTTCGCCAAAGCCAACTCATTCACCACTAACGGAGCTAGCTGGAAAATCAAACTTTTCCCGAACCCCGTGGGGAGGAGGGCCTCAACATCATGGCCACCAACAAAACTAAGCAAAGATTGTTCTTGCTCCGGCTTGAAGCCAGGCTACTCTTGCTTTACTTCTGTTATGAAGGACAAGTGGACTTGCAATGGTCTGTCATGTTCAGTGTAAACAGCTGTAATGGTCTCGTCCAGTTTAAACACGGTGTAACAGCGTCAGTATTTCAGATTCTGGTGTGCTCATATTTGTGTGCAGCCCAACTTGCCCATCCTTCAAACACATTTTTTGACATTACATTCACTGCATATGTAACAGGCAGTTTAGTGGGGACCTTTAGTGGGGATGACAAAACCCATAACCATAATGACATATTACTTAACAATTAGTTAATGGTCATGTGCCTCAACAAGCAAAGTCATAACATAATGATACCTTTGCAAATAATTAGCTAATGATTAATTAAATGAGTTGCATAGCATGAATTGCATAGCGTTGACTAATTGTGGTAATTAACACATTAATTTACACTATCAGTTAATAAAAAGTTATGAAGGAATTAATACATGATGACACATTTAATAATAGCAATTCATTTATTACTTAATCTATTAATCATATAGACTCTTTATTAGTTGCTGATGTAGTAATCATTAATTAATGGTTTAGTTCTTCATGAGTCATAAATTAACTCATGATTATCTGTGCATTAGTTAAGTATGAATTAATGCATATTAGTGCACCCGTATTGTAAAGTGTTACCAGTTTTTCAAATCTAATCTAATTTATGAACCACTCTGACAACTCCTAAATAACTGGTTTGTAAATAATATAATAATTTAGAATTGATAAATTGATCATTAATCATTGATCAGTGGCGGCATCTCTGATCTGCTGTTCACTGATCGATTGCTCCTGTCTGCCTTCCTGCCTGCTGTGAGTTTGTTTGCGTCGAGGCTGTAAGCTCTACGCCTCGTATTAGCTTTGTATTTCTTTTTGTTTTGAACCATCATTTACTATCATTTCTAGTTGTTTATATTACTAAATATAGTTTACCCACCATCTCAGATTAACCTTACATCGCTAGCTTCTGTTATTGTTAGCACCGCACGCTAGTGTTTACGCGCCACCCGCGCTCATTTATTTATTATTTATTTTCTCTCGCGCGCCCGCGCCTTTGAGTTCATAAAAGCCCAGGTAAGTAAGAATCAGTCAACACAAACGGTGAGTAATGTCTTGTCCTGTTATTGTCACCTGTGTCACATGTCACATGTTTAGTATAGCCTTCTCCGATGGCAATATAGGATTTATTTGTGATAAATGCAAGGAGACAGTCAGGCTGACGGAGAAGATTTCAGAGCTAGAGACACGCATCCAAACTTTAATTGAGGATAGTAAGGATAGTACTAGAGCTTTAGATACTATTTTGGATGCGCCTAGCATAGTGAACTCTGTACATGATTCGGTTCCGGCTGAAGTAGAGCCCACGCAGCAGGGCAGATGGGTGACCGTGAGATATCGCTGTAGTCGCGGATTAAAAAACCACTCTTCCGTTCCGATTACCATAACAAATCGATTTGCCCCACTCAGTGAAACACCCACTGAGAATTCTGTTGATTGTGCCCTGGTAATTGGTGATTCGATCACACGGAACGTGAAAATAGAGACACCAGCCACCATAGTCACATGTTTGCCGGGAGCCAGAGCGCCTGACATCAAAGCAAATTTAAAAGTGCTGGCTAATGCTAATCGTAAATTCTCTAAGATCATTATTCATGTCGGCACTAATGATGTTCGACTCCGCCAGTCGGAGATCACCAAAATTAATATTAAAGAGGTGTGTGAACTCGCAAGTACGATGTCAGGCACTGTAATTTTCTCTGGCCCCCTTCCTGTTCGCAGGAGTGATGAGATAGTTAGCAGATTGGCCTCACTCAATGGTTGGTTGTCTAAGTGGTGTCCGTTAAATAATATAGAATTCATAGACGATTGGAAAAGTTTTTGGGGCAAGCCTGACCTGTTGAAAAGAGATGGTATTCATCCCTCCTGGGATGGTGCTGCTCTTCTCTCTAGTAATTATGGCACATAGTCTTAGAGCTAAAACATGACAATCTGGGGCCCAGGTCAGGAAGCAGGCAGACTGGCTAAACCGACCGTCTGCTAGCGGCCTCGCGTCACCAAGGTCAGATAAATCCCATCACATAGAGCCTCTTTCATCTAGATATCATCATATAGAGACTGTGTCTGTTCCCCGAATTTGGAAATCCAAAAAACGTCAGGTAAAAAATTTAATTGATGTTCAACAAATAAAAAACAGATATAATACAGATGAACAAATGATAAAGCTTGGGTTGCTGAATATTCGATCCCTTACTTCAAAATCGCTCATAGTTAATGATATGATTTCAGATTATAATCTAGATGTGCTGTGTTTGACAGAAACCTGGCTAAAACCAAACGATTACATTACTTTAAATGAGTCAACCCCACAAGATTACTGTTATAAACATGAACCTCGTCTAAAACGCAAAGGGGGAGGTGTTGCTGTAATTTATAGTAATATTTTCAAAACCACTAAGAAATCTATTTTTAAATATACTTCTTTTGAAGTGTTGGTGCTTAATGTAAAAATATATAGTGTAAACGATAAATCACGTTTGAGATTTCTGCTGGCTACTGTATACAGGCCACCAGGGCACCATAAAGATTTTATCAAAGAATTTGCGGACTTTCTATCAGAATTAGTATTGGCTAACGATAAAGTACTAATTGTTGGTGATTTTAATATACATGTAGATAATGAAAAAGATGCATTGGGATTGGCACTTAAAGACATTGTAAACTCAATTGGAGTTAGACAACACGTGTCAGGACCCACTCATTGTCGTAATCATACTCTAGATCTAATATTATCACATGGAATAGATGTTGATGCCCTTGAAATTCTGCAGCAGAGCGATGACATCTCAGACCATTATCTAGTCTCATGTAAATTACATTTAGCCAAGGCTGCAAAGCCGTGTTATAAATATGTTAGACCTATAACTTCTGCCACTAAAGATTGCTTTATCAATAATCTTCCTAATCATCTCAGCATTCCGGATAGCTTAGAAGAACTCGATATTGCAACAGAAACTTTTAACTCTCTCTTTTCCAGCACTTTAGACGCAGTTGCTCCGTTGCGCTTAAAGAAGATTAAAGAAAATAGTCCAACGCCGTGGTACAACGAGCACACTCAGGCCCTTAAGAGAGCAGCCAGAAAAATGGAGCGCAACTGGAAGAAAACTAAACTAGAGGTATTTCGGTTTTCATGGAAGGAGAGCTCGATTGCTTACAGAGAGGCTTTAAAAGCTGCTAGATCTGCTTATTTTTCAACCCTATTAGAAGAAAATAAACATAATCTTAGGTATTTATTTGAAACAGTGGCGAAACTAACGAAAGAGAAAGCTTCAAGCACAGAAATTTCCAAGCAACACAGCAGTAATGACTTTATGAACTTCTTCACTTATAAGATTGATAATATCAGGGACAAAATTATAACTATGCAACCGTCTACTACAGTATCGCATCAGGGAGTGCACTGTAGTCTCCCTGAGGAAAATTTTTATTCATTTGTTGCTATAGGAGAGGAAGAATTCTGCAAACTCGTTAATTCATCTAAATCGACAACTTGTATGTTAGACCCTATACCGACTAAGCTATTGAAAGAGATGCTTCCAGAGATCATAGATCCTCTTCTTAATATCATTAACTCGTCTTTGTCTCTAGGATACGTACCAAAAACTTTTAAGCTGGCTATGATAAAACCGCTTGTTAAAAAAACGCAACTTGATCCTTCAGAATTAGTCAATTACAGGCCGATCTCAAATCTGCCTTTTCTGTCAAAGATATTAGAAAAAGCAGTATCCTCACAACTGTGTTCCTTTCTTGAAAGAAATGTCTGCAAGGATTTTCAGTCAGGATTTAGACCGCACCATAGTACTGAAACAGCTCTCATTAGAGTTACAAATGATTTACTTTTATCATCCGATCGTGGTTGTATCTCTCTATTAGTGTTACTTGATCTTAGTGCTGCATTTGACACCATTGACCACAACATTCTTTTAAATAGACTAGAAAACTATGTTGGCATTAGTGGAATTGCACTAGCATGGTTTAAATCATACTTATCTGACCGTTATCAGTTTGTAGCAGTAAATGAAGAGATGTCTTATCGATCACAAGTTCAGTATGGCGTACCACAAGGCTCAGTACTAGGACAGCTGCTGTTCACTCTGTACATGCTTCCATTAGGACATATCATTAGGAAACATGGAATTAGCTTTCATTGTTATGCCGATGATACTCAGCTGTATATTTCTTCAAAACCTAACGAAACTTACCAATTCACAAAATTAACGGAATGCATAGCTGATTTAAAAAATTGGATGACTAGTAATTTCCTACTACTAAACTCTGAAAAAACAGAGATTCTAATTATTGGACAAAAAACTTCCACACGTAATAACCTAGAATACTGTCTAACACTTGATGGCTGCTCTGTTAAGTCTTCGTCGTCGGTTAGGAACCTGGGTGTGCTTTTTGATAGCAATCTTTCATTTGAAAGTCACGTGTCTAGTATCTGTAAAACCGCATTTTTCCATCTTAAAAATATATCTAAATTACGACATATGCTCTCATTAACAAATGTGGAACAATTAGTTCATGCTTTCATGACATTAAGACTAGATTATTGTAATGCTCTACTGGGTGGTTGCCCTGCATGCTTAATAAATAAACTACAGCTGGTCCAAAACGCTGCAGCTCGAGTTCTTACTAGAACCAGGAAATATGACCATATTAGCCCGGTTCTGTCAACACTGCATTGGCTGCCTATTAAACATCGTATAAATTTTAAAATATTGTTGATTACTTACAATGCACTAAATGGTTTAGCTCCGCAGTACTTGAGCGAGCTCTTAACGCATTATAGTCCTTCACGTCTATAGCGATCTCAAAATTCGGGCCAGTTGATAATACCTAGAATATCAAAATCGACTGCGGGCGGTAGATCCTTTTCCTATTTAGCACCAAAACTTTGGAACAGTCTTCCTACCATTGTCCGGGAAGCAGACACACTCTGTCAGTTCAAAGCTAGACTAAAAACACATCTCTTTGACCTAGCATACACATAATATATTATAGACTTCTATAATTCAATGTTAGGCTGCATAGATTAGGTCAGCCGGAACTGGGAACACTTCCCTTAAATTCTGATGTACTCGTTACATCATCATAAGAAGAATGGCATCTACGCTAATTTTAGTGTCTTTGTTTATCCCGAGGTTTTCCCGGATCCAGGCCGTATCCAGATCTGACTAGGAGCTTTGCCTGTACCCGATGACAACGCAGTGCTGAAGTGCCAACTAGCCTCTCCCTATGGAGGATCCCTTTCCCACTCTACAGATAAAACGTTGTGATTCCGGTTCGCGTACCCACCCCGAAGTGATCAAATAAAACAAAATTCTGTATCAAATTACAGTAACTATAAATCCGGCCTCTAGTTCGTAAACGCCAGAGGAGAACTGGCCCCCGACTGAGCCTGGGTTCTCCCAAGGTTTTTTTTTCTCCATTAGGTCACCTGATGGAGTTTTAGGACACCAGTAGGTCACTTGGAGTTTTTCGGTTCCTTGCCACTGTTGCCTTTGGCTTGCTCAGTTGGGGATATTCAAATTAATTAACCAAGCATTAATAACATTGATCAGCCCTACCAAACGTGGATGATTTTTCACTAAGAAACAAACATTGTTATGTTATTTGATTGATATTGTGAAGCTGCTTTGATGCAATTTATATTGTGAAAAGCGCTATATAAATACACTTGACTTGACTTAATAAAGTATGAAAATACAATTATTAAACACATTACAGATATGCTTATAAATCAAGAATAAAGAATGTATAGCTGTATTTATGAACTGCTTATTTATGTCTATTCATGCTTTATAAATGATGAATTAACTATTTACTGATGCTTAACTAATGATTCATAGCATGCAGTTATTATAAAGTGATACATGTTTGGATGAGCACAAGATTTGATTAGATGAATCTCACAACTTACCAAGATAATAAACAAGATACAAGCGAAAGACCCAAACAAACTCAAGCCACATTATCAGATGCCATCAATTTAATCAATGGTTTAAACACCTCAGTACAATGTTATCAGTGTGAAATCAGAAGAGAATCAGAAAAAGAAACATGCGGCAGAGAAAATATTGGATGTGATTAACAGCACATGCTGCCGACACAATGCAAGTCAATTAAAATTCACAGTCACAAATTACTCAATGAGGGTCGTGATTAATTGCTACAATAGGAACATTTATGGAAACGAGCACAGATGTTCATTGAGAAGCAGCATTAATGCACTGCGGCATCATAAGAGAGTCAGTTACAGGTCAGCGCTGTAGTGTGTTCATTGCTCGACAACAGGCCTGGATGTTGATTACATTAATAGGCCTGATGTCTTTTTCCTAAAAGTATCTGGTAAAAATAGCAGAGCTTTGTGACATACAATAATATTTTGAGATGTGATTAGCCTATTGCTTTTGGAATGGAGTGTACATCAGAGAGGGGGTCCCAGGGACGACACAGAACTGTATTTGTAGGCCGAGGGCAGTTTGAACACAGGCGTTTCCCATGATGACTCTCTGCGGTAGGCCATATTATGGGATGGACTCATCGCAGGCTCCCATAGACCACTGGAGAATTCCCTAATGCAAGAGATACTTCTCGTTTTACTCCGGGCTTTCATTCTAAGATAGAATAGTTGTTTCAAGATACAAGACAGTAGAGTCATTCTTTAGTGGAAGAAATACCTGACAGTGGCACTGAATGGCGCTGAATGGCTTCCCATAGAGCTCTGACTTGATGCCCTGTGAGGAACTGAGCCTAAAAGGAGGAGACCATTAATTACAGAACAAAGTATACAGCTAGATCATATAAATGGATTGTTGATATCATTGTGAAATGAGTGCTGCTTCTGAGATGTCAGAAGTACTATCCACTCTTCTCAAGAGTCGAAAATGAAATAGAATAAAAAGGTGGCCAATATATTTGCCCAAAAACTGGAAAAACTGACAAAAAACAAAAGCTTTTGAATGTAATACTGTTAATCTGTATGATAAATTATTTTATATTGATACATTATAGCATTTCACTAACTGGATTTAGGTATTAAGGGTGTAAGAAAATAGATACATGTGAATATCGCAATATTATGTTTGACGATAATGTATCGATTCTTAAAAACACTATCAATATTTATTTGTTAGTTTACATCCAAGATTTGTGTCGGTGGCTTTGTGTTTGGTTTAAACCCAATGATGGCAGTGTTATTTCAGAATGTAAACTGTGATGTGGAGAAGCGCAAAGTTGCATCACTAGCTTTAGCATTAGCAAACCCAGCTAACAAGACGCTAGAAATATAGCAGCTCCCGCCACGGTGTTCAGAGCTTAAGTGTGGACTAATTTTGACTAAAGAAACCACTAAGGAGATCGACAAGAGTCAGGTTGTTTGACAAGAGTCACGCTGTATTATGCATGTTTTTCCAGGCCAGTAGTTGGTGGTGTCACTTCGTAAAGAAAAACTATGTGGCTACAAACTAAACACACATGACGTCACCATTTTCACAAATTTGCATTTATGTAGTTTACATGGAGACTATAATGGAATCGTTTTCAAAAATTTGCACTTTGAAACCTGTTTTCAAAATGTTTTCAGGCCCCCAAAACGCTGTTGTCATGTAAATGAATGGCCAAAATGCATAAAAAGTATATATATATATATATACACACCTAAAGAATCCTGCAAGCACTTTACTAATTTCCCATTACTTAGATTGCACAAAATACTAGTGATTAGTGATATAAATGCATTCTGGGTGTTCTGTATGACAGTTTTTCTCAAATTAGATCCTCTTCCTAAAAAAAACCCAAGATATCTCACAATAAATCGCTATGTATCGTATTGTAACCCCTGTGTCATGTTAGGTATCGTATATGTGTTGTAACATAATATAGCCCAGGTATTGATATGCCATTTTCCATGAAACGATCAACATAAACTGCAAGGAAAAATAAAATGTGTTATATGTATATAATAGCGTTCACAGAGTTTGTCTGCTCTGCTTTGTAATTGTTGCACACACTTTGGAGCAGTCTTCCTACCATTGTCCGGGAAGCAGACACACTCTGTCGGTTCAAGGCTAGGTCAAAGACACATCTCTTTGACCAAGCTTTCACATAATACATTGTCGACTTCTATGGTTCTGTGGTTAGGCTGCATGGATTAGGTCAGCCGGAACTGGGAACACTTCCCTTACATCCTGATGTACTCGTTACATCATAAGAAGAATGGCATCTACGCTAATTTTAGTGTCTGTTGATCCTGAGGTTTTCACGCAGCCTGCCGGCCTGGATCCGTATCCAGATCTGACTAGGACCTTCGCCTGGTACCTGTACCTGAAAATCATGCGAGCATGGGAACTGGGAACACTTCCCTTACATCCTGACGTACTCGTTACATCATAAGAAGAATGGCATCTACGCTAATTTTAGTGTCTTTGTTGATCCTGAGGTTTTCCCGCAGCATTATTGAAATTTATGCGATTAACTGCGATTAATCGCAGAAAATCATGCGATTAATCACGATTAAAAAAAAATACTGTGTATATATCTAATACTGTGTTTGACCCCCTTTCGCCTTCAGAACTGCCTTAATTCTATGTGGCACTGATTCAACAAGGTGCTGAAAGCATTCTTTAGAAATGTTGGCCCATATTGATAGGATAGCATCTTGCAGTTGATGGAGATATGTGGGATGCAATTGTGGGGGCCAATTTAGTACAGTGAACTCATTGTCATGTTCAAGAAACCAATTTGAAATGATTCGAGCTTTGTGACATGGTGCAATTATCATGCTGGAAGTAGCCATCAGAGGATGGGTACATGGTGGCCATAAAGGGATGGACATGGTCAGAAACAATGCTCAGGTAGGTCGTGGCATTTAAACGATGGCCAATTGGCACTAAGGGGCCTAAAGTGTGTCAAGAAAACATCCCCCACACCATTACACCACCACCACCAGCCTGCACAGGCATGATGGATCCATGTTCTCATTCTGTTTATGCCAAATTCTGACTACCATCTGAATGTCTCAACAGAAATCGAGACTCATCAGACCAGGCAACATTTTTCCAGTCTTCAACGGTCCAATTTTGGTGAGCTCTTGCAAATTGTAGCCTCTTTTTCCTATTTGTAGTGGAGATGAGTGGTACCCGGTGGGGTCTTCTGCTGTTGTAGCCCATCCGCCTCAAGGTTGTGCGTGTTGTGGCTTCACAAATGCTTTGCGGCATACCTCGGTTGTAACGAGTGGTTATTTCAGTCAAAATACTGCTCTTCTATCAGCTTGAATCAGTCGGCCCATTCTCCTCTGACCTCTAGCATCAACAAGGCATTTTCGCCCACGGGACTGCCACACATACTGGATGTTTTTCCCTTTTCACACCATTCTTTGTAAACCCTAGAAATGGTTGTGTGTGAAAATCCCAGTAATTGAGCAGATTATGAAATACTCAGACCGGCCCGTCTGGCACCAACAACCATGCCACGCTCAAAATTGCTTAAATCACCTTTCTTTCCCATTCTGACATTCAGTTTGGAGTTCAGGAGATTGTCTTGACCAGGACCACACCCCTAAATGCATTGAAGCAACTGCCATGTGATTGGTTGATTAGATAATTGCATTGATGAGAAATTGAACAGGTGTTCCTAATAATTCTTTAGGTGAGTGTACAGATCATGGTAATTCTCAACAATCAATTTATGATGGCAGATATCTTTTCAAAGTGATGCAACGGCAAAACGAAATAACTGAATAGTCAATCAGCAGAGCTTATCTCAATTTCCTTAAACAGATGTACCAGTGTTTTCTGGAGATCCTCTTGCCTTTATTTCTTTTATAAGGGCCTTCGAACATGAGATTGAGAACAAGACTAATAGCTCACAAGACAGGTTATACTATCTTGAACAGTTCACAAGTGAAGAACCACAAGCTCTTGTTCGCAGTTGTTAACATACAAGTCCTGTTACGGGATACAAAGAAGCTAAACGTCTCCTCCAGCAGCATTATGGCAATCAACTGAAGATAGCTACAGCTTACCTTGAGAAAGCTCTGAAATGGCCTCAGATAAAAGCAGAGGACAGTAAGGGAATGAAGACCTATGCCTTATTACTTCTTGGAAGTAGAAATACCATGGCTGATGTTGAATTCATGGATGAGATGAACAATCCAACAAACATGAGAACAGTGAGCCTTTAGACCCTTTGGCGAAGCTTGGCTGCGCGCCTCATAGGCAAAAGCAATAGCATCCCTGACCCAATGTGACATGCTCTGTTTGGTGGCGGCAGTACCCTTGTTGCTGCCCCCATAACAAACGAATAGTTGCTCTGATTTACGCCACTGGCTGGTGAGGTGGACGTATGTCTGAAGAGCACAGACTGGACACAGTCTGTGAGATCTCTCCTGCTCCAGGGTTGTGAACGGCGGAGGGTAGAAGGCCTCAAGAGTGACCGGATGTACAGCAGAGAAAGGTACCTTAGGCAGGTAATCAGGATGAGGATGCAAATTCACTTTCACCATTCCTGAGGCAAAGTCTAAGCAGGATGGTGATATTGACAGAGCAGATCTTTAGGGTCAGAAGTTTGTCACACGCTGACTCTAGAGGTTCAAAGGTGGTCTCAACCAGACCCTCGAGGACTATAGCTAAGTCCCACTAAGAGATCTTTGTTCTTACGGGAGGCCTGAGTCGCCTGGCCCCACGAATGAAACAAGCGAGCAGAGGATGTCTCCCGAGTGGCACCCTGTCAACCAAGGAGTGGCCGAAAGAGCGGCCACATAAACCTTAAGAGTGGCGGGGCATGTGCCTGTTGATAATTTTTCCTGCAGGAAATCTGCAAACAATCTGGCAGTGCTGGATCTGCATTATGTACAACACACCACCTTTCAAAGACAGCCCATTTGTTGGCATAACTCTTTCTAATGGAGGAAGCCCTAGCACTGAGCATGGTCTCAATATCGTCAGGCGAAAGCCCAGTGTCCCTCAGTTGGTACCCATCAACCAGCCAAACATGATGGAATATTGTGCCATTGTGGAATATTGTGGGACAGAAGGTTCCTCCTCTTCGGAATTGCCATGGCGAGCCGTCGAGGAAAGATATTATCTCCGAGAACCATACTCTGTTCGGACAACGTGTCGCTATCAGTAAGAGGCAAGATCCTTGTTGGCTGGCTAGAACTCCCGGAAGCAGAGCCACTGGAAGAAAGGCATAAAAGGCACATTTTGGGCCATTGTTATAAAGGGGGGCTGGGTGACTCAGAGAGAAGTAGAGGGGACATTGCGCTGTGTGCTGGGAGGCGAAAAGGTCCACCTCTGCTTCGTAAAATCTGGTCCAGATCTGTTTTACTACATCTGGGTGGAGTTTCCATTCCCCTGTGTGTAATTTCTGTCTGGACAGTAAATCCGCTCCCACATTCAGATGCCCTGGAATGTACACTGCCCTGAGGGACAGGACGTTCTCCTGGGCCCAGAGAAAATCTGCACGAGTTAACGTCATGGAGATCCTCAAGGAGGGCAGTTTAGCTGTAATCTGGCCACAGCACGAGTCACCACCTCAAGTAAGCTCTCACACGCTTTATCATAACGAGAGAAGGGCTCAGAGGCGGTACTCTCACTCCATAATTTTTTAGATGGCTTTTTCAATATTTAATTCCTCAGAATTAAATGTGACCAAAGAACAGCCAGACAATATATTAATACAAGCATCTGATATATTGCATTGAATATCTGATTTTGCATATATTATCATATAATTCATTAGCAATAAATACAGCCAAATATCAATCAGACGAGCAAACAAGGTCTGAATGACAGGCTGTTTAAATCTTTACAGCGCAGTACCAGCCTGACCCTCTGAAAATGCATGTGATAATGCAATCCCAGGGGGGAGAGAAAGCTCGCGAGCGTCTCTCTGATCTGAGGCAGTGCCATATAATCACGTGCCTTTGCACCGCGATAGTCGAATTGGTCGACGTCAAGGGCACAAAGGCACGTCATGTATATATATATATATATATATATATATATATATATACATATATATACATACACACACACACACACACAGGTCCTTCTCAAAAAATTAGCATATTGTGATAGTTCATTATTTTCCATAATGTAATGATAAAAATTTAACTTTCATATATTTTAGATTCATTGCACACCAAATGAAATATTTCAGGTCTTTTATTGTTTTAATACTGATGATTTTGGCATACAGCTCATGAAAAACCCCAAATTCCTATCTAAAAAAAATAGCATATTTCATCTGACCAATAAAAGAAGTGTTTTTAATACAAAAAAAGTCAACCTTCAAATAATTATGTTCAGTTATGCACTCAATACTTGGTCGTGAATCCTTTTGCAGAAATGACTGCTTCAATGCGGCGTGGCATGGAGGCAATCAGCCTGTGGCACTGCTGAGGTGTTATGGAGGCCCAGGATGCTTCGATAGCGGCCTTAAGCTCATCCAGAGTGGTGGGTCTTGCGTCTCTCAACTTTCTCTTCACAATATCCCACAGATTCGCTATTGGGTTCAGGTCAGGAGAGTTGGCAGGCCAATTGAGCACAGTAATACCATGGTCAGTAAACCATTTACCAGTGGTTTTGGCACTGTGAGCAGGTGCCAGGTCGTGCTGAAAAATGAAATCATCTCCATAAAGCTTTTCAGCAGGTGGAAGCATGAAGTGCTCCAAAATCTCCTGATAACTAGCTGCATTGACCCTGCCCTTGATAAAACACAGTGGACCAACACCAGCAGCTGACATGGCACCCCAGACCATCACTGACTGTGGGTACTTGACACTGGACTTCAGGCATTTTGGCATTTCCTTCTCCCCAGTCTTCCTCCAGACTCTGGCACCTTGATTTCCCGAATGACATGCAAAATTTGCTTTCATCTGAAAAAAGTACTTTGGACCACTGAGCAACAGTCCAGTGCTGCTTCTCTGTAGCCCAGGTCAGGCACTTCTGCCGCTGTTTCTGGTTCAAAAGTGGCTTGACCTGAGGAATGCAGCACCTGTAGCCCATTTCCTGCACACGCCTGTGCACGGTGGCTCTGGATGTTTCTACTCCAGACTCAGTCCACTGTTTCCGCAGGCCCCCCAAGGTCTGGAATCGGTCCTTCTCCACAATCTTCCTCAAGGTCCGGTCACCTCTTCTCGTTGTGCAGCGTTTTTTGCCACACTTTTTCCTTCCCACAAACTTCCCACTGTGGTGCCTTGATACAGCACTCTGGGAACAGCCTATTTGTTCAGAAATTTCTTTCTGTGTCTTATCCTCTTGCTTGAGGGTGTCAATGATGGCCTTCTGGACATCAGTCAGGTCGGCAGTCTTACCCATGATTGCGGTTTTGAGTAATGAAACAGGCTGGGAGTTTTTAAAAGCCTCAGGAATCTTTTGCAGGTGTTTAGAGTTAATTAGTTGATTCAGATGATTAGGTTAATAGCTCGTTTAGAGAACCTTTTCATGATATGCTAATTTTTTGAGATTTTTGGGTTTTCATGAGCTGTATGCCAAAATCGTCAGTATTAAAACAATAAAAGACCTGAAATATTTCAGTTGGTGTGCAATGAATCTAAAATATATGAAAGTTTAATTTTTATCATTACATTATGGAAAATAATTTACTATCACAATATGCTAATTTTTTGAGAAGGACCTGTATATGATCTATTTATCAATCTTTATTTATAAGATTGTGTTTTAGAAGAGTGTTTTATGGGACTCTTTTTGCTGTGATCAGTGTAGTCTGGCCACTGCACGAACGATCGCCCCGAGCAGTTCTCTTTTTATCATCGCGTGAGGTGTACTCTGCCCGAGCCGAAGAAGCGCAGAGGCACACTTTGGTAGTCAGGCAAAAGGACATCGTGATCTGGAGAGAGAGCGATCTAAAAGGACGCACCCGTCTCTCAGTCCTCAGCCAGATCGACATGCGAGCCCCACAATCACATTGCGGGTGCTACCCCTTTAAAATAAGCAAAGCGAACGGGAAGCACTTTAACTGTGAACATTCCACTGTGCTCGCAATCACCATGCTCAAACACAAGGGCAGCATGCTCTTTCCCCAAACAAACAAAGCAGTAAGTGTGTGTTATCCAGTTCTGAGATAGGACGAGAACATGGAGAGACACCGCACTCACTCATTTGTTGACTCATTTCTCTTTCTCTTTTTACTTTCTAAACTCTTTTTAGATCGTTGAGAGATGAGAAAGAGAAAATCTGCACACTGCCAGTGATAAACTAAATAACTCCTAACAAAGATCTGTAGCAGATAGAGGAGATAAATGCTTGCACACTGAAAACAGAGAGGTCTCTGAAGACAAAAAGACCTGACGATGCACCTGTGGCTCATCTAATTATAGCCTCTTGTCACGGGTGCGCGCCTATGACGTCACTGACCGAGGCTATATTACCTCCGTGTCGATGCTATCGACGTGTTTACACATTATATTCACAGCAGGACACGATTAAAGACGTTCCCAATGCACTAAGCAGCGCTGCATCGATTGTAGATTTTGAAAGGGAACTCGATTGCAAACAGAGCAGCTGATTAAAAGCTGCTAGATCTGCTTATTTTTCAACCCTATTAGAAGAAAATAAACAAAACCCTAGGTATTTATTTGAAACAGTTACTAAACTAATGAAAAATAAAGCTTCAAGCCCAGAAGTTTCCAAGTAGCACAACAGTAATGACTTTATGACCTTCTTCCCTTATAAGATTGATAATATCAGAGAAAAAATTATAACTATGCAACCGTCTACTACAGTATCGCATCAGGGAGTGCACTGTAGTCTCCCTAAGGAAAAATTTGATTCATTCATTGCTATAGGAGAGGAAGAATTTTCTAAACTCGTTAAATCATCTAAATCAACAACGTATGTTAGACCCTATACCGACTAAGCTATTGAAAGAGATGCTTCCAGAGGTCATAGATCATTATCAATATCAATATCAATCTCAATATCATTAATTCATCTTTGTCACTAGGATACGTACCAAAAACCTTTAAGCTGGCTATGATTAAACCACTTGTTAAAAAACTGCAACTTGATCGTACAGAATTAGTCAATTACAGGCCAATCTCGAATCTACCTTTTCTGTCAAAGATACTAGAAAAGGCATTATCCTCACAACTATGTTCCTTTTTAGAAATAAATTATATCTGCGAGGATTTTCAGTCAGGATTTAGACCGTACCATAATACTGAGACAGCTATCATTAGAGTCATAAATGATTTGCTCTTATCATCCGATAGTGGTTGTATCTCTCTATTAGTGCTACTTGATCTTAGTGCTGCATTTGATACTATTGACCACAACATTCTTTTAAATAGACTCGAAAATTATGTTGGCATTAGTGGAATTGCACTAGCAAGGTTTAAATCATTCTTATCTGACCGTTATCAGTTTGTAGCAGTAAATGAAGAGATGTCTTATCGATCACAAGTTCAGTATGGCGTACCACAAGGCTCAGTACTAGGACTGTTGCTGTTCACTCTTGACATGCTACCCTTAGTAGATATCATTAGGAAGCATGGAATTAGTTTTCACTGTTATGCTGATGATACTCCGCTCTATATTTCTTCACGCCCTGACGAAACTTCACAAAATCACAAAAAAAATTAACGGAATGCATAGCTGATATAAAAAATTGGATGACTAGTAATGTCCTACTACTTAATTCTGAAAAAACAGAGATTCTAATTATTGGACAAAAAAAACGTCCTCACGTAATAACCTAGAATACTGTCTAACACTTGATGGCTGCTCTGTCAAGTCTTCGTCGTCGGTTAGGAGCCTGGGTGTGCTCTTTGATAGCAATCTTTCATTTGAAAGTCACGTGAATGGTATCTGTAAAACCTAATTTTTCCATCTTAAAAATATATCTAAATTACGTCATATGCTCTCATTGACAAATGCGGAACAATTTTATAGCGGTTCTTGAATAATGTTATTTTCCAGCTGAAGTTAGTTTTGATTGATTCACTTCCGTCGAAATGATCACGAATGGCCACTAAGACCACGCCGTTCTCTCTAAACAGACTTTAAACGCGAACCTGTGATAAACGCTGGTGGCGTTTATCACATGCGCATTAAGAATTGATTCTATAGTTATGTGCATTTTAATATATGTGCGCAGGTTTGTAATTCCCTACAAACCATGCCTAAACAAACTACTTGTCTTGCCTATAAATTTTGATACAGAATTTTATTTTATCACTTCGGGGTAGGTACGCGAACCGAATTTCCCCACAATGCTTTATCTGTAGAGTGGTAAAGGGATCCTCCATTGGGAGAGGCTAGTTGGCACTTCAGCACTGCATTGTCATCGGGTCCAGGCGAAGGTCCTAGTCTTATCTGGATACGGCCTGGATCCGGCAGGGATAAACAAGGATAAAACCTCGGGATAAACAAAGACAAAGAAATTAGCGTAGATGCCATTCTTCTTATGATATAACGAGTACATCAGGATTTAACGGAAGTGTTCCCAGTTCACTATAGACGTGAAGGACTATAATGCGTTAAGAGCTTGCTCAAGTACTGGGAAGCTAATCAATTTAGTGCTTTGTAAGTAATCAGCCATATTTTAAAATGTATATGATGTTTAATAGGCAGCCAATGCTGTGTTGACAGAACCGGGCTAATATGGTCATACTTCCTGGTTCTGTTAAGAACTCGAGCTGCTGCGTTTAAAACTTCAAATAATACCCGAGTCCCAAATAGACGCCTGTCTCTTTTACACGCCTGGTGTAGCGACAGGTTTGGATAAAGGCCGGTCTCAAATAGAGGCCTGGTCTGTTTTTAGTTTCGGGTTGTATAAAATCTTCTAAAACCAGTCAGATCGTCTGTTTAAGCCAGTTCTATGGTGCAGATTGCACATGCAAGAGAGCCCTGCGCATCTGGGCGGGAGCTGTTAGCGCATGCGAGGCAGAGTTAGCGGAGGCCGGAGAGGGAGAAGTGGAGGAGAGCGATGAGGAAGAGGAATTCGCCAATGAACTTGTAGTTGAGGATCGCGGTGATGATGAATTGTGATGAATAGGGTGATGAATCACCTATAGTGATGAATAGGGTCATTTTGTATCACATGATTGCAGTTGTTTTACAAGGTAGCCTTTATTCTTTCTAGTTGATGTGTTTCGGGCAAAAAGTTCATAGGCTCGATGGATATTACCGGTAACTTGTATTGTTCAGCCCATGGTTGTCACACACCGGACGAGAAGCGCAGAGCAGCTCCGTGTCGATGACAACTCAAGGTATAATGACATTATCAATTAATTTAGTTAACGGACGGTCTGAGGTAAAGTGTTCAGACTGCAGACTTAGCAACGATTGTATTTAATTGTACAGTACAATCATAACATAGTACAGACATTATCTTAATTTCATAATGTCCTTAAACATAACAGTATTGCTGGCCATAAACTGAGAAAGTGCGCGTCCGCTGTGCGATACCTCGAGCTGTCCTAGACACGACACGGTGCACCGCTGTGCTTCTCGTCCATTAACTGATTTGTTAAACACATTCGAATTATAAATAAAACGTAATATAATGTGGTAACCTCCTACTGTCATGCTTTCTGTCTATCAGCCTATGCTATTTGGATCGTTATCTCTATAGGCATACACACAATGAAAAACATCAACACTAAATTAAAGGCCTGTCTCATATAGATGCCTGTCTCAAATACAAGCCGGTGCAGTTCGGCGATTTTGGGAAAATAAAAGCCTGGGCTATTATTTGAAGTTTTACGGTATTAAGCATGCAGGGCAACCACCCAGTAGAGCATTACAATCTAGTCTTGAGGTCATGAACTAATTGCTCCACATTTGTCAATGAGAGAATATGGCGTAAATTAGATATATTTTTAAGATGGAAAAATGCGGATTTACAGATACTAGACACGTGACTTTCAAATGAAAGATTGCTATCAAAGAGCACACCCAGGTTCCTAACCCACGACGAAGACTTAACAGAGCAGCTATCAAGTGTTAGACAGTATTCTAGGTTATTACGTGTGGAAGTTTTTTGTCCAATAATTAGAATATCTGTTTTTCATAATTTAGTAGTAGGAAATTACTAGTTATCCAATGTTATATATCAGCTATGCATTCCGTTAATTTTGTGGGTTAGTAAGTTTCATTAGGTTTTGAAGAAATATAGAGCTGAGTATCATCGGCATAACAGTGAAAGCTAATTCCATGTTTTCTAATGATATCTCCTAATGGTAGCATGTACAGAGTGAACAGCAGCTGTCCTAGTACTGAGCCTTGTGGTACGCCAAACTGAACTTGTGATCGATAAGACATCTCTTCATTTACTGCTACAAACTGATAACGGTCTGATAATTATGATTTAAACCACACTAGTGGAATTCCACTAATGCCAACATAGTTTTCTAGTCTATTTAAAAGAATGTTGTGGTCAATGGTGTCAAATGCAGCACTAAGATCGAGTAACACTAATAGAGAGATACAACCACGATCGGAGCAAATCATTTGTAACTCTAATGAGAGCTGTCTCAGTTCTACGGTACGGTCTAAATCCTGACTGAAAATCAGATATTTCTTTCAAGAAAGGAACAGTTGTGAGGATACTGCTTTTTCTAATATCTTTGACAGAAAAGGCAGATTTGAGATCGGCCTGTAATTGACTAATTCTGTAGGATCAAGTTGCGTTTTTTTTTAACAAGCAGTTTAATCATAGCCAGTTTAAAGGTTTTTGGTACGTATCCTAGAGACAAAGACAAATGAATGATATTTAGAAGAAGATCTGTGACATCTGGAAGCATCTCTTTCAGTAGCTTAGTCGGTATAGGGTCTAACATACAAGTTGTCGATTTAGATGAATTAACGAATTTGCAAAATTCTTCCTCTCCTAAAGCAACAAATGAATAATTTTATTGTCTCTCATCTCTTATTATGAGCGATTTTGAAGTAAGGGATCAAATATTCAGCAACCCAAGCTTGATCATTTGCTCATCTGTATTATATCTGTTTTTTATTTGTTGAACATCAATTACATTTTTAACCTTAGATGAGTTTGGAAATTTTTTGGATTTCCAAATTCGGGGAACAGACACAGTCTCTATATGATGATATCTAGGTGAAAGAGGCTTATGTGATGGGATTTATCTGACCTTGGTGACGCGAGGCCGCTAGCCAGTCTGTCTGCTTCCAGACCTGGGCCCTAGATTGTCACGTTTTAGCTCCAAGACTATGAGCCAAATTACTAGAGAGAAGGGCAGCACCATAGCAGGAGGGATGAATACTAGCTCTTTTCAACAAGTCAGGCTTGCCCCAAAAACTTTTCCAATTGTCTATGAATTCTACATTATTATGCGGACACCACTCAGACAACCAGCGATTGAGTGATCTGCTAACCATCTCATCACTCCTGTGAACAGGAAGGGGGCCAGAGCAAATTACAGTGCCTGACATCGTACTTGCGAGTTCACACACCTCTTTAATATTAATTTTGGTCGAAAATCATTAGTGCCGACATGAATAATGATCTTAGAGAATTTACGATTAGCATTAGCCAGGACTTTTAAATTTGCTTTGATGTCAGGCGCTCTGGCTCCCGGCAAACATGTGACTATGGTGGCTGGTGTCTCTATTTTCACGTTCCATGTGATCGAATCGTAACTGAAGTCAGACTTGAATGGAATTTATTTGTGGAAGTTTCGCGTTAGGTGAGCAAACAAAATATTAAAACTCAATTAAATAATTGTACACAAAATATTGATTAATGTCATGCGGGTATAGCAGACTCACTCTCGTTTCACATAAACGCAGCTGCTGCCATTTTGCGACGATTGTTTTTTACACGGTAACGGATTATAACATAACAAGGTAAGATTTTAAAAGTTTAATCTCAAATCAATATCTATTATCCCCATAATTATTTATGTTATGAAATGCTGATTATTAAGTGGCAGATGTTCACAAGTCATTTTTTGGAAGTCCAAGTCGAGTCTCAAGTCTCCGAGCTCGAGTCCAAGTCAAGTCTCAAGTCTTTGAGGGGCAAGTTCAAGTCAAGTCTCTCTTGCCATCTGATCTGTAACACTGTAATGTTAAATCTTATGAATTCAGAGCATGTCCTGTAGCTACTACCATCCATACAGTACAGAATCAAAATCAGTTGCATGGAGTCTACTGCAATGCAATCTGAAGAAACACAAATTAAGAACCCTGTTTCAATTTCATAACTGTATTTTTATTGGTATCTGAACCAAATAATACATGTTCATTGTGTTCACATATTAGATGGTTAAAAATAGATATTTATGGATATCTACCTTTGTTATCCTGTAAATCAGAATATACTGTCAATATAGCCTTAAATAGATTTTCGACATGTAATATATTATAATAATATATTTACAAATCTCTCTGTAAATGTCTTCATAATATACTGTACAGTAACTAGGTAAAAGACTGGAAAGTTTGGTGTAATAGGTGCTCCTGAAAAAATCATTTTGAAAAAAACAGGCTTTAAAGATTTGCATCAGCCAATGAGATTGCGCATTTAGAGTTAAATCCCTCCCTTTTACTTTCGCGATTGGTTGCTGATTAAAAGGAAAAAATCATATTTGGATTCAACAACATTGTACAGGAGAGAGAGCTTTCTAGCGGTGTATGTGATGACGGTGCAGACAGCGATCGCGGAGCAGCGGGATGATTTACAATGTCAACTTTTGTTGAATTTATGAGAAATCTACAGACGCAAAATGAATGGCACAGCAGCGGCCGGTGCAGTCTACATGTTTGTTGTCCTCATGTGTGGTCGCGCACGGCAGCCGATAAGTAGTACGTGTTACGTAGGCAGGTTATAGGTAACGGAGGGAGGGGAATAACAGAGAGCTCATCAGACGTTTCCTAAAAATAAACATTGTTCACAAGTCCCGCAGCTCGAGTCCGAGTCGAGTCTGAAGTCTTTCGAGGACGAGTCTCAAGTCGAGTCTGAAGTCCCTGTGCGTGCGACTTAAGTCGCACTCGAGTCCGAGTCTCAAACTTGAGTCCCCATCTCTGTTAAGTAGTATGACTGTACCGTATCTCTTAAATGTCCATCTACTTTGAACTTGGTGCTTGCTAGTAAATGCTTCTTCACGTAGGGGTCCTGATCACCCTGTCGGGGTTTATTCTGCGATAACAACCGGTTGGAAGTACATTATTTTTTACTTGTCCACGTCTCCACGCAGAGGGGGAAACATAGAACGTGTCCTTCTTCAGAAAAAATCTAGATCATCTAATCTTGGGCATTCTAGAACATCTAGATCATCTAAATCTAAATCATACATGACTTCCGGTGGAGAGTACGCTGGCACATGTTGCCTGCCGTTGGGCTGTCCGTTTTTAGTTTAGTTTTTCAATTAAAAATTGTAGTTATTTATTCTTAATTAGTATATTATGTGTATTAGTTGATGTGTTTTTTATTACACTGCTTTTAATGATACTGGATTTCTATTGTGGAGTCTTTCGGTGCGTGCCTCTATTGTTTGATGGGGTTTACCACCGTGGGAACGCTGATCCTGTCAACTGGGAACGCTGCGCGTGACTGCTATCTGTGCTGCTGTGTGACAAAAACGAACTCTGGATTCTACCTCGAGTAACTCAAATCGCATTTCTCTGTTTCTATCATGCGGATTTCCCTGCTATCTATTGTCATCATCATTTTGACCCTGTCTGGGCTTCGTGGAGAGCGGGTCCTTCAACATTTGGATTTCATCATAAGGTACTCTTTCACTGAACTTCTCTTGTTGGATCATCACTTACATCCGGATGTCTGTGTTCAAAAGTGTTTTTTTATCGCCATGGAATTAATGAAGACTTGTCTCAATTTTTTTTTTGTGATTTTTTTTTTGTGATATTTTCCTCCGGGTTTCTTTCTCTCTTTTGTTGGATTTATTCCTTGTAAATACGATAATATCACATTATGATATTTTTTTGTTATTGTTTTTGGATAAAGTTGCATAATATTCTTGATGATTATGAAAAAAAAATTATTGTATTATTATTATTTTGTTTAATTATAAAATAAGAAATCATTGTATAATCTATTTATGTCCTTTGTATAATTTCAACATAATTTTTGTAAAAACTTTTGTAATTGATTACAAAACTGATATACTTATGAATGCTACTGCGTATACAGTTTTTTATGCTATTGAGGTATATGTATAAATATATATATATATATATATATATATATATGGAATCAGGTGTGCTATTGTCTGTTACAACACTGATGACGACACTGTTTTGTCTTTGCATTTGGCCTCTAAATAAAGTATTTTTATTTTTAGAAATCTATTTTCCTTTTTGTCTTTTTTACTTTTAGCTAGTTTTGTAATGATGCAAATATATTTATTTATATTTTTTATTTATATTTATATTTAGTTATAAATATATTTAGTGATTTTAAATTAATTAGCAAAAACTTTGTTAAAATGGTTAAAATGTATATATAGTAAAAAAAAAAAGGTTGCTTATTGCATTGACCTCAACAAGCTGTTGATTATCGGTTTCTGGCCCAGAACAGCCATATCAGTGGATCTTTAACACATGCAAACCCTGTCCAGGCAATCCAAAAACAAAAACGGCAATGATGAATATCTGAAAACAGCATAATCTAGAGTGCTGACAAACCTATGCGGCAGTTCTGCGGTGAGCTTCTGAGACAAATCCTACTCAAGTCTGTCTAGATGGAGAAACAGAAGTATAGGATTGCAAAGTCACGACAGAGACTATCTTGTCTACAGAAAACACTACAAGTATACAGAAAAATAGGGTACGTTTACTTTGTTAGAGAGCCCCCTGCTGTCGATTTCTATGCTATCAGCTCTGAGAAAGAAAAAAAACAAACTAATGTTAAAATCACAAGCAAGACTTTCAGTGACTATCCTGAAAAAACACACGACAGATACTATTTCATAGACGTTCGCATGGGATGGAAGAAACCATCAAACACAGACAGCTGGACTGTAATTAAAATCAGGTTCACATTTCTCTGCCGTGTCAGTTCCCTATCACGGGAACTCACGCTGCGTTAATACGCTGTGGGAACACCCCTGTGTGATTGCGTCGTGAAGCACGTGTATAATCAGTCCAATGGAAAGACGAGACGTCATAGGTGGGTGACGTCATCGACCAGGAAGCTATAAAGCACCCCTGAAAACAGACCGCGTCAGCTTCTGTGCCTTCGCAAGCGATCTGTGTATTCTGTCCTTGTCATATTTATTGTTGTCTGTCAAGTTGCAATATATTTATATTATGGAAAAAGAGAACAAGCAAGCGTTGTGTTGTTCCCTGCCCACGTTATATCACGAGTATATGGGTACACACACATCAGCTTTGTGTCGCTTGTTTAGGAGTGGAGCATACAACAGTCAGTTCTCTAGGGGGCTGACTGTGAGCATTGCGAGAAGCTGTCTGTGAGGACGCTCCACTCCCGCCGGGCGTTCTTCGAGGAGGACGGTTCGGTTCGCGTTCCCCGTGCGTGTCCCTCTGTTGCCGAGGTACGGTGGCAACTCGCATCGTGGGGTTCGAAATCGGATCTGACAGCGGGGGTTGGGACAGGCCCCGCCCTATCTCCGCTTTCACCTGCCAGATCCAGTGTGCATGAAGATTTTTCCAGTTCCGAGGAATTGGTATCGTTAGTGTTTTGTTAAGAAAAGGAGAACAAAACAAATAAAAATATTAAGAAAAAGGCAGATGTTTGAGTTTTTAATAAATAAAAAAGTTAGCTCATAACTAATAAAGAGGAGCTTTTAAAAGGAGGTTTTATCTAGTGCTGTTGCTAGTTAAATATTTACTGGCAAGCCGAACATTATGAGAGTGAAAATAAAAAGAGTTTATTAGATGAAATATATCTAAAAAAACAGGAAAACTCTGTATCTCAGCCTCCTCGTCGGGGTTGCCGTTTTTTTCCCTATCTCCATACTGAGGTGTTGAGATCGTGGAATAACCCGGTTTCTATTTTATGTGTTTAATCCCCAAACTTCTAACTCTAGTAATGTTATGGGTATTAAGTATCATGGTGTGCCTCGGGTTTAAGAGACGCTTGCAAGCTTTCTCTCTCCTGAGTCGGCGTCATCATTATTATCAAGTTTTTCTGATATAAAAATAAGGATAAAAATATGTCTGTTCTTCTGGACGCTCCGCTTTAAAAAAACAAAGAAATAAACCATTCAGCGGTGTTCCAGAGGTTTCTTCCTCACCGATCTAATGTTCCCTGACGTCGGGGCTATCAGGCTTCTAAGGGTGGTCCCCTCCGAGTTAGGGACGGTTTTGAGAAATCGTTTCTCCTCGGCGCCCTCTGGGGTGCGACTCTCTGAGGAGGGTCGCAGCGCTGCCAGTTCGGTTTTCCTGCCGGTTCGCCATTTCAGGGACCGAGGAGTCAGCGTCCCCAAACGATCCTACGAGGAGGGTCGTAGAGCAGTCAGTTCGGTTTCCCTGCCGGTTCGCCGTTTCAGGGCGCCGAGGTGCCTACTAAGCTAGTTAGAGGTAGGCAAGATATGAGGACTGCCGTCATCTCTAATAAAGCTTTGACGAGAAGCCGAGGCTATCGGAGTTCTGAGGGCTCCTCCGGGGCAGGGACGGTTTTGAGAAATCGTTTCTCCTCAGCGCCCTCTGGGGTGCGACTCTCTGAGGAGGGTCGCAGCGCTGCCAGTTTGGTTGTTCCCTGCCGGTTTGCCGTTCAGGGCACCGAGGTGTCAGCGTCTTGAGAGACTGGTTCCCGTAGTAGAATTTCTGGCAGAGTGGTCTGAACTACTGCCACATATTTCTCAGTGGGTCCTGCACACTATAGAAAAGGGTTCCAGAATTTAGTTCGGTTCTCGTCCACCCAGATTTCTAGGGGTCCTCCCCACAGTGGTGGACCCTGAGCAGGCTTTGGTTATGGAGCAGGAAGTACTGACACTTCTGCAAAAGGAGCTGTAGAAGGGGTTCCTCCTCCCAGCAGACAGTCAGGGTTTTACAGCCATTACTTTGTTGTTCCGAAAGAGGATGAGGGGTTGTGTCCTATTCTAGATCTGCGTCAATTAAACAGCAGGTTTCAGAATCTCAAGTTCAAAGTATGCTTAAATATGATTGTGTCACAGATTCAGTCTGAGGACGGTGTGTCACAATAGACTTGAAGGACGCTTGCTTATCTATCCATCCTCATCACAGGAGGTTCCTGAGGTTTGCTTTCGGGGGCGAAGCATGCCAGTATCGGGTTCTTCCATTCGGCCTAGGTTATCACCCCACACCTTTACAATATGCATGGATCCAGCTCTGGCTCCTCTGAGAATCCAGGGCATTCGCGTATTATACTATATCGGCGATTGGTTGATCCTAGCTCAATCTGAGCAGATGGCAGTTCGGCATTGAGATGTCGTTCTGTCTCATTTAAAGATGTTGGGGTTGCGGCTCAACGCCAAGAAGAGTGTGCTCCTCCCAGCTCTGAGGACCACTTTTCTAGGTGTAATATGGGATTAGACAACGATGCGGGTATGATTGTCGATTCTCACAGCCGTAAAAGGGGTAAATCTAGGCCAGTCACTCACTGTGAATCAGTTTCAGACTGGTGGGTCTCATGGCAGCTGCGTCCAACGTAATTACTTTTGGCCTTCTGTACATGAGACCCCTGCAGTGGTGGCTCTGGACCAAGGGGTTTTCTCCGAGGGGGAAATCTGTTTTCGCATGATCAAGGTCACGCGGCTATGCCTACGTGCCTCGGTCATAATTAACAATAATAATAATAATAATAATAATTCCTTACATTTATATAGCGCTTTTCTCGGCACTCAAAGCGCTTTACATAGAAGGGGGAATCTCCTCAACCACCACCAATGTGCAGGATCCACCTGGATGATGCGACGGCAGCCATATTGCGCCAGAACGCCCACCACACACCAGCTTACTGGTGGAGAGGAGACAGAGTGATGAAGCCAATTGGTATATATATATATATAGGGGGATTATTAGGAGGCCATGATGGACATGTGGAAGAACCTTGGTTCCTCGCCAAGGCCCAGTGTTGGGGGCTTTTTGTCGACGCATAATGCTATCGACGGATGCTTCCCTTACAAGTCGGGGGTGATCATGAGTGGTCGCTCGGCGAAGGGTGTTTGGCAGGACCATCTACCTTTTAGCACATAATTGGCTAAAAGTGACGGCGGTATTTCCTGCCAGACCCGAGAGGTCACCATGTGCTTGTCCTTTCGGACAAACACACTGATGGTCTCGTATATCAGAGCAGATATCCTGTTGAGGCAGGGACTGAGGCCCGGGGAATGGAGACTTCACCCTGAGGTGGTGGAGCTTTTTTGGGAGAACTTCGGTCAACTCAAGTCGACCTTTCGCATCGTTTGTACAACGCATTGTCCTATGTGGTTTGTCCCGCACGTATCCAGCTCCGCTTGGACTGGATGTGATCTATTAGGTGTGGTTAAAGCTACACCTGTACGCATTTCCCAATATCTTTGCTCCTGGGAGTTCTAAAAAGAGAGTGTTCGCCGGAAAGGGGCTCGTCTAGAAAAAAGATTATTAGTAGCCCCGTTCTGGCCGGCCCAAGTGTGTTTCTCGGACCTACGGTCCCTTCTAGATGGCTCTCCCATGGAGATTCCGATCAGGAGGGACTTGCCGTCCCAATCATGGGATACAATATTTCACCCTCATCTGGAGTTATGGATACTGTGGGCTCGGCCTCTGAGGGGGCCCAGCTCATAGATTCAGGTCTCTCGACCGAGGTCACGGAGACATACTCCAGTCTAGAGCTCCGTTCACGAGAAGACTAATATGCATTGAAATGAAAACTGTTCTCTGCTTGGTGCGGAGAACGCCTTCTGAATCTTGTTTCTGCCCTGTTGATACAGTACTTGATTTCTGTAATGAATGTTTCTTTGCTGGATTATCTCTGAGGAGAGATCCTTAATTTCGTCTTCTCCGTGGTACATGAGGCTGAGGCCTGCACGTACTTGGATTTGCACCTGGCATGGTGGTAGTATTCCTTCACCCCAGGTCGGGTTGTATTCCTAGGTCCCTACTAAATTTGTGGGTCTTTGTGCTGCAGCCCTTCTGTCCTCCACCTTTAATACCCCAGATCAGGAAGAACTTAATCTGTTATGCCCTTTTCGGGCTTTAGATGCTTATGTCCACAGAGCTCTCTGTGGCGTATATCAGAGCAATTATTTGTCTGCTTCAGGTCACCTTAGATAGGTTACTAAACACATGATGAGCAAGTGGGTAGTTGAGGCTATCTCACTTGCTTATGAAGCGGCCGGACAGACTTCACCTTTGGCTGTCCAGGCTGATTCTACGAGGAGTATGGCTGTCTCTATGGCATTAATCTCGGGAGTTTCCCTTCATGACATTTGTGATGCGGCAGGCTGGTCCTCGCCGCTTACATTTGTCAGGTTTTATGACTTTGACCTTAGCTCCACTCCTGGGGCTAGGTTGCTTGCTTCTTAGTGTGCGCTCGGACTTCACACAGAACGGGCACTTGTCATTATGGCGTAGTGGGTATGGGGTTCCCACAGCGTATTAACGCAGCGGGAGTTCCCTTGATAGGGAACGTCTCAGGTTACGCATGTAACTATAGTTCCCTGAGAGGGAACGAAACGCTGCGTTCACCTGCTATACTTACTGCATGCCCTGATCGACTTGCTTCAGGTTTATCAGAAGCTGACGCGGTCTATTTTCAGGGGTGCTTTATAGCTTCCTGGTCGATGACATCACCCGCCTATGACGTCTCGTCTTTCCATTGGACTGATTATACACGTGCTTCACAACGCAATCACACAGGGGTGTTCCCACAGCGTATTAACGCAGTGTTTCGTTCCCTCTCAGGAAACTATGGTTACATACGTAACCGGAGACGTTTTGTACTGTTGATTATGAAAAAGTTTAATGTTAATAAATCAAATGTAAAAATAAAGAATTATGAAACTATGTGAAATGAGAAACATAAGGACATAGTTTGAACCTTCCCCAGAGATCTGAACTGATCATATACTCACAGGCTAGCAGAGGATAAGGATCGTGACATTAAGAGTGGAGAAGAATAGGGAACTTTTGTCACTGAAGAAGCTGAAATAAACAGAGATACTCTTTGAAATTATATAAAAACTCACAAAAAACACCTGATCTATTTCATAATTACCAGGGCTAAAATATCTTAAACTGTAACAGTTTGGACAATCTGTTCATCTGAAAGACAACTCTTTAGATCTAAAGAGAGCTAAAAACAAGCTAGAACGCACCTTTTCTTTGACTTGCTGACTGTAGATCTCGGTTGGACTGTAATGCCAGTCTTGAACTGGAATGATTTCAATGACAAGTGATGCATTATTAAAGTACAATGTTCTTCAGCTTTTCTATTTCTACATCCATCATAGGTTGTCTTTCATTAGAAGGATACATGCCATATTTACAGTGCATATAAATACTATTCACTGCCTCTGACGTTTTAGGTTTCTTCATTGTTTTCAGTTGTAAAATATTTTCAAATGTATTTTATTCCTGTGATGCAAAGCTGAATTTTCAGCAGCCATCACACCAGTTTTCAGCGTAACATTAATATTTTTGTTTGAATAATAATATTAGAATAATTTATAGATTTATTGATGAATAGAAAGTTTGGTAACACTTAAAGGTATGGTAGGCAATTCCAGAGAGGCTAGCAATAGAGACCTAGCTTTAAAAGCATGAGATCCTAGGGGTGGGTGATATGGAAAAAACGATTTTTTTTCAGGAAAATCAAGATTCACGATTTTATCACGATTCTTTTTCATGTTGGTTTTACTATGTTTCAAGTGACTGAGCATTACAGCCTAACTAATGTCCCTAAATAAAATGAAAATAAAACACTACACTGTATAAATTATACATAGATTCTTATTAAAGGATTATTTCACTTTTAAAAAAAACTTTTGCTGATAATTTACTCACCCCCATGTCATCCAAGATGTCCATGTCTTTCTTTCTTCAGTCAAAAAGAAATTAAGGCTTTTGATGAAAACATTCCAGGATTATTCTCCATATAATGGACATCAATGGGACCCAAACGGTTCAAGGTCCAAATGACAGTTTCAGTGCAGCTTCAAAGGATACCAGACGACGAATAAGTCTTATCTAGCGAAACGATCGGTCATTTAAAAAAATAAATTAAAAAGTTTAAGTTTTATAAGCACAAATGCTCACCTTGATCTATTCTGTTATGCGCGTTCGTGGCGTCACATAATACGAAATTACGTTGAAAAGGTCACGCTTCTTGACGTATGTGGAAGTACCGAGTCAGTGTTTAAAAGCTGAACATGCAAACAAAGTTGTAACAATCGGCCTGATTACTTTCATTAAACAACCCCTACATAAACCGTATAAACAATCAATCATTACTTGAATACACTCAACATAACTATACATTAACGAAAAAGTCCACATTAGCAGGTTTCACGACGTGTATTTAAAGATATACCAGGTTTATATTGCGTCGGGCAATACACCGTAGACGCTGGAGGCGCGGTCGCACTCCGACACATCAAACAAACATATTGCAAACCTTATCACAATTCCCCACACACAATTAACCCTCGAAACCCCAATGACCCAGCAGATTAAATGTTCATTCAATTTAAAGAGTCCGGATTGAATTAAGTGTCCTCCTCGATAAGAAGAAGAAAAAAGAAACGACTAGGTGAAGCGTGGCGAGACGCCGCAGTCCACAGTTAACTTACGCAACCTCGCCCCACAGTCTGTTTAGCCGATGGGGTGATGTAGTAAGTCCAGGAAAAATCACGACATATATAATCCATCAAAAAGAGTTTATGTCCCTTTGTTGTGTTCCTCTGGCAAACATTACACAGAGCCCGCTAAACACGACCGCTTCCCCGGTTACACTCCAGAGCGCTTTAAACCACGTGGCAAAACAATGAGTGAAACAAAAAAATACATAAAGGAAAATCCTTATAACAATCAGTGATTACACTATAGGCATCTAATTTAACAGTTCTTCTTTTTTTACATGTGAAGGAAAAACCAATACACACAAAGCATGTTTACCCACACATTAAAAGCTGTACATGAAGGCAGAATATGTGACTATTACATTGTCAAACGCCGTTTACAAAAAAAGGAAGTTAAAAGGTAAAACAACGATGTCGGACCATTTTGAACTTAGAGGAGAAGATGAGATGGAGTTTTTCACCCTGCCCTACCTTTTAAGCGTGACCTTTTCAGCGTTATTGCGTATTACGTGACGTCACGATCGCGCATCACAGAACAGAGCAAGGCGAGAATTTGTGCTTATAAAACTTTATTTTTTAAATGTCCGATCGCTTCGCTAGATAAGGCCCTTATTCATCGTCTGGTATCGTTTAAAGCCCTTTGAAGCTGCACTGAAACTGTCATTTGGACCTTGAACCGTTTGGGTCCCGTTGAAGTCCATTATATGGAGAAAAATCCTGGAATGTTTTCATCAAAAACCTTAATTTCTTTTCGACTGAAGAAAGACAGACATGGACATCTTGGATGACATGGGGGTGAGTAAATTATCAGCAAAAGTTTTTTTTTTAAAAGTGAACTAATCCTTTAAAGCTACAATTAAAGTTCTAAGTCAATATTTTAATAATGAGTGATTTTCTCATTGTGTTTTTTTTGTTTAATTAACATTAAAGGGATAGTTCCCACAAACAAGAAAATTGTCATCGTTTACTTTCTCAAGTTGTTTTAAACCTGAATAAGTTTCTTTCAAGTCTTGTTCTTTTCTGTTAAAAATAAAAGTTATTTTGAAGAATGTGGGTAACCAAACAGTTGCTGGTCCCCACTGACTTCCATAGTATATTTTCTCCTGCAATGGAAATCAATAGGGACCAGCAGCTGTTTGGTTACCCACATTATTCAAAATATCTTCTTTTGTGTTCAGCCCAAAAAAAATAAAAAAATAATGACGATGAATTTACATTTTTGGGTAAACATTCCCTTTCAAGCGGCAGCATGTTTAATATTAGGCACTACTGTCACTTTAAGACCGGTACGCGACGCGTCTAATATTCACGCATATGACACGCACCACATTTTCTCTCAAATGTGTGCTTTCACTTTAGACATGACATAAACTTTGTTTATGTAAACCTTGTTTGTATTTGAAAGTATTAGCGCAATAGGATTCGAAAGATAACTTAGTTCAGTAACCAGGCACTGTTTGACAGGCTTTTATTGCCTGTGCGTTTCAGGTGTACATGCTCAGAAAAGCAAATGCAAATAATGAACTTTTGTGAATTGCAGTGTCCCGTGAGTGTAACTCTACCTCTGCATTAACATGTGATGTGAATGTACGTCGCGTTGTCGAGTATGGAGGTGCTAGAACTGCAACAGATAGAATGCATTGTATACGATACTACGATATTTGTTCAATAATCGTCCATGATCGAAAATCGCTATAGCATACACCCCCTATTAGATCCCACCCTCCATTCAGAGCGCTGTCCAAAGCCACATCTCCTTCAACACACATGAACGGGCACTGCTAAAGCAGAGTCTGCAAAGCATCACGAGAGACTGCATTAAATTGCTAATCATGTCTAAAAAATGCAAAAAGCACATAACATTACAAAAACAATGAACGTAAACAACTTACAGAGCTCTGACTTGTACCACCTGACTGCTGCAGATTAATTCCGCCATTGATAGTGTTCCATTGAACAGCTCCAGGGGTTGACATGACATGCCGTGAACCCATAGGATGTCCTACCTGCCTGTCAACATATGTATTCCTATACCTCTGCGCACTCGTGCAGACATCAGTGTCACCGAGCTCCACAAACAAACAGCAGCCACGTTTTACAGTTCCTCCTGATCAAAAAGGAGTGCTGTTTGTTTGTGGAGCTCGGTGACTCAGCATAGCCTTACAGAACGTGCTGATGACGTGTGATGTCTGCACGAGTGCGCAGAGGTTTAGGAATACATATGTTGACAGGCAGGTAGGACATCCTATGGGTTCCCGGCATGTCATGTCAACCCCTGGAGCTGTTCAATGGAACACTATCAATGGCGCAATTAATCTGCAGCAGTCAGGTGGTACAAGTCAGTGTTCCATTGAACAGCTCCAGGGGTTGACATGACATGCCGTGAACCCATAGGATGTCCTACCTGCCTGTCAACATATGTATTCCTAAACCTCTGCGCACTCGTGCAGACATCACACGTCATCAGCACGTTCTGTAAGGCTATGCAGAGTCACCGAGCTCCACAAACAAACAGCACTCCTTTTTGATCAGGAGGAACTGTAAAACGTGGCTGCTGTTTGTTTGTGGAGCTCGGTGACACTGATGTCTGCTCGAGTGCGCAGAGGTATAGGAATACATATGTTGACAGGCAGGTAGGACATCCTATGCGTTTAATATTATATCTAATTTACCGAATACAATGTTTGAATGGACATTTTTTGGCCTTGAGACTTACACAGAAGATACGTGCATTTTGTAATATTGAGACCACTTTTATTATTGATGTATTGAGAATTTAAATTGTATTTTAGGGTAACACTTTACTTGAAGGGGTGTGCATAAGACTGACATGACACCGTCATAATCATGACATGACACATGTCATGAATATGAAGGAGGTTTTATGCATGTTTATGACAACTGTCATTAAATGTCATTCGCTCAATTATGAAATTTTTAATGCAAATATGACATTGTTTGAGATGTCTTTGTTATGACACCTTGACATTACAAAGCCAACACAACCTGTCATAAATGTCATAAACATCACATAGCAGATTAATTATCAAACTTTAGAAACCACTTAGCTTTATGGGTTAACATTTCATTAAACTGTCATGTGGTTGGTTTTGACATTGGCTGTCATGAAGCCATTATAACATTTTAATGACAAATTAAATTTGTACCACTGTAGTTGAGGTCAAGAAAAATATTCATGACACAGTTATAATGGCCTCATGACAGCCAATGTCAAAACCAACCACCTGACAATTTAATGAAATGTTAACCCATAAAGCTAAGTGGTTTCTTAAGTTTGATAATTAATCTGCTATGTCATGTTTATGACATATTTATGACAATTTATGTTGTCTTGGTAATGTCAAGTTGTCATGACAAAGACACTGACAGTTTATGATGTATTGATTTATGTCAAGGTGTCATAAAGACATATCAAACAATGTCATATTTGCATTAAAAAAGTCATAATTGAGCAAATGACACTTAATGACAGTTGTCATAAACATGCATAAAACCTCCTTTATATTTATGACATCTGCCATGTCATGATTATGAAGGTGTCATGTCAGTCTTATGCACACCCTTCAACTGTTACCGATTTTAGTTAAGAAGTTGTCTTGACATAGGCTGCCCATTCATGACTGAGATTGAGCAGTTCTGCCAAGAGGAATGGAGAAAATTGCACAGGATAGATTTGCAAAGACTCAAGACTGGAGCTGGACGGCCTAAGGTGCATCTACTAAATGTGTTGTATTTATGCGTGTAATATTTTTGGACCAATAGGTTTTCTTATTTCTATATGAAAGAATATTTTCCTGGTGATCTGTGCCACAAAACCAAAAGTAAATTCTTTGTAGTTTAATGTTGTAAAACACGAAGATATATATATTAGGTGAATACTATTTATAGGCCCTGTATTCAACTATCTGTTTAGAGATTAATGTAGAAATACCTTTGATTTTGAACAGTCATCTCTAATTTTGATATGTAGGCATTCTGTTCTGAAATTTTCCTGCTCAAAATAGAAACCAAGATTAAGGAAAAAATGCACAAAAAATGGCTGTACTAATGCAATACTCATTCCTTACTTTGACATCTTCTGCATCTCTTGTTGCATTTTCATTTCATCCTCCTTCATTCTCTCAATCTGTGCTTAGAGTGTTGTGTGACATTAATTTGATTCAGTAAAAATAAGTCATGTTAAGGGTAGGATTCAATCACCTTCTGCTGATAGTGGGCCAGTAATCGTTTCTGGTGTCTGGCCTGGAATTGTAAGACCTACAAAGCATAATAAATGTCTTTATAAGTACTACTGCTGCATGATTGATCAACATATCTACAATCTACTCATTTTATGTACATGATCACCTTGCTTATATCTGAGAAGTACTTGACTGCAACTGCATTGATATCCGAGAAAAGCTCCTGAACCTCTGAGCTGCTCTATGAAAACAATACGCAGATTAGGGACAGTTCATTAATATTAATCTATTCGACAAAAATATCTTGCATCTTACCTTATCAGACAGTGGAGATATTTGACATTTTACTTTGCAAATGAGACACACACCTTGATTTCCTTAGGGGGAAACAAACAAAGACTGCTCTTAGTACTATATAATTTCCAGCAGAGGGCAGCATATTCACATATTTAATTCATTATCTCGCTAACAAAACATTCATACTGAAATTTTACTACTGTAATTCACTACAAAATAGGCAGATAATTTTACTTGGAATATCATAACAATTATAAGAATAGTTATAACTCACATCCAGTGTTGTAAATGCTTAGAGAAACTACAGTTATATATAAAAGCAGGACCTATATACACCATCTATAAATCTGAACATACCTCTCTGAAAGCAAACATTACAGATGATGTGGCCACAGTTTGTGACAGCCAGCTGAAGCTCAGGACCAGGGGACATGAAGCACGAGTTACAACAGATCCAGTGAGACATTATTCTGTTTGAGTACAACAACATCATTACAGCTGTTTGCTTAAACCTCAAAAAGTGAGCTTATAGAGAACACAGACTGAAGGCCTGTCCATCATGCCCAAAACTGCTATTTAACTTAATGACAAAAATGTTGTATGCACCTGTTATTGAAACTATGAAACACCATTTCCACCACATAAGACAGAAAAAAGGTCATCACCCTGGTTTCACAAACAAGGCTTGATTAAGCCAGAAGAGCTGCCTTAGTTAAATTAGGACATTTAAGTAGCTTTTACAAACAAACATTACTGGCCTGCATCTTGAGACAAAATAATGGAAAGGACATATTTTAAGATATGTCATTGTAAGTTGCTTTTCAGTTAAGGCTGCTCAATAATGAATTTTAGTATGAGACTAGGCTTACGCCTTGTCTGTGAAACCGGGCAACACTATGACATACTACTAAATCATAATTATGAAGAAGAAGAAAAAGGTGAGATTAAAAAAATCGATATTTGGATTTTGTCATAACAATCTGACATGTCAATTATGAGGTTTAAAGACATAATTTCGATTTAGTATGTCATAATTTCAACTAAAATGTCATAATTTCAAATTAAGACAGTTCATAGCACTGTTTAATATCCAAACTGTGCTCTCTTTTTGGCAGAAAGGAATTATTGACTGAAAAATATTAATAAGACGAATTGATTAAATGTACAACAAATGGGGAGTAAAATAAAGGTTAAATTAACCCAATGAGCAGGCAGATGTTTAGCGTTTGAGCTAACGTAACGTCAAATAAACAAATAATATAAACAATTCCACCGAGGACTTCACGAAAGTTCGCTAGTGCTGAGGACACTAAATCTCAAAAGTAAAAAGAACAACAGCAAAACACATACCTCGATACCTGTATCTTCCTTTATGCGCTATCCAGATTATCATCAGTAGTGTGTGTGCTAAAATGTGGGTTTGCTAGTTTATCAAACAAATTAGCAGATTTAGCTATGCTTTATGGGACGATGACGTCACCGCATGGAAATCGCGCTCTCCTGACCATGGCGACCGTAGTTTCCGGCTAATACTACGGCTAGTATTTAAACGATTTAAACTGTAAATCATAATGATTAAATACTTACATTATACTTTAAATAAAACATTTAATAAAATGTATATGTGTGCTATTGTATTTCTATTTCTGATTAAAGTGTAATAATTTGGTGGAAACAGTAGTTGATGAATTATTTAAAATAAATATTTTTAGTAAAATAAAACACATAAGAGAAAAAAATTATTTAATAAGTAGCCTTTATGAATGTTCCAAAGAAAACATGATAGGCCTCACATGTCTCAATGACTATCAACTGATTGCTCTCACTCCTGTCATTGCATAATGTTTTGAACGACTATAATCACTCACATCAAAGACTATAGCAGCGGATCTACCAATTTCAGTTCGCCTACCGGGCAAATAGATCGACTTAGGATGCCATCTGTCACTGTGTAGCTATGCATGCTGCCCTCACATCTGGAAAAGCCCAACAACACATATCAGGATGCTCTTCGTTGACTACAGCTCGGCATTTAACACCATCGTACCAAGCCAGCTGATCAACAAACTTCATGCATTAGGACTAACTCCCTCTATGCTGGTTACTGAACTTTCTCACCAACCGCCCCCAGTCAGTGCGGTTGGATAAGCATACATCCTCTACCTTAACCTTGAGTACTGGTGTGCCACAAGGATGTGTGCTAAGCCCCCTCCTTTATGCACTTTTCACCCATGACTGTCAAGCTACCAATGAGTCAAACATTCTGGTCAAATTTGCAGATGATACGACTGTCATTGGGCTCATATCAAACAACAATGAAGCTGCATATAGGGAGGAGGTTCATAACCTGACAGCATGGTGTGATATCAACAACCTGGTCTTGAACATCAAAAAGACAAAATAAATGATTGTGGATTTTAGAACCACTAAAAATATCACCCACAGCCCAGTAACAAAGATGAGGTCGTGGAGAGAGTCCCCAGCTACAAGTTTCTAGGAGTTACCATCACAGAGGATCTCACATGGGGTGACAACACTGCAGGTATAGTAGGCAAAGCACAACAATGCCTCTACTTTCTGAGAAGGCTAAGGAGAGCTAACCTTCCCCAGAAGCTGTTGGTCAACTTCTATAGATGTACTATGAGCATCTCGACTAATTGAATGACAGCCTGGTGTAGCACCTGTACCAAAGCAGCCAAATAAAAACTTGCAGCAGGTTGTAAAAACAGCACAGGACGTTGGCATTGATCTGCCATCACTTGAACTGAACACCTTCATAACTCACCCTTGTCATAACTTGTTTCAGCTCCTCCCATCTGGCAGGCAATTTCGGTCAATCCGTTTACGCAGATTGAAAAAAAAATTCCCGACATCAATAACCCTGTTAAACTCTGATATCACCCTGTTTGACCATGTATAATAAGGTTGTTGGCAATATGCGACTCACTGTTCAAGTGCCATAATAATTCATGCTGCTACACACTTGTGCAATAATAATAGTGTTGGTTCCCTTGCATTAACAATGGATATGGCATTTTAACAATATTCTGAGCAATTTTTAAATATTTTGTATTATGATTCAGTTTCCTAGCTTTTATATTGCATTTATACTGTATATTATATTTTTATGCTAATTATTTATATTTATTAACCATTTCATCTTGAATTTATTATTATTATCTTAGTCAAGTCATCTTCATTTATATAGCGCTTTTAACAATGTAGATTGTTTCAAAGAAGCTTTACAGAGATAAACATATAATTTAAGGTAACAGAGATTGTTTTGGCTTTATAGAGGTTCTTGAATATTGTTATTTTCCAGCTAAAGGTAGTTTTGATTGATTCACTTCCGTCGAAATGATCATTTGTTATTAAATTAGGGGCCGCTAAGACGACGCTGTTCTCTCTAAACAGACTTTGAACGCGAACCTGTGATAAACGCTGATGGCGTTCACATGCGCATTAAGAATTGATTCTACAGTTATGTGCGTTTGAATATATGTGCGCAGGTTTGTAATTCCCTACAAACCATGCCTAAACAAACTACTTGTCTTGCCTATAAATTGATACAGAATTTTATTTTATCACTTCGAGGTAGGTACGCAAACCGAATCCCCCCACAACGCTTTATCTGTAGAGTGGTAAAGGGATCCTCCATAGGGAGAGGCTAGTTGGCACTTCAGAACTGCATTGTCATCGGGTCCAGGCGAAAGTCCTAGTCCGATCTGGATACGGCCTCGATCTGGCAGGCTGCGGGAAAACCTTGGGATAAACAAAGACACTAAAATTAGCATCGATGCCATTCTTCTTATATGTAACGAGTATATCAGGATTTAAGGGAAGTGTTCCCAGTTCCGGCTGACTTAATCTATGCAGCCTAACACTGAATTATAGAAGTCGATAATGTATTATGTGAATGCTAGGTCAGAGAGATGTGCCTTTAATCTAGCTTTGAACTGACAGAGAACTGATTCCCGGACAATGGTATGAAGACTGTTCCAAAGTTTTGGTGGTAAATAGGAAAAGGATCTACCACCAGCAGTCGAATTTGATATTCTAGGTATTATTAACTGCCTGGAATTTTGAGATCGCAATAGATGTGAAGGACTATAATGCGTTAAGAGCTCGCTCAAGTACTGCGGAGCTAAACCATTTAGTGCTTTGTAAGTAATCAGCAATATTTTTTAATTTATACGATGTTTAATAGGGAGCCAATGCAGTGTTGACAGAACCGGGCTAATATGGTCATACTTCCTGGTTCTGGTAAGAACTCGAGCTGCTGTGTTTTGAACTAGCTGTAGTTTATTAAGCGTGCAGGGCAACCACCCAGTAGAGCATTACAATAATCATTGAGGTCATGAACGCATTAACTAATTGTTACGCATTTGTCAATGAGAGCATATCACATGATAGCGTAATTTAGATATATTTTTATGATTGAAAAATGGGTTTTACAGATACTAGACACGTGACTTTCAAATGAAAGATTGCCATCAAAGAGCACACCCAGGTTCCTAACTGACGTCTGTCAGGATACAGGCAAGGGGACAGAGGTAAGTGAATCCAAACACAGCTTTATTAAACGTGATACAAGTGCATGGGTGAGTATTCTCAGAATTCAAGTGCAGATACGAGGCAGATCACTACGTGTGGGGCTGATTACAGGTGAGCAGATCCTCTTCAGGTTACTTTATGTCAAGCGGTCGCAGATCTTTCATACGTGTCCTTTCTCTTTCAGATGTCATCGTGGGAGAGACAACTCGGCGTGAACACAGGGACTCAGGAAGATACAGGATTAAGGGGGACAAGAATCCAGGCAAGATATCAGGAAGCAAGGACTCGGACAGGATGTCTGGAAACAGTGGAACAGGAATGCAGAGGTTAGTAATTCACCAGTGAGTATACTTTACTTGGCTGGAACTGGACTTCTCAGAGACTTTGGAGGACAACGGGAAATGGTCTGTTCCTGTTGGAGGCTTGATGGTGAGTGAGGCTGTGGTGAGTGTTTTTATGCAGGGATTGATGAGGCTTACTGATTGTGAACAGGTGCAGGTGATTAATATTCTGGGGAGAGTGATCGCTGTGTGGTGAAGGATGTAGTGTCTGATTGGTTCCTGATAACGACAAAGACTTAACAGTGCAGCCATCAAGTGTTAGACAGTATTCTAGATTATTACATGTGGAAGTTTTTTGTCCAATAATTAGAATCTCTGTTTTTTCAGAATTTAGTAGTAGGAAATTACTAGTCATCTAATTTTTTATATCAGCTATGCATTCCGTTAATTTTGTGGATTGGTAAGTTTCGTTAGGTTTTAAAGAAATATAGAGCGGAGTATCATCGGCATAACAGTGAAAACTAATGCCATGTTTCCTTATGATATCTCCTAATGGTAGTGTGGCACAAGTAGTACAGGTTTCAGACACAAGGAATTTCGACTATGCCACCCATGGGAATTTCACCCTGGGAAATTGGTCACAGGTTCGACTCTCATAAAAAAGGTATGCAGAAACGTGGGTCTCATGAAAAAGTACAAAATTGCATTAATACAAAAGTTAGTTATTAAACTTTAGAAAAAGAAAACATCACATTAAAATTACCTCTGTTGCTTAAGGCAACGTCTGATCGCTCGTTTGAAGTACATGGCTGACACCGGTTTCGAAATAAACAAAAATAACAAGTGACACATACACAATACTTTACGTAACTAATATTTGCACCACTCACAAAAAAAACCCCCTCAAACTTACAGGGCTGAGGTTCACCATCACGAAGCTAGTTAGTCAAAAGCACACTTTCACACACACACACACACACACACACACACACACACACACACACACACACACACACACACAACCGTGCACTCAGATCACTTAACCAAAACACTTAAAAAGTGTCGCACGGCAACCATTGGAGGAGCACCACCACCACAAGAGACCCTTCACCAGTGGGACCCCAGCTACTGAAAAAGAAATAAAAAACGAACTTCAAAACAGTTACAAGGAATCACAGTTTGATTGTATCACTGAAAAATCATAAAATCATATCAAATCAAACAATATAGAAATATTAAAACAATAGGAAAAGAAAGAAAACAAAATTAACTCAATTCAGACAATAAGGGAGACAAGCTCGAACGGAGCAAACGAGTATTTGTATTCACCTTATTCCAAAAAGAAATCAGTGAGCGTCAACCCCAAAATACACTAAACTATCAAAAGAAACCAGACAGCAACAATCCCCTTGATTAGTTGGATGACACGGCGTTCTCGCAGTATAGCAGCAGAGAAGCAAACGGGACTGCACCTATAGCAGAAACAAATCGCTCGCTATGAACGAGAGGGAGAATCCTGAGCCAAATACACAAAGAAAACACAATTACTAAAATGCATGCATCACCTGCTAAGATTCTCAGCATTTAACTACGTGCACAACGACACTTACCGAGAAAAGAAAATGTGCTCTATTATCCCTTCACAGGCACGGGTATATAAACTCATATAAACTGCCGTTCAGCTGAGACACAGGGATACTGCACATAACTCAAAACATCAGCCAATCTCCAAGCCCCAAACGAAGCTAAACAATCCGCTTTCCACAGAACAGTTTGCACATAACTGAGAGGTTAGCAGTCTTAGAATCCACATAAGGCAAGCCGAAGGAACCAGAGGGGGGAAAAGACAAACTAGAATGCGACCATGAATCATTAATGCCACACATACAGCAATTAAAAGCAGAAGTTGCTACATGCCAATAGCACATACCTGTGGCTACTGTCAACACAAGAAAAGGGGAGGAGCCGGACGTGACGCATCCCAGGCCACAGCCAACCAGCTCTTAAATAGGAGAAACTCCTTGCTGATAGGTGCTCACAACCATCAATCACCACCACTCATCTCATTCATTCGGTTACAGTAGCATGTACAGAGTGACAAGCAGCGGTCCCAGTATTGAGCCTTGTGGTATGCCACACTGAACTTGTGATCGATAAAACATCTCTTCATTTACTGCTACAAACTGATAACGGTCAGGTAAGTATGATTTAAACCATGCTAGTGCATTTCCACTAATGCCAAAATAGTTTTCTAGTCTATTTAAAAGAATGTTGTGGTCAATGGTATCAAATGCAGCTCTAAGATCAAGTAAAACTAATAGAGAGATAAAACCGCGATCGGATGATAAGAGTAAATCATTTGTAACTCTAATGAGAGCTGTCTCAGTGCTATGGTACGGTCTAAATCCTCGCAGATATCATTTCTTTCAAGAAAGGAACACAGTTGTGAGGATACTGCTTTTTCTAATATCTTTGACAGAAAAGGCAGATTCGAGATCAGCCTGTAATTGACTCATTTTGTATAATCAAGTTGCATTTTTTTAACAAGCGGTTTAATCATAGCCAGCTTAAAGGTTTTTGGTATGTACAAAGAAGAATTAATGATATTAAGAAGAGGATCTATGACATCTGGAAGCATCTCTTTCAGTAGCTTAGTCAACTTGCTCGAACCAATGCCAAGATGGGCGTGGCTAAGGCTATATATATAGGCGCCCCGTCATGAGAGTTCTTTAGATTTAATCTCCTTCAGCAAAGACCTTCTCTTCGCTGAATCCTCCTGATTATTGGAGTCTTTCGCCCGCCACTAAGGCCACCGCCCAATCCATCGGCTGGGCCATGGCTAACCTGACTGTCCTTCAGCGCCATCTGCGGCTGACGCTAACAGAAATGAAGGACGCGGATAAGGCGCCATTCCTCGACGCGCCTATCGCTCCGAGCGGCCTGTTCTGACCGGCGGTAAGAGAGTTCGCTGAACGCTTCACTGAAGCTCGGAAGGATTCGCAGGCTATGCGTCACTTCCTGCCCAAGCGCTCTAGCTCGTCACAGAGACTGCCTCAGCAGCAGCAGCGAGCCAGGGCAGCGCCTCCCGTCTCCCAGCCCAGACCTGAGACGGACGCTCGATGCCCCTCGCGTTCCGCTAACCGGAAGCAGCCGCCTGAGCGACGGGGACCTCGCCCCAAGATCGTGCTGAACCAGGAGCCTCGTAAGTCTTCCTAGCCATAGGAAGAAAAAGAGAGAGTGTGTGTCTCGCAAAAGCCGGACCACTCTCTCCAAAACGTGTAAAACATTACCCAGTCCCCTTACAGGCAGCTGGAAATGTCTGTACAGCAGTCAATGGGCCAGTCACAGAACTCGCTCACCTGCAATCAAACGCCATTTTAACGGCGACACACAGAAATCACAAAAAGAGTCATTTCCTGCCTGTGTCACTAAGGGGTCACGTGTCCTCACTAAAGTGCGCATTCCCACATACCACTACTGTCCAAACAGTGCCGAATACTTCCCCAGCTCAAGCTGGACACCCCATAAATGTAGATTGTGTGCCTATTGTCATGTATGCACCACTACACACAAGCACTGTTCCCACAGTTATAAACACTTCCCCGGTAAAAGCGGGAAATAGTATAAAGGTAGCGCGCGTGCCTGCTGTCATGCATGCACCCCTACACACAAACACTGTATGCATGGCCAAAAACCGAGGCTTTATGAAAGTGGCGGGCGTGCCTACCACAGTATATGCACCCCCACCCATAAGCGCTGCCCATACAGTTTCAAACAGTTCTCTAGCTCATGCCGCGAGCATCACAGATGCGATGCGCGAGCCCAAAAACTCCCCGCTAAGAGCGGAAAGCTTTATGAAAGTGGCGCACGTGCCTATTACAATTTATGCACCCCCACCCGTAAGCACTGTCTATACAGCTTCAAACATTTCTCCAGCTCATGCTGTGAGCATTACGGAGATAGCGCGCATGCCTGTAATCTCACACACACCCCTGCGCTCTGCACTCAACAAAGCTGCTAAGCGCGCGCCCGTGCCTCTGAGAGCTGTAAGCTCAGTATTCGCCGGCGGGGCTCATACGTCACTGTGACACGCCCCCGCCAGCATTCAGCCCATATCTGTGAGAGCAAAGGCTTGGGAAAAAATCCCAGACATGCCGAAATGGGTTTTGAAAATAATAAAATACAGTTACTCGCTTCAAATTGCTCGCAGACCAACCCGCTTTACAGCGGTGAGTGAGGAAAGATGTTTCACATGTTCTACGCACCGGAGTGCTCAAACTGATAGAGAAGGGCGCTATAGAAACTGTTCCTCCCTCTATGAGCGAGGGGGGTTTTTACAGCCGCTATTTTCTCGTCCCGAAAAAGGATGCTGACCTCTGCCCCATCCTAGATCTCAGACATCTGAACAAAGCTTTAATGATTCGCTTGTTCAGAATGTTAACGACCAAACATATCCTCGCGCAAGTTTACCCCGTGGATTGGTTTCTATCAGTCGATTTGAAAGACGCTTACTTTCACATTCCGATAGCGCCTCATCACAGGCCATTTCTGAGATTCGCTTTCGAGGGACAGTCATACCAGTACACAGTACTACCATTCGGCCTATCATTGGCCCCCTGTACATTCACAAAATGTTTGGACGCAGCACTTTCCCCCCTGAGACAGCGGGGAGTGCGAATGCTGAATTACCTCGACGATTGGCTAATCTTAGCACAATCAGAGAGTATGTTAACGACGCACAGATCTTGGATTATCAGACATCTGTAATGCCTGGGTCTGAGAATCAATTTGGCAAGGAGCGTGCTATCCCCCAGCCAGAATATCTCTTTTCTGGGAATAGTGCTAGACTCAGTGCGCATGACGGCTCGCTATTCGGCGCCTTGCAACATCGTTCAGAGCGGGCACGCGCGCCCCCATCAAACGATTTCCAAGGATGCTCGGATACAAAGGTTCTTTGCTTATGCTTTTCCCCCCATCGCGATGCTACCTCAGGTCATCAGTCGGATCAGGGAGGTGACGTGCAGTGCTTCTGGTAGTCCCACTCTGAAAGAACCAGACGTGGTTTCCAGAATTGATGCAGATGATGCAATCTGCCCCATGGACGATTCCGTTGAGGCTGGACCTCCTCAGGCAGGCCAACGGGATGATTCCCCGATCTGTGGGCCCCCCATGCATGGCCCCTCAATGGGTTCCCGAGAACCTCCCCAGCGGAGTGTTGAGAACCATCACTGAGGGTGCCATAGCGGCGTCACACAATCCTAATAGAGGACGCTCATTAGGGAAAAACGACCTAATCATTCGTTTCCTGAGAGGCGCTAGGCGGATGAACCCTCCCCCCCCCCCCCTCGGTACCGGTCTGGGACCTGGCCACGGTCCTGGACGCACTCAAGAGTGCCCCGTTCGAACCTCTCCGAACCGTGCACCTTAAACAGCTCTCGCTCAAAACTGCGCTCTTGCTGGCACTCGCCTCAGTCAAGAGAGTGGGCGACCTGCACGCGCTATCATCAAGCGCTGCTTGCCTGGAATTTGGACCTAACGACTACAGAGTTGTCCTTAGGCCAAAGCACGGGTATATTCCTAAAGTGCTCTCCACACCCTTCAGAGTACAGGTGATATCTCTGGCAGCGCTATCGTCTCAAGCAGACGAAAGCGACGCTAATTTACTCTGCCCTGTCAGGGCGCTCAGAGTATACTTGGAACGTTCTGCCCCATTCAGACAGACGGAACAATTATTCGTATGTTTGGCGGCCGCACTAAAGGTCTCGCTGTTTCAAAGCAAAGAATATCGCGCTGGATAGTGGATGTTATAGCGCTGGCTTATGAAGCCAAGGGCCTTCAATGCCCTTAGGCGTCAGAGCTCACTCTACGAGGAGCATGGCCCATTGAGGATATTTGTGCGGCGGCAAGCTGGGCCTCGCCTACGACATTTATCAGGTTTTATAACCTGCAGGTCCCCTCATTACATTCCAACCTTCTATCAGCCTGACTGTGGTATGGACTGGAGTATGTATATGCTGCGCATTATCTCCTCCCTTATAAGGTCCGTCTCTGACTGACTTAGAGGGTTTTTTATGCATATCAGTAAATAGAAATATCAGTACATAGAAATGTGCTTGTGTTTTTACAATGAGCGCCCCACCATGGGCCACCTTGGGGCAAAGGCGCTCTGTATTATCCATTATAGCTCGCCGTTGGCCGGCTCGTTGAATAATCACTTTGCTTTAAGGCTCAGGCATCTGCCTCTGGCTTTATAGAGCGAAGTCAGCACGCACAGCGTTTTGCATGGTATTCCCATAGCGTAAGCTACTTACACAATAGGAGAGACCTCTCGAAAGGGAACGACTCGGTAACTAACGTAACCTCGGTTCCCTGAGAGGAGGGAACGAGTATTTCGTAAGCTGCCGTGCTTGTGCTTGGTCAGTTCGCTTCAGTCGATTGAACCTAAAGAACTCTCATGACGGGGCGCCTATACAGGTCCTTCTCAAAAAATTAGCATATTGTGATAAAGTTCATTATTTTCCATAATGTAATGATAAAATTTAACTTTCATATGTTTTAGATTCATTGCACACCAACTGAAATATTTCAGGTGTTTTATTGTTTTAATACTGATGATTTTGGCATACAGCTCATGAAAACCCAAAATTCCTGTCTCAAAAAATGAGCATATCATGAAAAGGTTCTCTAAAAGAGCTATTAACCTAATCATCTGAATCAACTAATTAACTCTAAACACCTGCAAAAGATTCCTGAGGCTTTTAAAAACTCCCAGCCTGTTTCATTACTCAAAACGGCAATCATGGGTAAGACTGCTGACCTGACTGCTGTCCAGAAGGGCATTATTGACACCCTCAAGCAAGAGGGTAAGACACTGAAAGAAATTTCTGAACAAATAGGCTGTTCCCAGAGTGCTGTATCAAGGCACCTCAGTGGGAAGTGTGTGGGAAGGAAAAAGTGTGGCAAAAAATGTTGCACAACGAGAAGAGGTGACCGGACCCTGAGGAAGATTGTGGAGAAGGACCGATTCCAGACCTTGGGGGACCTGCGGAAGCAGTGGACTGAGTCTGGAGTAGAAACATCCAGAGCCACCGTGCACAGGCGTGTGCAGGAAATGGGCTACAGGTGCCGCATTCCCCAGGTCAAGCCACTTTTGAACCAGAAACAGCAGCAGAAGCGCCTGACCTGGGCTACAGAGAAGCAGCACTGGACTGTTGCTCAGTGGTTGCTCATGTCATTCAGAAATCAAGGTGCCAGAGTCTGGAGGAAGACTGGGGAGAAGGAAATGCCAAAATGCCTGAAGTCCAGTGTCAAGTACCCAAAGTCAGTGATGGTCTGGGGTGCCATGTCAGCTGCTGGTGTTGCTCCTCTGTGTTTTATCAAGGGCAGGGTCAATGCAGCTAGCTATCAGGAAATTTTGGAGCACTTCATGCTTCCATCTGCTGAAAAGCTTTATGGAGATGACGATTTAATTTTCAGCACGACCTGGCACCTGCTCACAGTGCCAAAACCACTGGTAAATGGTTTACTGACCATGGTATTACTGTGCTCAATTGGCCTGCCAACTCTGCTGACCTGAACCCCATAGATAATCTGTGGGATATTGTGAAGACAAAGTTGAGAGACGCAAGACCCAACACTCTGGATGAGCTTAAGGCCGCTATCGAAGCATCCTGGGCCTCCATAACACCTCAGCAGTGCCACAGGCTGATTGCCTCCATGCCACGCCGCATTGAAGCAGTCATTTCTGCAAAAGGATTCCCGACCAAGTATTGAGTGCATAACTGAACATAATTATTTGAAGGTTGGCTTTTTTTTAATTTATTAAAAACACTTCTTTTATTGGTCGGATGAAATATGCTAATTTTTTGAGACAGGAATTTTGGGTTTTCATGAGCTGTATGCCAAAATCATCAGTATTAAAACAATAAAAGACCTAAAATATGTCAGTTGTTGTGTAATGAATCTAAAATATATGAAAGTTTAATTTTTATCATTACATTATGGAAAATAATGAACTATCACAATATGCTAATTTTTTTAGAAGTACCTGTATATAGCCTTAGCCACGGCCATCTTGGCGGGCTCTGAGCGCGCGGGCGCGAAGCGCGCTCATTGGTCGCGCGTTCAGAGCCGCCCCGTCATTGGTTCGAGCAAGTTGCCGCAGCACAGCCAATGACCAAGCTGTCTCGCTCATTGCTGTCTGCTGTGCAGCTGCAATGCGTTTTGGATAGAGTTTTCCCATAGCGTAAGCTACTTACGCAATACTCGTTCCCTCCTCTCAGGGAACCGAGGTTACGTTAGTAACTGAGTCATTTTGTTTTCTTCCAGTTGCGCTCCATTTTTCTGGCTGCTCTCTTAAGGGCCTGGATGTGCTCGTTGTGGCACGGTGTTGGACTATTTTCTTTAATCTTCTTTAAGCGCAACGGAGCAACTGTGTCTAAAGTGCTGGAAAAGAGAGAGTTAAAAGTTTCTGTTGCAATATCAAGTTCTTCTAAGCTATCTGGGATGCTGAGATGATGAAACTGATTAGGAAGATTATTGATAAAGCAATCTTTCGTGGCAAAAGTTATAGGTCTAACATATTTATAACACGGAGTCAGCTTTGCAGCCTTGGCTAAATGCAATTTACATGAGACTAGATAATGATCTGAGATGTCATCGCTCTGCTGCAGAATTTCAATGGCATCAACATCTATTCCATGTGATAGTATTAGATCTAGAATATGATTACGACAATGAGTAGGTCCTGACACTTGTTGTCTAACTCCAATTGAGTTTACAATATCTTTAAATGCCAATCCTAATGCATCTTTTTCATTATCTATGTGTATATTAAAATCACCAACAATTAGTACTTTATCTGCAGCCAATACTAATTCTGATAGAAAGTCTGCAAATTCCTTGATAAAATTTTTATGGTGCCCTGGTGGCCTGTATTCAGTAGCAAGCAGAATTCTCAAACGTGATTTATCGTTTACACCATATATTTTTAAATTAAGCACCAACACTTCAAAAGAAGTATATTTAAAACTACATTTCTTAGTGGTTTAAAAAAAAATATTACTATAAATTAGAGCAACACCTCCCCCTTTGAGTTTCAGACAAGGTTCATGTTTATAACTGTAATCTTGTGGGGTTGACTTATTTAAAGTAATATAATCGTTTGGTTTTAGCCAGGTTTCTGTCAAACACAGCGCATCTTGGTTATAATCTGAAATCATTAACAATAAGTGCTTTTGAAGTAAGGGATTGAATATTCAGCAACCCAAGCTTTATCATTTGCTCATCTGTATTATATCTGTTTTTTATTTGTTGAACATCAATAAAAATTTTAACCTTAGATGGGTTTTGACGTTTTTTGGATTTCCAAAATCAGGGAACAGACACAGTCTCTATATGATGATATCTAGGTGAAAGACGCTCTGTGTGATGGGATTTATCGGAGTATCTTAGAACATGTATTGTAAACTACTTCTACTTGTGCTGTTTTTGTCACGGTTCGCAGGTTTGTCTGTTCATTCTGAGGCTATGTTTACACGGAAACGATCTGAAGAGAAAACGCAAAACTGGCGTTGCGTTATCACTTTTTATTCTGCGTTTAGACGAGCGTTATGTGGGGGGAAATCCGCATGCATATGGTGACGCAAAAGTGTGTGAAATTCGATGTAGTATGCACTCCAGGCGGCTAGGTGGCAATGTGAAGCACTGACACAACTCCACCAATATCTGAGAATATTTTGTACAACTGCTGAAAACACTCTTGTATGTTTATCAGAGCTGCTAGGGCACGACATATGGAAATAATCCGACATGTTGGTTGTTATTTTCCTGTACTGGCGCATGCCTGTGACGTAAACGCGTACCCGACGAGAGCCACCGTGAGCAGATTTGCGTTTTTACCCTTTAAACGGGAAAGTGACGGTGGAGCGTTTTTAAGATTTCCACTCTGGAGGGTGGTTAAACTTTTTTGCGTTTTTAATCCCCCAAAACGCCGTTGCCGTGTAAACAAAAGGCAAATCCGATAAAATATTTTTACGTTTTCACCCAGAATCGTTCTCGTGTAAACAGGGCCATGCTGTTCTGGTCTGATTGCCTATCAGTGTCAGTTGTGCTGACTGGCAATCAGATCAGTCACAGGTGTGTCTCGTTTATGAATCCTATATGTAGTCTTGTGTTTGTCATGTTCATTGTCAGATCGGTGTTCTGGTAAGCCTTGTCTCGGTGTCTGTGCAGCTAGCCTTGTTTCCTGTCTACTGGATTATTTCTCCTCGTTCTGTTCCAGAGTTTGGACTCGTGGCCGTTTGGGTTTGTCATTGTTTTCATGCATCTTTCCTGTCTTCCCGGATATTCCAGCCCACTGTAGTCTCTGCGCTGCCGAGAGCCGAATTGCCGATCTGAGACCTTCTCAAGCCTGCCTTGTTCACTTGCTACTTCTAAATAAACCTGTTTCACTTGCTATTGGATCCTGTGTTTCGTACCTGACAGTTTTATTTCAAATGGATATTTTTCTTTTGATTTCTTTTTTCTTTTTAAATGCACCTTTGGGTTTGTCACAAGAGTAATCTCTGCTACACAATGACAATAAAGTACTTGAAAAATACTTGATTTTATTAAATTCAGTACAGTCATGAAATATTCTCTTTGCAAAGTAAATGATTGTTTACTCTCAAATGAGATAATTTAGACTTCTACATATCTAAATACTTTAAACAATGTAGAATTATATAGAGTTAGTCATTTCATAAAGCTAAACCAACTTCTTTTCGATGAGAAAGTCTTTGAGGTTTTTCATTTGCCAGATTCCAACAGAGAGGAGGATTAATGTCTGAATAATGGCCCACCACAAAACGTTTCCATTTGTTTCCTCACTCATTTGGCGAAACTTCTCCTCACGTTCCTGGTTGCAGTAAAATAAACATACAAATTGCATATAATCACTGAGAGTAAGTACACCTTGGAAAAAATGGACAGTTGACACTCGGTCTGGTCCTTATTCTGATTCTGGCAAGCAATTAATATGGTAACATTTTGTTGTCAGGCCAATCTACTGCCTGTGTTTGCTTACCCTTTGGAAAAGTTGCTGCCTGCTAATGTAATGCATCTGGTCAATGAGATGTTGCAGGTTGTATTCCATTGCTTTCAGAGTGTCCTTTGCCTCAGCAGCATTGGGATCAATTGAGTGCTCGCCCATCTGGACATCTAAATGGACTTTCTGTGCATAAAGAGAAAAGTAAAAGCCCCTAGGAGACATTTTAAGCAGGTCAAATTCAACATGTGAGGCCACGGTATCACACAACTCACAAGACGATCACCAGCAAACACAGAGAACCTGGTGGAGTTGGATTGCATGCACACGAAATGTTGACCCGAAGCATGGGATTTAAAGGTGAATTTTCCATATCTCCCAAAGCGTTTTAACAAGATCACCTGCACATGACAAAGCGAATCAGAAGAATTGTTCCAGGTGGTAATAGTTAACAGTTTGTGTCATTTTCAGTTATTTCATGAGTACATAAAGAGTTTAATGCCTCATACCTCATGGTTAGGGTCTCTTACAGTCACTGTCAAACCAAGGTGTGGAGTATTGCCCTTCTTATTTTCATCCCAGTGCTCTAGCAAAAAGACACCTGAAGGGAGAACCCAATAGTCAGTGATATTGTAGTCCTTATTAAAAAATGTTTACTGTCCACTAGGACTAATGTAGCTACTTTCTATATACTTTTAATACAGGGGGCAATCCATGACCCACATAGCTAAATTCCCTATTAATTGTTCAAATCTTGATGGAATAAGGAGTTAATATAATGCCACATATTGTATATATGTCATTTATTATACTAACATCAATGGCAGTATCGGCATGTAAGGCTGGAGCCAAGACGCCTGGCTTAGAGAAGGGCTACTCTCTGAAAAAACAAAGGACTTTTCAGAAAATTTGCATTTGAACTCTCTCTTAAACATTAGCATCCTCATTTGAGATGCAATCAAGTCGATCACACCTCAGTATTGTCTTAATCTGCATCTTCCCCCATTCTCTTCTCTCCACATCCTCCAGACACTCCATTGTGTATTTTTCTGAGGTCAAGTGTATCTTTTTATTTCAGAGCATTTTATGTTGTGTATTGATTATCTTTGAATCGCCTTTATTTTTGAATTATCTTTATGGTTGCCTAGACACGACCACAACGCATCCCTGATGTGTCAGCAGAGATTGTATCGAGTCTCCCCTGTGAAGGCCTCATCGAAACGACAGCCATCCGCACCAATCCTCAACAAACCCGTCTCCATACGGGCGTGCGTGATGACTCCGGTCTTCAACCAGATGGAAGTGGATAATATTCTTAATGTTCCAATCCAAGCTGACTTCTGACCTGTAATGCTGCCTGAATTATAATCATACACTGTTTGTTCGTTGGCCAGAGGAGAACTGGCCCCCGACTGAGCCTGGTTTCTCCCAAGGTTTTTTTTTTTCTCCATTCTGTCACCTGATGGAGTTTTGGTTCTTTGCCACTGTCACCTTTGACTTGACTTGACTTGACTTGAATTGATGGAATTGGCATGATACATTTGTTACATTGGAATTCATTCTGACTTACTATTAAAATATTAACTCTAGATTACGTTACATCCATTGTTACCGCAAATCTATGTCCAGGGTTAAGTACATATTAGAGCTCAGGTTAGATAGAGCAATGGGCACATCTAACTGCTCGACTTTAGTAAAGTTGTTATGCAGTCGCATTCACTATAGGGGGCTAGATAAAAATACTATTGAAATAATAGCAAGCATTGGGGCAGCATTATTTCATAGTACAAGCCATAATCTCTGATTATTGTTTGAGCTTTAACTAGATTGTTATATAGGCGATTGTAGGGGGCTAAACAGAAATGTTATTTAAATAATGGCAAGCAGGGGCGGCCTATTAAATAGCATTAGCCATAACCTCTGACTAACGATCAAACTGGGCTGTCTGTAACTGTTGGATCAGTGTAAAAAATAATGGCCGGCGTGAGACCCTAAGCTACATTGGTAACAGAATGAAAGAGTTATTTGGAATTGGAATTAAATTACTTAGCCACACTGAAACACTGCAAACATGCTGTTATCCTTCACCCGCTCTACAAGAAACTGTCATTGGGCTGATTGGGTGGGCCTTACAGGCAATACTTTAAAAATGTAAAATATCACTATAATATTGAGGAATATTAAAGTGCCCCTATTAAGCTATTTTAAAGGTTCTTAATTTTGTTTTGGAGGTCTCCTACAATAGGTTTACATACATCCAAGGTCAAAAACACATAATATGCATTGCAGCATTAACTCTTTTCTCACAGTGTCTGAAACGATTCAATAAAGAATACGGGAGCCTACTCTGCTATTGTCACGGTGTGGGTTTGTCTTGTTATGTTGTGGGTTTGTCTTGTTATGTTGTGGGTTTGTCTTGTCATGTTCAGTGGTTCCCTGCCTGTCTATTAGTCTTCCCAGGTGTGTCCCGTTAACCACGCCCCCTTGTTATCCTGTTTAGATTGTTTGCCCCGGTATTTAAGCCCTATATTTCAGTCTAGTCTTTGTGAGTTCTTGTATTGTTGTTATGCTGTATGCACGCTACCTTGTTCCTGTATCTAGTTACCTTGTCTTTATTAAAACATTGCTGCACGTGGATCCTGCCTTCGTCTTTGCTTCAGCTGCTTCATAACAGCTATAATTGGTCAGATGGCCCAGTCTGTTGTGATTGGTCGTCGATCAGCATGTGTCGGAAATGAAACGGTCATTATCATATCTGAATTTTAGCTCTGGATCTTCCTTAGCACTTAATACAAAGTGAAACGAACTGTAACAATGGCGTTGGTTTTACTATGCCAATTCGAGCACAAGTCCTCATCCTTTGTAAGTGCATTACAGTGGACTTGCTTTCACAGTGCAGAAAAGTGTCTTCTCAACATGTCAACTACACAAACGAAACTCTTCCAGGCCTCAGATACAACTAGTGTTTGAGGGCGGGTCAAAGTAGATGTTGTTCCTGGACAGCCAGATAAGTACATAGACTGCCATTATGCAAATTTGTTACAAACCTACGAAGGTTCGAGCAGGAAGTAACACTGGAATTACTAATGATTCATTTCAGGCTGTTCAGAATCAGTTCTTTGTTTTAGGAGACAATATCGTGCACTTTGATTTTTGAAACTCTATAGACCTTTTACATTCAAAAACAGCTACGTTACATGCTGCATAAAAGGTCATATCAGAAAATTCATAATATGGACACTTTTAGGAAATTAATATGCAGACCTCAAAGTTACTGTAAGTAGTAGATTTCGCAACCATTATATTCCAGTCCCTGTTTAATATCAGATGCCATTGTAAAGCATTTTTTATTTAATTAATTATGATAATAAATTTGGGACATTTTTAAATGAGAAAAAATAAATAATACTGTGTGTGTCAGTCTATAAGCCCCTAAATTGTCTCTGGCCTGTGTGCTGTTTTTGTCTAGATAAGAAAAGACAAGATGTAACTTTTTACAGATTAAATACATTGCAGTCAGTTACATGCAGATATTTGCATCCAGAATTTATCTTGATGTTTGCAACATAAACAATAATTTCTCTTAATAACAGGGTCTCCATACAGCCTAAATATGCATCCAGAGTAACGCAAAAAAGACTATAAACATGAAGTTAACAATAAATGTTCTACATTTATTAAAAGTATTATTAATTATATTTTAAAACAGAATATCAAATTGCTCCTTAATGTATATTGAATCGTCACTGACCTGTCACAAGTGTGTCCTCTGGAATCTCCTCAATGAGACACTTTTCCTCCTGTTCCCCTAAATCAAAATACATTGCTGGAACCAAAATGACAAAACTGGCTAGAAGCAGGCCTGTCAGCCTAACATTCATTGCAGTAAAACCATTCATTTTTAAGGAAGGAAAGCTAACATTAACAGCTAGCCAAGGAAACTAGTAAAGCTTTATGTGCACAGCAGGTTTAGTGTGTGAAATCTGCAGCTGATGTTTGTAGACTCATGTTTATACAAGGTAAAAGTAATGATAAGACCAGTGAGAAACCTAAATATGTTGATAAATAGTCTATTACCTGCCTTGCTTCATTAAGATTAAAAGTGTAATAGATAGGCTAGTAATTGTTTGAAGACAGTATTTCAAAAGTATTCAGACACCCAAGTCCACCTAAGAACTATGTCCAAAAACTTGGACAATTTATAGTGCAGTAATTTTCGTACTTAGAAAAATACATAATTTTTCCCCCACACAAACATGACAAATTTAGAGGAAATGTGTTTTTATTGTATTGTATTTACAATTTTATATACAGTTTTGCAATTAATGTACAGATCCACTGATGCAGCATATTTTTTACAGATGATTTTGATCTCAACTATTGAGCTTGATAATGTCACTGGTGAGTTTCTTCCACTAGAGAGCATCAGAGTCAATGAACAGTGCATGAGGACAGTGTGTGAAAATTTAGTCTATAAACTCCTGCTATTAGGGCAAATATTGTAAAAAGTATTTTTTGCTGGTGACATCTGCAGTTCCTCATAACTAACTTGGGATTTGTGGTCTAGTCTGTTTCATTACCATGTTTAAGCTTGTTAACTCACCCACACCATAGACTCACAGAAAGCAGTCATTCCCTTTAAAACGTCTCGAAAACATTTTAAAGCCATTAACCAGTTTGAACCAGGTCCTCACCATGTCATCTTTATATTCACACACAGTTGTCAGGGATACAGAGCTTCTTTTCCTCTAGAAGTGGACAGACAGCCCCGTTGTTTGCAGGATGCATGTGAACATAGCGAGTTCTGTGTTTTACCCCTTTCTCACCACACTGACCCTTACAAAGACCCCAAGGTGACCAGACAGACACCTCACAGTCCAGAGGGGTATCTGTAGGGAGAAAAATACATTGATTATAGTACCGTAACTTTAGAAGAACTGGGGGGAAAATTGTTGTACTTGTTCAAAGAATAGTTTGCATAATATTGAAAATTATAGTTCAATAAAATCAAATCATAATAAAAGCACCCTCAAGATTGACGATAAAACTTTCAATTTGGGGTGCACTATTCCTTTTAATAAGGCAAAGCAACCAAAACACGTGAGAAAACAGAACTATTTTACGTTTTTTTGATGAGTTGATAGTGAATTCGTATGAATTGAGTCATACAAAAACTAACATAGAAAAAACTAAGCATGAAGGTCCACTGCTATATCTATCTATCTTCAGTGGGCGTAATAAATGAGATTGTTTGAATTTATATCAATTCGTCTCCAGTTTGCCAAAAGGTAAAATAGTTACAAACTGCCTTTCGAGTGTGTTGGCTGAGCATAAAAGAGATGTATCTTAGAATAAAAAATAAATAAATATAGATATAATTTAATTTATAGGCAGACATATTATTTGTGTAGAAGAGTAAGTAAATGGAAAGTTGCCTAAACGCTAAATCAATTTTGTGCTAACTTTATGATAACTTTATCCCTGAGTTTTTTTTCCAATCTTAACTTAAGCTCTGAGTTTTTTTTTTCCAATCTTTTTTTTCTAATCTAAGATTTTAATTAATTTTGGAAAACAAAAGAAAATCTTTAAATGTTGTAGAAATTGTTTGACTAAACTGAGATCTCCAGATTCAATGATGCTTTCCAGAAATCCTGACCTTGTAAAAGGTTGATATGTATGAAAGGCTGGGACTTTTGTACGAGTAGGAAAACAGAAGGATGGAATAAAAGCACACATTTCACTTCCATGACAAACACTTCCTGAGTGCTGAGTGGCAGAAAACTTTTAAAATGGTTGGCCTCCATTATCTTGTTTGCCGTTTGTTGTGTTGGTTACCATGGGGATGAATAAACCTTTCTACAGCCCATGATTCAATAACCACAAGTTCTCTCTACAGATTTGTAGTGTTTCCTCAAAACTTTCAGAGCATTAGAACCCATTCATTTTATAAACAATTCCCAATGCTTACTAATGAGAGATCCGTCTATTTCATTCCCGCTTGGAATCTGATTGGACTGAGTTGGCTGAATGGGTAAGCTGAAGATCTGGTTGTTCTTGATCTTAGTTAGGGAGACTTTGGCTATTGAGGGAAGATTCTTCAGTCTGGGATAGTAGAAGGAGTTTGCAGGGTGGCTTGGAAATGATGAGGTTATCTGTTGATGAGAAGACACGTATGTAACAAGATCCATAACAAGACTTGCATCCCTGCTGAATAAAGGTGGCTGTAGGTTGTCTAGCAGGTGGCCTGGTTTGCTGGTTTTAGAGAGGATTTGGTCACTGGCAGACCAACTTAACCAGCTAAAAGCAGTTAACCCTGCAACAAAAACATATATAAAACCAGCATAAAATGTTTTGCTGGTATCAGCTTTTCTCCAAGCTTGGTCAGGCTGGTATGTTGGCTGAGGGATTTTGGAAACTTTTCTGTTGGCCAAGTTGGAAGAGCAGCCTAAACCAAACAAGACCAACAAACCCAACAAACCATGCTGGTCTAAGGTTTTTTTCATGGAAAATATAAAAATATTCTAGGGTTATCTTCTTTTAGACATTACCTGAGTGACCTTGTCTTGAGGAATGGTCTCAAAGTTTGGTGAGGAAAAGGTAAAACCACTGTCTGTGCCGGCATCGTAGGGGTAAAGATCTAGGCTTATGTTTCCTTTCCAGTGATCGCCCTCACACAAGTTCAGACTGTCTATTCCAACAAACCAGTCCGGACTTGGCACAATGCGGACAATGAAGGACAGCTGCAAAACAAGAAGACCATTAGTGTTCGGTCGCTCTGTGTTTTTAGCTTGCTCATTAGCCTGTATGAACTGCCACTGGCTTGTTTTCATTTGCAAAGTTTTATTACTTACAATTCTCTCCATAATATTTTATATGGAATGCCTGGGAGGCCAATGAAGTATGTGCATGTAGAGAGCTAATTCCAAAAGAATGCTTTGGACACGGTATGAAAGTGTCCACATCTTCGGACTGAAAACATCTGCGTTTTTAGTTCAGCTATAACAACAGCTTAAAACAGCCTAAGGTGGTTTAATGATCCTAAGGGCTCTAATCTGGTTTAGTATGTCTCCCTGCCGGTGTTTACCGGTATATGGTTTATCTGGTTGGTACAGTGGTGTCCCAGCTAAACCAGCTGACAGAACCAGTAATACAGCATGGCCAGGCTGGGGCATCAGCTTAGGCTAGTTAAAGCTAGCAAAACAACTGGATTTAATATTCGTTTTAATTTCAAATGGTGTTGATTTGCAAAAAATGCATATTGCAATGCACAGTGTACTTACTAAAGAGTGTCTTGCATAGACCTCAAATTCTGTGGTTGCCTGGCCGGTTCCTCCAACCACACCTGGTGCTGAGAAGAGGCTATAGACGCTCTGGATCCGTTCCCCAGCTGCCTCCACTTCCTTTATCAGGGTCCAAGCCTCTCCTCTCTCAGAGAACTCTTTCACCCCATTACTGACATACTCGTTCTTTTGCCATATGTGATAGTCTGAGCTGTGAGTTACTCCTAGAATGAAAATTATATTGATAAAAATTTTGATGTGAACTTCAGCTTTAATTGACTTTCTTTTTTTAGTAAAATACTTTTTACAGGCAAATTTTAGGGGTAATACATCTTGTGCAATCCAGATTGTTTTTAACATTCCAATTGCAGAGTAACCAGTAACATGTTATTTTGAAGGTCCCTTTTGAACATTCTATTGACTATAAGTAAATTTGGAAGTTATGTCAACTAACTCTCATTAGAGGTGCAACGTTACTTATGGTCAACTGAATGTGTTAAAAGGACCATCAAAATAAAGTGAACCTAGTAACTAAATGTTATCTATTTTCAATATTCTAGAATTCAAAAACGCTTTAGTTTTTCTTATACTTTTGTGATACTTTACATAAATTTATAAGAAACTGATAAATAATTGTAGTATTTAATAATCTAATAATGATCAGTGAGCAGCCATATGCACCATGGCTAATTTTTAATAGTTACTAAAACCCTGAAATTCTTAACGAAGTTCTTTATTGGCATCCATAGAACCTTTCCATTGCACTAAATCTTCTTTATAGTGGAGGTTCTTTAGATCATTAAAGTGTTTTTTTTTACACGAAGAAAAAGTATTTTCTTTTTAGTTCTTTTAAGATCTGTTCACTGAGAGGTTCTTTGGGGATCTTCTATGAAATCGCTGCGAAACACCCCAATTGGAACCTTTATTTTTAAGAATGTATATCACCTTTGTTTTGACTTTTTGGTTAAAGTCATAATTGCTAGGTCAATCCCCCTTTGGGTGGGCCATTGCACTCATTACAACCCAAAAAGTGGTGCAACAATGTAGATATTTTGAAAGCAATAATGGTTACTTACAACTACCCTCTTCTTACGTATAAGAGCAGCCCACTCACCAATGATGGGGGACCACTGAGCTGGCGGCCTGTACAGAGGGTAGTGTTTGGGGAAGGCAGTCTGAGTCCACTGGCCGGTAAACGCCAGTCTGTACTTGGCCGTAGATGGCGCCATGCATTCACGGTCCATGTCGACCGGCATTGCAGTGACTCCACTCAGAAGGGCCAGAGTCACGGTAAGCCACTGCAGCCAGCAGTTCACTTTCAGAGATGTCATGTCCATGCTGGTTCTCTGAAGGAACAAAGAACTATTTTATAATGCGAAAGATGTTGATACATACCACAACCGGGTTTGGATGCTTTGAACCACTCCTTCCATGCTATACTAAGTGAAAAACAGGGGAATTAAGCAATTTGGATAAGCTGCCTCTGTGAGTGATTTGATATAACTGTGTCTACACTGACTTAGAAGGAAGGAATGTAGGTCAGGATAACTGAATTCACGCTATGTTTCCAGGCACTGTTACATGGCATTTTCAGAAAAAGCAGGATCGGCAATGAAATTTCATAATTTTTTGAAATTGGTTAAGTTATACTCAATACAATATGTATACATTTTTTTTAATTACCTTGTTAAAATAAATTATAATTCAATTGTTACAATTTAGAACATTATTATTACACAAATTATCCAATTTCATGCACCATTTAGACATTACCATATTTAAAATAGAATCCATTAAGTATGTATATAGTAATGTGTATTTGTCATATAAAATACTACCTTTAAAGTCATATGCTCTGAAAAAGATTTAAATTTATCGTAAATAGGCAGAAGCAATTCAACATCATGCAGCATGAATAAAACATAAGTTAAATAAAATCACTTACAGGGTTTGCAAAGACAGATGAGTTTCCTGCAGAAGAGTTTAATGGTCACCTACGCCCAGGCATTCAGAGGAAGACTGCAAGATGACTGTGTGTTTTCCAGCTATTTATGCGTTTCTAGCAGTCCCCACAGTCTAACAATATCAATAACCTCCTGACCCCTCCCAGGCATAGAGTGGAGCTCTCCACACTCTACATTACATCTCCATCTGGGATTTCCCCTTTGGTCTCGGCAAACGAGTCACTGTTTGAATCAAGATTCACACATTTATTTCTCTCCCAACCAGAGATGCACAGAGAAAGTGGCATTATGAAGCTCCTGAGGGTTTCACAGTCCGGGGAGGAAGTTATGGGGTTATTTGATTGTGGAAAAAGACTTGGCTGGTGGCTAAGCAGCTTGGAGGCACCCGGCAAGCCGAAAGCTAACCAATCCTGCCTACAGCCAGTAATTGCTTCCACATGCTCACGGTTTGCTCCTCACCCTTCTCTAATTCTTTCCAGTTTCTTGACATTTAATTTGCTGAGAACTGTTTGGATGTGTTTTTTTGCAAACCAGTTCCATTTCTGAGACCTTGCTTTAAGCGTTTTTAATATTCCTCTGTTGTAAATTGGACTTTGGCCCAAATGGATTGCGACATCTAATGTGTTTGACATGTGCTTTATGTCTGTCTCATAGGGTCAGATTCTGTCAACCATCCCTCATTGTTTATTTGAGTTGCCTCACTTTTCACTCTATTTGGTCACAATGGACTAACTGAAATATTAATAGAAACTACAGAGAGAGTCAGAAAGTGTGTTGAAATGAGCTTGGATTGAATCCACACAAATGGATTAATTTAACAATAACTTTAAGGAAGTAATAAATACATGAATCTCTTTAAAGGCCAAAATATAGGTCATCATTTGCAAAAACCAAAGTTTTAGGTCTCACTCAGTCCTAATATCTTTACCAAGTGCAATTGTGATACAGGACAATGAATGCAGAAAGATGTGCATAGATAAATTCTACTAATTTATAACTTAAGGTGTTTTATTTTGATGTGAACAAAGATTTAATTTACCAGTTGTAATGCTTTGTGACCAGTATTTAACCTTGGCATTAATCCAGTAAATCACTCTGGAATGCTACTTTTAATTATTTTAAGTCTAATTCCTAGTCAAATTAGAACGATATCTTAGTTTTATCTCTCATTTGTGACAGCATTTTTTTAAGATATGGCCTGACATGCAGTCTACCAATAACATTAGAGCGACAGCATTGGAACGCCCACAAGCGTCTAGGTGGTGCGACAGGCAGTGTGAATGAGGTCCTGTCTCCTGTTTGGGTCTGGCCACAAAACCTCATCAACAAGCAATGTTCTCTCTGGCTAAACAGCATATCCAGCCCTGGCATGCCCCCTCGTTTATGTCACCACAGGCCTCCTCCATCGCTTGGAGAAGGGTTATGCATTGGTTGGGTTGGCGATCGTATACCTTCCAATGCCACGCCGAAAAGAACTCTTCTATTGGGTTTGAAAATGGAGAATATGGTGGCAGGTTGAGCATCAAAGTTGTCACAGTCATAGGGTTTCTTTCATTCCAATTGTGGGTGCTATTTTCTTCCTAGCCACTAGGGGGATACAAGAGGGCACATTGTATGGGATAAAACAGGAAGCAGTAGAGTAAGTGCTAAGGTCGCATTCCGAACAACGCCGATTCTGTCGCTGCTAGTGGAAGCAGGGGAGGTTCCGCTGAGGCTGAGAAGTGTAAAATTGGCATTGAATTATCTCGTAAAAATTAAAAGCTTTGGATCAACTCTTCCTTCAGTTTCTTTGTTAGCAGAGTGTTGGGAGTTTAGTAAGGGTGAGAGTAGACTAAATAGGTATAGTGTTCTATATTCTGTTAAGACATACGCAGAGGAGCTTAAGCTTAATGAAAAGAAAATGGTGCCTTCTGTCTACTGACCACCTATCCCTCCTTGGTTACTGCCTGAGGCTGATGTAGACATATCTATTAAAAATGTAATAAAGGAAGGAAGTGTAGGTAATGTTGATCATTATGTACAAGAACATCTTAGGAAAGTATGGAATAGTTACATAGGTATTTATACAGATGGATCTAGAGACCCTGAGAGTAAGAAAGTGGGTTTTGGTTTTTACGTTCCTCATTTTAATGTTAGACAGAGTTATAGATTGCCTGATGGTCTGTCAATCTTCACAGCTGAACTGGTAGCAATCATAGCGGCTTTGTGGTGGGTGGAAGAAGGTGGGGTGGAGAAAGCCATAATTTGCTATGACTCACTATCTGGCTTGATGGGGATAGGGGGTGAGAGAATAGGGGCTAGGTTGGATTTAGTCGAGGAGATTTTAATAAGGGTTCATAGATTAGAGAGGTGGGGATGTAGTGTGGGTTTCTTGTGGGTTCCAGCACACGTGGGGGTTGAGGGGAATGAGGCTGCTGATGAGGCTGCTAGGGCAAGTTTAGTTAGGGAAAATGTGGAGGTGGAGGTGCCATTTGGCAGACTGGAGTGCCATAGCATCATTAATGAAAGACTGACACAGCAATGGCAGTATGAGTGGAGTAAAAACGCTAGCGGGAGGAAGTTATATGATGTAAAACCATTAGTCAACCCTGGGAATATAATTACCCTTCCTTGGATGGATCAGATTAAATTGGCCAGATTAAGACTGGGTCATTGTGGATTGGCAAGTGGGCTATTTCTGGTGGGAAAACACAAGGACGGCAAGTGTCAAGTCTGTGGAGTTCAGGAATCTGTCAAATATGTCATCATGTTCTGCCCGAGATATGCTGAGGAAAGGAGACTGTTGGACTAAACGTTCTGGGAGTTGATATAATCTCTGTTAAATCTCTGATGGGTGATGGTCCTAATCAAACAGAGAGAGCACTGGAATTATTTCATTTTCTGAAGACAGTGGGCATATATTGGAAAATATAGACTAGGGGAGCCTTAATGTAGTCTGTTTCTATCACCAGTGGGAGGTAGCAATGCACTAACAGTGCCTAGTCTGCCGGAAAGGAATAGAGGAAGAAGAAGAAGAAGAAGAAGAAGAAGAAGAAGAAGAAGAAGAAGAAGAAGTGCTAAGGTCTGTTTGATGCTGCCTCGTGGTTGTTTGCTAACTATTTTCCAATCCTGTTTGAGAAACTGTTTGTTTCCTGCTCAAACAGGATTGGTTTGGGATGTAGCTATTGCTCTTCAGCTGTGGATACTGCTAAGCGGTTCTGACCAAACACCATGCTTATACTACTGAAGCACTTTTCTGCTTGGTTTGATGAGAAAATGAACGACTCGCCAAACAACTAAGCATTGGATAACTTCCTACGTCATCACTATCCACCGTTGCACCTATGTTAAAACTACAGATAAGACTGACACCTTTCATTTTCTGAGCTATTGGACTTTGTGAACCGCAGAGGACTGTGTTGGACATTTCGATACACCCACATGCATATACTTGTGCATGACCGAAAACAATGAATTGATCTCTGTATACGGACGTATGTTTTGTGATATATTGGGTTTGTGGGATAATGAATGAGTAAAGTTTTGAATATATAAAGAAAGAAACACTGCACTTGTTTGTGGAAGAGTTTATTTTAGATCTTTTTCAATAGACCAATTGAGCATTGCACACAAAATATCCCCACTTTTGAGATATAGCTTGACCAGTGCAAAGAAGCTGGGATTGTTATAAAGTTGTGGATGGTCATTGAACCAGTTGCGGACCAGAGCAGTCCGGAAGAAACTTATGTTGTCCCAGATGACAACAAACCTTGACTGCTCTGGTCCATTCCTCTGGTCATTGGGAACGAGGATATTATGCAGGGTGTTAAGAAAAGTGATAATGTCGGCAGTATTGTAAGGACCAAGAGTGACATGATGATGAAGGACACTATTGTGACTAATAGCTAATGGTTTCCACCACGCTCTCCAGGGACATTGACGATGGCGCGGTCCCCTATAAGGTTTCTTGCTACGTATTTTTTGCATATACTGTAGGTTAAATCCGACCTCATCCACAAAATAAAATCATGATGTTCTGCAGTAGCTTCTAGTTCCATAACTCTGTGAAACAGGCAAGACAAAATACTGTAAAGTACGAACAAACAGTATGAACACACATAGAGCAGTCAATAAGGACAATATAGCTTACTTATAGGTATTGTTCTTTCACTCTGTCAGAATTTTGTTCAAATGGTACTCTGAAGAGCTGTTTCATTCTAATCTGATTGCATAAGATAACTTATTGTGGATAAACTCACCCTATTTATGTTACTGAATGTTTTGTTGTCAGTGTTGTTGCAGTTGTCGTAAACGTATGTTGTTGTTTGCTATGATCATATTCACTATGTGTTGTTCCTGCCCTGCTGACAACAGTACTGACAACCGTCTTCTTCGTCTGATGCAGGGTCGTCTAGCAATTCTGCATGGAGTGAATGGTTAGGATACAAGGTTTCTTTCAGTAAGCAATGCAAAGTTTCTGTAGTGCTGTAAGTACAGTAGCATGTTATAAAGGGTAGGTTTACTTACCGGTTTTCATTTTGAAATGTCCGGATGACACTGGCTACCATGTAGCGTGGTCAACCAAAGTGGCCCGGATCTCATTCGGAATTGTTCTCCTCTGTCCTCTTCCTTGTCGTACTCCTCGTCCTCATCCTCTTTGTCCTCTTCCTCGCCCCCCTCTTCCTCTAACTCTTTAACTCCAAAATTGGCCTCCATTTTTGTCCAAACCAAGAAATAGTGCTCAACCTCTAATTTCTAAGTGAACAAATTAGCGGTAACACTTTAGAATAATGGTCCATCATTAATAAGTAACTATGCAGGAAGTAATGCAGGAGTAATTAGTAGTTCTACATTAACACTTCAGCTACTACTAGTAACTAATATGGAAACAAGCTTAACTAATCAGTAAGTAATATCGAATTTAGGACTAGGCAAGACAAGTTTATTTATATAGCACATTTCATACACAATGGTAATTCAAAGTGCTTTACATAGAAGAAATTAAAATAATCAAAAGAAATAAGAATAATTAAAACATTTTAGAATAAAAAAGAAAAGAAAATACAGTACAAACAGTCAGACACTCATTCAGTAAATACACAGCTAATAGGGGTGTAACAATACATATGCATCGATCAAACGTCTAACGATACGATGCATCGATGCCACACATAAAATATTGATACGGTACCTTTATTTTGACACTCTTCACATCCTCACGTAACTTTTCTCAGCTGAAATAGACGCCTGACAAGATTGACTGAACCCTTTCTTTGTCACAAAAGCCGTATTTTCCACTGTCAAGGCATCGCGAGTTCATGTTTTACAGCAGAAACGACAAGCACCCTTGTTGTTTGTGAACACAACCCGAAAAGTCTGTTTCAGCAGATCAGTGCTCAGTTTCAGGTCAGGTGACAAGGCTGCAAGTCACTTTGAAAATGGCGCTAGCTGAGAGGAGTTTCGTCAAAGCTGACTTAAAGTGATCAAGGATGGATTTCAACGAACTTGATGAACCAGTGATATCTTCTTCGGGGCGTAAAAGGAAAATAAAAGCTGCAACTTTTTCACGGAATCTTGCTAAAACAGCACGTGAGGGAAAACCTCTCTGTATTGCGTGTACGTTAATCACAACAACAAAGTTTGACAGTTCATGTCAGCTGAAGAGATTAACGTTACAAAGGTTAACCAAGTGTTTTATATGTATCATTACTTGGCTTTGTTTTACTCTGAAACATGAAATGTGGAGTTATCTGCTTTTGCCACACACAAAAAATGTAGGCAGTGTATGTAGATACACTCACCTAAAGGATTATTAGGAACACCCAGGGACGGATTATGGTGATGATGTGCCCTGGGTACGGATGTCTCAAAGGCCCCCTTCTGTATGCACAGGCGCCACAATAGGGCAGGCAAGCCAGGCATTTTAAGGGGACCCCCGAGGGCTGATCATTTAAACAATCAGAAATGTTAATATACAGACGCAGCAACATCTCTGCATCCCCCTTAGTGTGGGGCCCCTCTCTCGTTACGCTCATTATGCTTTTACCTTTTTCAAACTGGTGCAGCGCTTACTCGCTGTAGGTAGAAAATGCATGATTTGATTTGTTGAACATGAAAAGGACTTATCTGTCTGGCATGGCAGCTCGCTCTGACTTTAACCTAGATAAATGCATTTCCAAAGTGTTTGTGCGGACGGAGTGTGCAGCGCGCACTGCATGGCAGGCGTCGGCGCGAACACTTGCATTTTCCTATCAACAGTGGAAACAACTAGAAATAGTCAATCTTTTCTGGTCATAGGCCTATACAGAAAAGAATAATGCATCAGTCGCAAGTAGCTACTTTTATTTTTGTAAACTCACAATAACAAGAAATCGTTGTGCTTTTGTAAAATAAAATAAAACAAACAGGGCACGCTTTCATAGTCTCCGTGGCGTAAACTGGAGCGTGTCTCAAAAATGAACTGAAACACAGTGTATAGGCTCACAGACATGATGAATATTTCTATATAAAGTTTGAAATGTCCAATTTTAAACGAAAAAATTTGAATGGAAAGCAAATACCAGCTGATTAGGCTGATATATGAAAGGTGCATTTCTCTCTAAAGGCGCATTCACTTTACAGCGGAGATATAGATATGTTTGCAGCCGACACTGATTTAAAAATATATATATATATATTTTTTATTATTAAATGCCTAGTTTTTTTTCCCCAGACATATATTATCATTAGCCTGCTTTTGCCGGTGCTTTGCGGCAATATTTATGCATGCGCTTGCTTGAGCGCGGAATAGGCTATATGCCTCCATGCACTCAATATTTAAGCAGAAATTAATATTAACGTGAGATTACTCGACTAATTGCTTAAATTAATGACAACTAGTCGACTAGAAAAATCTTTAGTCAATGGCAATTCTAATCAATGCATTTAGGCTAGTTGACAATTAGTAATTCTAGTATCCAGGTCTTTACGTTAAATTAGTTGAGTTAACAATTAGTTAATGAACTAAAATAATAAAACAAAGATTAAATTAAGATGCTATACAGCATTGCTTGTTCCACCACAAAAGACACTTTTTCAAGTGCCCAGTTGGCCCGTACATTAATCTGGGAACACCTGTTCAATTTCGCATTAATGCAATTATCTAATCAACCAATCACATGGCAGTTGCTTCAATGCATTTAGGGGTGTGGTCCTGGTCAAGACAATCTCCTGAACTCCAAACTGAATGTCAGAATGGGAAAGAAAGGTGATTTAAGCAATTTTGAGCGTGGCATGGTTGTTGGTGCCAGACGGGCCGGTCTGAGTATTTCACAATCTGCTCAGTCACTGGGATTTTCACGTACAATCATTTCTAGGGTTTACAAAGAATGGTGTGAAAAGGGAAAAACATCCAGTATGTGGCAGTCTTATGGGCGAAAATGCCTTGTTGATGCTAGAGATCAGAGGAGAATAGGCCGACTGATTCAAGCTGATAGAAGAGCAACTTTGACTGAAATAACCACTCGTTACAACCGAGGTATGCAGCAAAGCATTTGTGAAGCCACAAAACGCACAACCTTGAGGCGGATGGGTTACAACAGCAGAAGACCAAACCGGGTACCACTCATCTCCACTACAAATAGGAAAAAGAGGCTACAATTTGCAAGAGCTCACCAAAATTGGACAGTTGAAGACTGGAAAAATGTTGCCTGGTCTGATGAGTCTCGATTTCTGTTGAGACATTCAGATGGTAGAGTCAGAATTTGGCGTAAACAGAGTGAGAATATGGATCCATCATGCCTTGTTACCACTGTGCAGGCTGGTGGTGGTGGTGTAATGGTGTGGGGGATGTTTTCTTGGCACACTTTAGGCCTCTTAGTGCCAATTGGGCATCGTTTAAATGCCACGACCTACCTGAGCATTGTTTCTGACCATGTCCATCCCTTTATGGCCACCATGTACCCATCCTCTGATGGCTACTTCCAGCAGGATTCCAGCACCATGTCACAAAGCTCGAATAATTTCAAATTGGTTTCTTGAACATGACAATGAGTTCACTGTACTAAAATGGCCCCCACAGTCACCAGATCTCAACCCAATAGAGCATCTTTGGGATGTGGTAGAATGGGAGCTTCGTGGCCTGGATGTGCATCCCACAAATCTCTATCAACTGCAAGATGCTATCCTATCAATATTGGCCAACATTTCTAAAGAATGCTTTCAGCACCTTGTTGAATCAATGCCACGTAGAATTAAGGCAGTTCTGAAGGCGAAAGGGGGTCAAACACAGTATTAGTATGGTGTTCCTAATAATCCTTTAGGTGAGTGTATATACTGTATATATATATATATATATATATATATATATATATATATATATATATATATATACTTTCAATGAACTTTAATTTTATAAGTTACCTGTATTTTTTTTTGTTAGTTACTTAATCAAAACAACCCAGCTGCAGTTTGATTGATATTCAAATGCACAAAAAAACACACAAAAAAACCCATGATATATGAAAACGAACAAGAACGGAGTTATCTGTTTTTGCACATGAACTCTTCTGTTATAGAGTTCATTTGCAAAAAGAGATAACTCCGTTCTTGTTCATTTTCATATATCATGTTTTTTTTTTACTTGTAACAAACCATTTGTAAATCTCCCAATTGGGATAGGGTGTGCAATTTTTAAAGAGTTTAATTAAACTTTCATAATATATTTTTGGATGCATTTGTGCGTTAATAAACATAAGTTGTGTACACTTGGCACATAATATCTAAATATCGATAATCAATTGATATAGCCCTGAATCGAATCGAATCGAAGGAGGGTTTACCCTGGTTATTACTTGCAGCTAGAGAGGTACAACAGGAGAGTTTGGGTTTTAGCCCGAATGATCTTGTATTTGGTCACAGTGTACGGGGTCCTCTTTCTGTTTGGAGGGAAGGATTGGTTGAAAAGGATCCTCCTCAGAATTTGTTGGAATATATAGATGGTTTCCGTAGACGCTTATTTTTAGCTGGAATGAGTGCTCAGAAAACTCTTGTCGGAGCACAAGATAAGATGAAGAAACACTTTGACAAACATATCGAATGCCGTGTTTTTATGCCGGGTGATCAGGTGTTGGTTTTGTTACCTTCGTCTGGATCTCCGTTTTGCGCAGGATTTACTGGTCCGTATACTGTTCTTAAAAAAATGACTGACCAAAATTATCAAATTGCAACTCCAAATCGGCGTAAGGCTAAACAGTGTTTTCACGTAAATTTACTTAAGCCTTATCATTCTCGTAAATCTGACACTCAACTGGTTAGGCCAGCTGTTACTGTTGCTGCTGTCCCTCTGGATACTTCTCAACGTTTTTCTGTAGAGGGAGGGGAGGATGTGATTGTACTGGTTGACTGTTTTGCTTCCAAGGTTAAAGAATTCAGAGACCCTTCAGAGTCTAGATGCATTGTTGGCACATTTGTCAGAGTTAAAAAAGTCAGAATTGATAGAGTTGTTGTTTGATTTTCCTAGTTTGTTTGCAGATGTGCCCACCCATACGCATTTCATCCAGCATGATGTGGATGTGGGAGAGGCGAGACCTATCCGTCAGCGTTTTTATAGGGTTCCTATCAACAAGCGGAATGTGTTTGAGTCAGAGGTTCAGTATATGCTTGATAATGAGATTGCTGTTCCTTCATGCTCCAGTTGGGCTTCACCATGCTTGTTGGTAAAAAAAGCCAGATTCTACTTATAGATTTTGCACAGATTACCGCAAATTAAACGCTATTACTAAACCTGACGCTTTTCCACATCCTCCAATGGAGGATTGTGTGGATCAGGTGGGGTCTGCGAAGTTTGTAAGCAAACTAGACCTTCTAAAGGGAAATTGGCAAGTGCCTTTAACTCCCAGAGCTCAAGAGATAACTTCATTCATTACACCATCAGGGTTATATTCTTACTCTGTTATGGGTTTCGGTTTGAGAAATGCACCCGCAACCTTCCAGAGATTGATGAATAAAGTGGTATTCGGCCTGGAGGGTTGTGTGGTATACTTGGAAGATGTATATTGTGTTCAGTGATACATGGGAACAACATTTGGTACATCTCCGTGCGCTTCTGCTGCGTTTAGCTGAGTCATGTCTGACAGTTAACTTGGCAAAATGTGAGTTTGCCAAGGGTACTGTCAGATATTTGGGAAAAGAAGTTGGACAGGGTGAGGTGCGTCCTGTTCAAGCTAAAGTGGCGGCTATTCAACAATTTCCTCCATCCACAAAGGAGTTAATGCGTTTTTTTAGGGATGGTTGGGTATTACCGGGGTTTTTGCCAAAATTTTTCAACTGTTGTTTCTCCGTTAACTTCTCCGTTATCTCCTTAAGGGTGCTGTCAATTTTGTTTGGAGTAAAAATTGTCAGAAGGCGTTTGAACATGTTAAAATGTTATTAACTGTTGCTCCTGTTTTAGCTGCCCCTAGGCTGGAAAAGCCATTTAAGATACAAGTATGCAAGCCAGATTGGTGCTGGAGCCGTTCTATTACAGACTGGTGAGAGTGGACTTGACCATCCTGTAAGTTTTTTTTTTCTCGTAAGTTTAATACTTACCAAATCAACTATTCTGTAATAGAGAAGGAAGCATTATCCTTAATTTTGGCTTTTCAGCATTTTGATGAGTACGTGGGGGGCGGATTACCTGTGGAGGTTTATTCTGATCATAACCCTTTAACGTTTTTACACTCTTTACAGTCTCCGAGTCAGCGGTTAATGCGCTGCATTCTCTTTTTGCAGCCTTAGTTTAACTGTAAAACGCATCAAGGGAACTGATAACGTAGTGGCAAATGCGTTATCTCGTGTTCCTGAGTAGATTGAATGGTGTACTGTAGGTGTTTTAACAGTTGTTACTATTTTTCTGTGCGCTCTGTTTGTTGCCTTAATATGCTTTCAGGATCCAGATTGCTGGAAATAAATTGAGTAATCTAGGAGATTAGAGGTGACTGTGGGAAAACACTGGTAACACGGGAATTGGACTTCATAAAGAATGTTTTTGAAAGGAAAGTATGATTTGTTTATTTTATTTTTCAGATTTTTTTGAGAAGTTCTGAGGATCCTCATAAGATGTCGGACCGCACAAATATTACACTGGATAGGTTAACACTCTCAAAGTGAGGGTTACTGCACTGACCCTTAACTTCATATCCACTAGCAAGATGAACAAGATCAATGAACAAGAACTCAAGATCAATGTCCTAATATGAGCCAGCCTATAAGTTTTTTTTTTTTTTATGGACATGACAACATACGAGAGGGGTGAACTGTTTGATTTTTTGGTAATTATAAAACTCGCTGGAGATGTTTGAAATGCTTTTTACATAGTTCATTATACTTATTTTACAGAATAAAGTTTATTTTGTCACTTAAATTACTCAGAGACTGACATAATATTAAAACTGAAAACATTGACTTGCGGAGAAAATCGCGGCCTGAGCGGCTTCATAATGCTGTCTGACAGAGACAATAATGTATACATAATTGACTCTCATAAACATAGATTTGGGAATAAGATACTAACTCTTGGCCTCAAGATAGTAACTCGTGGCTACTTGGGCGCAGAGATATCACGCAAGTGACGCAACACCTGAAATAAATCTTGCCACAAAGAACCGGCAAAAGTAATGATTATGCATGAAACATTTGAATTGTTTATTAATAAACAAGTGTTTTCTATATGTCAGTGCCTGCAAAGAAAATGTTGATGAAGCAGACTCACCATCTTCGCAGTATTAACGCGCCTATAGAGAGAAATGCACACCTTATGAATTAGCCTACATAAGCAGAGAGCAGCCTAGCCAATTTCTTTTAGTTTTTAATTGTTTTGTTTAAAAGTAGACATTTCGATCTTTCTATAGATATACTTCTAAGGTCTGTCTGAGTTTTGTTTCATTTATGAGACGTGCTCCAGTTACCGGCCCCTCCATGTCCAGATTATATTGTCTACTATATTTGCTTCTTATTTATTAATCCAGGCAAATTTGTTGATGAAACATTGATTAAAATGAAGATACAATTTATAAAAAACGAAATTCACTTTAAAGAAATGCTTTCTAAAATACAAAACTGTAAGTGTTTAAAATCATGTCCGACCCATTCCAAATGTTTTCCGATATATTGGGCATCTTATGATCCTATTTTAGGCTAGGCTACTCATCTCATGCGGTTCCCTTTTCATATAATCAACATAGATGAAATAAAAAAAATAACATTATATTATTTAAACATAAATATGAAACTTATGTTTAAGTTTTTTTAACTTATATTTAAGCATCACACCGCTCCGCTTTGCTCACATGCTCTGGTGTGTGGCCTATATGTGTGCGTACATGTGGTAGAGGGGTGCGATTTTAGAATAATAATCAAATAATACCCAGCGATCTTCGAATATTATTTTTGCTTGAAAATTGTTTTGTATAAATTGTATCTTCATTTTAATCAATGTTTCATCAACAAATTTGCCTGGATTAATAAATTAGAAAGCAAATATAGTATAATCAGAACACGGAGGCGCCAGCGCGTGAACTGGAGCGCGTCTCATAAATGAACCGAAACTCAGTGTATAAGCTACTTGCCTCACACACCTGAGAAGTAGGCTATATCTAGAAAGATTGAAATGTCTACTTTTAAACAAAACAATTAAAAACTAAAAGAAATTAGCTACTCTCTGCTTATGTACTAATCCATATGAAGTGTGGATTACTCTCTATAGGAGCGTTAATACTGCGAAGATGGTGAGTCTGCATCATCAACTTTATCTTTGCAGGCACTGACATAAAAAACACCATTCAAATGTTTCATGCATAATCATTACTTTTGCCTGTTCTTTGTGGCAAGCTTTATTTCAGGTGTTGCGTCACTTGCGTGATATATCTGCGCCCAAGTAGCCACGAGTTACTATTTTGAGGCCATGAGTTACTATCTTGAGGCCACGAGTTAATTATCTTGAGGCCACGAGTTAATTATCTTGAGGCCACGAGATAGATATAATAATTTTTTTTACAAAGTGGGACTAGGGGGGGGGGGGCTCCATAGATCTGTAACTTGGAAGAGAATATAATATCTTATAACCTAATATAATGACATTGTGTCATTATGTCATTTTCAAGCTCAAAGTCCAATATGAAAACGGTTTGGTTTCACTTTGTGAGGCAGTTTAAATTGCATTCATTTTACGAGCAAATCTCGACATTCAGAACAATAATATTAACACCAAAGGGGAAATATATATGAAAACTCACCCGTAATCATTTACGCACGGAGAAAAAAACATATACGTCTCTGAATAACAGACCAGCCGCCCTAATTTGTAACTCAGTTGCCGATTTTGCATGTCCACACCTGGCTGAGCGCTATATAATACAAATCACCCAGGGGGCGTGGTTAGGGCTTTCTCACACAGCCACCCCCAAATGTGTGTAAGGACATTTGAAACAGTGAGGAACCCTGACTAATTGATAGGTTCAATAGAGTCATCATCAGAGAGTTTAGGGAGTGGGACTATACGGGATACAGGTCTCATATATGTGCGATTGTGTACCTGAACTTCAACTGTTCTGATACGGCCATCAAGTCTAGGAAAAGTATTAGTCACTTTTCCTACTGGCCAACATGCTCATGGAAGTTGTGGGTCCACTATCAGTACCACCTGGTCTAGACCAATTTCTCCTCCATCCTTTCGCCACTTCTGTCTTTCTTGCAGATTCGAAAGATAGTAATGGATGAATCTAGACCAGAAATGGTCATCAAGTACTTAACTATGTTTCCATCTTCTGGTTCCCAAAAGATTACTTGAATCATAGAGCACTTGTGGGAGTGAAGAATCGTGGCGGACCATTAGGAGGATGCTAGGCGTAACTGGGTCCAAATCTGACACGTCTGAGGACACATATCCCAAAGGCTTGGCATTTAAGATACCCTCTACCTCAATAAGCATGGTACGCAGTACAGTTTCAGTCACTGTTTGATCCTTCAGTACTACCTTTAGGGCTTGCTTCACTGACTTAACTTCCCTTTCCCAAGCTCCCCAAAAATGAGGGGCACTCGGGGGATTAAATCTGAATGAAATCTGTTGTTCTGCAAGTTGTTCCCTTAGTTGAGGCACCATGGAGTCATATGCTGATCTAATTTCTTTTTTTCCTCCAACAAAGTTGGTACCATTGTCGTAAAGGAGCTCGAATGGTTTCCCTCTTCGAGCTATGAATCTGCGAGAGACATCAGAAAGGCATCTGTGTCAAGGCTCTCTAAGAGATCAAGATGGAGACAACGGATGGTCAGACATTTGAAAACCATTCCCCATCTTTTCTCTGTTCGTCGGCCGATCTTCACTGCGAATGGACCAAAGCAGTCCATTCCAGTGGAATAGAATGGGGGTTTGTATAGACGTAGACGTGCTGGTGGGAGGTTGGCCATTTTGGGTATATTGGGCTTGGCACGCCATTTCTGGCAGTCCATACACATGTATTGATGCTTCTTGATAGCTTCCCTTTCTCTCAGAATCCAGTATCCTCTTCGTTTGGCAAAGACTCTTTCTGGCCCAAGATGTAAGAGGGAGGCATCATATTCTTTGATCAGAAGCTTGGTTAGGTTGTGTTGCGGATCAAGCACAACAGGATGTATTGCATCCAATTCTATATGATTAGCATGTCTGAGTCTCCCTCCAACCCTGATAAGTCCACTGGCTTTATCATACTCAGGTGATAAGGATGTCTGAGCTAGTACACGCATGCAGGCAAATTGCTGATTTTTTCAACTCTGCCTCTGGTTCAGGTTCCTCTGATGGCACAGTGGGCCAACAAGACTCAAGGCTGATGCAGGAAATGTGGACCGTTAATCCAGCGGCAAGGAGGGGCTAAATCCTTCAATGACTGGCCTCTTGTTATAACATCAGCGGGGTTGTTCGCTGAATCAACATACCTCCAAGAATCAATATCGGTGAGTGACTGAATTTTGGCCACTCGTGTTCCTCCAAAGACTTTGTATCTGCATGATTCAGATTTAAGCGATTGGAGGACAGTGGATGAGTCTGACCAGAGAATGACATTATTGATGTCCACAGTTAGTTCTGCTTGAAGGATATTAGCCACCGGCGCTCCGGTAAGTGCAGCACTCAGTTCCAGAAGAGAGATCGTCATTTGCTTCCGAGGTGCCACTCGAGAACGGGCTAACACAAATGAGATATATACATGTCCTTCATTGGTTTCTGTGCGCATGTATGCCACTGAGCCATAAGCCCTCTCAGATGCGTCGCAGAATATATGTAAATCCCGATTGAGGATTTCCCCATGGCCCTCAAATGGAGTGTAACACCTCGGGATCGCGATATGATTCAAACTTTGGAGCTCTTGTTGCCAGTCTTGCCATCTGGTCAACAGGCTGTCAGATGTGATTGTGTCATCCCACCCAAGATTGTTCTTCCACAAATCCTGGACCAGCACTCTGGCTCGGGTAGTAAACGGAATTAGATAACCTAGTGGATCATATTGAGATGCCAAAACTCTGTACACATTACGCAGTCGGTTCAAGGCATCCAGATTGGCTGGGTTTGTAGTTGAACGAGTCTTTGAGACAGTTCCACAGTAGTCCGAGTGTACCTTCCAGGAGGTCAGTGCTCTTCTGTGATAGCCAGAGTTCACTATTTTGTGATCTTGCTTCAGAGGGAAGATGCTGGATAACCTCGGGTCTGTTTCTGGCCCATTGACGGAGCTCAAACCCACCGGTGAGCAAAAGCTGCCGTAGGTTATCTACCAATGCTCTAGCTTCAGTGACAGTTTGAAGGCTATGGAGACAGTTGTCTACATAGAAGGAATCTTTGACCGTTCTCACCTGAGCTTGGTCCATTTGCGGGTGGTTCTGAGCGATTTTCTGGAGTGCATATATGGCATAGCACGGGCTGCACGTTGTGCCAAATGGTAAAACTTGCCATTCGTAGATCCTAGGCTGTTCTGTCCTCTGCATGTCTCTCCACAGAAAACGCACTATAAGTTTATCACTTGACAAGAGGCGAACCTGGTGGAACATGCCCTTTTACATCTCCGCTGATGGCTACAAGGTATTCACGAAACCTCAGCAAGACACCAAGTAGAGACGGACCGAGAACGGGCCCAGGCAAGAGGATGTCATTTAAAGATTGGCCTTGGTATGAATAAGAACAGTTTAAACAATTCTGTCTTTGTTGTTATGGGTCACCATATGGTGAGGGATGTACCACGACTCCGAAGATTGCTCAGCTTCTTGCATTGATATCTCTGCCACATAGCCAGCTTCTTGCAGTTTCCTCATTTCAGAACAGTAAGACTCAGTTCGCTTAGAGTCTTTAGCAAGTCTACGCTCAGTGCTTCGAAGGTTCACCATTACTGCTTCTTTTGGGGCTTTAAGAAGTGCAGCATTGGGCCGTCTAAGCAAGGGAGTGGCGTATCGCATAACTCCACTGACTTCTACCTTTGTAGTATTTGTCTGGAGAAGAGTGAGTGCATATTGGTCTTGTTTGGAATGAGTGGCTGTCTTCTCGTTTACGTAGGGCAGAGTATCAATTTGCCAGAGGCGTTCCACATTCTTGAATAACTCTGTATTCGGTATGGTCGTGGTTATGTGAAAACACCCTGAAATGGAAAGAGTGGTTTCTGAGCCCAATGGGACCTTGGAGGGTCCAACTAAGTCTGGTACAGACGGCAATCGTCCATTTGCAGGTCCTATTTACACTGGCTGAACAGGAGTAAGCAGGTGAGGCCCAATGAGCAGTAGAGATTGGGCTCGGTCCATCAAGGGTAATGGCAAGGACCTGATATGCTCATACTTGCGCTGAAGAGCTGACACAGGGTAAGAATGTTCCGAAAGTCTCAGGTTATCTGCGGTAAAAGCATGAGGAATCAGGAATTTTCTGCATGGTCTGTGCATGGATGACACATGAAGGCAAACAGTGGATCCATGCAGATTAACTACATTCTGATGAACAGTACGTAGAGTGAGTGTTTCAGGTTGCGTCGGGAGATTCAACTGGTCTACAGCCTGTGACAGAACAATGCTACGCTCTGAACCATCATCCAGCACAGCGTATGTTTCCATGACTTTCTCTCGATTGTGCTGTAGAACCTTGACTATCTTCAGCAACAACACTAACCGCGGCTCTCATGGACCACTGAGGAGGTGTTGTCATGGGGAGAATCCTTTTTCCAATGATGCCTCCACATTCTGAGCTGTCCACATCCTCCAGAGGTGATCCCGTAGTTGTCTAACACCATGCTACTTCCAATGAGAGCCTTCAAAGTGAGATCTGCCTTCATCACACCATGGGCCACAATGAATCTTGGGTCATGTTATATGGCCTGGCCAAAACTCCTTTCGTATTGCAGGGATTCATGAATGAGGTGTTCAGGCAGTACCTCCATCGTTTTGTGTGTGTGTATATAAATCCAGCCCTGAGTGAGTACAGATGAACCAGGGGAAGGTCCAAGCAGAACAGAGGAGAGCAGTACAGAGCAGCCAGAACCATCCACCATCAAGGATCTTCAACATTTCCTGAGTTTTGCTAACTTGTATTGCAACTTTGTGCAAAACTATAGCATGATTACAGTGCTTCTTAAAACACTCCTCGGATCCAAGAACTCCTCTGTCCTGGAACACCCAATTCAAACATCTGAAGGATGTGTTGTCCCTATTCTTATGCATCTAGATTCTAACCTCCCTTTCATCATCAAGGCTGATGCATTCACTTGTTGGAGCAGTGCTATCTCAGCGGCAGGGGGAACCAATAAAGCTTCATTCTTGTGCCTTCTTTTCCCCAGAAGTTGTCCCCAGCACTGTGTGGTGAAGTGAAAGGGGGTAATGTCACAGATAAACAGGGCTCCCCTAGTCCACTCCACTTACTCTCCCCAGCATTCTGATTACATATACCTAGACATTGTTACTGCCACAACTCTGAGTTAACCCTTGTACGTCAATTTTAAAAAGTTATTCTTAGGTCCTTGGGGAAAAAAATGTCTTTGTCAAAAAAAATTCATAAACATTGGAAGATTTTAAGCAGAGCTGTTATGGTGTGCAGGGACGAGGAGAGGTTAGGATCTAAAGTCTAATCTAAAGTTCCATATAACATAACCAAGAAATACAAAACCAAGGGAACATGTAACAACAGTCTTGGGTTTGGTCTAATTTTAAACAAGACCATTGGCAGATTATTGTTGAAGTGAACATGTTTTTAAAAGAGTGAAACAAAAAAAAATATCTATGAACAATATTTTATATAACATACATATTTTATAAAACATCTGCCACATTTAGAGCCAGTTCCTCCTACAGAGATGAAGAAAAGGTTTTACAGATGTAAGCCCGTCTAAATCGGTCCAAAGGCGGTATACAATAGAAAGGGTTAATGTCTCTGCGCGTTACTGTCTTTCCGCGTGGCAAAGAAATTTAATTCCATTTAAGCTTTTATCTGACTCCATTTTATCACTACATCGAATTTAGGTTAGATTGCCAAATGGCTGTTGGTCAATTATATAATAGTTTAGCAATTCATTTGATTATTCTATTGAACTCTTTACTTTATATTTTACTCATTCATTAGGAATCTATGTCGCTTAGAGAGTCTCGCGCCGGCTTTATTCATACGTGGATCTCACAATCACAAACTCGCCAGTCTGATCGTTAACTAGAGGTTATGGCTAAAGCAGTTCAAGAATGACGCCACACACTTAAAAAGTACCCATGTATTCCCCTGTAGTTGCCCATAAAACAACTTAGTTAAAGTCAAGCAGTTAGTCAGGAATGTAGAATCCCACCAGATGTGCCTCATGCTCCATCTGAACTGGGATCTAGTATGTACTTAACCCTGGACACAGATTTGCGTAAACATAAGACTTCACTTAATATACTTTTTAAAGTAGATTTTAAGTCATTTTTTTTTTATTTTACTAGTAACAACTAGTACGAGCCTCTTGTTGCATTTCTTTATATAGACAGAAACTTCTTTCACATGGAAACATTTGCTAACAATGGGAATCAGAGTTTACACCTTTTGGGAAATCATTTCCAGAGGGGCGTCACCAACGGACTAATTCAAATGCCTCTTGGCGCAATTGGATAGACCTAAAACCAATCAGAGCGATGAAGGACATGACGTATGCAGAGCGACGGAGAAACATCTGAGACTCGGACAGCAATTCTGTTTGTGATTTCAAGGAAAATTATGTAGCAATGGCTTCTGACGACTTTTGTCGGTTTTGTAAAAGAAATATGATAATAAAGTTCATATGACAGTGTATGCAACAAATGTTAGAGCATGTAGCCTTCACAACTAGCAGTGTTTGTTAAGTGTATGTAACAGTTAGCCTACTTACAATCAAGTTCAGATGCCTTATCGTAACTCTAGACTACATTACAGTACGTTTCCTTCAAACTTCTTACCATTTATAGGTCAGGTGGACCTCGTCCACCACAATCCCCACGAGGTTGTCTTGAAACACTTTGCTGCACAACATCTCTCGCCATTTCGTGTTGAGGAGCCAGGATTCAGGACTGCCGATTATCAGCTGGCATCGACCGCTTCAAATTAATTTTTTGTTGTCAGTGCCAAGTTGTAGAGATGAGAGTCCAAGCTTGGTCGCTTCCTTTACCTGATCCTCCATGAGGGCTACCAATGGAGAAATAACCACTACCAGAGGGCTCTCGCTAAGACCCCTTCGTTTTGCCACCAACGGGGCAAGCTGGTATATAAGACTTTTTCCAAATCCAGTTGGTAAGACAGCAAACACATCTTTTTTAGATATGAAGGCTTTGAGTGCTGTTCTTTGCTCAGGTTTTAACGAAAATGATAATTTTAAATCACTTGACACAGATGCGATAGCTGATTGGAACGAGTGATGTTCCACGGTGGCATCCATCTTTGTAATGTACAAAATCTGCTTCACCGTCGCTGCTCTGTCATCATCGTGTAAAGCCCGCCCCAACGTTTCTGATTGGTGCCGCGATTTTGAAGGATTTGAAATGGGTTTCAATGGGCTCTTTGCCAGACCTACTTGCAGAGCAAATCTAAATTTGCCGGAAGTTGTCTGGGTTTTCCCAGGCTAGTCTTACACAGACCTTACCTCCTTGCACCCAAGAAAAGTGGAGGATTGCAGCCAATCTTAGATCTGCAAGCGTTGAACCGGGCCCTGCACAAGCACCCGTTCAAAATGCTGACTCAGAAATGAATTCTGATGTGCATTCAACAACGAGATTGGTTCGCGGCAAAATACCTTAAAGACACGTACTTATGTACTTTTTATGCGTACGTTACCATTAGAGTGGTCCTTACCACCTTTGTGGTATGAGAGACTATGGCAACTTACTGGGGTTGGGAAGGTTATGGCATGGCCTGAGTGTACCTCACACAACAGCCTGCTGCAGCGACACCTTGCGAACATTGGTTAAAGTTGTAACCTCCGTTCCTTAATGGAGGGAATGAAACATTGTGCCACAACATTGAATTGGCCGGTACAGTGTCTCGGCTCCTTAACACAAACTTGAATGAGTGGATACAAGGCACCTTCAATTTCACTCGCCAATTCTCATTGGTCTTTTCTGAAGTGTCAAAAGTGCTTGGGGCTCCCAAGTGTGACCCCTATTTCATTACATCGACACAAAGGCCTTGTCCACATTAATACATTTTCGTTTGAAAACGTATCGTTTGAGATGGCGTTTTTATTAATGAAAATTAGGCTTTTTGAAAACACTCTCCAAAGTGGATAAAACTGAATACGGAGTTTTGCGTTGTAGTGTGGACTGTAAAAACTGAGGTATTTGAAAAAGATGAAGCATGTTTGATCATGGGACGCACATTGTACCAATAGATATTCATGTTTATTGAGTATTGTGCCTGTAATGTGCCATTCCCTTTCACACAGTTGTTAAAATATTGCACACTCATTCATATCACAGTCCTGCAAAGACGACAGAAAATGTACTCGCATTTGCTGTCTTGTGGCAAAACATGAGAGTAGATGCGTTTTAGACCAAAAATATGGTGATCAGTTAATGGTGAGATATTTTGCTAAATAAAATGATCCTACCGGAAGAATTGCGCGATAACTTTACTTTTAAGTCTTTTTGTGAGGGTTTACGAATGTGCAGTAAGGTGAATTTAGCGTTTTCCAACATTTCAGTGTGGATGAGAAACTGTGGACATAGAGCGTTTTTAAACTAAAACGCCATTTTCAAAGGTATCTGGATTAATGTAGATGTAATCAAAGTCTCGTTCCATCCATCAGGGAACATAGGTTAAATTAACCAAGACGTTTTATGTTCTTAGCTGACAGGAGTGGAACACGGTGTCTTCTGCTTATGTAGCCCATCTGCTTCAAGGTTTGATGTGTTGTTCATGCGGAGATGCTCTTCTGCATACCTTGGTTGTTTCACGAGTTCACACTTACAAATTATCAGAGAGAGTAAAAGAAGTATGCGTAATTGGCGTGTTGTCTGAGGAGAGGGCTCCGAGCTCGGTATTTTGGCCTGAACCTAGAGTACTGTCGAGGAACAGTTAGCTACGTATACAGAGGCCTCCTCTCGTGTTGATTGGATAGATCATTTGAACGTGTTCCTCCCGAAGTTTGTTAATGAAACATCAAAATGAGTCGTTATTTGAGTTATACTGTTGCTCTTATATCAGCTCTAACCAGTCTGGCCATTCTCCCCTAACCCCTGGCATCAACAAGGCATTTTTCACTCTCATTGGATATTTGCTCTTTTTTGGACCATTCTCTGCAAAACCATAGAGATGGTTGTGTGTGAAAATCTCAGTAGATCAGCAGTTTCTGAATTACTCAGACCAGCTTGTCTGGCACCAAAAACCATGCCATGTTCAAAGTCACTGAAACGCCTTTCTTCCCCATTCTCATGCTCAGTTTGAACTTCAGCAGATCGTCTTGACCATATCTACATTCCTAAATGTATTGAGATGATGCCATGTGATTGGCTGATTAAGTATTTCCATTAACAAGCAGTTGAAAAGGTGTACCTAATAAAGTGGCTAGTGAGTATATAGAAATTATTCAAACCGATTTACAAAATAGTTATATTTTACTAGCTGAGATTGTTCATATTGTGCCACAACTACATAACCCAGAAAATTGATGCATCCAAATGCATCCAAATGTCAAAAGTCAAGACAAAGACTAAATATCAAGCAGGGGTTCATGTTCACTGCGAAATGCCACCAAGCTGGAAAATGAATCTGTCTTTAGGAAGGACTTGAAAATCATGCTCTTTATACCTCCGGCCTATGAGTAGATGGTCACACTGGGAATTGTGAATGGGAATAACAGGAAAGTTTCACTTTATGAATCAAGAGCAGACCTCTTGTTTTTATAAGAGATAGCATGCATCAGAAAGACCTGTCAGGGCCTAAATGTACATTTTTTTAAAGGTGTGGTGACACTAAATTATAATTATAAATCATGTTGTGGGAGGTCTGTCATAAATGTGAGTACACAATACACATGAATACTTATAGAAATGGATTATTATATAAATTATATACAGTGATGGAGGATCAACATCTAATGTATGTCACTAATGACTATGTTCAAGCTTCAGTAAAAGACTTGCATTGGCTCCTCTGTAAACACATTTTCAGTTTTGTCATAACTTCAAGTACTGTTTGCAAGAAAAATAATATGACCTATAAAGGCAACATTTCTGGAACTGGTGCATGGTTTCATAACCATTCTTGCCAATATCTGAAGTCTTTTATCTTTTATCTGTCTGTACTGTTGTTATAATAATATCTTTCATGCATAAGTGCTTCCAAGGACACCCAGTGCTGAATTGTGTGGCTCATTAGTTCAAGAAAGTCTAACAGAAAACATTTCAGAAAGGGGCCAGTTCTGTCTCATGCGTGATCTTACAAACACGTGTGAGAGACAGCATGGATTCATTTTACAAAGGGAAACTAAATGGCTTAAGACAACTGGAAAATGGCACTAATTGAAACGATGCCAAATTGTGCATTATAATTTTAATGGTCTACATGGTTGATATAGATATTTTCATGGTCTATAAAGAAATTGTGTGTCAAACTCTACTTCCAGCTTTATCCAAATATGGGCAACACAAACTTTGGAAAAGTGGGTCAAGCTAGTGCCATTTGTGGAAACAGTGATGGACAGATCAATAACACATGTGTTTGCAAACCCAAATAGGGCCTCTGCCCAAAACCTGTCAATCTTTTATTACCATTCTCTGTGTTGCTATTTTTTTCATATTTTCCTCAGGATAGCCTATATTTTGTGCTACTGGGATCTGCAATTGATCACCTTCATGTGCTGTAGTTAAAGCAATTTCTTTTTAAAATTACAATTAAAATGGATTTCTTGGAAGTTTAAAATCCTGGCTTAGTATAAGAAACAACTAGTAAGCCATGCGTATTGCGTAGGTTGTTTACAAGTTTACTGTAAAAGTATAAAAGGTAACACTTTATTTTGATGGTCCCTTTTGAAAATTCTGTTGACTATGTAACTTTGCATCTACACGTCAACTAACTCTCATTAGAGTATTAGACTGTCTGCTTAATATCTGCTGACTCTTTATTGTGATGGTCCTCCAACAGACAATTTGGTAACTATTGGTAACTTTGCATCTACATGTAAATTTATTCCAACCCTAACCCTACCAGTCTACTAATACTCTACTAACATTCCAATGAGAGTTAGTAGACATGTAGGTGCAACGTTACTTATAGTCAACAGATGTAACTGTGTGTTGTACTGTCACTTAACTTTACAAAACAGCAGCCATATCACCCTGCACCCTTACACATGCAGAGGGAGCAAGTGAAAACCGAGGGAGGGGTTCTAGCAGACCAATCACAGCGCTTGCGTCCGCGTAGGATTGACGCGTTGTTACATTTTTGGAGAGGTGCACGTCAGGGTACGCCGTAGGGTACGCGCGCTACACACAGCCTACGGCGTAGCTACGGCGTGAGTTTGACGCAGAAGTATAAATTGGGCCTTAAGCGTCTGGCGCGTTAAGCGCGAATGATTTAGTTAGTGCTATTTGTGCATTCACACGTTTGACGTAAATTCGCGTCTGCCGCCCGACTTGAAAAATCTGAACTTCTGCGTCAATTCGCGCCGCGTTAACCAATCAGGAGCCTGCTTGCTTCACATGGCATAAAGTGACATAGCATAACAAACTCCCGCTCGAAAGTCATTCATTCCAAATGGAGGAGAAATCATTTAATAAGATTTTTCACAAAAGAAGCCAGTTTCTCAGCATTCTTGTTATTAATCAATAACAAAGAGTTATAAAAAAGTTTCAGCTCATTTCTCCAATGAGTAATGTTAGGAATGGTCTTGTAAAAACGACATTTATGAATGAAATGTTTACTTAAATTACATTGTTAATGCCAAAATCATTGTGATCATTACGAAAAATACCAAATTTTATATCATTAGTTGTTAGATTCATCATCTGAAATCCTTTGGAGACGAACAATTGTTGAAGGTCCAGCCAAAACCTTTTTACAACTTCGCACAAACAGAACAGATGATTCAAATCTTCGGGTTCAATTTCACAGAAGTTCCAGTTTCCTACATCCATTTTAAATCTCTGTTTTAACAAATCTTTAGTTGGATAAATCCTATTTATAATTTTAAATTGTATTTCTTTCATCTTTGGCGGGACTGGGAATTTTAAGTATTTACATCTAATCTTTTTTATTATCTCCTTTTCAAAGTCTTTGAGAATATAATCTCTTTTGAGAGAACTTGTTTGGCAGTTAAGTAAACAATTCCTTATAAACTTGTTACACTTGTAATTCAGAAAATTAATACCATTAATGTAAAGTTGTCTTAAGGGTAGGCGTGACTTTTTAATATATTATATCCTGCTTAATCATAGCTACAAGTGATACTAGGAGAGCTTTCACAATATGTTTAAACTTATTTTGGGTACATCTAATTTGAAATTTGTCACAGAATTCAACATGTTGTAAAACATTTCCTTCCACATCCATGAAGTGGGCAATAGCCCAGACACCTTTAGAGAACCATTCTGGAATAAAAAGAGATTTTCTATTAACCCATATATACCTATTAATCCAAATTGGTGTATTGTGTGGAGTGAAATTATGCTTGAATATTAGTTTCCAATACAGAAGAACCTGTTGGTGGAAATCTGGAAGTTTCATAGGATGTTTCTTAAAATCAAAATCGCATTTAGGAGAAACTCATTTTAGCTGTGAGTGGTCACCCGGAGTTATTTGACTCAAGTTCATACTTTTATAGAGACAAGAACAAAAATAAACTCTTGAAACTTTCGCCTCTGACGCGCATAAATTTCGCTTCAAACTTTTGTTTTTACGCGCGTCAGTTTCACTCTTGACGCGCGAATTAACACAAAGTGGTCAAGCGTCAAACTAGACGTGGTAGACGCGAATTTGATGCGCTATTCGCGTCCGGTGTGAACGCACAGTAACGCCCCAGTGCTGTGATGGGGACACTATACTGTCAAAAAGCACCGTCCTTCGGATGACGTTAAACCGAGGTCCTGACTCTCTGGAAAAATCCCAGGATGTCCTTCGAAAAAAAGAGTAGGGGCGTAACCCCGGCATCCTGGCCCTTGGCCTCTGTCCATCATGTCCTCCTAAACATCCCCATATACTGATTGGCTTCATTACTGTCTCCTCTCCACCAGTAAGCTGGTGTGTGGTGGGCGTACTGGCACAATATGGCTGCCGTCGCATCATCCAGGTGGATGCTGCACATTGGTGGTTGTTGAGATTTCCCCTTCCATGTAAAGTGCTTTGAGGTCCCAGAAAAAGTGTTCTATAAATGTAACAAATTATTATTATATTATTAAAACAATAAAAGACACGATGGCACAATAATTCCTTGGATTATCACTCTTTAATCCAGACTGAACTTCCTCCATGTGTATGCACAATTTTCTTTCCTAACCACTCTCTCCCCCTAGTGTCCAGTCCTTATCATAACAGTCTATGTAGACACAACTCTGTTCACAAAAAGTTTTGTGTGTTTTAATTATACAAGTTTATCATTGAACCTGAATGAGCAAATCCTCATTCGTGTGTCAATCACCTTGGCTTGTGTGTGTGTGTGTGTGTGTGTGTGTGTGTGTGTGTGTGTGTGTGTGTGTGTGTGTGTGTGTGTGTGTGTGTGTGTGTGTATTTTGCTCCGCCGAGGTGTTGCAACCCTACCCCGGAAAACACTACCTGCTACAGAAACATCAACAAGGAATCAACAAGAAAACTCAGCCCTGGGAAGAGAGAGGTCTTCAACAAGAAGATTTATGACACCATGTAGCGAAATCCGGTAGACTCTGTAAGCTACAAGGCCGACACCCTTTCTTTCGACCAGGGCAACCAACACTGGTACATGGAACGTAAGAACCATGTGGGAGACAGGGAAGACATCCCAGTAACAGCGGAGATGAAGAACTACAATCTTGCCCTACTTGGAGTTAGCGAGACTAGATGGATGATAGATGGATACAATCTGAACAGAAGCGATTAGCCTCAGGGGAAATTTTGTTGTACTCTGGACATGAAGAGGACCCGAATGCCCGATCAAAGACAAAGAAGGAAAACCAATCATGGGTGACCAAGAACAGAAAAACAGGTGGAAAGAATACTTTGAAGAACTCTTGAATAGACCAACACCGAAAAATCCACCAGACATCGGTACCTACCTATAGAGGACAGCCCACCCACAAGAGAAGAAATAAGGACGGCCATTAAGCAGCTCAGGAACGGTAAGCAGCAGGACCAGACAGCATCCAAGCTGAGGCACTAAAGTCGGACATAGAAACAACAGTGGGAATCCTCTACCCACTATTTAAGAAGATCTGGGAAGAGGACCAAACACCAGCTGACTGGAAAGAGGGATATCTTATCAAGATTCCGAAGAAAGGAGACATTAGCAATTGCACAAATTACAGAGGGATCACGCTGCTATCAGTGCCAGGGAAAGTATTTAATAGGGTTCTGCTGAACAGAATGAAAGAGCAGGGTCAACAACCTACTTAGAGACCAACAGGCTGGCTTTCGCAAAGATCGATCCGGCATGGACCAAATTGCAACGCTGCAAATTATAATTGAACAGTCGTTAGAGTGGAACTCACCCCTGTACATCAACTTCCTCAACTACGAGAAAGCATTCAACAGCGTGGACAGAGAGACCCTATGGAAGCTCCTAAATCTTTATGGGATACCTGAAAAAAATCTCCACCATTATAAGGAACTCAAATCAGGATCTAAGCTGTAAAGTGATACATAGAGGGCAACTCACCTTTTCAGGTAAAGACAGGCATCAGACAATGATGTCTACTCTCGCCATTTCTCTTTCTACAGGAAATCGACTGGATTATGAAGACCTCTACAGCTCAGAGAAGAAATGGAATCCAGTGGACACCTTTGAAGCAGCTATCTGACTTGGACTTCGCAGATGACTTGGCTCTACTATCACACACCCAGCAGCAGATGCAGGAGATGACAACCAGTGTAGCAGATACCTCCACACATATTGGCCTCAACATTCACAATGGCAAGAGTAAGATCCTCAAGATAAACACAACCACCACTAACCTGATCATGCTTGACAGAGAAGCACTGGAGGAGGTAGATGCCTTTACCTACCTGCGTAGCGTCATCAACAGGCAGGGAGGCTCAGATATGGATGCCAAACAATGGATAGGGAAAGACCGAACAGCATTTATACAACTGCAGAACATATGGAGATCTAAAGAATTATCAACCAAGACCAAAATCAGGATCTTCAAAACCAATGTAAAAGCAGTTCTTCTATATGGAGCAGAAACTTGGAAAACAACACTTGCCATCACAAAGAAAACACAAGTCTTCATTAACAACTGCCTACGCAAGATTTTAAATATCCATTGGCCAGAGACCATCAGCAACAACATACTTTGTAATAAAACCAACCAGATGCCTGCAGAAGAAGAAATAAAAAACGACATTGAAGATGAATAGGGCAAACTTTACGCAAGCCAACAGATAAGATCACCAGGCAAGCCCTAACATGGAACCCACAGGGCACGCGGAAAAGAGGCAGACCAAGGAACACATGGCACCGAGAACTGGACGCAGAACTTAAGATCATGAAGATGACCTGGAACCAACTGGAGAGGAGAGCCCAAGACAGAGACTCTTGGAGATCCCTTGTATGGCCTATCCCCCTGTAAGAGTGGAAGGCATAAGTTAAGTGAAGTGAAGTGAGTGTATTTTGAGACTTTTCTGGCAGCACTCTCCTTCCACACGGATCAGTCGTACACTTTAGCCAATCCGTTGAATGATGAAAGATGTTGTATATAAATATTTTTTTTAAATATAATTAAGCTGCCTCTTGTAGTATTATCTATTGAGGATAGGAAAGAGCAGTCACAGCAGGGTGTTGTACCTGTAATTGCATGTTATGTCCTGTCCACCAGACATTCAGCTGATGATGAAAATAATGTATTTAATGACGTGCATACATTGGAGACCATTTACCTTTCATTTATGTTTTGTTTTAAGCTGCATGTAATTTTATTGTTTCAAATGTCTGAGGCTGATGGTGTACGAAGTTGCAGACAACCTGTACCGACCTTACCATTTACTTGTATCCCTACAATAGGGAGGCGATATGACTTGAAATTTAATTTGGACCTGTAAAACTTTCAAAACAGTCATGTTGCAAGCCATCCCATTTTGACAATTGTTTCAACAGAATTTGAAAGTCATGCATTGTTTCTATATTCATTTGTATTCTGTTGACTATGTACATGATCAAGGCATAAGGCCATGCTATGCATAATTAAATGTTCTTGTTTTACATCAGAATTAAAAGATCCAAAGACATCTGTTATAGTTGCTGTACAAGTTTTAGCTTTTTTTTTTTTTTTTCCTCAAATCCTTTGGGAATAAAATCTGTATGAAATGACTTGGCTATGATTAATTGTGATGTTCGTTACATTTAAACATGAACTGACAATCTTAAGTATGAAGAAGCACAACATTAAGTTAAATTCAGTATGTTGTGAGATTGGCTGACTCAGTTTGAAGCTAGGCAACACATTCTTTAATCAAAGGGCATTCTATAAGGAACCACAATTTCATTGCATGGCTTTTGGATTTTGGTCTGATACTTAAAGGAGTCAACACCTTGTCATGTTAATTCTTCTACAAGAGGTGCAGACAATGGAAGAGCAGGAACCAGGAGAATAAATGATGCTAAAATATTTAAATTGAGTTCACTGGGTAATCTTAAGTCAAGTCACCCACATTTATATAGCGCTTTTAACAATATATATTGTTTCAAAGCTGCTTTACAGTGATAACAGAAAATTAAAGTAACAGATTGTTTGGCTTTACAGCAGCAAGTTTATTGTCCAGCTAAAGTTAGTTTTAATTGATTCACTTCCGTTGCAAAGATCATTAGTTATTAATTTAGGGGCCACTTACACAACACCGTTTTCATGTACAGAAAACCCTTTATGCGGTCCGACCTGCTCATTCACACAACAACAGAGACTGGTGGCTTGAGAACGCAAACCTTGAAATAGGTTCCAAGGTGCAGGCATTGAATAATTTTGAAAAAAGTTATCTCCGCGCAAACTTCCAAAACGCGAATCTGTGAGAACGCCGATGGAGTGCACATGCGTATTACGTGTTTAGTCTAAAGATATGCGTATTTGAATATATATGTGCGCAGGCATGTAGTCTTTCTCTACAAATTGACCTCAACAAACTACCTGCCTGGCCTTAAAAATTCATAATACAGATTTCTTTTATCGCTTCCGCGTGTCCATGCAAACCAGAATTATTTTTACAACGTTTTATCTGTACAGCGGTAAAGGGAAGGAGAAGGGGGCATTTACAGGGGAGAGACAAGTTGACACTTCAGGACTGCGTTGTCATCGTGTCCAGGTGCATGTCCTTCATCAGATCTGGATACGGCCTGGATCTGGCGGACAGCGGTAAACCTCGGGATAAATAGAGAGACTGATATTAGCGTAGACGCCATTCTTCTTATGATGCGGTTCCAGCTGACCTAATCTATGTAGCCTAATATTAAATTATAGAAATTGATCATGTTCTATGTGTATGCTAGGCAGGGCCGTCGCTAGTGAGGTGAAAGGTGGTGACAATTATAGGGGCCCTATAATGACCAGGGGGCCCCACAAAATCCAGCAGTTATATTATATAGGCCCCTGTTGTATGAATAATTCTAATATTTATATTAGTTGTATGCCTGAGATTTAAATGAAAACCACAAAAACATGCAATTTGGTTAAATATTTTTCCAAATATCTGCTTCTCTTACCTCCATAAAAAATGGTTTAGTACGATCTAAAGTATTTATTGTATATTCAGTCAGTGACAAACGGACCCAATAAAATTGTAAGTCCCACCCCAGCTCGTGAACAGAACCAATCAAAGTTGAGGCGGCAGTGCCTGAAGTTAACGATGAACTTGGTGGAAGAGTAGGAGACTGACTTGACTGAAAAATGTTGGGGAAAAGTAAACATAAATCAGGGTACCGGAAAAGACATGAAAAGAAGGAGAGGCTTCTTTTCCCAGGGCTGCGTTTCTCAAAAGCATCGTAAGCCTAAGAAGTTTGTAAAAATGAAATCTTAATATTATGGTCTGTTTCCCAAAAGCATCGTAATTTAAAGCTGCCGTTGGCAAAATTTTTTTTATCATATTCAGTGAAATCGACACTATAATCCGACAGAACAACATAAATAAAGTGGTTTTAGAAAAAACCGAGCTTCTAACTCCACCTGGAGCGTATTATTTGTTTTGCAAAAATCCACCGCTCCCGGATCATCGGGTCTAATCAGGGGGGTGTGAGATCTGACTGTCAATCACAGGTCGTGCACACGCCACTCCTCGTTCACGTTACAATAACATGCACACGCCACAGTTGCCAAGTCCGCTTATAATACGCAACTTTGGGCTTTTTTTTGTAAGTCGCGTCAAAACAGCATGAGTTGCGCAACAAAGACTGGGAGAAGGATACAAAGCTTAAAGACTGGATAGGTCAAGTGGTTGGGGACCAGAGTAAAGCGATGTGCAGGTGTTGTGCCGAATTTCGACTCCCTGCCAGAATCTGACTCCCCCTCGCGTGCACGCGCAATGACGTCAACACACTAGTTGCCGATGTTTCGACTCCCTGCCAAAATCTTTTTTTTTTTTTTGTTCAACAATTGCACAGTATACAGGAACGTTCCTCTCCAATACAAAAATAATACATTGTGGAGTTTCCAACATTGCGGGTGTTTTTTCCTGCCAGAATCTGACTCCCCTCGTGTGCACGCCAATGACGTCACTGACGTCAATGACGCCAATGACGTCACGCGGAGAGAGGCCGGGGGAAAAAGACACCAAATGTGGCCTTTATTGATAATGTTTGTTTAGGGAAATACCATAAACAAAAATAGGCTAAAGGAAAAGCCTACTTGTTATTTCGGTTAGATATGACAAATTATATTGAGTTACTAGGCCTACTTGTATTCAATAATCAAACAAAACGCACTAGGTCCCTATGTGAAGCTTTAATGGTATTTTTTTCTGATGATCTCATACCTGTTCCTTTTTCTGTTTATATCATTTTTTTCTTTCTTTTACTTGTAGGCTATTATTATTTTATATTGTATATGTTATTTTACTATCTGTTGCTGACTACATTTGTATATGTGTTAGACTATTGTCATGTTTATTATTTGTAATTTGATTGGCATTTAATAAAAAAAGTAACAAACAAAATCCTTTACTGTTCATCTATAGTTTACACACCTGCAATACCTGTCTGCATTTTGTGTGTGTGTGTGTGTGTGTGTGTGTGTGTGTGTGTGTGTGTGTGTGTGTGTGTGTGTGTGTGTGTGTGTGTGTGTGTGTGTGTGTGTGTGTGTGTGTGTGTGTGTGTAAATTAATAATGAACAAATGAATATAAATAGGAAGTGAAATTATAAATGATAACTATATGTGTTTATGCAGTGACACATAAAATCACTATAATTTTTTAACACAGCACCTGCTGAATTTAAAGTCCCCCTCCAATTTCAGCTTTGCAAGAGAAAACACATGAAATTCATTCTGATGACACCTTTGTCCATGGAGGATCCTCTGCAGAAAAGCACAAGTCTTTTATGTAGATTTAAGCAGCACCCGCCAAAACCATACTCCCCCTCCAATGTATTACATTAACACACGCAATTATACTACACCTTATTGAAACTGAGCATTTTCACTGGACTACTTCTGCACCTAAATTAATGTGTCTTTATTTATTATTTCTAAATTGTTTATATGATTATTGACAATGTGACCTCAAAAGATACCAAGAAGTGACAAGGTAATTAGACCTTTTAAACAATTTGCCCCATCATAGGACTTATCAATGAATGTTGAATGAAAAAAAGTGCTTTTCTAAGGCTTTTATTTTATTGATTACAGGTCATTCATGAATCAAAAAGGCATACATGTGTCCACGTGGGCATGTGACACGCTGTCACATCCACACCAAAAGGACAGCAGTTCCTGTGGGGCCTTTGTCCTAAAAGTAAGACTTATGGAATTGGCTAAGAGTACTGATTAGAAAGACAGTAGTCCCAAATGAATAGCATAAAAATCAGTTCAAACTCCATATAATATGCTGACCTCACCACTCACTGACAGTTACACAGTAAGATTTACAGTGTTTTTTCTTTATTGATGTGAGTGTATTGGCAGCAATCTTTGATATCAACACAGCTGTTTGCCTTTATTACAATGAAATTGTTTTAATTGTTTATTTTTAGTTTGCTGAATGTATACTGGACAAAAAGCCAGTTCTGTTTTCAACCAGCAAAACCAATGTGAATTCTATCAGATTGGCCATAGCTACTTGCCTCCTACAATACACGGGTAAGTGTGGAATAGGCTACTATCCTCTAGCCAAAAAATCTAAATATTCAGACTGTCTGTTTAAAGTAGTCTATTCAGGAGCCTGTTTAAAGTAATTGTGAGGTTTGGCCTTGTGTCTTATATGGGCTCTTCTCCCCTGTCATAGATGATCTAAAAGATTTGTGCTTTCTCTGTGGGGAGGAAGAAAGTCCTGACAATGGCACTGACTGGGTGGGTACGCTAACTGTACTTTTTATTTTATTATTTTTGTTGTTGAAAAGAGTAGTCTTTAAGTACACCATTTATTTGTTCTTTATGGAGGTTAAAAGATAACTGTGGTGCATGCTAATATTCACTTTGTCCCTATGTTAAGATTGGCTGTGATGTGTGCCCTCGGTGGTACCACTGTGACTGCGCAAAAACGTCGATGGAAGTTGCCAACTACTTGTGTCCAGCTTGTATTAAATAAGTGTATTTTCAAGTGTTCAAAAAATGTTCAAGTTTTTTTTGTATCACCGAAATGCAGTTAATCATCCTGAAAACAGAAGGTGTGCACCCTCAAAATACATTTAAAGTTGTAGGTAAATGTCGACACGGACAAGTGTTATGTCCACTTCAGATGACTAGCCACCCAGTTATACTGGCAAATATCAGCAAAAATTAACTGAAAGTGCCTATCACAATACAATATCAAATGTAAAACATAAATTATTTTACCATCCATAGTAAGAGGTGTAACCAACATAAGTTTCATGTGTCTTTGACTTTGCAAACCTGAAAAATGAAGTATGATTTATATAATTTGCTTACACCCGTGCTTTGGACACGAAAATAATTCTGGGGTTTGATTTACATAAAATGTACTGACAGAGTAGAATAATCTATGTGCAGAATAAAGTAGAACTTTTATTGCACATGGTATTATTGGACTGTCTGTAGTTGTAAACAGTGCACAATGAGAATAAATGTTAAATATTAACATTTCTTGATAAGTACGTAATATCCTGTATGCCAGTGATCGGTTTTTAAAACGCTTTCTGGAAAACACTGACAATTATATTTATTAATAAACACCTGTAAAAAAATAAAAGACACCAAACTTTAACACAAACAGACGAAAATAGACGTCGTCATTGACGTGCACACGAGTGGAGTCAGATTCTGGCAGGGAGTCGGAATTCGGCACAACACCGGCGGAGTTGATTAACGCTTCCAGCATTCTTCCCGATCGCGTTGTTGCCGGGTGATGTAATCCTGCGCTGCAACGGACAACAAACATTCATGAGCCACCCACCACTTTGTCTTCCCACTCACTAACACATGGCAAGTCAGGCTACAAAAATATAACTTCCCTAAACAGGGTACTTAGCTTGCGGTGATTGGGGGGCTCTCCGCCGTTGTGCCACTTGCTATCCAATCTCCCTCTTCCCAGACATTTGTAAGATACTCCAAAGGCGAAAAAAATGGGATCAGTATCTATGTAGCGTTGGGTGCGGGTCTGAACAGATTCCTGAATGATCCACCTTTGAGTTTGTCCTGGTGTCTGATGAGAGACAGCGAATTCACCTCATCCAATAATGTTTTCGTTGGAGTAGTAAAGACAATGAGAAGAGAGGGTCGTGATAAAACGGAGCATCACACACCGATTTCTACTAAAGATTTCAGCACCATAAAACTGTCCGATGCGCTTAAATCCAAACACACCTGAAGGACTTGTAAACAAACTCTGGTTTGACGTGCAGTTACACTTCGGACGTAGAGGAAAAGAGGGGAACCGAGAACTCATTCCAGACTCATTCCGCATTTTAACAAACGAAAATGGTCTAAAGTATGTCACAATGAGCTTCAATGAAGACACAAAAAACCATGAGGACCCACATGACATAAATAAGGAGAGCAGGCGTGGCTTCATGTTCCAACAAACTGGGAACCCGCTTTGTCCCGTTGCCTCTCTAGAGAAGACCGTTTCTCTTCTGCCATCTAACCCCCCTGCTTTTTACCTTCACCCCAAAAAGCAAAACCTCTCTAAATGTGTTTGGTACGTAGATCACGCAGTGGCACATAAATTGCAGGTTGAAGTTTTTACGAAGTCATGTACTTCTTGTACATGTACTACTTTTAGATTGTGTTGCCCCTCTTAAACGAAAGAAACACAAGCGAACCTCTCAACCTTGGCTAAATAATGTAACTCGCACTCTTAGACAAGAATGTAGAACAGCTGAACGGAAGTGGAAGAGAGATAGAGAGACTTCAAGTCTCCTCTGAGATATTAAAAAATTATTTGGCTAACTATCAGAAAGTAGTAAAAGAGGAAAAATGTAAATTTTACTCTAAGGTAATTTCAGATAATGCAAATCGGCCAAAAGTACTATTTGACACAATTGATTCTATTTTAAACCCCTCAAGGAATGTTATGAGAGATCCCACACAAGAGACTTGTGGAGATTTTTTATTGTTTTATACTCAAAAAATTGGGAAGATCAGAAGTGAAATAGTACCTGTACATTCCTGTTCATTAATTAATCCTGCGCTGTCTAATATTTTTCCTAACTTTGAACCAGTTTCACCAGCGCAGTTGGCAGATATTGTCTCTAAAATGAACAGAGGTAGCTGCAGACTGGATGTTCTACCTACTCATCTTTTTAAAGATGTTTTTCCTACTGTGAGTTCTAGCCTAACAGCTATAATTAACAGTTCTCTAATGAAAGGAGTGGTACCTAATAGTTTTAAACATGCAATTCTTCATCCCTTGTTAAAAAAACCTAAATTGGATCATACAGTATATCACAACTATAGGCCAATTTCTAAATTGTCTTTTATTTCGAAAATTTTAGAGAAAGTGGTCTATTCACAGTTATATTCATATCTGAATACTTATAATATTTTAGATATATTCCAGTCAGGCGTTAGGACCTGTCATAGCACAGAATCAGCAACAGAATCGGCACCGCTCACGGTCACTAATGATGTATTATTAATGTTGGATTCTGGATCACATATTGTTCTGGTTTTATTGGATCTGAGCGCTGCCTTCGATACAATAGATTATGAAATTCTTCTCAGTCGTCTGGAGTGTTGGGTTGGTGTGCAGGGTATAGCACTTCAGTGGTTTGCTTCGTATTTAAAAGGCAGGACAGTTGCCGTGAATCTGGGAGACTTCTCTTCCACATTGGCCCCTTTAGTTTGTGGTGTCCCTCAGGGGTCGATTTTGGGACAGTTGCTGTTTTCGCTCTACATGCTTCCTTTAAGCAGTGTTTTTCGAAAGTATAGCATTTCATATCATTGCTATGCAGACAATCTCCAATTTTACTTTCCTGTGAGGCTAGATAATACCTGTTCGTTGGACAAAGTACAGGAATGTTACAGTGACATTAAACTCTGGCTATCCAGCAGCTTTCTCCAATTGAATGAGAGTAAAACTGAGGTTTTGATTGTAGGCTCTCCTGTCTCATCTTGCTTTCCTGATCATTTGGGTTCTTTATCCCTAAAGACTGAGAATCATCCCAGCCAACATTTATATGTGGGGCCCATATGGGTTTGAAATGGGCTGAAAAATGGGCCCCATGTAGGATTGTCCGCGGGTTACATAATGGCCCCATGTTAATTGCCCAGATGAATTTCATGTATGATTGGACTTGGTACTAGGTGGGACCCAAGTGGGCAACATGCACAAGACTCATCTCGGTCCCAACTTTAACCCAGTCTACACTTGTATGTGGGGCCCATATGGGTTTGAAATGGGCTGAAAACTGGGCTCTGTATGGGATTGTCCGCGGGTTACATAATGGCCCCATGTTAATTGCCCACATGAATTTCATATAGGATTGGACTTAGTGCTAGATGGGACCCAAGTGGGCAACATGCACAAGACCCATCTCGGTCCCAGCTTTAACCCAGTTGACATTTGTATGTGGGGCCCATGTGGGTTTGAAATGGGCTGAAAAATGGGCTCTGTATGGGATTGTCCGCGGGTTATATAATGGCCCCGTGCTAATTGCCCAGGTGGATTTCATGTAGGATTGCACTTGGTACTAGGCGGGACCCAAGTGGGCAACATGCACAAGACCCATCTCGGTCGAAGCTGCTAATATTTGTATGTGGGGCCCATGTAGGTTTGAAATGGGCTGAAAAATGGGCTCTGAATGGGATTGTCCACGGGTACCATAATGGCCCCATGCCAACTGCCCACATGGATTTCATATAGGATGACACTTATAAACAGGTGGGCCCCAACTGGGCTACATGCACAAGACCCATCTTGGTCCCAGCTTTAGTTTTTTTGTGGGTACTACAAGGTTACTACATGGGCTGAAAAACGGGCTCTAAGTGGGTTTGTCCACGGGTTCCATGTTGGCCCCAATAACTTACTCATTTAGCTTTTATGCAGGATTTCACAGGGCTTTAGGTGGTGCCCAACTAGGAATCATATGCATTTGGCCCAACTAGGGATCATCTGGGTTCTATCTAAATGAGTAGCAACACCACACAAACAGGGTTTAAAGCATTAGAGCACACAATGAGATATAAATCTTTTCAAATTTCAATTTTATTGAAATTACCCATCATATTATGCTCTATTGTGAAATTCCAGAGACAATATTTAAAGAAGCAGATTTATGTCAGATTAAAGAGTATCTCTTTAAAGTTATATACCTAACCTGTATTTGACCCAGTCTTTACTGAAATCTTTGAACATTTGAACAGGAAATAAAAGGGGACAGTTAGAAGAAGCAGCAACTATACATTTATCAGCAGAGCTTACACTGCAGACAGTCATTTGTGTTTCTTGCCAGTTGATCTGTGCAGTCTTCTTAAGAGCCTCTGCAAAACAAGAGGGTTTTAAAGATTATGATTTTAGAGAAATCATGTTACTTACACGTCACAATACCTAATGAAAGAATAACAACTTTTACTCAGGATGAAAAACAACAACAGCAAAAAACTTCAATTGGATTGGATTCAAAACTTCAGTTATGGTATTGGAATGTCATTGGAAGGGCATTTGGGAAATCAATAGAGAATTACTGTTTATGTATTCAGATTATTCTGATTTCATTTTGTATTAATAAAACCAGTTTATAAAGTATGAATATGCGATGTGTTTGAAAGCATCAATTCATTCAATGATCCAAGTTAACCATTAAAAAAAATTATAAACAAAAATAATAATAATACATTATTTGTCTCAAGACTTTTGTCATTTTAATATTAGGTAGTTTCTCACAATCAGATTCTCAGACCATGATAGAATGAATGGGCAGACAAAATGATGCATAATAAAGTATTTTAATTATTTTGATTGCTAATGATTTATGATTGCTTTTAAATGTAAAAATATAAAAATATTATTCTTTGTGTCTTTGGAAAATAATTGAGGTGATCACATGTGTGGATGATTCTTAAATACCCAGGACCTGAAATAGGTACATTTAAGTCTGCTTTTTAAAACAACGGAGGATGGTTAGTTTGTGACAACAGCAGGAAACTGCATATTCGTGCAGTGCGTGCATGGCAAAAGATTCAAATAGATTTTAAGCTTGTGACTTTTAAATGCACATCAATCCGATGACTTAGCATTCATGTAAAAACTATGTTCAGATTCATCAATCAGAATGATTTCATTCTGATCAAAACAAAAAATGTCAATGTAGAGTGACTAATGACAGCGCCAACGCAGATATAAATGTTCAATGTGATCTTACTTGACAAAGGTTTAAGACAAATTGTTGTCATTTAGGAAAATATTGCGTGGGTATTTGAATCAAGATCCAAATCTTTCAACAATTGCAGCTCTAATTTCTGATAATATATGTGGCTCTGTATATTTCTGATATGTAGAGATAGAGAAACATTAAGCCTGATTCAAAATCCTAACTACACATTGTATCAAAGGAGTAGTTCACTTTAAAATGAAAATTAGCCCATGATTAATTCACCCTCAAGCCATCCTAAGTGTATATGACTTTCTTCTTTCAGATGAATACAATCAGAGTTCTATTAATAAACACCCTTGTACAAATTACAAGCTTTATAATGGCAGTGGATTGCAACCATCAGATTGAAGCTCAAAAAAGTGCATCCATCCATTATATAAGAACTCCACAGGCTCCGGGGGGTTAATAAAGGCCTTCTGAAGCAAAGCCATGAAGTTTGCGTAAGAAAAATATTCATATTATTATATTATTATGTTTCTAAAATAATTTTTTTTTCTTACGTTTTTGCCTCAGATATTTAATGTGTGACCCAAAACGTAATGTGTTATCGATAATGATACCGAGGTATTTGTACTCCGATACTGATGTGATCAGATTACCCTAAAAAGTCAAAAGAGAGATTGAATTCTCAGTAGAAATTTTAGAGTTTGAAAATAGCATACATTTAGTTTTTTTCTTATTTAAGACCAGCTTCAATGCACAAAACCTATTTTGGATTATATCGAAAGTGAAACCTTGTATTTTCAATATTAAAATCCAGACAATTTATATATATGCTAAATAATAACGGTCCTAGCACAGATCCTTGAGGGACTCCCTTAATGACCTCCGATGGATCTGACTGAAAACGTTCTGCCTGAACCCGTTGGGTTCTTCCCTTTAGAACTTTCCCTTCTTCCCTTCCCTATAAGAACTAAACCAAAAAATAACAGTGTCCGATAGTCCTACTGATCGAAGTCTTTTTAGTAACACATCATAATCCACAGTGTCAAAGGCCTTTGATAAGTCAATAAAAAGACATGCACAGTGTTTCTTATCACCTAAGGACTCCCCTATATCATTTAAGACTTTTAAAACAGCTGTACACGTACTGTAGCCTTTACGAAATCCGGATTGGTTAGTAGCCAAAATGTTATGAGTATTTGAATACTGTGTCAATTGCTCACTTACAAATTTTTCCAACATTTTCGAAATAATACAAAGTTCAGATATAGGTCTATAATTGTCAGTTTGAGAAGGATCACCCCCTTTGGACAAAGGAACAACAAATGCTGACTTCCAGATCCATGGAATTTTGTTTGTTAATAAAGAAAGGTTAAACAAATACGTCAGAGAGGGAGAAATAAGATCAGCCGCTAGTTTTAAAAACAATGGAGCAATATGATCAGGACCTGGCGATTTATTCACGTCTAGTTCTTTTAAAGCTAAACAGACATCGGAGCAAATAATTTGTTTAAAAGCAAATTCACTTTGCCATGGATTACGCTCTGCTTCAAGGAAAGTTTGAATTTATATAATTATCTGTTTCAAATAAAGACCCCGATGCGATACAATTTTTATTAAAACTATTAAGCATTTGTTTTTTATCTACGATTTTAATGGAGTCTTTAATTATACTAGAAGGAAGGTTTGTAGTTTTACTACCACTTAAGTACTTATAAACTTTACAAAGTAAAATAACTAGCTTCCGGCCAAACTAACATACGGATTCCACTTAAGGGTAAAGCGCAACTTATGCAAGTAATGCGACGTGTTGTTGATATTTACGCTACACCATGATGCACTACGCTACTTCTGACGTCACAAGTTGCACTTTATATGCAAGTAGACTGCGTATAGCCGTTCGGCCCGAAGCTAGTTATTTTACTTTATAAAGTTTTAAATCTGGATATTTTTCTTACACAAACTCACCCGGAGCCGCGTGGAGTTTGTTTATGATGGATGGATGCACTTTTTTGAGCTTCAATCTGATGGTTGCAATGGTTGCAATCCACTGCCATTATGAAGCTCGGAAGCGTCAGGGTGTTCATTAAAACTCTGATTGTATTCGTCTAAAAGAAGAAAGTCATATACACTTAGGATGGCTTGAGGGTGAGTAAATCATGGGCTAATTTTCATTTTTAAAGTGAACTACTCTAAGTAAATTATGTAAAATCTAATGTTTTAAATTTTATTAAATGGAGTAAAATCAAAACACCTCACACATAACAAAAGGTCAATGGATCCATACCAGAAGTGACAGTGCACTGTAGCAGATAAAGAACAATCCTCCACCGAACTGGATCCTTGGTCAATCTGGGGTGGAGTGCAGTGGGCTGATAAGTACTTAAAAAGAAAGATTTAATGTGTACCATTCCTTTAAACAATATTAAACAAAGCGTATTTAAATTTTACAAACATTTGCCATTATAAAACATTCAGACAACATGAACAAATGGTCCCCAATAGCTCCATAGGTGCCGCAGAAAAAAACAGATGCCCACTGCTCCTGTTGCGAATCACCAGTCGGAGATCGATCCATGTGCAGCGTAAGTTTATTAATAGCACAGTCAACAACACACTGAGACAATTTAAGGGCTTTAACGAAGTCAGATACCAGGCAGAGAGTCGGGGCAGGCAGATAGCAGACAGAGTCGAAGTTCCAGGCAAAAGGTCAGGACAGGCGGATTACAGGCAGAGTCGGAGTTCCAGGTAAAGGATCGGGGCAGGCAGAAAACAGGCTTGGTCAGGGGCAAACAGGTTGGTCAACAGACGGGCTTTCCGGGGTATATAATGCTCGGTAGTGCTCACAAGTGAAAACAAAACTTCGCACTGAAGGCAGTTCGAAGTGCGGTTAAATAGTGTGGGTGATTGACAACAGCCGGGCGAGGTACCGAGAGTAATCTGGGCTGCAGCTGAGAGTGATCGGGGAAAACCTGGGAAATGTAGTGCGAGGTGAAGATCAGTACTCAGGCGAAAGCGATCTCGGGTGGCCGGCGAGAGAGGCTGTAGAACCTGAGACCGTAACAGAGCCCCCCCCCTGCGAGCGACTCCCGGCGCGAGGGGCTTGACGGCGGCGGGGTCTTCCCCGAGGTCGAGGGGCCGGCCTGGTGGGATTGGCCAGGTGGAAGTCCGTGATCAGGCTTGGATCCAGGATGTTAGAAGCGTCCACCCATGAACGCTCCTCAGGGCCATACCCCTCCCAATGCACGAGGTACTGCAAGGATCTGCCTCTTCGTCTGGAGTCCACGAGTTCTTGAACCTGATAGGCCTCCTCGCCTTCCACCAGAATGGGTGGTGGGGACGGATCACCGGAGCCTCCCTCCACACTCTCGTTCGGATCACTGGCTGGTTTGAGAAGTGAGACATGGAAGGTAGGCGCGAGGCGGTACTGTCGTGGTAGATCGAGACGGAAGGAGACTGGTGTAACTTGCTTAAGGATCTTGAATGGTCCTATGAATCGGGGACTGAGCTTCTTACTGGGCAGCCGGAGGCGTAAGTCACGTGTAGACAACCAAACCCACTGGCCCGGTTGGTACTCCGGCCCTGGCCTACGACGGCGGTTGGCCTGGATCTTCTGGCGGCGAACTGCTCGTTGGAGGTGTGTGTGGGCCTGGTTCCAGGTCTCCTCGCTGCGCTGTAGCCAGTCGTTCACTGCGGGGACGTCAGAGGGTTCACCTGACCAAGGGAAGAGTGGTGGCTGGAAACCCAGGACGCACTGGAAGGGGGTCAGACCGGTGGAGTGTTTCCTGATGGAGTTCTGAGCATACTCGGCCCAGAATAGGTAGCGGCTCCACTCCTCTTGGCGCTGGTGGCAGTAGGAGCGCAGGAAGCGAATCACCTCCTGGTTCAGGCGTTCAGCTTGCCCGTTGGATTGCGGGTGGTATCCAGAAGTAAGGCTGACATTGACCTGAAGGGTCCTGAAGAAGGCCGACCAACCCGTGAGGTGAACTGTGGTCCTCGGTCGGAAACTATATCCTCGGGCAAGCCGTAGAACCGGAACACCTGGTTGCAGAGGAGCTCAGCGGTCTGCAAGGCAGTGGGAAGTTTCGTGAGTGGGATTAGACGACAAGCCTTGGAGAAGCGGTCGACGACTGTGAGGATGGTGGTGTGCCCCTCAGAAACTGGGAGATCCGTAATAAAGTCTATGGCAATGTGGGACCATGGGCGTTGAGGTACAGGAAGTGGGTGAAGGAGGCCGGCAGGCAGTTGGCGCGAAGACTTCTGGGTGTTGCACACCTGGCAGTGACGAACATAGGCCATGGCTTCTGTGGTTAAAGCGGGCCACCAATACCTGTTTTGAAGGAGCTGGATAGTAGTCGTGATTCCCGGGTGCCCTAAACTTGGGTGTGCGTGCACCAGCTCCAGGACCTGGTTCCGAAGAGCTTCAGGGACAAAGACACGATCTGGTGGGCAGCCTGGGGGAATGTCAGTACGGGAGTTGACCTGTTCAATTTCGGTGTCGATGTCCCATTGAATGGGGGCGACCACAAGGTTAGACGCCAACACTGTCGTGGGGTCTTGGGGTGTGCGCTCAAGGTCGTCTTGACGTGACAGGGCATCGGCCTTCGAATTCTTGGAACCTGGGCGGTACGTGACAGTGAACTGGAATCGAGTGAAGAAAAGTGCCCAGCGAGCCTGCCTGGGGTTTAACCTCTTTGCGGTACGCAAATACTCCAGGTTCTTGTGGTCAGTGAATACAACAAAGGGATGGAGGGCGCCCTCGAGCCAGTGCCGCCACTCCTCGAAAGCGGCCTTCATGGCAAGGAGTTCCCGGTCACCCACATCATAGTTTCTCTCGGCGGAACTCAGCTTGCGGGAGTAGTAGGCGCAGGGGTACAGCTTGGGGGGCGAACCCTGACGTTGGGAGAGGATGGCCCCTAGGGCGGTGTTAGATGCGTCCACCTCAACAACAAACGGCACCCCGGGGTCCGGATGATGTAGGATCGGGGCAGTGGTAAAGCGCTGCTTGAGTGAGTCAAAGGCCTGGGTGGCACAGTCATTCCACGGGAGACGTTAAGTACCCTCTTGATAAGGGAGGTGAGAGGGTTAGCCACAGCACTGAAGTTCCGGATGAACCGACGATAAAAATTAGCGAACCCCAGGAAGCGCTGGAGTTCCTTTAACGTCCTGGGTCGGGGCCAGTCCCGAACTGCCTTAACCTTACTCTCATCCATAGCAACCCCATCAGGGCTGATGATATACCCCAAGAACGAAATGGAGGTTTGATGGAACTCACACTTCTCCAGCTTGGCGTATAGGTGGTGTTGGATGAGTCTTTGGAGCACGGCCCGAACGTGCAGAACATGGTCCGAGAAGGTGTCAGAGTACACCAGGATATCGTCGATGTAGACTATTACCATATGATGGAGCATATCTCTGAAAACGTCATTGATGAAGGACTGGAACACGGAGGGGCTGTTCGCCAGGCCGAACGGCATAACCAGATATTCGTAATGCCCTGTGTTGGTTGAGGAAGCCGTCTTCCACTCGTCCCCCTCTCTGATACGAATAAGGTTGTAGGCGCAGCGCATGTCGAGCTTGGTGAAGTATTTTGCAGTGCGTAGGAGTTCCAGAGCAGCAGGTACCAGAGGAAGCGGGTAGCGAAACTTCACGGTGATGTTATTCAGGGCCCGGTAATCGATACAGGGTCGAAGACCCCCGTCCTTCTTCGGGACAAAGAAGAAGCCGGCGGATGCGGGTGACGTGGAGGGGCGGATGAAGCCCTTAGCAAGCTCCTCCTCGATGTACTTCTTCATTGCCTCAGACTCGGGCTGGGAGAGAGGGAAGATACGGCCCCTAGGTGGTTCAGAACCGGGTAGCAAGTCGATGGCACAGTCGCCGTCGCGATGAGGAGGGAGTTGAGAGGCACCCGATTTGCTGAAGGCCTCTGCCAGGTCCTGGTATTCCAAGGGGAGACTGCTCGGTTTAGCTCCAGCCGCGGGCACGGTGATGGCCCGGATGGAGGACGGAGTGACCGGAGTAAGGCACTTAGAGTGACAGGACGCATCCCAGTGTGTGATCTGGCTTGTTCTCCAGTGAATTTGTGGGTTATGTTTGCGGAGCCAGGGCAGGCCGAGGATGACTGGGGTGCGTGGACCGTGGAAGACATAGAATTGAATATATTCAGTATGAAGGGCTCCTGTCTGGAGCTGGAGTTCCTGGGTGTGGTGAGTGATGCGACCGGTGGCTAACGGCCTTCCGTCTATGGCCTCGACTGTAAGGGGAGAAGAACACTGAATGAGAGGAATGCGGTGCGCACGAGCAAAGTCAGTTGAAATAAAGTTGCCAGCGGCCCCGGAGTCCACCAGAGCTTTGGCGTGAATTTGCTTCCCGTTAGTCGTCATAACGACGGGCACCAACACAGACATAGTGTGGTTTGAAGGATCTAATCCTGAACTCACCGGACGTGGAACGGTCGGGCGTGGTCTAGTGGGACAGGTGTTGCGCAGGTGGCCAGCCTCGCCGCAGTACAGGCACAGCTGAAGCCGGAACCGGCGTTCCCTCTCTTCAGGGGGCAGATGATAGGCGTTCACCTGCATAGGCTCTGGATCATCTAGGCGAGCGGGCGTCGTAACCCGAAACACTGGGGCAGCTCAAAGGGCGGGAACGGCGCGATGACCAGCGCGGCGAGCTCTCATGAGGTTATCAATCTGGATGGCCAGGTTGACAAACTGATTGAAATCTCTGCCCTAGTCACGGCAGGCTAACTCAGTTTGGAGATCGAGATTCAAACCCTTGCGGAAGATAGTCTTGAGCGTATCGTCGTTCCAGGTGGTCTGAGCTGCCAGGGTGCGTAGCGAAAGGGCATACTCGGCTGCAGTAGATCTCCCCTGCGTAAGCTCTAGCAGACGCTCACCGGCGCTCTTTCCCTCCTTGGAGTGCTCAAAGACCTCTCTGAAGCGTTGGAGAAACACAGCGAACGAAGGGAAAGTTGAACCATCAGGTCTCCACACCGCTGTTATCCACTCCAAAGCTTTACCCGTCAACAGAGAGCAGACAAACGCGATCTTCCCCATGTCGGACGTGAAAAGGGCCGGCTGTTGATCTATATACAACGAGCATTGAAGAATAAAGCCTCTACACTTGTCTGGATCCCCGGTGAACTTCTCCGGGTGCGCGAGACGCGCAGTAGAAGTGGGCGGGGCTGGTAACGGGTTGACATTGGCAGCGGCAGCTAGTGGAGAGGACGGTTCCGTGGTCGAGGTCTGGAGATCGCGCACCGCCTTGACTAGCTCATCCATCAACGTGGTAAGGTGACTCAGCTGGTGATGGTGGGCTGCGATCTGATCCGCTTGGGCTGAATAGGCGGCCGACCAGTTGGACATCGCTGCTGGATCTGGTTGCGGCGAAGTTTTCTGGTGCGAATCACCAGTCGGAGATCGATCCATGTGCAGCGTAAGTTTATTAATAGCACAGTCAACAACACACTGAGACAATTTAAGGGCTTTAACGAAGTCAGATACCAGGCAGAGAGTCGGGGCAGGCAGATAGCAGACAGAGTCGAAGTTCCAGGCAAAAGGTCAGGACAGGCGGATTACAGGCAGAGTCGGAGTTCCAGGTAAAGGATCGGGGCAGGCAGAAAACAGGCTTGGTCAGGGGCAAACAGGTTGGTCAACAGACGGGCTTTCCGGGGTATATAATGCTCGGTAGTGCTCACAAGTGAAAACAAAACTTCGCACTGAAGGCAGTTCGAAGTGCGGTTAAATAGTGTGGGTGATTGACAACAGCCGGGCGAGGTACCGAGAGTAATCTGGGCTGCAGCTGAGAGTGATCGGGGAAAACCTGGGAAATGTAGTGCGAGGTGAAGATCAGTACTCAGGCGAAAGCGATCTCGGGTGGCCGGCGAGAGAGGCTGTAGAACCTGAGACCGTAACAGCTCCCGGTGTGTGTTCACAGTGTGTGTTCAATACTCACTGTTGTGTGTGTGTGTATGTGTGTGTGTGTGCACTTGAATGGGTGAAATGAAGAGCACAAATTCGTCATATCACACAATTGTAGCTTTAAAAAAGCTAATTGGTACACCAAAATCAAACAAACAATTGCAATTAATAATTTTACCTGTAGCCACATTTATCCTGTTATGACACGTCTGAGGGTCTTTCCCTTGATGTTCTTCAGTGAACTAAATAAAGGACTGATGATGGTGACATGTTCTCCTTTCTTTGTCACTAAGAGTTACTCAGATTTGTCACTGGTAAAGGAAATGACTTTTGATGATGAGAATAATACTTTTAACTAGGCTAAATTATATATTAATCCCAATGTGAGGTTTAGAAGCAATGGTTAAAATTGACTAACATCTTACTGAAGTTGTTAATAGTGGTGGATTTGTCTCTCTGTTGGGTGCCTGTTCTCGCCAAAAAATCTTCTTCCAGTATATATATATACTTAGAAACTGGTTTCTACAAAAACATAAGAGATTTAGACCAATAATATTTCTTAACTCTTCTGTAGATTCCAGTGTTTCAGAGTGTAAATGACTGTTTTATCAGTCACTTTACTCATTTGGATGCTCCTTCCCTAGTCAAAAATTAAATAAATAACAAACCTATGCAAAATATGTATTTTAAAAAAGTATTTTATACTTATTATACTTCAAATACATTAACATGTTTATTGACACATCACCTAAGACTTATATTGAATTTATAATTAAACTTTATTTGGAGCATTTCTTTAGTACACAATGCACTTTTTTTTTACATATATATTAAGACATATATTTTTTTAAATAGGCCTATCACTTTTAATAAAGTGTACCTAAAGTATACTTGCAATAGTTTCACTTTAGTAATCAAATACACTTAATCTCAGCACTATTTCCAGATAAGTTAGAGTGCATTAATTACAACATTTGTTGTTCTTATTGACTTTAAGTATAATTTAGGATACCAAAGTACAATTGCAGGGTATTTAGGCTATATTAAGTACATAAATATGTAAATGTCATGGTAGTAAACTTAGCATAAAATAAATGTTTCAAATATATTTTAGTATTTCTTTTTCACTAGGGTTTTCATGTGTTTGAATTTTAAACTAGCGGACAACATTGACATCAGAGGCTAGTTACAACATTAAATATGTGCTATTAATCAAAGGTGTGCTTTGATGAAGCACACCTTTACTGTCAATGGTACACATACAGCTGCAGGTATGTCCGTTATAAAACTCTCGTGTGTACACAGAACATTTCTGGGAAATTAATGAACTCCATTAACACAAAATTTGTTTATCTGTATTATATATTCTACCTTGAACTATATTAACACTCTCATCCACTTATTGTAATAACAAATCGTTTAAATATATATGAATTGATCTCTGTTTGTCTAAAATGATAGTGAAAAATGTTTCCTGATATGCCAATATGTTTGCAGGACCTCACACATCCAGTCCGACCTTCCTCTGTGTTCACATTTTAGCTTCTGTTCTCCTCCGTTTACATTTCACAACGCAAATTAGTTCAAAATAAGAATTTAACAGGCATGACTGGGTAATCTTGCCGAGCAGTAGCACACACACGTCGTCATCAACTCAAACTGACGACGTATTTTCAGAAATGACCAGTAAAAAGGCGCGCACAGTTGTTATTGGCCAGTTACTTAGATGACAGTCAGATTAACCAATCATGATCAAAGAAGGTGAAACAACCAATATAAATTGTTTCAGCGTGGTAATGGAAAAGTTTATTTTTCTTCTTTTCTTTCTATTTTTTTTTTTTTTTTAAAGAAATGTGTTTTTAGTTTTATATGTAGACTATATTATTTGATTAGTTGGTCAAATAGTGTTTTGATGACAGTGTGTGAATAAAAATGCAATCCTGCGCTTTAGGTACACACAAAATTGTATCCAGACAAAATCACACAGAGCAAAAAAGTTTCTGCTGCACTTCTCTCTTGAGATTGAAATGATATCCATTATTATTATTGTTGTTAATAATATGATTATATTTTCACATAAATTTTGATTATTGAAGTGGTGTTTTGATCAGAATATCATACAATGCTAAAATAATAACAAAATAATAATTAGAAATAATAATAATAATTCAAAGGTTATCTATTTCTTGAAGACATGACATTGAAAAAAAAACCTTTTTCAACTGTTTAGCATTAAACATTATATTAAACGTTACACTGTGTCAACGTTAAAAAACAACTGACATTATTTCAACCATATTTATATTTTAACTTTGAGGGCCAGTCATGAGCCAAGTACGACTGAAAAGAAAAGTCTGCCCTGTTGACCTCAAAAGAAAACTAAACACAAAACACAATATGCTAAATGAATGAAACTGCACTTTATTCTGTACTCCTGTATATGCTGCAAATATGATTTCTGAATCTACATTGGATTTTTTCCTTCAAATCATGAATTTTCTTTCAAAAGGGTTTGATTTCTTCTACCCATCTCTAAGCCATTATAATTCCATTATTTTGATAGATAATTAGCTTCTGTAACCCGTTTTTCATATTGTACAGTGACCATTTTCTGGATATTTTGAACCATTTGTATAGATTTTAAAAGAAAAGAATTTTAAAAGAGATAAGCATTTTGCAGTAACTAACAAAATCAGACAACTAAAAGTTGACACTTTGAATATTTAATGTCAATGACTAGGGCTGGAACTAATGTCTGCTGAACACCAACACTCCAGGACTGGATTTGAAGAGCCATGGCCTATACTGCACCCACATACACTATATTGCCAAAAGTATTGGGACACCCGTCCAAAAAATTGAATTCTGGTGTTTCAATCACTTCCATGGCCACAGTTGTATGAAATCAAGCACCTTAGGCATGCAGACGCTTCTACAAACATTTGTGAAAGAATAGGTTGCTTTCAGGAGCTCAGTGAATTCAAGCATGGTACCAGGTTCCCACCTGTGTAATAAGTCCATTTGTGAAATTTCCTCACTACTTGTTTTAATGATTGTACAGATATGTTATTTACAAGTGCATAGTTTATGATGTAATTTACAGATGCACAATTTATATTTATGACATAATTCATTATTATATTCACAATCCTACTTGTATGTATTTCCACATTCAGGACCCATATAGAGATTACCTATGTGGTTACTACCTTGGGCCAATGTAGGCAGCCTATATGGGCCAATGTAGGCAGCCTATATGGGACTGATTGTGTTTGCCCATCCCTGAAGCATATTGTTTATCAAAGGGGGCCCCATATGTTTTTCCCATTTATAACCCATATAGAGATTACCAATGTGGGTACTACCTTGGGACCATGTAGACAGCCTATAGGGACTGATTGTGTTTGCCCATGTCTGACCCATATGGTTTGTTCAAGCGGGCCCCATATGTTTTTCCCATTTATAACCGAAATAGAGATTACCTATGTGGGTTCTAGCTTGAAGGCAGCCTATATGGGACTGATTGTGTTTGCCCATGTCTGAACCATATTGTTTATCAAAGTGGGTCCCATATGTTTTCCCCATTCATAACCCATATAGAGATTACCTATGTGGCTACCACCTTGGGCTCATGTAGACAGCCTATATGGGACTGATTGTGTTTGCCCATGTCTGACCCATATGGTTTATCAAAGTGGGCACCATATGTTTCCCCCATTCATAACCCATATATAGATTACCTATGTGGCTACCACCTTGGGCTCATGTAGGCAGCCATAGGACTGAATGTGTTTGCCCATGTCTGACCCATACGGTTTATCAAAGTGGGCACCATATATTATTACCATTCATAACCCATATAGAGATTACATACAGGTATGTGGGTTCTACCTTGGGCCCATGTAGGCAGCCTATATGGGACTGATTGTGTTTTCCCATGTCTGAACCATATTATTTATCAAAGTGGGTCCCATATGTTTTCCCCATTCATAACCCATATAGAGATTACCTATGTGGCTACCACCTTGGGCTCATGTAGGCAGCCTATATAGGACTGAATGTGTTTGCCCATGTCTGACCCATACGGTTTATCAAAGTGAGCACCATATATTATTCCCATTCATAACCTATATAGAGATTACATATGTGGGTTCTACCTTGGGCCCATGTAGGCAGCCTATATGGGACTGATTGTGTTTGCCCATGTCTGAACCATATTGTTTATCAAAGTGGGTCCCATATATTTTCCCCATTCATAACCCATATAGAGATTACCTATGTGGAACTACCTTGGGCCCACGTAGGCAGCCTATATGGAACTGAATGTGTTTGCCCATGTATGACCCATATGGTTTGACCAAGCGGGCCCCATATGTATTTCCCCATTCAGAACCTATATATATAGATTACATATGTGGGTTCTACCTTGGGCCCATGTAGGCAGCCTATATGGGACTGATAGTGTTTGCCCATGTCTGACCCATATGGTTTGGTCAAGCGGGCCACATATGTTTTCCCCATTCATAACCCATATAGAGATTACCTATCTGGGTACTAGCTTGGGCCCATGTAGGCAGCCTATATGGGACTGATTGTGTTTGCCAATGTCTAACCCATTTGATGAACCCAAATGGGCCCCACTTGTGTTGCCCATTTTTAGCCCATGCACTCATTTCCCATTAGTGACCCAACTAGGACCCATATAGGGAGCCCACCTGTTTTTGCCCATGTGGGACCTTCTTAGCTGACCCAAGTGGGCCCCAGATTTTTTGGACCATGCCCACTTGGTACCCACACAGCCCAAGAAAAAACCATGTGGGGCCCACATATACATGTTGGCTGGGATGTAAAGAGTTTAGGGGTAATCATGGACTCATCACTTAACTTTAAGAAACAGATTTGTGCTGTTTTCAAAGGAAGCTTTTTTAACCTGAGATCAATTGCTAAAGTAAAGTATTTTTTATCTAGTGAGGATTTAGAAATTGTAGTTCATTCTTTTATTACATCTAAGCTTGACTACTGCAATTCTTTATATATCGGTCTCCCCCAGACTCTGCTTGTCCGCCTACAGTTAGTGCAGAATGCAGCGGCAAGGCTTTTAACATGGGTGCGAAAGAGAGAACATATTACTCTGGTACTGCAATCCCTACATTGGCTTCCAGTCAAATTTAGGATTGATTTTAACATCAAATCTCTGCAAGATAATTGAAAGAATGGTTGTTTCATCTCTAGTTTGTGAGGTTGAAAGTAAGATTATGATGTATCCTCACCAGAGTGGTTTCCAAAAAGGGAGAATATGGATTCAGTTATATGTCTAAACAGAAATCAGAAAAGCAATAGTAAATAAAGAAGTTTATATGGTGTATTCTTTAACATAGAGAAGGCTTATGACATGATGTGGAAGGAGGGCCTTTTAATGAAAATGGGAATTAAAGGAAGGATGCATAACTGGGTAATGGATTTTATGATGGATCGTTCTATTCAGGTATAGATCATTTTTATAGATCATATTTGAAAGTTTACACGATTGATAACGGTACACCTCAAGGTAGTGTTTGTAGCCCTATTTTATTTAATACATGATTAAAGTTGGAACAGGAATAGGAAAATCTTTGTATTCGGACAAGGGGGAATGGAAAAGAGGAAGAAATCTTAAGAAAGTTGAAGGAAAAATGCTGGAGGCTATTAATGAAGTTGAAAAACAGCTGGGGATTCAGATTCTCTATAAACAAAACTCATGTAGTTTGTTTTTCAAGAAAGGAAAGATATCAAAAATTGGGTTGTACAAACAAGTTTTAGAACAAGTTTCAGAAATCAAGTTCTTAGGAATATGGCAACATTTGGATTTCATTTTCAAAATATAGTAAATAAAGGGAACTAATAGTCTGATGCTTGGCTGGGACAGATTGGGGAGTTAACAAGACCTCATTAAGAAGAATATATGGTGCAGTAATAAGATCTGCAATAGATTATGGCAGCATTGTTTATTGTTCCACATCAGCATTACAGATAAAAAAAGGTTGAAAGTATACAATCATAGGGTTTAAGAATTTACTGTGGGGCTTTTAGAACATCACCAGTGGTTGCGTTACATGTGGAAATGGGAGAAATGCCTTTGGTAAATAGGTGGCAACAATTGAAAATGGTTTACTGGATATCAGTAAAAGGACACAAGAATAGTCACCCTGTCAAAGATGTTCTTACGAACTACTGGGAATATGAATATTCACAAAGTAGGCAGTTTCTGATGGGATGCTAATAATGAGGCACAAAGAATGGGATTTTTTGATCATGAAAATAGTCTGACAGTGGCAATATCAACTTGGCATTATGCTCCAAGGTTATTCCCAATGCCGTTTCTCACTGAAAGAAATACAAGACCCTCAGAGAAAGATCTCTAAAAATTTGTTGGTGAAACAATGTGCACATCAAGAGATCATTCATACATCATTATTGTACTCAAATATAAACTGACGGCTCAAAAGATCCTGAATCTGGGTATACAGCTGCAACAGTAGTTCCACAGCTAGACTTTAAAATAAGTAAAATAACATATCATTTCTTATCAGTTTATTCCTCAGAATTGATTGCTACTCAATTGGCCCTTCAATGGGTGGAAGAGGTACATTATTTGCCTCAAGTTGTTATTTGTTCTGATTCTTTATCAAATCTGACACAAGACACGACATTCTTAATCAAAAAAGTCTTCAGACCCTGTTTAGAATTCATCAGTCAGGAATAAAAGTCTTATTTTTGTGGATTCCTGCTCATGTGGGCATTGTAGGAAATGAAATGATGAGTTGGCAAAAAAGGCTTTAACGTATACAAGAATGTCCCTAATGTTAATGTTCCTCTGGTTAAAGCTGAAATAAAGGGCTTAATTAAAAACAAAATTAAGAATAGATGGCAAGAGTTGTGGACACAGGAAGGAAAGGGAAGACAAATATACCCACATAGCAACATTGTGACGGGCCAGATCCGGCCCACATCTGGCACATGAGGAATGATGATCTGGACCACATGCAGCATGGAATGAAGGCCCTTCGGTGGCCCACCCCTGTTTGCCAGGGGTCTCATTTATAAAACTGTGCGTAGGATCCTTACTAAAAGTGTACGAAAGGCAAAAATGGTGTACACCAAAAAATATTTAGACTTATAAAACCGTGCGTACGCCAGAACCTGCACATAATTCCCTTAATAAATCCCAGTCAGCGGAAGATTGTGCACACATGAGAGTTGAGGTCTCCACCCTGTCTCCTCCCCGAAATAACCTTATATGAAGCTCACAATGCCTAGTTTTACTATGCATATGCTCATCTGCATATCATTTGCATATGCATATTCATCCACGTTATACCATGTTTAAAGACGGATGTACCGTCACATTACATTGCTAAAAATCATTATCATAGTATCAAAATCATATATAGCCTATCCTTGCCTTGTATTATTATTATTATTATTTATGTTATGTCAGACATCTGTGCAAGAAACTTCAAAGTATCTTCTTTAAAACAAGACCAGAATGAGGTTACTCCAAAACGTTCCAGAATTACATTAATTTGAATCTCGCCATTACCTTTGCAGGTCTACACTCAAAAATGGGCGTGACAGTTAACAGGTTAAATTTGTATTTATTATTGTTATTATTATGTTTATTTTATTTCCATTGTCCGTCAACGCTTCAAACTCCACCACAGTAGGTGGCGGAAATGCAGCAAAGCTGGTTTGCCAACTGCCATTAAATTCAGAAGAAGAAAAAGAGGCAGGATCTTGAATAGGACAATGTCAACATTATGGTCCAGTCAGTCAGTGAGGGAGGGTTTATTTACTGAGCCGCATCTGGAAGGGCCTCTGCTCTATCACTTTTTAGTTTCATCGTGTCTAGTGTCAGAACAGACTGAAGTAACTACAGGCTTGTGCTGACAGCTCATACTCATGATGAACTGATGGAGGAGCTCAGGTAATAGAGAAATAAAGCGAAAGAAATGTCATTGCAGTCGGTCATTGAAGACTTGCTGTAATACAGAATTTATTTATGCATGTATGTGAACAGACAGTGTTGTTCTTTGCTCGGTTTTTAACAAAAAGGAGACGTTCAAATCGCTTAAAACAGACGCGATAGCTGATTCGAACGAGTGATGTTCGACGGCAGCATCCATCTTTGTAATATAGGCTACAAAATAATCTGCTCCAAAATCCCAGCGCTGTCGTCATCGTGCAAAGCCCGCCCCAACGTTTCTGATTGGTGCCTCGATTTCGACGGATTGGAAATGGTCTTGAATGAGCTCTTTGCCAGACTAACTTTCAGAGCAAATCTAAATCTGCCGGAAGTTGTCTGGGTTTTCCCAGGCTAAGTGAAGGTGACACGGGTTAGCAATGACAGAATGACAGCTCAACCTCATTTGCGTCTCTGATTGGTGCAAAATACAACATTTGCATTTACGTTACCATGGTAACAATAGCTTTTCTTATATCATTTTCGTAGTTTCCATGTAACGTTAATGCTAAAGTAATTATTTTAATTACTGTAAAGTGTAATGCATGAACATGTGGACTCCCAAAGAATCTTTCATTATCTTTGTTGTTTTTTATGATGACAGTGCACACACATAGTCTATGGTTCTGTGGTGAAATCTATGGTTACCATGGTATATTTTAAATTGACTATGTGAATTTGCTTTTTATGTAATAATAACCATATTTTTTATCTTAAAGTATACACATTTAAAATACTAATAAATTAATAATGCCAATAAAATACTAAAATGTACTCACTGTATGTATATAAATATTGAATTTGAATAATATATATATATATATATATATATATATATATATAAATTTGTTTATTTTTTCATTACATATATTGAAATTATATTATATTTTAATATATGATTTTACCCTTCTCTCTATTAGCTGTAGAAGCAGGACATTTCAGAAAAAAAAGAAAGAAATCAAAACTGCAGCAGCCATTTTCTTTGTTCTCTCAATTATTTCTTTGTCTTTTTTGTGCCATAGTTCAAGGCTTAAAAATGGATGCTTCTCTTCTTGAATCTCTTCTGTCGTCCTCAGCATCACCTGTCCCCACAGCGTCTGGGCACACCATCCATCCAGTATCCTCTTCTTCAAAGCCTAGCTCCTCACCTTCAGCAATGACTCCACCCCCACACCTTGCCTCACAGACAGGTCGATCCCAGCTGAATGCAGCCAGCACTGCCTTTCCAGGACAATCATCTTTTCCTCCACAGGGTACAGATTCACTCTGTTTACCAGAACACAATTCATGCTCGTAATCAACCCAATCTTATGTGAAAATATAACTATTTTATGAGGTATGAACAAATTTCATATAAATTTGTACAATGTGAATCATACAAAAACACGATTATTAGAAAAAAAGTAAGCATGAAAGTCCACTCCTAAACATACCCAAGCACCGCTACAAATTTTAATGACTAAAAATCTTGTATATTCCTTTCATATACAAGTTTGTTTGTTTTTTGTGATCAGGAAACAAACTTCCTGTTTCACTGGGCTCTAAGTATGAAGTGACACACCAGCCAAATTCTAATAGTCATCCATCACTATGGGAAAGACCAAAGAATACATTAATGATTTGTCAAAAGGTTGTTGAGCTATATATATATATATATATATATATATATTATAAGTGTAGAACTCTCAGTTTATCATTAGATATGCTGGAACTGCATTGCTTAAACACCCGATATACTTTGAACAGTTGCAAATAGAGTGGTGTAGGCACTCTCGTCCTAAAGATCTGATTTAAAAAAATAAATTTTTGGAAATCTGTTGTGGAAATCTTAAGTACAAACTGGACTGGTTTGCTTTAATATAATTTAATTTAATGCCTTTATTGTCATTGCACTTAGCTGTACAGCTAAATTATTAAGTGCAATTAACACACAAACACAATACAAAACACTAAGTAAAGGTAACACACAACATACAACTCTACATAGCTGCAAGAAATAAAAAATAAGCAGTAGAAAGTATATTGCACAATCCCATGTGTATAAACAGTCAATGAAATGCACAGTCCATACTTATACATACATATTTGTTGTGATAGTACAATGTGAGTATAAGGCTGTTTGTGTGTGTGATTCTTTTCATTTTCCAGGTGAAATCCCAGAGGAGCTAAGCATTGATGATCTTAAACAGAGGGCAAAGAATGGGGATGCAAAAGCACAGACAGAGGTCTGAATGCAACAAAAACACACTTGCACTATACATTGTTTTAGTAATTTGAAAACTTACACTGTTGTTGGACAGATTGGTAGATATTACCTGAGATTAGCCGAGCAAGAAGACGAAGAAGTAAATTCTGTCACTGCGGTAACATGGCTACTCCAGGCAGCGAAAAATGGACGGAAAGATGCAGTGAAGCTGCTACAACACTGCCTTCATGACAGGAGGGGTAAAGCAGATACTAATGATATCTAGATTGTAAACATATTACATCCCTTTCTCTATACTTACATTTAGACTGACTTAAGTGTGCGTGTGTGTGTTTGTGTGCCAGGCATCACAGCTGAGAACAGAGAGGAGGTGTGTTCCCTGGCATGTGAATCTCGTTTTCAGCGCAATGTAAGGAAAGCAGCTCTGCTCATGTACTGGAAACTCAATCCAGAGAGGAAGAAAAACATTACTGCCTCTGAACTTCTGGAAAATGTCAGCCAGATCAACACTGAGACAGGTGAAACTTATTTCGTTGTGAATTTGTATAATGCTGAAGGAATAGTTCATACAAAAGTGAAAATTCTGTCATTACTCTTATTGTTCTCAACCTGTTATTATTATTGTTATTATTTTTCTGAGGAACAGCAAATAAAAAATTAAGAATCTTCATGCAGTTGTTTTCCATTAATCAACAGGTCATCAAAGATATTAATTAACTATCTTTAGAACATATGTTGTGTTTCCTTTTTTACAGATAATCGTTGTCGGGATAATTCCGGTTCACGTGGCTACGCCGAAGCGATAAAATTCTGTATTATAAATTTTAAGGTCAGACAAGTAGTTTGTCGAGGGTTCGTTTTTTAGGGAAGGACTACATGCCTGCGCAGTGCGCACATATATTTAAACGCGCATACCTATAGAATTAACTCTTAAAACGCATGTGCACGCCATCAGCGTTTTCCCAGGTTTGCGTTTTTTAAAGTTTGTGTAGAGAGAACTTAAAGAGTTTTCTGTTAAAACGGTGTCATGTTAGCGGACCCTAAGTTAATAACTAATGATCGTTGCGACGGAAGTGAATCAATTAAAACTAACTTTAGCTGGAAAATAACTTTATTCTAGAGCTGCCATAAAGCAAAAACAATCTTTGTTACTTTAATTTCCTATTATCACTGTAAAGCAGCTTTGGAACAATCTGCATTGTTAAAAGAGCTATATAAATGAAGATGACTTGACTTGACTGACTTTCCTGCTCCTCTTCTAGATGGTGCTCCCAGCAGCCCTCTCTCAAGCCCAGCACAGAAACAAAGAAAAGTTTTGGAGAGTTTGGTCGCAAGAGATGGTGAATTCATTGTTATCTTTGCAGAGTCAAATATGTTTTAGACTTATATTACATATGTGGTATTATTAATATAATAACCTGAATCTGTGTATGTTTGCTGTGGCAGGGGCTGAATATGTAGGTGTAGAAGAGTTTGTTGAGTATACTAAACAATATGCTGAGGGTATTTCACCAACACCTGCTATGGAAGCAGCAGGGGATGATGATGAAGATGATGATGATGAAGGGCCAGTAAAGAACCCTGATGAACTGCCTTTGCATCAGAAGGTGCCATTATTATTTCTGCTTGAATCTATGCATGGTGAAACTTGGAAAGCTTACTTTTTGTGTACTGCCTACATGGCCAGCTGTCGTTTACCTCTTGCTCCATAACCAGAGCCTGCTCGGGGCCTACCACTGTCTGTAGAACATTGTTGAACCTGGCAAGACCCAAACTGAATCCTGTAACCCTTTTCTATCGTCAGCAGTACCCATTGAGATATACAGTATTTAGCAGTAGTTCCCTTTCGAGAACGGTCACTTCGTATTGCGTAGCTATACGCAGTGGGGAAACTCCTTTTCCTCAAAATTCTGAACCTTAAAATGTAAAACGCATTTTGCAGCTGCACAGCTAGCACAGTGAGTGTCTGGCTCACTCATTGGCTGTGCTGCGGCAACTGCACATCCAATGGCACGGGCGCCTCATACATGTGCACCAATGAGCTACCATTACGTCATACACGCCAGAGCCCATAATAGCCCCCGAAATAGCCATTATAGCAGATTCATCTCCTTCAGTGACATACTTACACGTCTCTGAGTCCTCTGAAAGCAGCTAAACCAGCCAAGCAGGCCTCTCAGCCCCGCCCTGCGGCTGATGCCCGCCGTCAAGCAAGACCGGCTAAATGCTACCCGCAGCCCTCGTTCCAGCGGCATGTCGAATCCCAGGCCTCCGGCTACCTCCTAACATCGGGGGGGGGATGAGGGCTCGTGTCTAGGCGGACCACCCTCAAAAAGGCCCAGAACACTTCTCACAGCTCCCTGTTTAGCTCACTTGGCTGGAGATTTTACTGCTGTAAACAGGCCCGCTACACTGCGCGCGCCTTTACAAACAAACACCGTTTTCTCTGCAACCCAAATAAAGCACAAAAAGAGTATGTTTCAACCTTCATTAGGTGGCCTGGCAAGCCATCCCCGGTGTGTTGAGTTGGGTTATAAACACAATAAAGCGAGGCTACTTGCTCCAATTCGCTTGCAGACCCCCAAAGTTTCAGGCGGTTGTAGAGACTTTGGTGAGAAGCAACGTGGGTCACGTGCGTCGCTCCGAAATACTCAATCGTTTAGCAAAAGGGACGATAGAGCCTATTCCCCCCGCGCTACAGCACTCGGGGTTTTACAGACGTTATTTTCTAGTTCCGAAAAAAGACGGCAGTATCAGACCCATTTTAGATCTGAGACATTTGAACAAGGCTCTCATGAGACGGCCATTCAAAATGTTTACTATCAAACAAATCCTCGCGCAAGTTCGCCCGGGCGATTGTTTTTTTTTTTTTTTTTTTCTGTGGATCTGAAAGACTCTTACTTTCACATTCAGATAGCCCCCCGTCACAGGCCAATTCTTGAGATTTGCCTTTGAGGGGCAGGCTTAGCAGTACACAGTTCTGCCTTTGGCACCCCGTACGTTCACGAAGTGCATGGACGCGGCGCTCACCGCTCCTGAGGCTTTAGGGGTGAATTATCTCGACGCTTGGCTGATTCTAGGTCAGTGGAGAACCGAACTGTTACATCACAGATCTTTGATTCTCAGCCATTTGAAATGTCTGGGTCTCAAAATCAATTTATCCAAGAGGAAACTGAGACCCAGCCAGAGTGTGATCTTTCTGGGCACAGTTATGGACTCTATAACTATGAGAGCGCGCCTCACAACAGAGCGCGTGCTCTCTATTCAACAGCTCGCAGCCTCCTTCAAGGCAGGCGAGCGCTCACGCCTGATTAAATTTCAGAGACTTCTAGGTCTCATGGCAGCCACATCGTCAGTACTCCGTATGGGATTACTGCGCATGCGCTCACTGCAGCACTGGCTCAAGCGCTGTGTGCCAGCCCGCGCGTGGCGGTCAGGCAACCTGTATGTCACGGTGAATCACGGTTGTCTACAGACCCTGATTCCCTGGTAGGCTCAAGACTGGTATCTCGAGGGAGTGAGCTTGGGGGTGATTTCCACTTGAAAAGTGGTTTTCACAGATGCATCCAACCAAGGTTGGGGAGCGTTGCACGAGGGTGATAGTCCGGACAGACAACACATCTGTGGTGTCATACATAAATCGCCAGGGCGGCGTCAGGTCGGACAGCCTGTACGCCCTGGTGAGAGACCTCCTTGTTTGGGCTCATGTCAATCTGAGCTCTCTGAGAGCAGCACATAGAGCACCTCCCCCTCTATGCATTTCCCCCCGTCTCAATGATACCCCAGGTTATCGAACGGTTCAGGGAGAGCGGATACCCAGTCCTCCTAGTAGCCCCCCTCTGGGAATCCAGACCGTGGTTTCCGGAGCTGGTTCAGATGATGGACAAAGTCCCCTGGCCTTTCCCGTTGAGGAAAGATCTCCTCACACAGGCGGAAGGGACAATATAGCATCCACAACCCGATTTAATGGCTCCAGGTGTGGCCCCATAATACCCATTTCTTTCCTGAAAAAGTCCTAAGCACGACCAATGAGGCCAGGGCCCCTTCTACTAGGCGCTTGTATGCTTCTAAATGGTCAGTGTTTTCCAGCTGGTGTCTGGACAAAAGTTTTGAACCTATGTCGTGCGACGGTGCTCTCCTTCCTACAGGAGCTGATAGACGCAGCTTTGAGTCTATGCTCAAAGTGTACGTGGCAGCCATCGCAGCTTATCATGCTGCGTTAGGTAGAAATGATGGTACGGTTTCTGAAAGGAGCCAGGAGTATGAACTCCTCAAGACCTCCGTCTGTTCCGTCTTGGAACCTCTCGACGGTCCTTCGGGCCTTTGCTAAAGACTGGACTCCTTGGCACTGGCATCTATCAAGCGAGTGGGAAATTTGGAGGCGCCCTCTTGTTTGGAGTTTGGTGTCAGTGACTCGAAGGTCGTTCTCAAACCCAGACACGGCTATGTGCCTAAAGTGCCTTCGACACCGTTTAGAGCACAGATGGTCACTTTATTTGGCTCTTCCCCCTTCCACAGAGGATGGGGACGCTAATCTACTCTGTCCTGTCAGATCGCTGAGAATATATCTGGAGCGTTCTACGTCTTTTAGACATTCAGAACAGCTCTTTGTCTGCTTTGGTGGTCGGTCCAAAGGGTCTCCTGTCACAAAGCAGAGAATATCCAGATGGATAGTAGATGCTATTTCTCTAGCATACACCTCAGTGGGTCCGGTTTGCCCTATTGGGACTAGAGCTCATTCGACGAGAGGCATTGCCTCGCCTTGGGCTTGGTCTTCTGAGTTTCCCATTCAGGATATTTGTGCGGCAGCGGTCTGGTCCTCGCCTTCTACGGTTGTGAAATTCTATAACATGGCGGCATGTTTTACATTTTAAGCTTCAGAATTTTGAGGAAAAGGAGTTTCCCCACTGGGTATAGCTACGCAATACTCGTTCCCTAACTCTCAGGGAACCGAGATTACGATAGTAACAGAGTACGTTTCCACGCTTCCAGAAAATCTGCTTGGGGAACCAGTCTCTGATAAACTTCTAACAGAGAGAAAATGCTGTTCTGAAACAGACAAACACCAACGGGACAATCTATTTCACATAGAGCACTTGCTGACAGTGTTGCCAACTATTTTCAACGGAAAGTAGCTAACGCCTTCCCTAAAAGTCACTAAATGTTGCTAGATGAGGAAATTCATGATGTCATTGCGTCGTACTTGCGTTCTGCCTGCCTAATGTTTTCTCTCTAAATTCATGCTCACATACTGTATTTTAATATAATATACTATTGCCGAATGTCCAATAAAGCTGTTCTCATTTCCTATATTATTTTTGTCAGACAATAGAACAAGTAGCTATGATATAGTGAATGACAAAAAAATTTATGTGTGTAAAATTATCTGAATTGAGAGAGTTCGGGAACTGGATGAAAACTGTGATAGTGAGTAATATTACAAGTAATAAGCACAAGAAAAGAAAGGAAATTAAAATGGTCAAACTAAATTCTTTAAATATGAAATAAAGGAGAAGCAGATAAGTGATAAGCCCGTGAAAAAAAAACGCCGTGCACTCAACAGATGAATGTGCTTCTGCTCCTCTCAGCTATTCACTGAACATGGTAGATGCAGCTAGAGAGAGAGCAGGGAGAAAGCAAGACCTCGCGCTAGCAGGACAGCACTGGCAACATCTGGTGGTTACTGAGGTTTGTCTAAAAAGTCGCTCGTTTTGTCGCTAGTCGCTTTTTTTTATTTAATGTCGCTAAAGGGGTCTGAAAAGTCACTAAAAATAGCGTCAAAGCTGCTAAGTTGGCAACACTGCTTGCTGATGACAGAAGCTAAAACTGTTTGGTCTGGGGGTGCTTTATAGTTTCCTGATCGCCATTGGACTGATTTCACACGTGCTTCACGATGCAATCAAGCGTTCCTACAGCATCTCGACACTGCGAGTTCCCTTGAAAGTAAATATTTTCTGTACATGTTCTTGCCTAAAAGTCAGCCACATGTACGTAATATTTGGAGTTCTCCTCCGTTCTGCGGAATTAATATAATGATTAATTGATTGTCAGATAGTTAATCCAAAAAGGCAAATTCTGTTATCATTTACTCACCCTCATTTTGTTCCAGACTCAGAAGGCTTCCGTCTTCAAAACACAAATTAACATATTTTTAATACTCTGGTCGAGTGGTATCGGCTGATAACCACATTCTATGACTCGATCGGGAGTTACTAAATGTGGCTGATTTTACGAACCGTTTGCAATTTGATGAGGTAAACCCGTAAAATATTGCAGATGACGTGCATGTAAACAGTATACAGATGAGGCTTTTTTTTCTGCCACGTTCTGCTTTGTAACTTCGTGAAACATTTAGCAAACCACAATAAATCACACATCTTGATTTACCGGACGGCATAGAATAGGAGTGCACAGCTGAAACAGCGCTGGAAGATCATCAAGAACTACACCAAACTTGGTTTTATAACTTCCTATATATGACAGGTCAATCATGAATAATAACAAATGAAGTCAAATTGCATCACTTTTTCTTGTGTTTTCTCAGCAGTATTGGAAACATAAAAACCTCCAAACATGTTATTAAAAGTAAGCACCTTGAAATCACGTGAAATCATAAAAAATGCCTTCAGGGTGTAGGGGTTAAAAGTGACAGCCAACAGAGAGCTTCACTTAATAAATATTGAATGATCGGGATTAGGATCTGTATCGGTTGATTATGATGACAAGAATTCAGTAGTCTGTATCGGCTGCAAAAATCCTGATTGGAGCATCCCTACTATTTTTTATATTCTCTCATAATTTAGTCCACTAATTGAAAGTAAATGTAACACAAGAATTTCAAGCTGCAAAAAGTGCATTAAGACATTGTAAAAGTAAACCATATGATTTTAATGTTTTAATCAGGTCTACTGACGAGACACGTTTTATATCATGAGCAGATTTAATTTAGAGGTTTATTTACGTGCTCTGTATGCGTGCTGATCAATGTTTACATCAAATATGTGTTGATCAGTGTTTACATCAAATATGGTCAACGATAGCTCAAAAGGGCTTGCCGATTGTAAAAGGATTTTCATTTGCTTGGCAAAAATGATGACAGAATAATAACATCTCATTGTTTTTCAAATCCCCTAAGGCTTTTGTTCGTCTTCAGAAAACAAACATTGACATTTTTTGGTTAACTATCCCTTTAAGACAACAAATACTGATTATTCTTGGAAATTGACATCCCTATTATTTAGTTTAGCAGCTCACCATGAGTCTTGAGACAGCCAATTTTATACTGTACTAAATATAATTTGACTAACTAATTAATTTTCTTGATACTTACAGGTATTGAAGTTTCCCCTTCATGCAGTGTTGGAAGTGAAAGAGGTGTTGATTGACTGGGCGTCCCGTGCGGGAATGCAGTGGATTAGCGCCCTCATACCTACTCATCATGTCAATACCCTCATCTTTTTCTTCATCATCTCCAACCTAACCCTGGAGTTCTTTGTTCTTGTCATTCCTCTCATTATATTCTACCTCTCTTTTCTGTCAATGGTAACTTGTACTCTCCGAGTCTTTCAGAACAGCAAGGCATGGGAGAACTTTCGAGCATTGACGGCCATGTTGTCTCATTTTGAGCCGGGCATAGACCTCGAGCAGGCAGAGTCAAACTTCACATGGAACCACCTTGAGCCATACCTCTACTTTCTCCTTTCTTCGCTTTTCCTCATCCTTTCCATTCCCGTGGCAGACAAGTCCTGGTTGCCATGTTCGGAACTGGCTACAGTTGCAGTCTTCTTCACTGTAAGCAGCTACTTAAGCCTGCGACCAGCAGCACAGCAGCATGCCAAACTTGCTCTGCTCTCCCAGGTTGCCTCTGCCATTTCTGCGTTCTTGAATAAGTTGCTGGGAGGCTGGGTGGGTTGTATGGTTGGTGGCGCTTGGTTCAACATGCACCTTGGTGACTGGTTGGTACTGCATGTGGGTGTGCCTTGTTTTCTGTATCTCTACCTTGTGTATCAGTGTACCCGTATGGCCACAGCAGGTGGTGCACGTGGCACCTACTGTGTGCTGCTGCCCTACCTGGTGTGCTTCATCTGGTGTGAACTGTCCGTCACGCTATTGCAAGATTCTACTGCATTGGGGCTAATGCGCACAGCTGTGGGCTACCTCCTTTTCTTCTTCGCTTTGCCTGTGCTTTCGCTGGCTCTAGCAGCCGTAATGCTGGTGCAACTGGTGCAGTGGTTCCTCACCCTGGAACTGACCAAAATGGTTGCAACCACGTGTGTTTGCGTGCTGCCTGTCTTGCTGCGCTGGTGGACACGTTTTAGCGTGTCACCCTTGGCAGTGCTGCACTTTTTGCGGCGTAGCAGCGTGGTCAAGTTGATCCTTGTGTGGATTTCTGCTCTGGTGCTCTTCAGCTGGTTCTACGTATACCGTTCTGAGGGCAGGAAGGTATACAACTCCACCCTGACTTGGCCGGAGTACAGCGACCTGTGTGGCCCTCGTGCCTGGAAGGAGCGTAACATGGCACATGCCCAGATCCTCTGCAGCCACTTGGAGGGACACCGGGTGACGTGGGAGGGTCAGTTTAAGTATGTTCGTGTCACTGAGATCGAGAATGGAGTGCAAGCTGTCATCAACCTTCTACCGGTCTTTATAGCGGACTGGGTCCGATGTCTATATGGCGAGGAGTATCCTGTCTGTGACAAGACCCAGCCGGGACCCGCTGAACCGCTGTGTCAGCTCAAGGCGCTTGCAAAGCATAAGTGCCATGTCAAACGATTTGACCACTACAAGTTTGAAGTGACCATGGGGATGCCACAGAAGGGGCGCAATGGGGCACAAGATTTCGATGATGGCACCAAAGACATTGTGCTTCGGGCTAGTAGCGAATTCAGACACGTCCTACTGGCACTCAGCTCAGGCAGTGTGGTGGAGTTCAGCACGGTACTTGAAGGTAGACTGGGCAGCAAATGGCCAGTGTTTGAACTCAAAGCCTTGCACTGCAAGAAATGTGCTTCACCACTTGTACCAATACGACGACAGGTCAAGATCGAGCAGGACTGGAGGGTTAATGTCCGAAATGCCATTGCTTTCGCATTCAATTTCCTCTTCCACCCTCTGCTTTCAGCTGAGCTAGATGTTACTGTAGCTACTACAGAAGTATCTGTGTGAAGCTAGTGGTTGACCACTGGCATTCTCTTTAGTATTAGAAAAGGAAACTGGCGTTTTAATAACGCTTTTCTCAAATCTCAACAAAGGCGTTGTCCTCTTGTTTTGACTGTTTCCTGTAGGAAGGTGAATAGAGAAGCGAGAAGAGCCTTCTGTAGCTCAGTGGTTTAATCTTGGTTCTTGGGACCCACCGCTCTATACATTTTGTACATTGTTTTTATCTGACACAGTTCAGTTAATGGAGCACTTTCCTACTAAGCTGATGGTCTGAATGATGGGCATTAAAAATGGGAAACATACAAAATGTGCAGTGCTATGGGTCCCCAGGACCAGGACTGAAAACCACCTCCAACTACAGCAGGGGTGTTCAATCCTGCTCCTGGAGGGCCATCTTCCTACAGGGTTTAACTCCAGCCTGCCTCCAAGACACCTGCCTGGAAGTTTGTAGTAATCCTGAAGAATTTCATAAGATGGTTCAGGTGTTTAATCAGGGTTGATGCTAAACTTTGCTGGAAAGGAGCAGGATTGAGCCAAAGGGATGCTAAAGGAACCAAATAAAATACCACTTCAAGCCCTTAACTATTTCACAAAACTGAATCAAATGTTAAGAACTCATTTATCTGCAGTTAGAGGTTACCTGGTTTTCCCTTGCTTTTTTTTATTTTAATAGGGCTTTTGAATATTTGATATATTTAATTTAGTTTGTTTTGGAAGATAATGCATTAGTACTTGGGTGTGTGCATGTGTCTGTATTTCATTATCATTGATGCCTTAGATTGGTTCAAAAGTGTCCATTTAGTGTTACTAGGTAACTTGCATTTTAAGGCATATAGAATAAATTTGAAAACGATTGACTTTTCTGTGAAAATACTGTACAGTACAATAGAGATTTTTCTTGGACAGGTCTAAAGATCTCTATTTTAAATAAACTTTTGGTTATTATTGTCATATCTATCAGTAATAAGATCTGTTTGAGATTTTAGTTGACATTTCAAACATTAAACATTGCTGAACAGATGTTTGATGGCTTGTAGCTGCATTGGCGGTACATTTTGAACACTACATTGCACAATATTAAAACACTATACATAGTGATTGAATTTGTCCAGTGTGAAAATCAGTACTTTTATAAATTTCATTGGTGGTGTGTGAATGTTCCACCATTTCATTAGATAACAGTCAATAATGAAGTGGAACTCATTGTTTACCATTCCTATACAGCCAAAGAGGAACCATCCACACATGCCTGAGTATATCGACTGTGTTATCTTCATTTACACAAATAAACTGCCTGGTTTTGCATTTTTCTATCTTGGTACGATATTTCAAGATTACATTTCTGGGGCTATATTCACTAAACATTTTATCTTACCACTTAGAAATCTCCTAAATGGCAGTAAAAGTTCTGTCCAGTCATTTTATGAAAAAAGGTTGGACACATTGCAAAAGAAGCAAACTCAACTGATTTTGTATCCTCAATATGTCTGAGTAAGGGGGAAAAAAAAGCCCTGAAGAATCCCATTAGGGGAAAGTTTAGAAAAAGACCCAAATATAGCCTATTCATCCGCCTTTTCATTCTTTTTCTCATGTGAATAGGGTAAAAATTTTAACCTTTAGATATCACCTTGAAAATTACTGAGTTGATTACTTACATCAAGACAAACAAAAAATGTATTACAAGTTTTTTTATTATTATTATTGTTTGTTAACGTGCAAACGGTGCATAATCTAATTACATATGTGCTAATTTGCATAAATACCACAACAGATCTAAACATTGGGTATAGCCAGGTGAAAATGTCTTGTTGAACATAACAGTAAAAGACTGTTAAGGTCTGAATGGAACCCATTTAGGCAACCCATGAGCATTAATACATAGAGGCAGGAAGAAGTAAACCAGCCTTTATTAATTATTATTGCAGAGAATACAAAAAATTACTGCAGTTTTTTGGACACGAAAAAACTGCAATATTGCAGTTTTACTACAATACAACTGAAGTAGTGCAACAATAATACTTTGGTATTTTTTAAATGAAGTAATACTACAATAATACTGCAATATAACTGCAGTATTTTTTAAATGTAGTGGTACTACAATAATACTGCAATATAACTGTGTTATTACTGCAATACATAATACAACTAAAGTACAATTACAATAATACTGAAATGCACTATTAATAAAATTGAAATACAACCAGGATATCCAGAATAAGTTTTATTTTCACACATCTGCAATATAAGGTACAAAACAACAGTGAATGTCTCAAACTGCAATGCAACAAATAAAAGTGATTTCACTTTTTTTTTGAGTTTGACAATGTATTTACATTAATGTGTTTATTTATAAATCATGCATGTGTCTACCCCACATTATTCAGAGAGGGAGCTTATTCTCATTATTCCACTTGGTTCTTTTAACTGTCTTCATCTCAGATGTGGAAACACTATTTTGGATGTAGTCTGGAAAAAACAAACAAACAAACAAAAAGAATCAGAAGTCTTTTCAGTTACACTCTTCACCACATGCATATATTATGCTTACAATTAATCTACAAGTTAATCTCTTAAATTTAACTTGGTGTCAGCAAGTGTTTGTGGAAAGTATTCATACTATTTCCAGTTCATTTTTTTATGGTTTATTGTTCAGCATTAATAATGGATTTAAACACTCCAGATAAAAGAAGTTAAATTACTCACCCTCATGTTGTTCCAACTCCGCAATACTTTTGTTCTTCTTCGGAATACAATAGAAGATCTTTTGGATGATATCTGAGAGCATTCTGTCACTCCATTGATAGTCTACGCAATTTGCCCAATAACATGTATTTCTGTAAAAAATCAGAAAAACACAATCATTTTTAAATGCTGTACAACAGTGCCCTCCACAAATATTGTCCCTCTTCATCCTCTCGGTCTTTCCTTCAAAATTCTAACCTTAAATAAAAAAATCAATTATAATAGGAATACAATATATGAAATGTATGTGTCCCACAGTTATTGTCCCCCTTCATTTAATACTTTGTGTAACTGTGTTCTCATAAGTAAGGGCTAATCCATGGCTAGGTGTGCATTACATGATTTTAATGAACAAAGTGGAAGCAAAGAACCACCTTACGTGAAGCGGGTTGCCTCTGTGAAGTGCATTAAAGTTGTGTAATATACACACACGGCTGTTAAAGCTAGGTTAAAAAGTTAAGTTAAAACTGTCCTGCGTCTGCGTCTTTTTGACCCCAAATGACGTTTGCTTTAATAATAAATACAAAAAGTTCTCTTTGTCCAAATGGTATGAGACTTTGTACAGTTGTCAACACTTTCTAGATCTACAAATAAAAAATATATAATTGGAATGATCGATTTTTTATGAGCTCCACTATTTGACTAACTGCAAGACATCTTTTCACAAGTTTTTCCAGTTGGATTCTTATCTTATCTATGAAATCACAATTATAACAATAAAAATTACTTCGTCAAAGTTCAGGCACAGAGATAAACTAGCATGGTTGGATTACATTTGTTTGAATGAATGAGAGAGAGAGAGAGCATGTGAATTACCTGCGTCTGTGCAGCATCACTCTGGTGAAGCTGTCAGTTGAATTACTTCAAAAACAGCAACGTTAAGACCTTGTTGCTTAGAAATATGTTTCTGCGTGAGAGTGACTGTATGTGTGTGTTACAGTAAAGGCAGCCCATTAATTTACAATGAGGATTAAACTGACTGTAACTATCTGTGCATTCATTCTTTTAATGCACACCTTCCAGTCAATCAGAATAGAGTATTCAAACAGACTATGGTATAATACAAAAGAAGAGACTCCACAAGCAAACTTTTGAGAAATGATGTTTAGTAATGAGAATAATTGCTGTGGTATAACTAGATTTCATTACCTTTCCACTCCTTTAGCTCTCTCTCTCTGTTTTTATCCTTAATCAGCGCTTATATTGTAAATCTTCTTTTAGCTCTTTGATTTAATTTTTTAAATCCTCGATCTCTTCACGTCTGAATTCTTTAATGGCTGAGGAGACGGAGGACTTCGTACACTTGATTCCTCCAGCATTCTCTTGGTTCCTGAAGTACAATATCAGTCATTATGTATTCTAAACTATTAAGATAATAGTTTATAAAAGGTATAATAAAGAATTTAGCTTACTGCTCACTGTTTTTTGAGTGCATCTTTGTTTCACCGCAGCCATTATCTTCTGTTGAATAACATTTTTGGTCTTGTTTTTAGGTGTTGCATTTTCCTGATAATAGCAACCACAATAAAAAGGTATTCCTAAAAAAATATATATATATTTTTATGCACATTGTCAAACTATTTAACATAATTGCTTGTATTTTTTGTGTATATCCAGTAGTGTCCAATATTACAAAGAAATTTTACATAAAACAAAGTACAATTATCATTAGCCTAATAAATTGAATTTTGTATTTATTCTGGTTGCATTTGTTTAATTCTCTTTCGTTTTGAAGATTTGAAACAATTTAAGTCAAGTAACTATTGCAGATTGTTTAAAAAAAATGCGTTACAGTGTTAAAAAGATGACAATAATGCTAGCCTGGTTAAAACTAGACCATTCTCAGTTGTAACTGAGTCTGGCAAAGCGTCATAGACAAATCATTTCCAGAGGGGCGTCACCAACGGACGTCGCGGGTAGACCTAAAACCAATCAGAGCGCTGAAGGAGATGAAGTATGCAGAGCGGCGGCCGGCGGAGAAACATCTACGAGTGTTGTTCTTTGCTCGGTTTTTAACAAAAAGGAAACGTTCAAATCGCCTAAAATAGACGCGATAGCTGATTCGAACGAGTGATGTTCGACGGCGGCATCCATCTTTTTAATTTAGGCTACAAAATCTGCTTCAAAATCCCAGCGCTGTCGTCATCGTGTAAAGCCGCCCCAACGTTTCTGATTGGTGCCTCGATTTCGACGGATTGGAAATGGGCTTTAATGAGCTCTTTGCCAGATTAACTTTCAGAGCAAATATCTAAATTTGCCGGAAGTTGTCTGGGTTTCCTAGGCTACAATAATGCTGCAAATAGAATACAATCTGCTGTGACGCAGCTCTAGAAAGTAAACAGTGTAAAACTATGTTACAGTACGCTACAGTAAGGAAGCGGCGCTTCCTCTTATTTATTGATATTGGTTTATTAGGGCCCGAGCACCGATGGTGAGAGGACCCTATTGTTTTTGCTCCGTTTATTATTATTCCGCTTCTTATTATTATGCACACGCTTCAGAAGTGGTGAAAATGTATGTGTGATATGGTTTTCAAAATTGGGTGGGGCAAATTCTGTAAATTATTGCCCCCACATTTTGCCCCGGCTCTACATTTCACGTACAGGTATTAAATTTGGTACATACATGTAATGACCCAATACCTACAAAAAAAGTCTCTTGGAGCATAGCCCTAAACACAACAGGAAGTCAGCTATTTTGAACTTCCTCCTAGATTTTGTGCATTTTTCGTAATTTCCTGATGTTGTACTTTAACAAACTCCTTCTACAGTTTTGATCTGATCCTCTTCAAATTGGGTGAGTGTAATCTTAAGGCCTTTGCGATGTTAAATTGCGAAGATCTTGAGTTTTCGTTGAAGGGTGTGCTCTCGGCGGCCTGACAAATGTGTGGGGCAAAATGGCTCAATAGCGCCCCCTACATTATTACCCCGGCTCTACGTTTGACGTACAGGTGTGAAATTCGGTACATACATGTAATGAATGACACAATACCTACAAAAACGTCTCTTGGAGCATAGCCCTAAACACAACAGGAAGTCTGCCATTTTGAATTTCCTCTCAGATTTTGTGTAGTTTTTGCCATTTCCAGACGTTGTTCTTTAACAAACTCCTCCTACAGTTTTGATCTGATCCTCTTCAAATTTGGTGAGTGTGATCTTAAGGCCTTTGCGACGTTAAATTGAGAAGATCTTGAGTTTTCGTCGAAGGGTGTGTCCTTGGCGACCTGACAAATGTACACCCAATTTCAGCCTTTTGGTGATTTGTGCATGAATACTGTATGTCATGCACAAATCACATCTGCTTCAATATTGCTTGCAGTTCCGATGTTGCTAGGCAACCACAAACAGCCTGCAGTAACTCAGCCATACAATGTCCGATCTGCCCCAAACTTCACATGTTTGATAAGAGTCCTGTCCTGAACACATGACCATGCTCATATTTGGTTATAGCAATAGTGCCACCTGCTGGTAGCAGGAAGTGTGGAAAATACAAATACTTTGACATAGTCCTCCTATATTTATTATCATTACATACTGCCCACCGTGCTCTGTCTTCCTAAAACCGCCGGGTGGCGGCGGCATGGGTTTGAGGGCCCTTTTCATCGCTGCTTGCAGCTTTAATTTATATTGATATTGTCACAGCAGCAGTGAAGATACAAAATGGCACAATAAACATAGAACTATAGCAGAAATCAGAGTTTCAGTAAAATTGAAATGATCCCTTCCATTCTTGTAAGTACACTCGCAGGCTGTGGTACATTGCTGCTCCTGATGTTGGTGTACCTGTGGCTGAGTGTAAGTAGTACTGGATGCCACCTTCTCACAGAACCGATGATATCGGTAGATCTTCCATTGTAGAGAATCACCATAGCTTTCTCTCCTACTTCTGCTGTAGCATCTGTAGAAGCTGAATGTTCATAGAACACTTTGGCTTGCTCTTGCTAATCCAATGTTTAGATATGGTGTGTTATTTATTAAATTAGTGCATACATTATTATGCACTGTTTGGTCATGTTACCAAAAAATATCAAAAAACTTTGACAAAACTTTTTTGTTTGTGCAAATGAACGTATGATTTTATCAAGTAAATCTTACAAGTTGTTTTCTTCAGTGTACTTGAGAGGGCGTCCTATGCAATTAAAAGTTCCTGTAGGGGCCTAAGAATTTGCCATATCCGAGGACAAATGGAACGCACCAATATTACAGTATAGTTTGTACAACTTGTGAAAATTAATATGTATACTGAATTTTGTGAAAATAGGCCACGAGGTGGCGCTATAACAACCTATGTTTTTCTTTAGCTGATTATTCACAATGATGTGACATTATCAAAATTTTAAAAAAATCTGAATCCTTGCTTTAAGCAAATTAAGTCTGAGAACTTTATCTGAAACCTTTATCCACCGTTCTAATTTGTTAAAAAAAAAATGTAAAAAAAAATTCAACCTTCAAAACTTACAAAACACTGCTTCATGAAGCTTCGAAACCTTTACGGATCTTTGTTTCGAATCAATGGTTCAGAGTGCATTAAACTGCCAAAGTCAGGTGATTTCAGTAAACGAGGCTACACAATGCTGGGAAAAAGGTTATCAAAAGAATTTTGATCTATTATTAAAACCATTTAGCAGATACAATTTTACGTGTCTGGTATGACCCAGTATAACTATTGTGCCTCATCTTGAGTGCACAAAGTCCAAACCTCTGATAACTTTTTACATATGGAGAACACGTCATTCGGAGCAAACATTCTTGGTTTCTTGAATTTATAATTCTCGGGAGGCTAACAACAAATTCTAAACTATTATATAACTATTATTATATGAAGTGTTATTTGCACGCACAAAGGAGTAAGCTATCAGGTGACACGCGTGCATTCATTGAATTATTTTCAGAGCTGATCTCATTTGGATTTTGAGACTTTCTTTTCGCTGTTTTTAAGCATTTCACAACCCACACACAAACAACTAGAAATGAATAGGCCTGGTGCTAATTATTAATGTGTGCACAACTACCCATTTATTTGACAAATTCACAAATGTGCATCGCTACATTTAAACTAATACAATACAACTTGTGTGTGCAAAATCCAGAATCACATGAATGTGCAGCATTTTGTACAAATAGAGACATAGTTGTTAATACAAAACCTCAATTTTGTATTAATGTAGGCCAGAATTTGTGCATGCAACAAGTAAGATGTGCATTTGTGGATGAGGTCACACGCGTGCATTCATTGACTCGTTTCTGAGTCGATCCTTTTTGATTCATTTGGATTTTGAGACTTTCATTTCGCTGGTTTGCCTTGCACGATCCACACACAGTTGTCTGAGAAAACCTGCTACCATTAGATGGCAGTATTCTGCTAAAACAGACAACGGCAGCGTAATCAAGCGTTCTTCCCCATTTAAGACGCTTAATGTGAGTGATATTGAAGCACCAAATTTAGTACACAATATAGGCCTACCTTATTGATAAAGCATCCTGTATAGAGGCAATCAGATTATGGACAACACCCATAGAAAACCATTATAAAACGCTTAACGTGCAATAGCGCATTGCATGTTCAATAAGGTGTTTCGGCTACTGGGTTTTAATATCACCATCTTACTGCATTGACGTCAAGCTTTTTCGTAATAATAGGCTCTATGGGAGGAAAACGTATCGGTTACCTAACGTAACCTCGGTTCCCTTTCGTGGTCACTCCGAGTTACGCCGGAATGACGACGAAATGGGGTTTCGCTTAGAACACCTATCGACTTCGAGTATACAAAAACGAGCCAATGGCAAAGAAATGCCATGGGTCTGCGGAATTTGCATGAAGTAACTCCGCCCCACCTCCTGGGTATATAAGGAGGACGCCGGCAACATGCAGATATGTTTTCGCTTCGGAGCCAAGAGTATCTCTTCACTCCACAGCTATTTATGACTTCACTCTACGAGACGAGCCATTCTCTCCAGTGTTGGTGTGATGGCGATCTGCAGCGAGTTCACATTGCCTGCTGATCTGTGCAGTGATCTGCCAGTGAGTGTGTTCTCCCCGCTCGCTTCAACATCGCGGAGTTTTTTTCTCCTCTCACAAAAGAGCTCGCACGCGGCACGTCTTTTTAAAGACGGCTCGCCCGTGCATTTAAAAAAAAAAAGTGGCGGCAGATTGGTATCGGACTCTGATGGGCACGAGCGCTGTCTAGTGTGTAGGGCTTTTATCATGCTTGTACAGCGCTCGTGGGTGATTCATGTTCTCTCTGGGAACATGATCATCGCGTCATTTAGGTCGAGACTCAATGAACTCGCAAGAGTGAGAGTCCCCTCATCCACACCCCGATCTAGCGCTCCCCCGAGGGGTGCTACTTCGGCTGGTGGCCAGGGTGACCTGAGGGTTGTAGTCTGGAACAAGGCGCCGACTATCTGTCCACGACCCCAGCCCCCTCCTGTGTGACGGTGCCCGCTAGTGAACCTCCGATTCCCGCGAGTCGACCTTCGGGTGGCCCGCGAGTTTCGGTTGAAGCTACAGAGGAAGATGCTATGTCTGTAGTAACATCATAAGGTGGGTTTGGTTCTTTTGGAAGTGACGACTCGTCACAGCTGCCACCTTCTGGTGTGTTATGCTGTGCCTGAGTCTGATCCGGAGATGACGGCCATGCTTTCCTGGGACGATTGGTTTTTGGGTAAGGCCGCCGACCCGCGTCCACGGCAAACCCCAATATCTTTCTTCCCGGACGTGCATGATGAGATCTTGATGTCCTGGAAGACCCCCGTGTCTTCTCAGGACCGCTCGTTAGTCTCATCCGCCTTTCCCCCCTCACGGGGCCGCTGCCCATGGGTACACTGGGGTCCCCCCGGTTGAACGCTCTGTTGCGATGCTACTGTGTCCTCAGAGTGCTCCCGGCGCTATCCTAAGCACCCGTCCGAAGCCTGTAGTTCTTTTTCGTCTACACTAATCTGTGGCGAAATCCTATAGTGCCACAGGACAGGCAGCCGCCTCACTGCATCCCATGACCGTTCTGTGGTCTACCTGGCCCAGATGCTCATGGTTATGCATGCGGGCGGGACTGACTCGAGGCTCTTTAATGAGCTACCAAAAAGCGCGCCGCCACTGACCTTGCTCTCCGAGCGACGAAGGTGGCCGTGCACTCTCCGAGTCAGGTGATGTTTACCACTCTGGGGCTGACCGGTCTGATGTGCTGGATGTCGGCAGACTCGTCTGCTCGACACCCCCACATCCCAGGTCGGCCTCTTCGGCGGTGCGGTTGAGTTCTTCTGCCCAATAGTTCTTAACCGCCCGGGAGCAGATTGAGGTTGTTCTGCCGACGGCCCCGCCGTCCGCTCAGGTCCCTCAGTCTGCCAACCGCCAAAGGCGCCCTCCCACGGTTCCAACCCCACCCGTTCACCCGGGCTGGCTTGGAAGACCGTGGGGGGATGCCTCAGCCCTCTCCAGCCAGACCCCGCCCCCCCCCCCCCCGCTAAACGCCGGGTTAAGCGACGCTTTTGAGATGGGCTGCTCAGAGATGGGACTCAGTTCTTTCCAGGAGTTGGTAGCAGGGCCACTCCTTTCCCCGGTGGAGGGCTGGGGAAGAATCCTTATTCAGAAAGAACTGACTCTCTCGTCTCTGAGCACACAGAGTTCTCGGACGACACAGCCGTGCTCTCCTCGCCCACAAGCCGTGCTCTCCTCGTCCCCCTCTGTCCCAGAGTTGGTTGACACGGCGTGCCGTCCACGGACCGTTTCGTCCCTGTCCCACTCTGTCGCCAGACCCCTGGCAGAGCAGACCCCCGTGGAACGCTGGTCCTTCCCTGGCCTCCTCTGTTAGGGCGCGGATGTTAACTGCGCCCCCACACCGGATCGCTATGCCGTCCACGTCCGGGCCAGTTACTCCGCTTCGCTGCCCCTCCGGGGGGACGCCTGTGGTCCGCATGACCCCGCTGGTTCAGTTCTTGGGAGCCTGGCTAGAGCTTCCCCAACTGTCCCGCTGGGTCGCCCGCACCATCAGGTTCGGCTATGCGATTCAGTTCGCACGGTCTCCTCCCCGCTACAGGGGAGTCCGCTCCACTTTGGTCGGTGGCAATGCCCCCATCATGCGAGCACAGATTGCCACCCTGCTGGCGAAGGGTGCAATCGAGACTGTCCCTCCAGCCGAGATGAGGTCCGGCTTCTACAGCCCTTACTTCATTGTCCCCAAGAAAACCGGTGGGTTACGACCAATCCTGGACCTGCGCGTACTGAATCGCTCCCTTCACAGGATGCCGTTCAAAATGCTCACCGCCAAACGCATTTTCGAATGTGTTCGGCCCCAGGATTGGTTTGCAGCGATCGACCTGAAGGACGCCTACTTTCATGTCTCCATTCTTCCTCGACACAGACCGTTCCTCCGGTTTGCTTTCGAGGGGCAGGCATACCAGTACGCGGTTCTCCCTTTCGGGCTAGCCCTGTCTCCTCGCGTCTTCACAAAGGTCGTCGAGGCAGCCCTTGTTCCCCTTCGGGTTCACGGGGTTTGCATCCTGAACTATCTCGACGACTGGCTGATCCTAGCTTACTCTCGAGATCAGGTTTGCGAACACAGGGACCTTGTGCTCCGGCACCTAGCTCGTCTGGGCCTTCGGGTCAACTGGGAGAAGAGCAAACTTTGCCCCGTGCAGAGGATCTCTTTTCTCGGTATGGACATCGACTCGGTCGCCATGTCCGCGCAGCTTATGAGCGAGCGCGCGCAGTCACTGCTGACTTGTCTGAGACAAATACAGGGCAAGAGTGCGGTTCCACTGAAACATTTTCAGAGGCTCCTGGGGCATATGGCATCTGCAGCCGCGGTGACGCCGCTCGGATTGCTTCATATGAGACCGCTTCAGGTGTCAGCCCGAGGTGGGCATGGCAACAAGGCACGCTCCGAGTACCAGTTACTCCGACCTGCCGTCAGACCTTCACCCCGTGGTTGAACCTCAGTTTTCTCAGGGCTGGTGTCCCCCTGGAACGAATGTCTCGGCATGTTGTTGTCTAAACAGATGCCTCCACCACGGGCTGGGGCGCTGGGTCCAATGGACATGCTGCCGCGGGCTCCTGGACAGGACCCCAGCGCCTATGGCATGTCAATTGCCTCGAGTTGCTGGCAGTACTGGCAGTACGCCTTGCCCTGCACCGCTTCCGAGCGCTGCTCATGGGTCAACACGTACTAGTCCGATCAGACAATAATGGGGATATTCAAAATAATACTGGATATTCCACCCAGGGGAAAAATGGGGGATATTCAAAATAATTAACCAAGCATTAATACCATTGATCAGCCCTACCAAACGTGGATGTTTTTTCACTAAGAAACAAACATTGTTATGTTATTTGATTGATATTGTGAAGCTGCTTTTGATGCAATTTATATTGTGAAAAGCGCTATATAAATACACTTGACTTGACTTGACTTGACAATACCGCCACAGTAGCGTACATCAACCATCAAGGTGGTCTACGCTCCCGCCGTATGTCACAACTCGCCCGCCACCTCCTCTTATGGAGTCAGAGGCATCTGAGGTCCCTTCGTGCCATTTACATTCCCCGAGCCCTGTACCGTGCTGCCGACGAGCTGTCACGGCTTCAGCCCCTCCCTGGAGAATGGCGACTCCATCCCCAGTCGGTCCAGCTGATTTGGGACCAGTTCGGGGACGTACAGATAGATCTGTTTGCCTCCCACGACTCGACCCATTGTGCCCAGTATTATTCTCTGACCGAGGGCACGCTCGGCACGGATGCTCTGGCGCACAGCTGGCCGCGTTTCCCCCAGTGAGCCTTCTTGCGCAGGTCTTGCGCAAGGTCAGGGAGGACGAGGAGCAGGTCCTTCTGGTTGCGCCGTACTGGCCCACCCGGACTTGGTTCTCCGAACTAGTGCTCCTCACGACAGCACCTCCTTGGCCAATTCCTCTGAGGAAGGACCTCCTTTCTCAGGGACGGGGCACCCTGTGGCACCCTCGTCCCGATCTCTGGAACCTCCACGTGTGGCTCCTGGACGGGACGAGGCAGGTTTGAGTACCCTACCACCTACGGTGGTGGCTACCATCACTTCCGCTAGAGCGTCGTCCACTAGGCACGCCTACGCGTTGAAGTGGAACCTCTTCGTCAACTGGTGCTCTTCTCGCCGAGAAGACCCCCGGAGGTGTTCGATCAGTTTCGTGCTTTCCTTCCTTCAAGATGGGTTGGAGCGAAGGCTGTCTCCCTCCACCCTCAAAGTTTATTTTGCCGCTATTGCCGCTCACTACGACTTAGTGGAAGGTAAGTCCATAGGGAAGCACGACCTGATCGTCATCCTGAATCCTCCTCGTTCTCCTCTCGTTCCCTCTTGGGACCTCTCAGTGGTCTTAAGTGCCCTGCGGAGTGCTCCCTTTGAGCCTCTGCAATCAGTGGAGCTTAAGTTCCTGTCAATGAAGACAGCGCTCCTGGTTGCATTGGCCTCTCTCAAGAGGGTCGGGGACCTGCACGCATTCTCCGTTGACGAAGCGTGCCTGGAATTCGGGCCGGCTTACTCTCACGTGATCCTGAGACCCCGGCTTGGATATGTGCCCAAGGTTCCTACCACTCCCTTCCGGGACCAGGTGGTGAACCTGCAAGCGCTGCCCTCGGAGGAGGCAGACCCAGCCTTGGCACTGCTTTGTCCAGTACGCGCTCTCCGTGCCTATGTAGACAGGACGCAGTGTTTCAGGACCTCAGACCAGCTCTTTGTCTGTTATGGTGGGAAGCTGAAGGGAAAGGCTCTCTCAAAGCAGAGGTTGTCTCACTGGATAGTGGACACCATTGCTTTGGCATACCAGCAGCAAGGTCGACCGTGCCCCCTTGGTGTAACTGCCCACTCCACCCGGAGTGTGGCATCCTCTTGGGCTCTAGCGCATGGCGCCTCGCTAACAGACCTCTGCAGAGCTGCAGGCTGGGCGACACCGAACACATTCGCCAGATTCTATAATCTCCGAGTGGAGCCAGTGTCCTCTCATGTACTCGCTTCAACTAGCTAGTACCGGACCCGCTCAGGTGTCTTCGCTTGCTCGCCATTCCACTCCACGGACTGGATACGTTCTCACTGGAGCTTCTCCGCAAGCCCTGAGTTCCTCCAGCACCCCTGATGCTAGCGCCAGTGTCTATTGCCTGGGCGTCGGCTAGGTGCCTCCCGTGTGCATGGTCCCTCCCCGGAGCTACCCCCACACGTGTATTTCCACTGTAAGCCTCTCTGAGCATGTGTCTTTCCCTCGGCAAGCCACCTTGCCACCCCTGAGGTTGAAATATTCCACCTGCGGCTGGACACCTCAGAGTTTCTTCATATGTTTCCTTCGGGTCATATGTGTATTTTCAAATGCCCCCCCACTGGGTTGGTGATAATTGCATATTTCCTCTAAAGCTATGGGATATGCTTCCCAGTGTACCTTGGTATTCCTGTGTTAAATAGGAGTCCTTCGTCCTAAATCTCTCGAGGGCTCAGATTTACGCAGGGCACTGGAAGACAGCTGTGAAGGTGGCGTGATTAGACTGTAAACCCCATTTCGTCGTCATTCCGACGTAACTCGGAGTAACCACGAAAGGGAACGTCTCGGTTACGTATGTAACCCTCGTTCCCTGAGTAGGGAACGGAGACGTTACGTCTTCCTGCCACTTCCGCTGTACCGCGGGGATCGCCTGAGTTCAGTCTTGGCTCCTCAGCGAAGAAACATAACTGCATGTTGCCGGCGTCCTCCTTATATACCCAGGAGGTGGGGCAGAGTTACGTCATGCAAATTCCGCAGACCCATGGCATTTCTTTGCCATTGGCTCGTTTTTGTATACTCAAAGTCGATAGGTGTTCTAAGCAAAACCCCATTTCGTCGTCATTCCGACGTAACGTCTCCGTTCCCTACTCAGGGAACGAGGGTTACATACGTAACCGAGACGTTCTCTCTAGAAGAGGGAACGAATATTGCGTAAGTTAGCTTACGCTACGGGAAAGATTAATCTTTCCGAGATATTGAAGCCGAAAATTATCTTTAATTTTGTATTTATTGTCAACGCAGTGCAGCAGCTAGCAGACCTAGAGCAGACTGTCTAGCGTGCTCATTGGCTGCCCTGCGGCAACTGCAGCAGCCTACCACTGAGCCTGACGTGACGTCATGTCCAATGAATGGCGCTCGCGCCCTCATCACGTCTCAGCCCGCCAGAATGGGCATGGCCTAGCGTATATAAGCTGGGCTCGGAGGCTGCTTCCCTTGTTTTCATCGACTGAAGCGAAAGTCGCTCGTGGCGCGAGCACGGCAGGTTACGCAATACTCGTTCCCTCTTCTAGAGCGAACCGAGGTTACGTTAGGTAACCGCTACGTTCACTTACGAGAGGGTCTATCGTATTGCGTAAGTTAGCTTACGCTACAGGAACCCTTTGTCAACGCCGTGCGCGCCAAGAATCCACATTATGAGTCCCAGGGAATCCCGGGAATCCCAAATAAACGGGGAATAAAGACGGCCAGCAATGTGGGCTGGCACATGTACATAAGCACTCACAGGGAATACGGGGCGGCGCCGCCGGTCCATATAAGCGTATAGCAGATTAACCCAATAGTGCAGCTCAACCAGGAGAGCTAATAACATGTGAGAGTAGCCTGCGCACGAACAGATTTGGACAGATTTGGGAAGCCCAGCCCGCCGCCACACATATGTCATGAATAGAAATTCCGCTGGACCATGCCCACGACGAGGCCATGCCTCTAGTGGAATGAGCCCTGATGCCCAAAGGGCACTGCAGACCTTTCGACGCATAAGCAGCTGCGATAGCGTCCACTATCCATCTGGACAGGCTTCGTTTCGAGGCGGCGAGACCTTTAGTGCGCCCACCAAACAAAACAAAGAGCAGCTCCGAGCGTCTGAACAGCGCAGAGCGCGTAACGTAAACCCTCACCGCCTTGACCGGGCAGAGGAGATTAACATCACTCTTGCTATCGGATGCTGGCAGAGCCGATAGGGAAATAACCTGCGCTCTGAAAGGAGTGTCAATCACTTTTGGGACATAACCATGTTTAGGTTTGAGTATGACCTTAGAGTCATTTAATCCAAACTCAAGACACGTTCCTTCCTAGTGACCGGCCGCGTGTCGTTTCTGCGAACGCTGCGACGGCCGCCACATAGACTTTAAGCGTCTGAACAGCGCAGAGTGCGGAACGTAAACCCTCAGCACCCTGACCGGGCAGAGGAGATTAACATCACTCTCACTATCGGATGCTGGCAGAGCCGATAGGGAAATAACCTGCACTCTGAAAGGCGTGTCATTCACTTTTGGGACATAACCATGTCTAGGTTTGAGTATGACCTTAGAGTAATTTGGTCCAAACTCAAGACACGTTCCTTCCTAGTGACCGGCCGTGCGTCGTTTCTGCGAACGCTGCGACGGCCGCCACATAGACTTTAAGCGTGGAAAGGGACCTCCCTTTTTCCAACAGCTCTTGAAGGAAGCTAAGCAACCGCGATACCCCACGCGTACGTGGGTCCAGACTTTTGTCGGTGCACCATTTGGAGAACACAGACCATTTAGATGCGAGGAGCTTTCTAGTAGATGGAGCTCTAGACTGCGTGATCGTGTTCATCACACTTTCTGGCAGGACAATTTGATCACCCATGCATGCAGAGACCGCGAGCTTGAGAGAGGAGATCTGTCCTCACCGGAATCGGCCACGGGGCTGTCTGTGACTGTCAACTCCGGAAACCAAGCTTCTTAAGGCTATTAGGAGCACCGAATGGCGCATTTCCCTGATTCTCTTGATCACCTGTGGCAATAATGAGACCGGAGGGAAAGCGTACAGCGGGCGGCTGGGCCATGATTGGGCCAGCGCTTCCTCGCTCTTTGAAAAGAACTTTGGGCAGTGAGCGTTGTCTTCCGACGCAAAGAGGTCGACTACCGCTTTGCCGAAAAGGCGCCATAGCAACTGGACTGTTTGGGGGTGCAGGAACCATTCTCCCGGGGGGAACATTGTCCCTGGATAATTTGTCTGGGCCGTCGTTCAAGTGGCCTGGCACATGCGCTGGTCTCAGCGAGCGCAGATGGTGCTGTGATCAAACGAGGAGGCGTTTTACTAGATCGCAGAGGTTCCTGGATCTGACACCGCCCTGACGGTTCACATATGAAACCACAGACATGTTGTCCGAGCGGACTAGAACATGGTGGTCCTGTATGAACGGGAGGAAGCGCTTCAGCGCGTGCTCGACCGCCATAATTTCCAGACAGTTTATATGAAAAAGCTGAAGCACTGCAGCGGCTGAAGCCATATAGCCCAGCATCCTCTGAAATGTTTTCAGAGGAGCGATGCTGCCCTTCTGGAAAGATGCGGCCAGGTGTCGAACACGGCGCACGCGCTGTGTCGACAAGTGAGCCACCATGGCCACAGAATCCAGTTCTATTCCTAGAAAGGAAATTGACTGGCTGGGCAGTAATGAGCTCTTGGTCCAGTTGACCGTGAGACCCAGGCTTTCCAGATGACTGAGGAGCACTGTCCTGTGAGATAAAGTTCCATCTCTGAATGTGCCATAATCAGCCAATCGTCCAGATAATTCATAATACGCAAGCCCTGATTTCTCAAGGGGGCGAGAGCCGTGTCCATGCACTTCGTGAATGTACGGGGTGCTAAGGACAGGCCGAACGGCAGGACGGTGTATTGATATACCTGATCGAAGGTGAATCTCAAGAATGGCCTGTGATGGGGTATTATCTGAATCTGAAAATAGGCATCTTTCAGATCGAGAGAGATGAACCAGTCCCTCGGGCGAATGTGCGCGAGGATTTTCCTGGTTGTAAGCATTTTGGTCTTTTCATGAGAGCTTTGTTCAAATGCCTCAGATCCAAAATAGGTCTGAGAATAGGTCTGAGAACCCCGTCCTTCTTGGAAGAGAAAATAACGTCTGTAAAGCCTGACTCGCTCAGAGAAGGCGGCACCGGTTCAATGGCCCCTTTGCACAGCAGCTTTGCTATTTCTGAGCGGAGTAGATATGCTACCTCCGCATTCACTGTCGCCGCGGTCCGTGCTCGAAAGCGTGGGGGACGGCGTGCGAACTGTAACGCATAGCCCTGCTTTATTGTACTTAGCACCCATTCTGATACCCCTGGAATCGCTTCCCATGCTTTTATATGTGCAACTAAGGGCAGAATGGTCTCCGGGTTCTGATAGCCGCACTGCGCGGGCTCGAGAAACTGAACCGGAGGAATGAGCGCGGTGCGCGCGCTCTCTCTGCTTGAATAAGGCGGCTCGCTGACAGCAGTGGCCGGCTGTTTCATATATGACGCCCCGATTGCTATGAATGGGGAGCATTTTGTGATCACTTTGTGATGCGCGAGCAGCGCCATGGGCGGTGTGCATGTTAGTAAGCGTGAGCGCTCGTGATCAGGCACGGGACTTACATTCATAACCTGTCCGATATGAGGCTGTACCTTGTGATGCGTGATTGGCGCCGTGGGCGAAGTGCATGTCAGTAAAGCCCAATTTCTACTTCTGCGTCGAACTCACGCCGTAGCTACGGCGTAGGCTGTGTGTAGCACCTAAGGCGTACAAGCGCGCACAAGACTTAAGGCTGATTTATACTTCTGCGTCGGACCTACGCCGGTGCCTCAACGCTATAGACTACGCGTTGGTTTTCATTTATACTTCTGCGTTGTTGTCCGCGTTTAAACGCAATTACACATGCAGAGGGAGCGTGTGAAACCCGAGGGAGGGGTTCTAGCAGACGAATCACAGCTCTTGCGTCCGCTTAGAATTGACGCGTTGTTACATTTTGGAGAGGTGCACGTCAGGGTACGCCGAAGGGTACGCGCGCTACACACAGCCTACGCCGTAGCTACGGCATGAGTTCGACGCAGAAGTATAAATTGGGCTTTACGTTCATAACCTGACCGATATGAGGCTGCACTTTGTGATGCGTGAGCAGCACTGTGGACGAAGTGCATGTCAGTAAGCGTGAGCGCTTTTGAGCGGGCACGAGACTTACGTTCATAGCCTGACTGATATGAGGCTGACTTGGCCGTGTAATAGAGGGGGCGCACGCGCCCTCGGTGCTTGAATGCGGCGGCTCGCTGAAAGCGGTGGCAAGCTGTTTCACATAGGACAACCCGATTGCTGTGAGGAAGCGTTTATTAGTAAGCGTGAACGGGCACGAGACCTTCATACAGTCATATGTGACGCCCCGATCGCTTGGGATGGGGGACGTTTTGTGACAGCACTGAGACGCGCGAGCGGCGTCCGGGGCGAGGTATTTGTTAGTGAGCGGGCACGCGATTTACACTCCTATGCAACGACCCGATCGCTTGGATGGGGAGCGTTTTGTGATAACCTCGTGATGCGCGAGCGGCGCGTGAAGTGTGTCAGTAAGCGTGAGCGCTTGTGAGCGGGCACAGGACTTACATTCATAGCCTGATCGAAGAGGCTGATTTGGCAGAGCGGGCAGAGAATAGGCGTGAGCAAGGACACGTGGGCACATGTCCTACATTTAACACTCGAGCGGCACTTGCCAACTTTACGAGAGTGGGCTCTGTGAGTGACACGGGAAGTGTTGTGCTTGTGTGTAGGGGTGAACACTGAGATGTGGGCACTTTATCTACACATAAAACACCAATCGGCGTGAGCCAGATAACCAGACATTATACTCTTATGAGATTTCTCTGGGTTGCCGTGAAGACAGTGTTTGTGTGCAGGCGAGCGGGTCGTATTACCGGCTCGTTGGCTGCTGAATGTACCACTGCAGTAGCCTGTTCGAAGGGGACTGACAGGGAGAGGAGTTTTGACGGTGGTCCGGCCGCGGCGGTACTCAGCCGTCATTTCCCTCTTGCTTCTGACGGGAGAGCAGACTTTGAGCGCGGACGAAGGTGCACTGCAACCGCTTCCTCCAACGGGGGGATAGAGTTGTATCCCTTCTCGGCGGCGCCGTTCACTTGGGAGAGCGATGCGGAGATGTAAGAGTGGAGCATTCCACGATGCCAGAATGTAACAGCAGTCTCCTGTGGCGATTCCTTCCGCCTCGTCAACTGGAGCGACGGTGGCTGCACGTCGGTGAGGAGGGGCAGATAAGGCGAAAACGAAGCTCGAGGGAGGGACTCCGGCGAGCGTTTCGCAGTGGCCACAGGCTCCGGAGGCCTGTGAGAACGGCGCTTCTTCTTGCGCGGTCCTACAAGGGGCGGAGTGTTAAAACCTCGAGTTGAGCCCGCAGGTTCGACATCGGAGGTTCCTGGCCCAGGCAGAGAGCACAGATACATGACGGTCTTCGGCGCTGGGCGGGGCTCGGCACAAGCCACAGAAAATGCTAGTCATTTTTAGAAAAACGTCTTGTGCTCTTTTAGAAAAGGGGGAGGTGTCGCAGCGGCTAACACACACACAAACAGTAGAGAGCTCAAAAGGATATGTCGCCGGATAGCATAGCTCGCACGGATGGCTGAAGGCGGCGAAGTCGGCCAGCTTCCTCAGGCACTGTCCTAAGCTGGCTTTGTCACTTTCTCAACGGCAGCGGCTTCTCTCAGAATCCAGCGATGCGAAGAGATTCGCTGAAGAGATGAAAATCAGGGAAGCAGCCTCCGAGCCCAGCTTATATACGCTAGGCCACGCCCATTCTGGCGGGCTGAGACGCGATGAGTCCTTCATTGGACGTGACGTCATGTCGGGCTCAGTGGCAGGCTGCTGCAGTTGCCGCAGGGCAGCCAATGAGCACGCTAGACAGTCTGCTCTAGGTCTGCTAGCTGCTGCACTGCGTTGACAATAAATAAAAAATTAAGGATAATTTTTGGCTTCAATATCGCGGAAAGATTAATCTTTCCTGTAGCGTAAGCTAACTTACGCAATACGAGAGAACCTCTCGTAAGAGAACTATATAGCCTATACAGACAAGAGCCTATATGAACGCGAGGTGCAACGTTTCACGTGAATGGCATTTTCCTTCCTGAGCCTGTTAAAAAGAAAAAGCTTAACATGAAATTCTGCAGTTACGTTTAACTTTGCAGGGGAGAGCAACCGGTCGCAGTAAAGTAAAATAAAGCGCAGTAAAGTAAGTTTTAGGTTGTATATTCGCTGCATTTTCTAAAGGGACTATAATAGCCAGTCTAATAGTTGTTGTCCCATGGCTACGTGTTATGACACGCCAGGCGGCTACTGATAAACATGTTGTACGTGCAAGAGGCATCGTCTTGATTGCAATACTACCGTGTTTATTGTCCTCCACACAGATGCATTGTACATAACGTCCACAATTTCTCAGGGGTTTCAGTTCAGCAGTTTGGTACAGACAACAGCATTTACCAAACTCCGCCATAGCGGTCAAAAACTTTTTGCCCTTCCGGCTTCAACACTCCCAACTACCTGTTTAACCCTCACAAATATAGTTAAGCCTACAGCACCATCTAGTGGCCCAACAAACACAAACACCCATTTGGCTCCTTCACATCGGCCCCTAATTGGCATAATAAACAAACATGACAATTTGGGGGGTTTTTTTCAAAATAATAGCCATAAAGGAGGCCAAATGAGTTCCTCATAAGTGGCTTACACAGTCATTAGAATTCATATACCATGCACAGCTTAGAAATTGGTCTCTCAATAACATTGGATTTAGTTTTCAACTTCACAGATCTCAGAAGGTCATGACTATCTGGAAAGACTTCCAAAACTTTTCCAAGAGGCCAAGATCCTCGAGGGGCAGATGGATCCATAATGGCCACAATATCTCCAACCGCAAGATTTTTCCTCTTCTCGTTCCATTTTTGTCTTTCTTGAAGCAAGGGTAGATATTCTCGAACCCATCTCTTCCAGAAAAGATCAGCCAGGTATTGTATCTGCTTCCATCGCCTCCTCCCATGCTGATCCTCTGGCTTAAAAATCCCAGGAGAAAATGATGGCTTTCCTCTAAGCAGGAGCAGATGGTTTGGCGTTAAAGGCTCCAAGTCATTTGGATCGTCTGAAAGCCTTGTAATAGGGCGATCGTTCAAAATGGCTTCAGCTTCGCACAACACTCTATTTAGCCCATCATCATCCTGGGTTTGTTGACGCAGCACTGAGTTCAGCACCCTTCTCACCAGGCGGATCATTCTCTCTCAAACATCACCAAAATGTGAGGCAGCAGGTGTGTTAAAAGTCCAATTAATTTCTACCTGTGCCAAGAATGAACTTATTGTATCCTGGTCCAGTTTAACAAGAGCTTCCTTCAGTTCTCTCTCAGCTCCAACGAAGTTTGTTCCATTGTCAGACCACAGATGCTTCACTTGTCCTCTTCGACTGATAAATCGTCTTAACGCATTTATACAGGAATCTGTGTCAAGCGTAGCTGCACCTCCAGATGAATGGTTTGACTCGCCAGGCAGGTGAGTATAATGCCATATCTTCTGCAGCATGTTCTTCCTCTTTTAATTTCAATTGGTCCAAAGTAATCAACCCCTGTATTGGTAAAAGGGGGGTGGTCTGGGAGAATCCTTGCAGCAGGTAAGTCAGCCATTTTTTGCATTAAGAGACGTCCATTGTATCGCCTGCAGATACTGCACTGTCCAATAATCCTTCTAACAGCAGAATTTCCCTTTGTAATCCAGAACCTTTTTCTTACAGCTGACAGAGTATGAGCTCGTCCGGAATGTCAGAGAGTTTGATGAAAACATTTGAGGATTAGTTCAGAGATGTGTTGTTCTTTGGCCAGGATTATTGGATGTTTAGATTCCTCTGGCATTGCACTTCTATGAAGTCTACCTCCAACTCTCAAAAGCCCATCCTCCAAAACAGGATCCAACATATAGATGGAACTCTGACGGCTCACTCTGGTGTTCTGCGATAGAGCTTCAATCTCAAGCTTGAACCTTTGTTGCTGGCAGTACGAAATGATGAAGAACTCTGCACTCTGTAGCTCTGCCATGGACCTTTAGGTCATTAGTGGTCCTCTGACGCCCTCTTGTGTTCATTTTGTGCACAACTGGATTTTTTCTCACTGGGATGTCCAACTGTTTCCTACATTTAAACTTCTCTTTCAACACACTCTTCAACTTCAAGTACCAGGCCACTGCCCTTTTAAGTCTCCTCCAGTCTGAAAAGTGTGCAATAAGTTGGTCTGTGGGAGTAGGAGTGTTAATGCTAATTGCATAGGCCGCAGCCTCCTTCCTGACCTCCTTGTCTCCAACATCCAAAGCCACATCCAACACATTTTCAGGCCACTTTTCTTCTTCTTTCCACAAAAATGCTGGACCTTCCAACCACGCATTAGTTTTCAGGAAGTCTGAGACCTTCAGTCCTCTAGACACATAATCAGCTGGATTTTCCTTTGTACTAATGTGTTTCCATTGCGTGGGTTCAGACAACTCTCTGATGGTTGCAACTCTGTTAGCTACAAATGTGTGAAAGCGCCTGTCCTCATTATTAATGTATTTCAACACAGATGTGCTATCAGTCCAAAACACAGATTTTTCCAATTGTATGTTCAGCTCTGCCTTGACCATCGCATCGATTTTTACAGCCAGAACGGCTGCAGACAGCTCAAGCCGCGGAATGGTTATGGTCTTCAATGGTGTTACTCTGGCCTTGCCAAGGAGAAAGGCAACATGGATGATGTTTTCCTGATTTGTCATACGAATGTACTTAACGGTACGATAGCCTCCTTCACTGGCATCCGAAAAATTGTGTAATTGTGCATGCTTTATGGTTCCAAATCCGACAGGTTTTATGCATCGGTCCACACTAAATGCAGCCAGCAGGGTCAGCCCCTTCAGCCATCCTTTCCATTGATGTAAAACGTCTTGTGGCAAAACATCATCCAAGCAGCAGCCTCTTTTACACAATTCCTGCAGCATCATTTTTGCCTGCAATGTCACTGGCGACAGAAGCCCCAACGGATCAAAAACAGAACTGTTGACAGACAGCAGGGCCTGATGTTTCAGTTCCATCTTAAACTTGAAAGCATCACTTTCCACATACCACTGGTGTTATGTGGATGGCGGATGAACCCAGGCGCAGACAGTATGCAATCACAGAACATTTATTGTAGACAGAAAACAGGGAAAACAAAACCCACGAGGGGGTAAAACAAGGGCAACTCTAAAGAGGAAAGACTAAACTAGACTAATGCTTGACAAACTAGACTATAAACTAACAACAGAAACAGGATCTGTAATACACTAGACAAAACTCTCACAAGGTACTCACAGGTACGTTACCAATGACGCACACAACGTATGACAAAGTCAAACAATGAATCGACACAGGACATACGAGGCACACGAGGAGAGGTCTTGGGGGAAACAGTCCGGGGCTTAGTGGAGACAGGGAAAACATTCCGAGAACTAGTGGAAACAGGGACAAACGGGGAAACAGTCCGGGGGCTGGTGAAGACAGGGACGAATCGGGGAACAGTACGGAAATTAGTGGAGACAGGGGCGACCGGGAAAACAGACTGGGATACTGCTTCAGTGGTAGCAGCAACAGATTCAGACACGGAGGACACAGAGGATGAGGAAACGGGACTCCTGACGGGGGACATAGCAGGCGAAGGGGTAGGACTGGGTGCAGCGCTCTCCGTGGCAGGCTTGGGTGCAACGCTCCCAGTGACAGGCTTGGGTGCAGCGCTCACAGACACAGTGGGCTCGGGACAAGACATGACAGGAACATCGAGGATCTTGACAAGTTTGGCAAGGTAATCTGCTAGAGTCTCGGCAGCAACAACGATAGGCATCCTCTTATGAGCAGACACCGCTTGCAGGACTGCTTCTGCAGCTTGATCAGCCGCAGCTCTCACAGAGGCAGATTCTGTAACCGTTGCTGACTCCGGGACGGCGCTTGCTGGAGCGGGCTCTGAGACGGCGGTCGCGGCTGCAGATTCAGGAACAGCGCTTACAGTAGCAGCTTCAGGAACAACGCTTTCAGCTGCAGACTCTGGGACAGCGCTTACTGTTGCAACCTCAGGAACCGTACTCGCGGCTGCAGAGTCAGGAGATGGCGATGGGAAACAGGAAGCTCCCTTCCTTCTCTTTTTCTTTGGCCGCGGGGCAATGGTCACAGCGGGGCTCACGATCGGCTGGCCGGGCTCAATGGGGGACGAAACAGGAACAGAGAAGACCACTTCTGGTTGGGTCAGCTCAGATGACGATGACTCCAAGGGGGAATCCCAAGAAACCCGTCTCCCTCGTTTCCCACGGAGGTCAGCGGGTGTGGAAGATGCCTCTGGAGTCGAAACAAGGTGACTCTGGTCTCCCAGCGTCACAACGCCAATCATACAACCCTCCGGGATAACAGGAAGACAGGCAGAAGGTGAAGACCTCGAGGATGCCGCCTCAGACTCCTCCCGGGAGAAATGGTCATACAGTCGGGAGAAGTTTGACAAGATCCACTCACCCTCGGGTGAGTATGGAAGGGTGACACTCTTCTTGTTGAGGGGGGAAGACAACCAGACTTCTTCAAGGGGGTCCAGACGATGCTTGGCAGAGAAGGACAAATGGTCTGCTGGGTTCTTCTTTGGTCAGTTCATTCTGTTATGTGGATGGCGGATGAACCCAGGCGCAGACAGTATGCAATCACAGAACATTTATTGTAGACAGAAAACAGGGAAAACAAAACCCACAAGGGGGTAAAACAAGGGCAACTCTAACGAGGAAAGACTAAACTAGACTAACGCTTGACAAACTAGACTATAAACTAACAACAGAAACAGGATCTGTAATACACTAGACAAAACTCTCACAAGGTACTCACAGGTACGTTACCAATGACGCACACAACGTATGACAAAGTCAAACAATGAACCGACACAGGACAGCAAACACAAGGGGATTATAAAGGGAACACTAATGACAAGGACATGTGAAACTGACTAGACAATAATGACGAGACGAGGATAACAAGGGGGCGGAGTAACGAGACAACATAAAACATGGGTCTGTCATGATCCTGCCACAATACTAGAAGAATACAAGGACATGATGGCAGAATCATGACAACTGGAGACCCAGAGCTCTTTCCATTGGAAGCTTATCAATATCCAGATCCAACATCTTTAAATCCTTAGCTCTTTGTTCCTCTAAAACGGCTTGCAGAATAACGCGACTGTTGCTTTCCCATTTTTCCAGCGTGAAGCCTCCCTTTTCACACAGCGCCACAAGATCATTTATCATCTTGATTGCTTCCTTTTCGGTAGCTAAACTCTTTAGGCAATCATCAACATAAAAGTTATGTCTAACAGTTTCTGAGACCTCTGCTGGAAATTCGTTCCGATTGTCTTTGGCAGTTCTCTTTAAGGCATATGCCGCACAGCTTGGAGATGAAACTGCTCCAAACAAGTGCACCATCATCCTGTAAGGCACTGGTTCCTGTGTAGTGTCTCCTTCTGGCCACCAGAGAAAGCAGAGGAAATCTCTGTCATCTTCAGGCACACGCACCTGATGGAACATGGCTCTAATGTCTCCCATGATGGCTATTCCTGTCTGAACCTCATAAGGACGCCCAGAAGTGTGCTCGTGAGATTGGGCCCTGATAATAGCTCACTGTTCAGAGACACTCCCTTAAATGTTGCAGCACAATCAAACACCACACGTAGTGCTCCCTTTCTAGGGTGATGGACTCCATGGTGAGGGATATACCAAATTCTTCCATTGTTACAACATTAATAGGTGTTCAGGTACACGCTCTGCATAACTGCATGAAATGATGTTGTTCATGTACTCTACATTCTCCTGGTGAAAGTGCTGGTTGAATTTAAATCGCTTTCTAAGGCTTTGTATTCTTTGTTTGGCCACAACAAGATTATTTGGTAAACTGACATCCATCTTTTTGAAAGGTAGGTTCAGACAGTACTTTCCTTCCTGCATTACTGCAGATGTGTCCATAATGCTGAGAAACTTTAAATCTTCTCTGGACATTTCCTGTTTGTTGGTTGGGTTCTCACAGAAATCCTGGTTATAATGGTTCTTGAGCAGTTCCTCCAGCTTGGTCACTGATATTCTATTCACTGGGAATCGCGGATCCGTTACATGATGCGAGGGTGAGAGAGAAGAGGAAAGAGCCGTGAGAGATTGGAGGTTCAGTTCTCTTAAAGGAACTGAAATCCACGCCTCTCTGGAGCGAACTGGCCAATGACATGCACCAAAGCTTTTGGCAGCAGAATTCCCTTTGTCTTGTCGAAGCTCGATTTATGACAGTGTCAGAATTGGTCCTTCCTATCCCAAAAAGCTGGTGCACATAGAATCATACTGTGGCGAACAGGACGGCCGAGGGACGTGAGAGAACGGCGCGAGACCGTCCCGTCGCCGTTCTCTCACGTCCCTCGGCCGTCCTGTTCGCCACACATACACTTTACTGTAATCTTCTGTATCTGACCAAATCAATTGGACCGAGAGAATTAAAACGGTACCAAACAAAACATGTACACATAATAGGAATACAAAGATACATCTTTCTGCATAATTACACATACTTATGTTTCATTTAATACTACGATAAAATCTGTGTGTGTGTGTGTGTGTGTGTGTGTGTGTGTGTGTTGGAATGTCTTCACCCTGAGTTCTCCCTGTCACATGTCTGTCCTGTCTTGTGTTGCACATGGGTGTTTGTTATGTTGTGCCATGTGCTGTGGTGATTGTTTATCCCTCCCCCTTGTTATCTGATTATTGGTTTATTTGCTCCACCTGTCTGTCTCGTTACCCTCCTTTGTTTGCCTCTCTATTTAGTCTTCCTGTGTTTGCTGTCCTGTTCGTTGCTTGTTCGTTGTATTTATTACGTATGTTGTTTCTGTGCCTGTTCCCGCCCTGCCTTGTCTGTTTATGGATTTAGATTTGGTTTGTTTATTTTATCTTTTGTCTTATTAAAATACTTCTGATCCGCACTTGAATCCACGGAATTATTCACGGCCCTCCAGTGACACTCCCTTGCTGGAAGGGGGGTAGTTGGGTGATAAACATCTCTGTGAAGCTCGTGTCTTGTTGTCTGTTAAACCTCTGGGTGCCATAAAACTTGTCACCAAAATCATCTATGGTAGACTGGCTGTAGCCTAGTCTAATTTACCTCCATGAGTCCAAAGTTTAAAAGCTTTTTTCAAATGTTTTGGACTGCATGAGTCAATCTGACATGGTCCAGAAACCTTACACAATGCATACTTCTGTAACTCATTCCCATGTGCATTGAAGAAATAACATTGCTATCTCTTCATTGGACAATTAATTGTTAATCCATTGTGATAAATTCTTCATTGTGATCATTTTCCTTCAAATTAATTGTTTAGTTGTAGTTGCAATAAGATGTGAATGTTGTTTGATTGTTTTTCATCACACAAGGTTAGATCTAATATGCAATGGAATGCAACTGCAAAAATAGTATCTATTCAATGCACATCGGAGTGAGTTTGTTCTTGTATGCATTGCATTCAACAAGTGTATATGTCAATATATCAATACATATTGTTAGATCGTGTCAATGCAATGCAAATATGTTCTCTTTAATGCACATGGAAATGAGTTAGTTCTGGCATGCAATACAAAAAGTGCATAGCTTATATGCAAAAATTTTTAAATGCTCAACATTAGATCGTTTGTGCAATGCAATACAACAACACATATGTTATCCCTTAATACAAATGGGAATTAGTTAGATCTGTTAAGCAAGGCACTGCAACAAGTGCATATGTTATTTTTCAGTGCACAACGTTAGATCGTTTGTGCAATGCAATGTAACAACAAATATGTTAACTCTTTAATGCACATGGGAATGAGTTAGTTCTGTTATGCAATGCAATGCAACAAGTGCATAGCTTATATGCTATTTTTCAATGCACAACGTTAGATCATTTGTGCAATGCAATGCAACAACACATATGTTATCCCTAAATGCACATGGGAATTAGTTAGTTCTGGTAAGCAATGCAAAGCAACAAGTAAAAAGTTAATATGTTATTTTTCAATGCACAACGTTAGATCGTTTGTGCAATGCAATGAAACAACACATGTTATCTCTTTAAAGCACATGGAAATTATTTACTTATGGTATGCAATGCAAAGCAACAAGTAAACAGCTTATATTTCAATGCAAAATGTTAGATTTTTTGTTTAATGCAATGCAATGCAACAACACATGTTACCTCTTTATTGGACAAAGGAATGAGTTAGTTCGGCTCTGCATTGAAATGTGCTTTGCTTATGTTAAACATTGCTTCCACGCTAATTCTTAGATCGTTTGTGCAATGCAATGTAACAACACATATTTTATCTCTTTGATGCACATGGGAATGAGTTAGTTATGGTATGCAAGCAAAGCAACAAGTGCATAGTTTAAGTTTTTTTTTCAATGCACAACTCGTTTGTGCAATGCAACAACACATATGTTATCCCTTAATGCACATGGGAATTAGTTAGTTATGGTAAGCAATGCAAAGCAAAAAGTGCATAGCATATGTTTCAGTGCTCAATGTTAGATCGTTTGTGCCAAGCAATGCAACAACACATATGTTATCTCTTTAATGCACATGAGAATTAGTTAGTTCTGGTTTGCAATAAACTGCAACAAGTCCATAGCTTAAAGGTTATTTTCAATGCACAACGTTAGATCGTTTGTGCAATGCAACAACACATGTTATCTCATGGGAATTAGTTAGTTCTTGTATGCATTGCAATGCAAAAGCGCATAGCTTGTATGATATTCTTCAAAGCACATCGTTAGATCGTGTGTGCAGTGCAGTGCAACAGTACTCATGTTATCACTTTAATGCACAACGGAATAAGATAGTTCGGGCATGCTTTGAAATGCAACATGTGTTTATTTTATATGTTATTTTTCAATGTACAGCGTTAGATCGTTTTTGCAATGCAATGCTTGTTGGTCCCTTTTTGAACTGAAAACATTTTTGCCCAACAAGTTTGAACATTATCTTTCTATACAAATTGACTCATTCTGATGTTAAATCAGTCATACAGACGTCCACTTCTGACCTTCTGAACATATTACTGGAAAAAATTCCTCGATCTGGAACTTTCTATACTTTCTCATAGACTCCTTCTGATGCCTTATAAGCCATTTAGAAGACCGTATCTGACATATTGAACCTATTTCTGGTCAAAGGGTCCTCAAAAGGTTTCAAACAAACTCATAGACTCCTTCTGATGTTCTAAATCAGCCATACAGAGGTCCCTTTTTGACCTACTTGAACATAGTATCTGGCAAAAGTGTTCTTGAACATTAACTTAATACACTTTCAGATTGAAATTTTTTACCTACTCAACATATTTCTGCCCCTAGAGTATTTGATCTTGAACTTTCTATACATTCGCAAACACTTCTTCTGATGTTACATCAGCCATACAAAAGTAAATTTTTGACCTTCTGAACATATTTTTGGCCAGAGTCCGTAAACATAAACACTATATTATTTTTTTTTCTATTTTTAATGTTAAATCAGCCATACAGAAGTTCATTTTTGATCTACTTAACATAGTACTGAAAGAAAGAGTCCTCGATCTTGAACTTTATACACATACTCATGACTCCTACTGATACTTTGCAGGCCTACTGATACTGATAAGCAATTTATAAGTCCATATCTGACCTTTTGAACTTATTTCTGGTCAAAGGGTCTTCAAAAAAATTTAAACTATATAAACATCCTTCTGATGTTAAATCAGCCATACAGAGGTCCCTTTTTGACCTACTAAACATATTTCTGGGAAATGTGTTCTTTAACATTAACTTAATACATATTCAGATTGACCTTGTAAATGAGCCAGAACCTACTCAACATATTTCTGCTTCTAGAGTACATGATCGTGAACTACATATTCTCATGCCATAAAAAAGTCAATTTTTGACCTACTGAACATATTTCAAAGTCCGTAAACATGAACAAACCGTATATAAAGACTGACTTATCGAAATGTTATATCAGGCAGACAGTAGTCAAAATTTGATCGATTGAACATATATGTTGGCCAAAGAGTCCTTAAAATGATTTTTATTGTCATAAATGTATAGACTCCTTCTGATGTTAAATCAGCCATACAGAAGTCCAAATTTGATCAACTGGACATTTTTGTGACCAGAGTCATTGAACATTAACTTACTATACATACTTCTCATTCTATACAGCATTCTCGTGATGTTATATCAGCCAGACAGTAGTCCATATTTGACTAGTCCATATTTGCAGGAGTTAGCTTCTATCATACACCAATCAATATTCTGAGAATTACACCATGCATATATTTTCTGAATATTAGCTGCCCAATAATAGAAAAGGAAAGTTGGAAGAGCGAGACCCCCATCTTGTTTGGTTCTTTGAAGAGTTGACTTCTGTACATGCGGAGGATTACCAGTCCAAATATATGAGGATATAATGGTGTCGAATGATTTAAAAAAAGATTTAGGAAGAAAAATAGGAATAGTCTGGAATAAAAAAAGTATTCGCGGTAGAATATTCATTTTAATTGATTAAATCCTACCTACTAAAGAAAGTGGAAGATTGCTCCAACGCTGAAGATCTACTTTAATGCGGTCCATTAATTTTGTAAAATTTTCTTTGTGCAATGAATGAGTTTGAAATATGAACTCCTAGGTAGCGGAAACCTGTAGAGGACATGTGGAAAGGGAGCATAGCTGGAGGAATTTGTTTTGCCAATTCATTTGTGGGAAAACACTCACTTTTAGCAAAGTTCAACTTGTAAATCTTAAAGATTTTTAATAGTGTATGTTTGTTCCCACCAATCGCTGTACAAGTTAAAGATACGTATGATGATGTAAGCACGTTAGTGCGAGCCCTCCCAGAACCCATAGAGAAAGCATTGCAGTGCCTCCTGTTTGAAAAAAAAACATCTTTGAATGTAAGTCTATGGGAACACACTGAGCAATTCTCAGCCAGAGTGAAATCGCCCAAAAGAGGCGGTAATCCACAGAACGTGACATGACGCTGATTGGACTATATCCAGACAGTGACGGCTAGCGTAACTCTGTGGTTGAATGAGATTGTGAATGTAATTGAAAAAGTCCCTTTCATTTACACTTTGGTGGTGTGTCGCCCAATCGCCCTAATGAAGAAACCGGCCCTGACTCATAGACTCCTTCTGATGCTTCATAAGCCACATAGATGTCCATATCTGACCTTTTGAACTTATTGGTCAGACTTATAGGTCAAAGATTCCTCAAAAGATATTAAACTACATACCGTTTTAGACTCCTTTTGATGAAATATCAGCCATACAGAGGTCCCTTTTGACCTACTAAACATATTTCTGGCAAAAGGGTTCTTGATTTTGAACTTTATATACATTCTCATAGACTCCTTCTGCTGCTTCATAAGCCATTTAGAAGTCAGAATCTGACCTTTTGAACTTATTTCTGGTCAAAGGATCTTCAAAAGGTTTTAAACTATAGAAACATATAGACTCCTTCTGATGTTAAATCAGCCATACATATGTTCCTTTTTTGAACTATTGAACATATTTCTGGCCAAAGAGTTCCTGAACATTAACTTAACCTACATTCAGATTGCCTTCTTTTGATGTTATATTAGCCACAGAAGTCCATATCTTGACCGATTGAACTTATTTCTGGTCAAAGGGACCTCAAATGGTTTTAAACAATAAAACTTAGAGACTCCTTCTGATGGTAAATCAGCCATACTGAATTCCATATTTGACCTACTGAACATATTGCTGGCCAAAGAGTCCTTTAGGATAAACAATACATATTCAGATTGATTTTGTCTAATTTTATGTCCACCTGACAAAAGTCCATATTTTACCTAATGAAGATTTTCCGGCCAAGAAGTACTCCATACTTGAACTTTCTATTCATTCTCGTTGACTCCTGAAGTTACGTCAGCCATACAGACGTCTATATTTGACCTAAGGAACATATTTCTGGCCAAAGAATCCTCGATCTTGAACTTACCATACATACTCCTTCTGATGCTTCATAAGCATAATTAACAATATAGAAGTCCATATTTGACCTATTGAACTTATTTTTGGTCAAAGGGTCCTCAAAAGTTTTTAAACTATATAAACTTAGAGACTCCTGATTTTAAATCAGCCGTACAGAGGTCCCATTTTGACTCTTTTCCAGTAATATGTTCAGTAGGTCAAATATGGACTTCAGCAATGTGTCAGCATCCTGCCTCCTGCTGTTTTTCTCCGGGCCTCTAGAGGTCACCTGTGTTCTCCCTCTGCCTTGTTCTTCCTCGTGTGTCCTTGTTAGCATTATCCAGGTCACCTGTGCCTTGTTTCCCCTTGTATTTTAGCTGTGTTTTTTCCCCTTGTTCCTCACTCGGTTTTTGAGTCTCCTGCTGTGTCCCACCAAGTCCTTCCAAGCTATCCCAAGTAAGCTGTATTTAGTTATTTGATTTTGTTTTTTCTCCCCTCGAAGAGTTTTAGTTGGATTTTTTTGGACTTGCAAAGATCCTTTTTTTTATAAATCTACTTTGCCTGGACTTCTGCCTTGAGTGTTTCGTTTTGGTCCAACATTACCTCCCCTGTGGCTAAGTGGTAGAACACTCAACTCTCCACTTCTGAGACCCGAGTTCGAGCCCAGCTTGTGACAGAAAAACCGAGTCAGCCATGGACCCAGAGACACTCAGTTCTAAGGACCTGTTGGCTGTGATTGCTCAACATGAGGCATCTTTCCAGCGCCATGAAGCCGTTCTCAGCCAGGAATAAGAGCCGATGACCAGTCATTCTCAACTCCTGGCCGAGATGAGTTCCATCCGCCAGCTCTTTGAACGCCTTCCTGTCCCTTCACCTTCCTCCGGATCACCCCCGAGTGGCAACAGGCCTTCTCCAGTGGCAGAGACCCGTCTTCCACCTCCCAAGCCCTTTGCTGGAGATCCGAATTCCTGCCAGGGTTTCCTCACCTTCAAGCTCGAACCCTCAAGTTTTCCCACAGACCGTTCCAAGATTGCTTACATTATTACCCTTCTTTCAGACAAGGCGCTCTCCTGGGCCTCCCCAGTGTGGCAATCCCAGGAGGCTTGTTGTGACTCCTACAAGGAGTTTGTGGAAGAGTTCAAGCGGGTGTTTGATCATCCTGTCAGTGGTCGGCGCATACTCTCTCTCCGTCAGGGTTCTCGCAGCACGGCGGATTTTGCTATTGAATTTCGGACCATAGCAGCAAGGAGCGGATGGAATGATGAAGCGCTGAGGGTCTGTTTTCAGGGAGGGTTGTCTGAACCTTGTCAAGATGAGTTAGCCACCCGAGAACCAGCCAGGGATCTCGAGTCCCTCATAGCATTGGCCATCCATCTGGACAACCGTCTGAGAGAGCAGAGAACGGCTCGCCGCCAGGTGTCTCAGTCCCAAATTCCTCTGAGCAACTCTGTTTCTCCAGTTTGTGTTCCTTCATTCAGAGCTTCCCCTGCCCCTGAACAGCTCCATGATTCCCCGGAGGACATGCAGTTAGGTCGTTCCAGGCTTTCACCCAATGAAAGGGAACGTCGCATGAGGGAGCGTCTGTGCCTCTACTGCGGGGTTGCTAGCCACTTCCGCTCCACTTGCCCTGAGCTTTCGGGAAACGCCTGTCCCCGCCCAGCTACAAGAGGGCTGTGATGGGGAAAATTAGAGCTCCTACTAACGCTGTCCTAGCTATTCCAGCCACTCTGTCGTGGGAGGGCCACCAGCATCAGGTCCAGGCTATGATCGATTCCGGTGCCGCAGGCGACTTCCTGGATCTAACCTTGGCTAAGGAACTTAAGATCCCTACCCAACTACTTCCTCAACCCCAGGCAGTTACAGCTTTGGATGGCAGACCTCTGGAACCAGGCAAAGTAACAGAGGCAACTCAGTCCCTGCGACTAACCGTCTTTCAACACTAGCAGGTGGAGACCTTCTATCTCATAGACTCCCCCGAGTATCCTATTATCCTGGGTCATCCTTGGCTTTGCAGACATAATCCCCAGTTTGACTGGCCTACTGGTACCATCCTAAGCTGGGGTTCCACTTGCCAACTCGCCTGCATGCTTCAGAGTCCCTCGGCCCCTAGTCCCGAGTTTTAAGAATCTGTCGATCTCTCCCGAGTCCCCAGTGTTTACCATCGGTTCATGGCAGTGTTCAGCAAGTCCCGGGCTACTTCCTCACCGCCCTTACGACTGTGCCATTGATCTACTCCCTGGCTCCTGCCCTCCCAGGGGTCGGATCTTCTCCTTGTCCTCCCCCGAGCACTCCGCTATGGATACCTACATTAAGGAGTCTTTGTCAGCTGGCATCATCCGTGCCTCTACTTCCCCAGCTGGGGCTGTTTTCTTTTTTGTAGAGAAGAAAGACGGGGGTCTTAGGCCCTGTATTGATTACCGGGGCCTTAACAAGATCACGGTTTGGAATCGATACCCCCTTCCTCTCATGGCCACTGCTTTTGAGCTGCTTCAAGGGGCTTCCATTTTTACTAAACTGGATCTCCGCAATGCTTACCATCTCGTGCGGATCCGGCAAGGAGACGAATGGAAGGCGGTTTTCAACACCCCCACGGGTCACTATGAATATCTAGTGATGCCGTTCGGGCTCATCAATGCCTCCGCAGTGTTTCAAGCTCTGATTAATGATGTTCTCCGGGACATGCTTAATCTGTTTGTCTTCGTATACCTGGATGATATCCTCATCTTTTCGAGGTCAATGAAGGAGCATGAGGGGCATGTTAGCCGAGTTCTCCAGAAACTGCTTGACAATCATCTCTACGTGAAACCTGAGAAGTGAATTTCATGCTTCCCAGACTCAGTTTCTCGGGTTTATCGTTACTCCTGGCCACCTGGAGATGGACCCCAAGAAGTTCAAGGCGGTCCACAACTGGCCCACACCTACCACAGTCAAGGAGGTTCAACGTTTCATTGGCTTTGTGAACTTCTATAGGAAGTTCATTAAGAATTTCAGCTCTGTGGTAGCCCCTGTGACAGCACTTACTAAGGGAGGAGGAACCAAGATTCACTGGGGTCCAAAGGCAGCGGGGGCCTTCGAGGATCTCAAGTGCAGCTTCACTTCCGCTCTGATCCTTGTGATCCCTGACCCAGAAAGACCTTTTGTGGTGGAGGTGGATGCCTCAGAGGTGGGGGTGGGAGCCATCCTGTCACAGAGGGGTGAGGATGGAAAGCTACACCCTTGCGCCTTCATGTCTCGTCGCCTGTCTGAGGCCGAGCGTAACTACCACGTGGGGGATCGAGAGTTGCTTGCGGTAAAACTGGCCTTGGAGGAGTGGTGCCATTGGCTTGAGGGGGCTCAGCATCCTTTCCAAGTTCTCAGAGACCATAAAAACCTGGAATATCTCCAGCAGGCTAAGCGGTTGAACCCTAGGCAAGCACGATGGTCCCTGTTTTTTAATCGATTCCAGTTTCTCCTATCTTACAGACCCCGCACCAAGAATGTAAAACCGGATGCCCTCTCTCGAGTCTACTCTCCTGAAATACAAGAGAAGCCCTTGGCATCGATTATTCCGGGGTCTAGGATAGTTGCGTCTCTTCAGTGGGAACTGGAAAAAGTGGTACGAGAGGCCCTTGTCCTTGAGCCCGATCCAGAAGGTGGTCCCACCGGACGCCTGTATGTTCCTCTATCTGTTTGGGCCCGGGTCTTGCAGTGGGGTTATGAGTCGCCCTTGACGTGTCATCCAGGTAGTGCTCGCACACTGGAATTCCTCCAGCGGAGGTTTTGATGGCCGTCCATCAAGATGGACGTTCAGGTCTATGTGGAGGCCTGCCCTTTGTGCAACCAGGGAAAGTCTACACGTCAGCGACCCCAGGGACTGCTCTATCCCTTACCTGTTCCCCACAGGCCATGGTCACACCTTTCTCTGGACTTTGTTACAGGGCTTCCTCCGTCCCAGGGCAACACTGTTATCCTAGTGGTTGTTGACCGGTTCTCTAAGGCTGCCCGGTTTATTCCCCTGCCCAAGCTGCCTTCGGCCAAGGAGACTGCTGAGCTCCTAATGAACCATGTCTTCCGGATATTTGGAATTCCCCTGGATATTGTCTCTGACCGAGGTCCCCAATTCTCGTCCCGGTTTTGGGGGGCCTTCTTCAGGCTTATTGGGGCCACAGCCAGCCTATCGTCTGACTTCCATCCAGAGTCTAATGGGCAGACGGAACGGATTAATCAGGATTTGGAGACCACCTTGCGGTGTATGGCGGCCAGTAATCCCACCTCTTGGGCCACCTATATCATTTGGGCTGAATATGCCCACAACACCCTCCAGTCCTCGGCCACTGGATTGTCCCCATTCGAATGCCAGTTTGGATACACCCCTCCATTATTTCCAGAGGAAGAGGTGCAAGTTGGTGGTCCCTCGGCCCAGCGCTTTGTCCTACACTGTAGGTGGACCTGGAAGAAGGCCAGGCGTACCCTCCTTTGGACCTCCCACAGATATCAAAGCCAGGCTAATCGCCGCCGTCGGATGGCCCCTAATTTCCGAGCTGGTCAAAGAGTCTGGTTAGCCACTAAAAACCTGCCCCTCCGGGTCGAATCTAAGAAGCTTTCACAGAAATACATCGGCCCTTTTCGCATAGCAAGGAAAGTTAACCCTGTTTCTTATCGTTTGTTTCTCCCTCGTTCACTTAGAACCCCACTTTTCATGTTTCATTACTAAAACCTGTCTTGCCTTCTCCCTTTGTTTCTTGCCTTGTTTCCCCTAGAGTATTTTAGCTGTGTTTTTTTTTCCCTTGTTCCTCACTCGGTTTTTGAGTCTTGGCTGTGTGTCTCCTGCTGTGTTCCACCAAGTCCTTCCAAGCTATCCCAAGTAAGCTGTATTTAGTTATTTGATTTTGTTTTTTCTCCCCTCGTGGAGTCATTTTATTTCTCTCCTGTTATTGTTTGCATTATCTCTTCTGTTAGAAATACTTCATTCTGAGAAGAACTTTAGTTGGATTTTTTTCGCCTTGCAAAGATCCTTTTTTTTAAATAAATCTACTTTGCCTGAACTTCTGCCTTGAGTGTTTCGTTTGGGTCCAACATTACCTCCCCTGTGGCTAAGTGGTAGAACACTCAACTCTCCACTTCTGAGACCCGAGTTCGAGCCCAGCTTGTGAGAGAAATGGAGTAAATATGTAGAGAAAGTATTCAAGCATTGGCCAAAATATATTCAGAGGGTTAAGGGGGTCGCACGCCGAACGAGAAGCGCAGCGCCGCGTTGCGCAGCGCCATGTCTTTAAAATTCGAACACATTATGCTCTATGAGTGTACAAACACCGGCGGCGCCATTCGGCGTCTATCCGCGGCGCCCAGCTACGGCTCAGGACCTTGTTCAAAACCCTGCCGCGCCACAGAGCGCCATTTACATGGTTTTATTTTAAATTTACATTTATTTGTCTCAAATCGTCGTTAATGTATATTGACTTCACCCTGTGCCGCAATATACATTTAGTTTTACATTAATTTACAGAAATCAGCAGTGTGAAAGAAAATTGTTGATGTTATGGATTTTCAGGTGAGATTCTCAATTCATGCAGTTAACGGACGCTCTGAGGTAAAGTGTTCAGACTGCAAACTCAGCAACGATTGTATTTAATTATACAGTACAATCATAACATTGTACATACATTATCTTAATTCAATAATGTCTTTAAATATAACAATATTGCTGGCCATAAACTAAGTGCGTGTCCGGTGTGCGATACCTCGAGTTGTCCTAGACGCGATGCGGCGTGGCGCTCCGTTTCTCGTCCGGTGTGCGACCCCCTTTACAGATGAACACCTGTTTAAGTTATATATCGTCAGATGGAGTCTGAGTATTTAGTAAGTTAACTTTTGAGGACCCTTTGGCCAAAAACATTTTCAATTCACCAGATATGGACATCTATATATGGCTTATGAAGAATCAGAATGTGTCTATGAATGTGTATGGAAAGTTCAAGATTGAGGACTCTTTGGCCAGAAATGTGTTCCTTGGGTCAATTATGGACTTCTGTATAGCTGACGTAACATCAGAAGGAGTCAACGATTATGAAAAGATACAAGTTTCAAGTACTCTTTGGCCATAATTTTCAGTAGGTCAAATATGATTTTTTGTCAGGCTGATATAACATCAGACAATCTTGTATATATAATAATGTTAATCAAGGTCACTTAAGTAGGTCAAATATGGTTCCCTATCGAGGGAACTCAACACTGCGTCGTTGAAAACGACTCTTTGGGGATGCTCCCTTAGCGTGCGCATCTGAAGTATGAATGAAACTTGTGAATGAAACTCCAATACTGATTGGTGTTGCGTCATAACGTAACATGTGACGGCATAACCGGATGTCATAAAAGTGACGCCGGCACACATACACATTAGCTTTCGCTCTTCAGCAAGCGCTCTGTGTTATACTGTCAGTCTTATTTGGTGTTGTCTGTCTGTTTGAAAGAAAGTATTTATGGCGAGTGAACAATTCATTAGCTCAGCATCGGGAGCGAGGAACATGAGTTATACTCGCCGGCTCATGTTCCCGCTTATGAGGAGTTGGTGGAGGTTGTGACGCGTGCTGTGGCCAGACTCAACATCAGCTGGCCACAAGATAAGCAGGATGATCCTCGTCAGAGTAAATAAGATGAGAGATTCCTGCAGCACCGCTCACAGCATCAACGCCGGGGCTTACCATTTTTCCCGGATCTTCATAAGGAGATCACTAGATCCTGGGAAAAGCCCCACTCTTCTCGAATCTCATCACCTACGTTATGTGATTATAGTAATGTGCTGGGTGCGAGAGAGGCGGGGTATGGCAAGATGATGGCCCAGCCCGGATGGAGGAAGCTTTATCGAGCTACCTTTCTCCTGAAGCGGCATCTTCGCTCAAAGCCCCGGCGCTGCCCAGCAAACCATGCAGGGACACCTCTGCACTGGTGGGCCGGGCTTATATGGCGGCTGGTCGGGCTGGTGCGTGCCTGCACTCAATGGCAATCTTGCAGGCGTACCAGGCCGACCTCCTAAAATATTTAGATGAGGGTGAGGGACCAACTCCCGCTGATATTGCGGAGTTGAGAAGAGCCACAGATTTGTCTCTCCAGGCCACTAAGGAGACAGAACGTGCTATTGGCTGCTCCATGTCAGCTATGGTGGCCATGGAGAGGCATCTGTGGCTGAATCTTTCCGGTACGAAGGATAAGGACCGATCCTTTCTGTTGGACGCCCCGCTGTCGCCCTCTGGCCTGTTCGGCGACGCAGTAGCCACTGTTGTCGACAGGTTTCAGGAGGCGAAAAAACAATCAGCGGCGTTCCAGCAATATCTCCCTCGCCGATCTAAGTCTGGGTCTAGGAGGGCTCGTCCAAGTGGCCACCCTCAGCTGTAAACCAGCTCCTCCTATCGCCTGGAGCAGAAGGAGAGCGTTTCCTCTTGAGCCCCTCCTGCGGGAGCTTGGCAACAGAGGAAACACTCTCACTCTAAATCCTCCGGCCAGAAGGGCGACCTGAGGGCCGTCATTCAGGCAAAAAGGGCTTCAGGAAAGAGGTCGCCCCCCCCCCCCCTGATGTGGAGCAACCGAGGTTGTTCTCACAGCGGAGCCCTCTGGAAAAAGATGTTGTCCCGCCATCCTGGACGCTTCAGGCCGCATCAATTTCCAACGCACACCGTGGCGTTCACCCCAAAACCTTGCAAGACAGCACCGACTATGGTCACAAAATCGTTCTCCTGCTAGTTCGCAGTTTCAGGAGGTCGAGAACAGTGCTCGAGAAACACCCGAGGCCAGTCTCGAGAGGCTGGTTCCCTTAGTCGATTTTATAGAGGGGTGGCGCCTTCTTCCAAATATATCTATATGGGTCCTGAATAGAATAAAAAATGGGTGCAGACTGCAGTTCGGGCACCGACCTCCCAGGTTTGCAGGGGTGGTGCCGACTACAGTGGTTCCAGAAAAGGCTCGGGTTATGGAACAAGAAGTACAGGCTCTTCTGGTCAAAGGGGCCATCGAAATTGTTCCCCTACCAGACAGAGAGTCCGGGTTTTACAGCCGATACTTTATAGTTCCAAAGAAGGATGGCGGGCTAAGGTCGATTTTGGATTTAAGGCAGTTGAATCGGTCCTTGAGGAGATTCAGGTTCAAGATGCTCACGATTCCCATCATCGTGAATCAAATCAGGTCCGAGGACTGGTATGTCACAATAGATCTAAAAGACGCCTATTTTCATGTCTCCATCCTTCCATGTCAGAGGAGGCGCGGGGGCGCGGCATACCAGTACCGGGTTCTTCCGTTCGGCCTAGCACTCTCTCCCCGCACGTTTACAAAGTGTATGGATGCAGGCTCCTCTGAGACTCCAGGGCATCCGTATACTGAATTATATCGACGACTGGCTCATACAGTCTCGGGAATGGTAGTTCGGCATCGAGATGTCGTCCTTGGCCACATTCAGAATCTGGAGTTGAGACTCAACACGAAAAAAAACAGCCCAGGAACCAGCCCAGAAAACAACGTTTCTGGGTGTGGTATGGAATTCGGTTACGATGCAGGCTCATATGTCTCCTGCACGTATCAAATCCATTCTGACCATGGTCTCTGGGGTAAAGGGCATCACTGTAAAGCAATTTCAAAGACTGCTGGGCCTCATGGCAGCGGCATCCAACATTATACCTTTGGGCCTTCTTCTCATGAGGCCCCTTCAGTGATGGCTGAAAGCCAAGGGGTTTTCCCCGAGGGGAAATCCGTTCCGGACAATTAGGGTTACGCGCAGATGCCTTCGTTCCCTGTTAATCTGGAAGAAACCTTGGTTTCTGTCCCAAGGACCAGTGTTAGGAGCATCATGTCGCCGGAAAACCGTATCAGATGCCTTCCTTTACTGGTTGGGGCACGGTCATGGACGGCCACTTTGCCAGGGGTCTGTGGCAGGACCATCATCTCTCTTGGCATAAAAATTGCCTAGAGATGTTGGCTGTTTTTAGGGCTCTGAGGAGGTCAGGTCAGGTCGCAAAAACCTGCTACTGGTACCATGTAACCCAGTACTACCTGTTTCATGGTCGAGCTTTCCGGCGACCAATCCGGAAACCCCCATGGCCCTATATAGGGAATGAGGAGGGTGGGTGTACACCCTGGCAAGATTAAAAGCAAGACTTGCTTTCAAGGGCGGATGAACTCTTCGGAGTCAACGGCCGTACATACAAAAATGGAGCTGGGATCCCATCAAGGCAATTGTACTGAGCATCGCTTTCTACTTTTGGCATTCCCCTGCACCCGGGCACTCTCGCAGACGTATTGACTATGCCTTTCCTCTGATTACATGAGCTCCGGGCGAGAGAAGCCCCTAACAAGTGATAGGACCACCCAGGGTAGCTTTAAAGTCCTGGCGGCAAGTTCACAGTGTTCATAGTGACCAAACTTAAATCGGCGACACGCGCAGAGGAAACCTGCGCCTGTAACTCACTCTTACAGAAATAATACCCAGAACGAGGTAGTTACCGGTTATAAGTCTGAATGATGGTGAGAACATTCAGGCGCCAGGGACCTTGTTCTAGAGTGGGAGGGGGTTTCAAACCTCATGGAAGCTACCGCCCGCTGAAGCTGGGCAGCCCCCGGCCAATAAGGTGCTCCACTCACCAACAAACAATCAGATGAGGTGGTCTGATTAGTTTGAAACAATCACCTCAAACAACAAAACTACTATTTTCTACCTGGAGCATCCGAATGATGATGACCGGAATGCCCACTGACAACGGCCTTGACCCTGTGACAACATGCGCTAGGAAAACAGCTGTCATTGACACTGAACTTTCCAGGTGAAATTTGCATATTGCTGCCCTGCAGGAAACCCGACTTGCCATCAAGGAGAGGTACCATCAAGGAGAGGAATTTCACTTTCTTCTGGTTTGGAAAGCCTGCGGATGAACCTCGTCTCTATGGCTCAGGTTTTGCTGTCAAAAATACCATAGTTAACAGCATACAGACACCAGTTGCTGTTAGTGACAGAATCTCAGTCATGAAGCTCAATACACGACAGGGTACCATCAAAATCATCTCTGCTTATGCTCCGACGCTGGCTGCTGACCCTACTGTCAAGGATCACTTCTATTACGACCTTGAAAGTGCTTTGAATCCCTCGTCCGACTCTGAACGTGTCGTGCTCTTAGGAGACTAATTGCTCGAGTCGGAGATGACCATCAAGCCTGGCCAGACTGCATCGGGAAGTTTGGTGTTGGTCGAATAAACGAAAATGGTTGACGTTTATTAGAGCTCTGCTGTCGAAATAATCTGTGTATTACAAATACCTTCTTTCCAGCGAAGAGACATCGTAAAATGACATGGTGTCACCCAAGATCAAATTCATGGCATCAGCTGGACTTTATCATAGTAAGACAGAAGCAGAGAAAGGAGGTGCTCAACATACGCACCTACCAGCTTCAGCGGGCGGTAGCTTCCATGAGGTTTGAAACCTCATGGAAGGTTTGAAATTTGGATGACTAGTAATTTCCTACTACTAAACTCTGAAAAAACAGAGATTCTAATTATTGGACAAAAAACTTCCACACGTAATAACCTAGAATACTGTCTAACACTTGATGGCTGCTCTGCTAAGTCTTCGTCGTCGGTTAGGAACCTGGGTGTGTGCTTTTTGATAGCAATCTTTCATTTGAAAGTCACATGTCTAGTATCTGTAAAACCGCATTTTTCCATCTTAAAAATATATATAAATTACGACATATGCTCTCATTAACAAATGCGGAACAATTAGTTCATGCTTTCATGACATTAAGACTAGATTATTGTAATGCTCTACTGGGTGGTTGCCCTGCATGCTAAATAAATAAACTACAGCTGGTCCAAAACGCTGCAGCTCGAGTTCTTACTAGAACCAGGAAATATGACCATATTAGCCCGGTTCTGTCAACACTGCATTGGCTGCCTATTAAACATCGTATAAATTTTAAAATATTGTTGATTACTTACAAAGAACTAAATGGTTTAGCTCCGCAGTACTTGAGCGAGCTCTTAACGCATTATAGTCCTTCACGTCTATTGCGATCTCAAAATTCGGGCCAGTTGATAATACCTAGAATATCAAAATCGACTGCGGGCGGTAGATCCTTTTCCTATTTAGCACCAAAACTTTGGAACAGTCTTCCTACCATTGTCCGGGAAGCAGACACACTCTGTCAGTTCAAAGCTAGACTAAAAACACATCTCTTTGACCTAGCATACACATAATATATTATAGAATTCTATAATTCAATGTTAGGCTGCATAGATTAGGTCAGCCGGAACTGGGAACACTTCCCTTAAATCCTGATGTACTCGTTACATCATCATAAGAAGAATGGCATCTACGCTAATTTTAGTGTCTTTGTTTATCCCGAGGTTTTCCCGCAGCCTACCGGATCCAGGCCGTATCCAGATCTGACTAGGAGCTTTGCCTGGACCCGATGACAACGCAGTGCTGAAGTGCCAACTAGCCTCTCCCTATGGAGGATACCTTTCCCACTCTACAGATAAAACGTTGTGATTCCGGTTCGCGTACCCACCACGAAGTGATAAAATAAAACAAAATTCTGTATCAAATTACAGTTACTGTAAATCCGGCCTCTAGTTCATAAACGCCAGAGGAGAACTGGCCCCCGACTGAGCCTGGGTTGTCCCAGGGGTTTTTTTCTCCATTAGGTCACCTGATAGAGTTTTAGGACACCAGTAGGTCACTTGATGGAGTTTTTCGGTTCCTTGCCACTGTTGCCTTTGGCTTGCTCAGTTGGGGATATTCAAATTAATTAACCAAGCATTATCCACCATTGATCAGCCCTACCAAACGTGGATGTTTTTTCACTAAAAAAACAAACATTGTTATGTTATTTGATTGATATTGTGAAGCTGCTTTGATGCAATTTATATTGTGAAAAGCGCTATATAAATACACTTGACTTGACTTGACTACCATAGCACAGACTGTGACACAGATCATAGTCTAGTTGTGTCTACAATGCAGCTGCAGCCAAGGCCCTACTATCGCCAGGCTAAACATTCCAAGAAAATTGATGTAACAAATACATGCATACCTGCACTCAAAGAGGAGTACTGTAAGAAACTTGAGGAAGGCCTGAAGTCCATAGATAAAGAATCTGACCCTGACTCATACTGGGACTCGCTGAGAAATACTGTACATGACGCGGTAGTTAAGACTTTCGGAAGAAGAAAACGTCAAGATCCAGACTGGTATAAATCATCCATTGACACAATTCAACCTGTGTTAGAGGAAAAGAGTGAAGCACTAGCTCGTTTGAAGTCAAGACCCACTCGTCAAGCTCAGGAAACTATCGCGCAGCCAGATCAACTCCCCAGGCAACTGTCCGGAAGTGTGTCCAGGTATTCTGGAACTCCCTCTGCTCTAGAATAGAAACTGCATGAGACTCTGGAAATCTCAAATGTTTGCAGCCATCAAGAATGCAACAGGACCCACATCTCAAACCTGTAGTGTGTTAAAGAAGAAAGACGGATCTACTATAGATGATCAGATGGAGAAGCTTAAAAGATGAATAGAGCACTACAACGAGCTATATGGAGCAGAGGGAAATGCTTGCCGTCAGACTCTCTTAAACCTCCCTTAATCTCAAATCCATAATCACCTTGACGATGAACCTGACATTGCTGAGGTGTTATCCAACATTGAAAGTATGAATAAAGGAAAGGCACCAGGTGCAGATGAAATACCAAGTGAGCTGCAACAAGCGGGTCTAATCCCATTAGCCAGTCATCTTCATCAACTCATTCTGAAATGCTGGCATGCCAAACAAGTACCACAAGATTTCAAAGATGCAACGATCACCACTCTTTATAAGAACAAAGGCGATCGTGCTGACTGTAACAATTATCGAGGTATTTCATTGCTGTCTAAAACTGGCAAAGTATTTGCTCGTATTCTACTGAAACGTTTGCAGGAAATCGCTGAAGATGCATATCCAGAATCGCAGTATAGGCTCCGACCACAGCGATCAACTACTGATGTGATCTTTGCTGTCCGACAACTGCAAGAGAAGTCACGAGAGCAGCGGCAACCGCTTTACATGGCTTTTGTTGACCTAACAAAAGCTTTTGACTATGTGGACAGAAAATCTCTTTTCCAGGTCCTTGAGAAAGCTGGCTGTCCACCTACTCTACTCTCACTGATTCAGTCATTTCATGACGGTATGCTGGGTAGGGTGAAGTTTGATGGTGAGCTGTCTGGTATGTTTCCCATCAAACGAGGTGTAAAACAAGGCTATGTATTAGCGCCTACACTGCTTGGTATCTACTTCTCATATGTAGTCAAAAGAGCATACGAAGACCTGAACAACACTGGTGTCTCTCTATTGTCACGTAAAGATGGAAATTTCATCCATCTGTCTCGTTTTAAAGCTAAAATAAAGACCCAGTTGTTGTGCGTGAACTACTCTACGCCGATGATGCTGCGTTATGCGCGTCATCTCCAGATCAGCTTCAAATCCTGATAGATCGATTAGCCGAATCATGTGACAAATTTGGACTCACCATAAACATGGAAAAGACTGTTACAATGTCACATGTCCATGATTCTCATACATTTACAATCAATAAGACCCCACTTAAAGAAGTTGAGAAGTTCACTTATTTGGGTTCTACAATAACTCGAAGTGCGACACTTGATCTTGAATTGGGTGCCAGAATTGGTAAAGCGGCTTCTACCTTTGGAAGACTCACTTAACGAGTTTGGCGGAATAAGTACCTGTCTGTCCGAACTAAAGGCAGAATCTATGAAGCCTGTGTCCTGAGCATTCTCCTCTACGGAGCAGAAAGCTGGCCAACCTATCGCCCACAAGAAAGTAGACTCAGTGCTTTTCACACCAGAAACCTACGGTTCATCATAGGAAAAACCTGGGAAGACAAGATGACAAACGAGGAACTCTTTAAGATAACTGATTCAGAACCTCTATCATCTAGGCTCAAATTTACTCGTCTTAGATGGGCAGGACATGTAAACAGAATGCCACCTTCCCGCATCCCTCATTCTATCCTCCATGCCGTTCTGGAAGAGGGAACTCGTCACACTGGTAGACCAAAGCTTCGCTTTAAAGATGTACTCAAAAGAGATCTTGTGGACTTAGGCATTCAACCTGAATCATGGACTGTAGCATCAAGGAATCGGGATCAGTGGAGGGCTCAACTTCACAAAGGAAGACAACTAGACCACGCCAACAACCTTCTAAAGTTGAGGGAAAGACGGATGAAGTTACCCAACATGGACTAATGTGAACTACCCAAGCATTGTCATTCTTGACAGACGCATGCCTAACTGTAACTGTGTGAGGAGGTTCCCCCCGACATCGTAGAGTACCACGTCTTGATACGTTCAGACAATACATCTGTGGTAGCTTATCTGAACCGACAAGGGGGACTCAGATCGCGCCCTCTATCCAGATTGGCGCATCCCAGGGGAAAATATTATCCATCAGAGCAATATATGGCCCGGGGGTTCAGAAGCGGGGAGCAGAAATCCTGTCGAGGCAGGGGCTGAGGCCCGGGGAGTGGAGACTTCACCCAGATGTGGTAAAGCTAATATGGCAGAGGTTCGGACAAATGGAAGTGGATCTATTTGCGTCTGGAGAGACGTCCCACTGTCCGCTTTGGTTTTCCCTCAACCATCCAGCCCCACTGGGGTTGGATGCCATGGTACAGGCCTGGCCGAGGCTTCGCCTGTACGCTTTTCCCCCCGTCGCTCTGCTTCCGGGAGTCCTAGAGAGGGTCCGTCACGAGGGCATCAGTCTTCTTCTGGTATCCCCGTTCTGGCCGGCCCGAGTATGGTTTTCAGACATTATAGCACTCCTAATAGGCCCGCCATGGCAGATTCCTCTGAGGAGGGATCTGTTGTCTCAGGCAGAGGGCACAGTCTTCCACCCTCGCCCAGAGCTGTGGAAGCTGTGGGTCTGGCCCCTGAGGGGGCCCAGTACTTAAATGCTGGTCTATCAGGCGGGGTGGTTGAAACCATACTTAACTCTAGGGCTCCGTCCACTAGGAGATTGTATGGCCTCAAGTGGAATTTCTTTCTCACTTGGTGTAGGGAACATGAGTTAGGTCCAGTTAACTGCCCAGTATGGCAAGCCGTTTTAACTTTTATTCATTTCCAGGATATGAATTCTTGATATCAAGAATTACATTTTTTGATATCAGCAATTTAATTCTTGATATCAACAATTTAATTCTTGATATCAACAATTGAATTCTTGGTATCAAAAAATGTAATTCTTGATATCGACAATTTAACTGCTGATATCTGTAATTGTATTTTCGCTAGTGAAATGTCACCATAGGCTGCCATTCAAAATCAATTGTTGATATCAAGAATAGATTTTTTACTAGTAGAAATGTCTATTCTTGATATCAACAATTTAATTGCTACTAGTAAAAATTTTCATTTTTGATATCTGAAAATGTATTCCTGATATCAATATAGTTTTAGATATCTAAAATGGCTTTCTTACTAGTAACAATCACATTCATGATATCAGAAATGAACATTGTCACTAGTGAAAATGGAATTCTTGATATCAAAAATGAGCATTGTTACTAGTAGCAATTCAATTCTTGATATCAAAAATAAAGGTTTTTACTAGTAATAATTGAATTTCTGATATGTGAAATTGGTATTTCAACTTGTAAGAAATAAATTCTTGATATCAACAATTGGTTTTGAATGGCAGTCTATGTATGGCAAGCCGTTTTAGCTTAAATTGTACCCAGCCTTACTCGTTGTAATTACGTTTTTACTAGTAAGAATTCAATTAGAGAGCTCTACAATTCAATTCTTACTAGTAATACTTAAAAATAGAGAGCTCTCTAATTCAATTCTTACTAGAAACAGTTACGATTAGAGAGCTCTCTAATTCGATTTTTACTAGTAAGAATTGCAGAGCGCTTTAATGCAATTACAGAGCTCTGCAATTGCATTCTTAGTAAGAATTCAATTAGAGAGCTCTCTAATGCAATTGTTACTAGTAAGAATTACAATTAGAGAGCTCTCTAATCCAATTCTTACTAGTAAAAACTGAATTAGAGAGCTCTGTAATTGAATTCTTACTAGTAACAATTGCATTAGAGTATGGCATATGGCAAGCCATTTTAGCTTAAATTGTACCCAGCCTTACTCGTCGTAATTACGTTTTTACTAGTAAGAATTCAATTAGAGAGCTCTTCAATTCAATTCTTACTAGTAATAATTACAATTAGAGAGCTCTCTAATTCAATTCTTACTAGTAACAATTACGATTAGAGAGCTCTCTAATTCGATTTTTACTAGTAAGAATGTAATTGCAGAGCTCTTTAATGCAATTACAGAGCTCTGCAATTGGATTCTTACTAGTAAGAATTCAATTAGAGAGCTCTCTAATGCAATTGTTACTAGTAAGAATTACAATTAGTGAGCTCTCTAATCCAATTCTTACTAGTAAAAACTGAATTAGAGAGCTCTGTAATTGAATTCTTACTAGTAACAATTGCATTAGAGAGCTCTCTAATTGAATTAGAGAGCTCTTTAATGCAATTCTTACTAGTAGGATTGCAATTAGAGAGCTCTACAATTCAATTCTTACTAGTAACAATTACAATTAGAGAGCTCTCTAATTCAATTCTTACTAGTAAAAATGCAATTAGAGAGCTCTCTAATTCAATTATTACTAGTAAGAATTACAATTGCAGAGCTCTCTAATTCAATTCTTACTAGTAACAATTACAATTAGAGAGCTCTTTAATGCAATTTTTACTAGTAAAAACTCATATTCATTAGATGCAAAACGGATTACACCAATTTCCTACTTTTCAAAATAAAAGTCATATTAGGCGTGGTTAGACATTTTATAAGTACATATAGGCATATATATATATATATATATTTGCATTCGGCTACTGTTACATTATGAAGACTGTAACTAGGGTGACCAGACATCACGAAAAATTCGGGACAAACCCGAAATCTATGCTGTTGCCCAGTCCGGCCCTAATTATCCCGCAAATTATATGGGATAAGTATACATGCGCGGTCACTTTTGAATTTTTTGTCTCAGGGCGCGCCTTTAGCTATATCCGGTGCCGCGCCCCTTATGTTGAACAGAGAATATGGAAGCGTTGTCCGTGATAAATGCAGTCAGAAGAAAGATTTTATCTATCAAACGAAATTTTATTCGTGGGAACTGTACGCTTTATGATTTAAGGGTGATCGACTCGTTGCTTAACAATGTACAGAGAATAAGCCAAGATGATTTGGAGAAATACAGTGATCTCCTTGACAGTCTAATGGTATTACGGACAGCCATCACATCGAGGCATCAGCAAGTCATTTCCACCACTGTCCCGCTCATACGAACAGGTATGTCTACATCGGTCTGCATACACACAAAATATATATGAATAGCTATTTTATATCTTTAGAATTTGTATTTTTAAATTGTTATATGACATCCATAACATGTTCTGGTAAATAAACCTTAAATCTATATTTAACTATACAGTGTTTCTCCACGTTCAATTCGGTTTTGTGAAGGACTAATCAAGGAAAATTTCAGTTTGTTTTGTTAAACTTTGTTCAATAGGTTCAAGGGGTAGACCAAGCTTTGACGTGACCAGGGAACAACTGCAGCTGTTGCTTAAGCAGGGGTTCAAAGCCAAGGCCATGGCAAGGATGCTTGGATGCTCAACCTCCTACATGTACCACAAACTCCGTGCCCTGGGAATACGAATGAGGGACCGATTTACCCAAATTGATGATGATGCTCTAGAGCAGTGTGTACAAAGGCTTCATCGACAGTATCTCAAATCAGGTTATGAGGTATGTCTAGGCATATAAACACACGCTGAACAATGTTGGTCAAACATTTTGTAGCCCTGTACGTACTTAGACAATTTTAGTTTTCGAAAATAACTATTTGGGGGGGAATAAGAAAAATGAAGTGCATGTGAGAAATTTCCAGGCTTAAAAAAGGCATCAAAGTATATTTGCAACTGTACATAGTTTGGACTAAATCTCAGTTGCAGATTTTTACTCTGCTTGTTAACATTAATGTGGGGCATTATTGTTTCTAATTAACCATGAACAAGCACTCTGTTTTCACAAGTTTTTGTTTCAAAACAGATGATGCAAGGATACCTGTCAGCTGAGGGGATTCATGTACAAAGACAACGTGTGCGTGAAATGCTCAGTAAAATTAACCCAGCAGCAGCAGCTGAACGGTGGAGCTGTGCTGTTGCAAGACGGACATACTTTGTCCCACTTCCAAACAGTCTTTGGCACATAGATGGGCACATGCGCCTTATAAGGTATTAACTAAAACATTTCGTCCGTGCACTTAAATCCATTGTACATTCACTCTTACACTTTAAACACTCTGACTCTCTTAGTTGCAACACAATATCTCTCTCTAACACACTTGGTTTCTGTCACATATAGTTGTGGTCAAAAGTTTGCATACACTTTGCAGAATGTGCAAAATGTTATAATTTTTAACAATTAAATTGTCAAAAAAAAATTGCATTTCAATTTTTACTGCCCCAAATAAGCCATTTCACATAACAGACGTTTACATCCATATACTCAAGACAAAATTGCTGGATTTAGAAAACCGTTCTGAAGTTCACACCCACTTTGATTCTTAATATTCTGTTGTTACCTGGATATTTTCCCATTCTTTGATAGTTGTTTACTTGTCCCTTATTTGACCCAAGCATTAAAACTACCTACAGTACACAAATTCTCCAGATCCTGCAGATTCATGCATGATTTTGAGATCAATCATTCAAAAAGGGAGTGTAAACAATATTTTTGCTAAATTGAATCATGTACACAGATGGGGAATAGTGACACACGGAGGAATCGATGGACACTCACGAGTAATCACTTACCTAAGAGCAAACCTTGATAACACCGCTTTGACAGTGTTGGCCAGTTTTGTTGGAGCAACATTTCAGTATGGACTTCCATCCAGAGTGAGGTCTGACAGTGGTGGAGAAAACACTCAGGTCGCTTTGCTTATGAATTTGATTTATGGTGATGAACAGAGGAGTCATATCTCAGGAAGATCTGTACACAACCAGCGTATCGAAAGGCTGTGGAGAGATGTTTTTACCCAGGTAATTCAATACTTCTACCACCTGTTTTATTCATTTGAGGATGAGCAAATTCTGGATCCAGACATTGATATACACAGATTTTCTGTACAACAAGTTTACCTGCCAGTTATTCAGGAAAGATTGGACACTTTCAGAGCAGCATGGAACAGTCACAGGCTACGAACTGAATCAAATCGTACACCCAACCAGATATGGATGGAAGGTATGGTTGCGAACCGTCAACAGGACACAACAGCCATTAACAACGTTTTCAGCAGAGACCCATACAATGAAGAACTGGAGACCATGCTGGAGCGATAGAGTCCAGCTAACTCAGTTGGAAGTTAATCAGGATGACCTTGAAAGAGCTGTAGTGGTTACTCAACCACAAATTAACTTGCATCACAGACAATGGCAAATACTTAAAGATGCACTGACAAGAATTACTGACCTGAAGGAAAAATATATGACTTGCTGCGAAGAAATTTCCAGATTCCTACAAGATTAGGTTAAAAATGTGTAACTAGACCATTCAGCAATGAAGTTAAAATACTGTAGTGTGTGAGATTTATGCAGTACAGCACTATTAGGCCAGTTTATCAAAATGCATTACTTTATTTGTTCACTTGTAACAATGACATTAAATCTTTTCATTTTTTACAATAAAAAAAGAATGCATTGTAGTTCTTCAAAATCATTGCTTCCAGAAAGGATTTTCAAAACCCCCTTTCTGTTCTATAACAGGAAAATAGACATTTGATATACTTCCCCTAACCTGCGAGAACAACAGATAACCAGATTGCAAACAATAGTTCCAGGTGACTGAAATAAAATAGAAAAGCCAGCATAAAGCCATTGTAGTTTTTCAAAATCACTTTTTTCAGAAAGGTTTTTCCAAAACTTCAGCATCGTTTTCTAAAGAAAAAAATGAAATGCAAGTAATGGATTTTTTTTGTGTGCAAAATTAGTCTTCTTAGATATACACCTTTCCTAAACTGCAAGAACCGAACAGAAAACCAGTTCAACAATAGGTCTAGAAGCTCTAGATGACTTCAGAAGAAATGTATCAAAGTGACAAACTGATTAAGTGAATTAGTCTCCAAACACCACAATTTGATCCTTTTATGCACACTAAAAATGAGTCCCCTCATTCTTACGGAATCCCGAAGGTTGGAGCCTGCAGTATTCCGTCAGTCATGCATGCTTTGAAGTCATCATAGCTGTTGTGAAGTGGCAGTCTGAGTATTATTAAACATGTATTGGCCTCAGGATATATTCGTTTGTAGTCTGAAGTTCCATGTAGAAACTGGATTTGGGGAGGTTGAGAAAACCCAAGTGGAGGCACGGTTGATGCTCCTGAAGCAAATTCAAGGATCATCTCCATTGTTAGAGGACTGCATTCTCCTTCTACAAACAAGTAAAGAAAAGAAAAGAAAAAAAAAGGTCAAAAGACAGGATCATGGATATTACAGTAAAATTAATGTATACCATAAAAAGCATTCCGGTGTTTCTAATCAAATTGATGTATTTTCCATGCTGATAAATGTAACATTGAACCAATTAAAATTATAAAAACTTTTTTCCAACATTTTTCAACAATTGCTAAATCATATTACAATGATTTCATCTGACACCGAAAACTGGAGTAATGGCTCATGAAAATTCAGCTGTGCATCACAGAAATAAACTATATGTTAAAGTATATTCAAATAGAAAACAATTACTTTAAATTGTAATAATATTTCACAATATTGTTTTCTTCTGTATTATTGATCAAATAAATGCAGGTTTGAGTATAAGAGACTACTTCCAGAAACATCAAAAATAGGAACGTTTCCAAACTTTTGACCAGTACGGTGCATGTACGTATATAAAGCAATAAACAATAAAGCAATAATACCGTATTGTTCAGAATATAAGACAATGTTTTTTTTCTTAGAAAAACACCTGAAAACACAGGTGAGTCTTATATTCAGGGTTTAGACCACGCCTGCCACACAAGTCCTGAAAAGTGAAGCCAAAGCATCATCGCTCCCAGGCCGCTGGAAGCAGTATAGGTCATAAACCCCACCTTACCCATGAAATGTAATGGGGCGCAAGTCAAACTAAACTACAGAGCCACTAAAGGGACGTGGTGGTGGAAATAATTTGGGATGGGAGAATTTTTTTAATTTGCATTCCCAGGCAAAACTTTTGCGTTTCCGCAAAACCTGTTGTGAGCTCAACAGACACTTAATGTTTAATGTCCCGCTGGCAGTGTTTCAGAGCTCCGTTAGTTAATGAAGTGTTTCATGGTGTTTGAACTTGGACTCAAATATAAAGAAATGCGGTCAGTGAACGCTTAACTCAAGGCATTCAGTGAAGTTGGCAACATATTCACAATTTTGAACTTCCCGGATCAATATTCGTGAGATAAACACTGTTAAAACACAAATGACACCTATTTACAAATCACAGTTACCCAGACAACGAGCTACATCACAATTTTCCTCAAAACAACCTTTATAATATAAATTTGTCTCCAAGCAGGCAGTTGAGGGACAAATCCAAATAAGGGACCGTCTGCAAAGTGCAAACCCCAAAACCCTTTTGCACATTTGAAGTCTAAACTAAACTCCTAAACTCTTAAAAACTACATTTCGTGACACAGAAACAGTAGTATTTTTTTTTATTCGGTGGATTTGCTTTACTGCCATGACAGTCACCGCAAGACAAGTGGAGTGACAAACAATGAACCTGTTCCAGTGCTGATACTAATGTGAGAATATTTCATGGCTGGTCAAGAACCAGACCAAACTATTTTATACTGGTCAAAACTTTGAAAACATTAATAGTTTTGAAAGTCTCATTAGTTCAGCAGCTGCATTTATTTGATCAAAAATAAATGATAGTAATAGTATGAAATATTACAATTGAAAGTAATGTCTTTCTATTTTTGCACGTATTCTAATGTGATGCATACCTTCAACGTCTATAAGCCAGTCTCTCCAGAAGCAGATGGTCTGGTTCTCTAGTAGCCGTCTGTTGCTTCCGACTGGTGAAAAACACACTTCAAACAAAGACGACAAATCTTTTGCCTGAAGTGGCTTTTCAAGGTTAGTAAAAAGGTCTTCAAAAACACTAGGCTGACTCTTCATTTCCTCAAGCAGGCCCAAGGTTTGTAACCCATCCTCAAACCTATAAAACAAGCAGATTAGGGGAAAAATATGGAAGTCACAATATCAATCATTAAAGGGATAGTTCACCCAAAAATGAAAATAAGTATTTTCGTCGCTTGATAAACTTAGGATTGAGCCACTGTAGTCACTTGGACTATTTTAACAATGTCTTTAATAACTTTTCGGGGCTGGCAAGTTTCAATCCCTAAGAAGCCTATGGAGGAGTGATCCAGCTCTCAGATTTCATCAAAAATATCTTAATTCGTGTTCCGAAGATGAACGAAAGTCTCACGGGGTTGGAACAACATGAGGGAGAGTAAATACTGACAGAATTTTCATTTTTGGGTGAACTATCCCTTTAACCCCTTAATAGTACCCTTTAAGACCATTACAGTCTATTTACTTGTTATCTAAAGGAAAAATATCACAGATGTTTTTTTAATCATGCCGATTTTTCCTTTTTCCGATGCTAATGTACCTGGCATGTGTGTACATTTGTAATGAGCGGAACACGGTTATATACATATACATTATACATGTTATATATACACACACACACACACACACACACACACAAACACAAGTCTAGTATCTGTAAAACCGCATTTTTTTCATCTTAAAAATGTATCTAAATTACGTCATATGCCCTCAATGAAAAAAAGCCCGGTTCTGTCAACACTGCATTGGCTCCCTATTAAACATCGTATACATTTTTAAATATTGCCGATTACTTACAAAGCACTAAATGGTTTAGCTCCGCAGTACTTGAGCGAGCTCTTAACGCATTATAGTCCGTCACGTCTATTGCGATCTCAAAATTCTGGCCAGTTGATAATACCTAGAATATCTGAATCGACTGCTGGTGGTAGATCCTATTTGGCACCAAAACTTTGGAACAGTCTTCCTACCATTGTCCGGGAAGCAGACACAGTCTGTCAGTTCAAAAGCTAGATTAAAAACACATCTCTTTGGCCTAGCATACACACAACACATTATAGACATCTATAATTCAATGTTAGGCTGCATAGTTTAGATCAGCTGGAACTGGGAACACTTCCCATAAATCCTGATGTACTTGTTACATCATAAGAAGGATGACACGCTAATATTTGTCTCTCTGTTTATCCCGAGGTTTACCGCAGTCCGCCGTATCCAGATCTGATGAAGGACCTGCGCCTGGACACAACGACAATGCAGTCCTTAAGTGTCACTAGTCTCTCCCTTGTGAAGGCCTCCTTCCCTTTACCTCTGTACTGATAAAACATTGTCGGGACAATTCCGATTCACGTGGCTACGCAGAAGCAATAAAATAATTCTCAGAGCCACCAGGCACTGTTTTATGCAAATGAGCGGCCGGACACTAATTAAAGGTTTTCTGTTAGAACGGTGTCGTGTTAGCGGCCCCTAAGTTAATAACTATTGATTGTTGCGACGAAAGTGAATCAATCACAACTAACTTTAGCTAGACAATAACTTTATTCTAGAGAACTTTATTCAAAACAATCGCTGTTACTTTAATTTCCTATTATCACTGTAAAGCTGCTTTGAAACAGTCCATATTGTTAAAAACGCTATATAAATGAAGGTGACTTGACTATATCCGTGGGTCAGGCAGACCAAATAATAAAATATTTTATACATCATGGGTGGTAAATGAGACATGAGATAAATCATGTGTTGATTTTATTTAAGACACTGAACTCATTTCACAGATAAAATGTAGCAAACACGTGTCATTACGTTTTCAAAAACTGTGTATATCTCTTCAGGAAAAAAAAGAAAGAAAAGAAAACGTATGCCTAGAGCATCTCTTAGCGGACAGTATAAAAGTCATTATACTTGATGTCAAGGGGTAATCACTTACTGTGCCAATGCAGCACGAGTACGTCCATTTGTGTAGAAACCCAAGGCCGACTGGACCAAGAAATCTCTTTCTTGCAAAGATCTGACAGTTCGAAGTGCTCCCATTATGCTCAGGCTGTCCTCTGCCTCACTTATGGCATTGTTTGCCAGTTCTACGGTCTCTGCCTCCTTTATCTAAAACAAGCAGTCACTAAAACAGCTGACTTTTTGGATGTTTTAAAATAGATGCTGTCTGTAAGATTATGGTCTTAAAAGATTACCTTGAGTAGTTTTTCTTTGATGAAGTTGGAGACCACTCCTTCAAAGACAGCAGGTTCTGTATTTTTCCCACAAAGCTGCAGGAACAGTCGTTTGGAAAAAAAGTGTGGTCCAACACCACCATGAATGACACACACTGAAATCATCATGCCAATTAATGCATAAAGCCTGGTGTCAAGAGCTGAAAACAAAAAACAGATGTGCATATTTTAGGATAAAAAGTTAATCAATGAAAAGTTCCCTTTCTATCAGTAATGTTTGACGTCATGTTGATACTGACATATTGGGGTCTCACTTGGAAGCCCAATTACCTCAGATTAGTAAAGAAATGACCAATGGAATTTGCATGGCAAGCCACTTCCCCAGACATATGGGGGTATACAAGATGGCGGCCTGCATCCACTCATTCAGATCTTTGCTTCGCACAGAGCACACAGGTTGCACACAAACAAATAATCATCTCTCTTGCTGACCAGGACACGGTCTCAGCTCCTCAGCATAGAGCTAACTGAGCAGATGCAGGTTGCCATCTTGTATAATAGTCTGCCATCTAATATACCCATTTGTCTGTGGGAGTGGCTTGCTAAGCTAAGTCCACTAGCCATTTATTTTCAAAGTACCACAAAAGCGATTAGAGCAGACAGCTCTGTATACTCTGGCAGTACTTGTCATGTACCAATCAGTTTGTGCAGTGCCTCTAAGTTTTACAAGCTTAACATCTGTTCCCTTCATCAACAAGAGTTACAATTAGGGCTGCATGATATATTTAAGCATTGATATAGTGATATGCGTATCATGTCTTCGTTTGTCAAGATTCATCCCAATTGTTCTAGAATTATCAATTCTTTACACATAGAGCTATAAAAGTAATCTCCTGAAGTTCTTATCTCAATATATAAAAATCATAAACATACCTTCAGGTGTCCATTAACAAAAAACAAAAAAATAAAATAAAAAAAAAAGCTTTCCAATATCCTACAGCCCTAGTAACAGATGTTTTAAATACTTACCATGTGTATCAAGCGTTAACTGCCTACACTGTTCAGGCCCCTCAAAGATTTTAGCATGCTGTATTGCCTTCATTAATAATCGGAAATATTCCCTGGAAGGACCTCCTTCATCTACAGCCCCCTCAGACACACCCTCATTGTCAACGAAAATAATATCCAATTTTCCACTTGGGTCAAAACGGCGTCGCTTAAATGCTTGCATGCTTCCATTTAAAATATTTTCTCTGCACACATTTATTTGATTGCTAGTGGGACATCTATTGGAATCCACTTTGCTAACCAGCTTCATTAAAATGGCCTGTAGATTAGCTCTGTAAAAACAAAAAACAAAAAAAAAAAAACACATTTCAGCAATGACATAAAATGTTATAGCAATACTACAAAAGCCAATGTCATGAGACACATACACAGATTCAGTTTCCACAATTGATTCAGAGGAAATAGATAAAGGGGACCAGTTTGGAGGTGTAGGAGACCAGCGAGAACCTGAGATGTCAGGAGATCCAGGAGGTGAAGGTCCAGGAGACCACTGTGCATGCAGGTGTGCATGGGTAGGTGAGGAAATAGGTGAGAAAGAATGTGAAGGTGAAGGGGCAGACGTGCGCAGAGGTGAAGGGGGAGACGTGCGCGGAGGTGAAGGGGGAGACGTGCGCGGAGGTGAAGGGGGAGACGTGCGCGGAGGTGAAGGGGGAGACGTGCGCGGAGGTGAAGGGGGAGACGTGCGCGAAGGTGAAGGGGCAGACGTGCGCGAAGGTGAAGGGGCAGACGTGCGCGAAGGTGAAGGGGCAGACGTGCGCGGAGGTGAAATAGTGTAGGCCATCTGCAACTCCGATGGTACCTGGTGATGGGTAATAGAAGGTAAAGGCTGGTTTACAATACACAAAGAAATGACATCAAAACAGTTAAGGGGCAATTTCACACAGTCTATTTTTGCTGTGCTGCTCACAGAAGATTTACCCATTTAAAATGTAATTGTTCAGTTTATGCAAGAGTCAAGTTGACGTTTAGAATCAAAAGGTGATTATCAGCTGAATCCTATCAGTGGACGTTTATATTATAAGAAATGTATAATACAGGCTGTTGCATTCTCAATATTTAGTACTTTAGCCTCACAGAATGTTCAAGGAGGGGTTAATTTGCTTTTATAGGTAGATCATGTCATTCATTTTCAATGAATTTCGTTAGCAAACATGTCACTATAACTGTAAGTTCTTTCCATCGATCAATTTCTTTTAACATTTAAAAGATTCCATGAGGTTAACTTATACCCTACTTGGTCAGTCTGCAAAATAACAATCGACATGCTTGTTTGCTTTGCGGCCCCTTTAAATAAAGTTTAAAAATAGACCAAGCATTCGATCTACGTCAGAGCGTCCACAAATCTTTCTAAGGCGTCGTTGGCAGTGCGGCAAGAGCAAATTTTGCCGCTCTCGGCGGCGGCGGTGTGAACGCACAGTCAGAAAAAGTAGATAAAGAATCATTTTGGAATCGGATCGTGAGGTGGCTAAAGATTCCCACCCCTATTGAAAGCCTATTCTAGTACACCCCAAAATCAAGACTTTGTAAAAGGGCATAATAGGACCACTTTAAACAGGCAGCATGCTACATTTGTTCAATCAATGATAAAGACACTGCAAATAAAAAAAAAATTAAAAACACTATACCTCTTCCTCAACTCCGGGAGTACATAGAACATAGAGAGTTGAGAAACCCATTATGTTATGGTCCTCGATTGATCCTGACAGGGCATTACTGTGAATTGCAATGCCTGATGTGGCTTCTCTTATGCTAAAATGTTCAGTGGATGAGTCTTCTTGCCCCACAAAATCAAACAGTGTCTTGGGGAAAATAAATTGAAATAGAAAGAAAAAAGAAATATTGCCATGAAATCAAAATGGATAGTTATTTTTATGGAATGCTATTGTTTTTATTAAAACGTTAATTTGAATATATGCAATCAAAAACAGTAATATTTCCAACCCTGCTACAACTTTAATAAATGGATGGGTGTGAAGGATTTAACATTGTCAAGCAGGTTCTGAGGACAGGGAGATCAACTGTAATAATAAAAGTCTTTGAATTCTTCTAAAAATGTGCTGAAATCAGTAGTTTTATTTAATTTCAGTGTCAGATTGGTGAATTTTGCCTAAAGATGACAAGTTTGCAGGGATGTTTAAGTACCATAAATAAAACATCATACTATGACACATTACCTTAATTGATTCTGACATCATAAATTTTCTTGTTTTCATAAGTCCATTTGGGAATTTTAACCGAAGAGGCACACCATCAGAAGGCTCTGGGAACAATACCATCCTCCGTCGTCTTTCGTCAATTGCCTTCAACAAATTAATTATTATATTCGACAGCTTTAAGAATTAAAGTTTAAGACTCAATTACAAATTAAGGAAACGGTTACCTTTAGGCGTCTTTCTTCTAGGGCCTGTAAATGTTGCCGTCTCATCTCCTAATGTAGGAAATTTAGTTGATAATTCGTTCTTTTAAATTAATTTATTTGAATGTACCATGTAAAAACATACCTTTTCTCTGTCTGCCAATAATGATGCGTTGAATTGACGATCCTGTTGCTCGCACATAGCCCTACGTTCCTCAATGGTCTAAAAATAAAAATTATTTAGTTTAGAAAGGAGTACCGGTACTTCATTTTTCAAGTAACTCATGTTATCCAAAATTACCTTGTCAGCTGCTTGTTAATTATAAATAAACGCATTTTAATTACCTCAGTGATGCATGCGTGTTGTCCTGTTTCTTCAATTTGTTCAGAAGATGCAATGTCATCAGATCCCAATTCCTAAAGAAACATTGTTAATATTGAACCGCTCATAGGAGCAAATCACATGTTAAAGACTACAGTACCAACACAACTTGCTTGACATACCTGATATACCTCAGCCAATGGTATATAAACCTGTATGATATACAGCCTACTTTTACCAATGGCTACCTTCAGCTCCCTAACAGAGGCAACTTGAATTTTTTGGAGTTTCTTGCATCTGTCTGCCCTGGCCAACTCAAAGCCTACCAAATTTAGGCTTATTTGTGGGTAACACTGGCAAATGTATTGATTAAATTCAGATAGACTCCAATTTAGATTAACTTTGGAGAACTGATTTTGCTGCGTTTCATGAAGCGGCCTCCCTATTGAAAAAAAGAACATTCATGAAAAAAGACCGCACTTCCTGAGGCTAAACCAAACCACTAGCCAACCCTCTTGAATTTATAAATACTGGCAGTTTAGGAATATGCCTGAGGCAACATTAAATTGGCATTTAAAGTCACATTATTAAAAGTAATTTAAAAGCTACAGCTCAAATATTATACATACGTAAACTGATCGCTCCAGACATATACTGTATTGCTAAAAAAAAATACATACAACAAGCAAGTAGTAATAATTAAAGTTACCTAATCCAATTTGTGATAGTGGAGCACGTTCACTGGCTGACGGTAGTCTGGAGATGTCAGGTCCTGGAAGCAGAAAAATACTCACATGCCATGTCGGCCTCACCCTTCTTCCTGCAGGCTGACCTACAAAACATAAAAAGTAACCACAAGCAAATATTTCATTACACCACCATGAATAATTTTAATCACATAAGCGTCCTGTTAAACGTACGAATAATGATAAATCTCCTAAGATTTTCTAGGAACGATAACATTAATAAAAAAGATGTAGGCCTAATACTTTTTCTGTTTCGATCATCCATCAATTTTGACAGAGTAGAGTCTAACGTTACAGGCTACGAATATAAATAATGAAGCGCTGAAATTTCTAAAAAGTTATGACTTAGCGTTACCTACTTAGACTCATCAGAGATTAAAATAGTACCACTTTACAACTAACTTTACTAACTTTACTCCAAAAAGGGAGTAGCCTGATCCTAACTAAAAACATGAATCTTTCCTGCAGTTCAGACAGAACTGTGCATTGGAACCATGACGGTTTTTTGTTAGTGTTGATGCATCGAATTTTACCTTCATTTCGGGATCGGCCGCGGCGAAATAACCGTCTTGTAGATGATAAAATATTAGTGTCCCCTGACTGCTGCAAATCGTGTCGAACACGCGCAACTGCGCTTAAAACACGATCAAATGCAGATAATGCAGCCTGCTGTGTTCCGTCACCAACTTGTACTTCGTCCATTTTGATAACTATGTGTGGCAAATTTTTCCTGCCTGCCTATTTATACCTGCCAGATGAATAAACATGAGGCAGGATTATCATAATGAGATGGCACTGAATAGTGAGCTCTCTTTTCCAATTATTACTAGTAAGAATTACAATTAGAGAGCTCTACAATTGAATTGTTACTAGTAAGAATTACAATTAGAGAGCTCTCTAATTGCATTCTTACTAGTAAAAATTGAATTAGAGAGGTCTCTAATTGTAACTGTTACTAGTAAGAATTGGATTAGAGAGCTTTCTAATTCAATTCTTACTAGTAAGAATGCAATTAGAGAGCTCTCTAATTGTAATTCTTACTAGTAACAATTCAATTGTAGAGCTCTCTAATTGAATTAAAGAGCTCTGCAATCGCATTCTTACTAGTAAGAAATGAATTAGAGAGCTCTCTAATGCAATTGTTACTAGTAAGAATTCCAATTAGAGAGCTCTCTAATTCAGTTGTTACTAGTAAGAATGCAATTGCAGAGCTCTCTAATTCAATTACAAAGCTCTGCAATTATACATATCTTTAATTAGTTTTTTTACTAGTAAGAATTGAATTAGAGAGCTCTGTAATTGCATTCTTACTAGTAAGAATTGAATTAGAGAGCTCTCTAATTGAATTCTTACTAGTAAGAATGCAATTACAGAGCTCTCTAATTGTAATTGTTACTAGTGAGAATTCAATCGTACAGCTCTCTAATTGGAATTCTTACTAGTAACAATTCAGTTAGAGAGCTCTGTAATTAAAAATGAATGGAAGTCAATGGAGACATATGACTAGTAAAAATTCATTTGTAGAGCTCTCTAATTGGAATTGTTACTAGTAAGAATTGAATTAGAGAGCTCTGCAATTGTAATTCTTACTAGCAATAATTGAATTAGAGAGCTCTCCAATTGTATTTTTACTAGTAAGAATTGAATTAGAGAGCTCTTTAATTGTAATTGTTACTAGTAAGAATTGAAATGTAGAGCTCTCCAATTGAATTCTTACTAGTAAAAATGCAATTACGACGAGTAAGGCTGGGTACAATTTAAGCTAAAACGGCTTGCCATAGTCTATGTGTTATCATGTGCTTTTGTGTCCTGTCGTGTTTGGTGGTTCCCTGTCTTGTCATTTGGTTGTGCCAGGTGTTTCTTGTTGGTTCCGCCCCCTTGTTATCCTGTTAGCTCGTTTGTCTTTATTATTTAAGCCCTGTGTTTCCGGACTGTGTTGGTGAGTTCTTGTCTATGTTACTAGTTTGTGTCGGTTGTTCCATGTTCCATGTTCCACGTTCCATGTTCCACGTTCCACGTTCCACGTTCCACGTTCCACGTTCCACGTTCCACGTTCCACGTTCCACGTTCCACGTTCCACGTTCCACGTTCCACGTTCCACGTTCCACGTTCCACGTTCCACGTTCCACGTTCCACGTTCCACGTTCCATGTTCCATGTTCGAGTTCCTGACCCTGTATCGTATATCCTGTTTCCTGAGTTTAATTAAAAGTGTGCTGCATTTGGATCTTGCCTCTCTAGCTTTATTCCTACTTCAACCACGCCACTCGTGACACTATGGTGACATTTCACTAGTGAAAATACAATTACAGATATCAACAATTATAATTTGTACTAGTTGAAATTCAATTGTTGATATCAAGAATTATCATTTTAACTAGTGAAAATGTAAATGTTGATATCAAGAATTAGTATTGTTACTAGTGGAAATCTTATTCCTGATATCAAAAATTGCCATTGTTACTAGGAGAAATCTAATTCCTGATATCAATTAGTATCATTTTAACTAGTGAAAATGTAGTTGTTGATATCAAGAATTCATATCCTGCGAATGATTAAAAGTCAAAACGGCTTGCCTATTGCCATTCCCAGGATATAAGTCGTTATTATCAAGAATTATAGTTTTTACTAGTTGAAATTCAATTGTTGATATCAAGAATTATCATTGTTACTAGTGAAAATGTAAATGTTGATATCGAAAATTAGCATTGTTACTAGTGAAAATGTAATTCCTGATATCAAAAATTGCCATTTTTACTAGTAGAATTATTATTCCTGATATCAATAATTAGAATTTTAACTAGTGAAAATGTAATTGTTGATATCAAGGATTCATATCATAGAAATGAGTAAAAGTTAAAGCGGCTTGCCATAGCCCAGTGGCTTCACTTCTGGAGTTTCTTCAAGATCGTTTCTCTGCGGGTTTCTCCCCATCCACGCTTAAGGTGTATGTGGCTGCCATTGCGGCTTTCCATGGCACCACTGAGCGATGGGCCTTTGGGGAGGCACCAACTGGTCGTACATTTTCTCCGTGGTACATGGAGGATGAGACCGACAACCAGGTCCAGGGTTCCATCCTGGGACCTGGCAGTGGTGCTCGAAGGGTTATCCCTGGCCCCCTTCGAACCCCTTCAGTCGGCTTCACCCAAGGATCTGACGTTCAAGATGGCTTTTCTCTTAGCTATTACTTCTCTTAAGAGGGTGGGAGATCTCCAAGCCCTGGCAGTATCGCCAGCCTGCTTGGAGTTTGCCCCTGGCGGAGTTAAGGTCATTCTGAACCCAAGACCTGGCTATGTGCCCAAAGTGCCTTCTAACGTGGCACGGTCTACAGTCCTGCAGGCTTTTCATCCTCCACCTCATGTGTCGGCAGAAGAGGAGAGGCTCCATTTGCTCTGTCCTGTCAGAGCTTTGAGCATTTACCTTGAGAGGTCCTCTTCCTGGAGGAGGTCGGACCAACTGTTAGTGTGTTTTGGGTCACCTAAGAAGCGTCCAAGATGAGAATATTAGTAATTGGATTGTTCAGGCTATTGCCACGGCCTACAAGGTGTGCAATGTGCCTTCACCTTTGGCCTCTAAATAGAGGCATGGCGTCTTCTAGGGCCCTCCAATTGGGAGTGCCCCTCCAGGAGGTGTGTGAGGCAGCCGGTTGGGCTACCCCGCACACTATTATCAGGTTTTATGGTCTGCACCTCCCTAGTACGCCTGGCGCACGAGTGCTCTCGTCCTAGCTTTGTGCCTGTATTCAGTTTCACTCTAGGGCAGGCCTTTTTTGTGGTGCGTGGCATAGTGGGCATTCGTTCCCCAAAAAGTCGTTTTCAACGACGCAGTGTTAAGTTCCCTCGATAGGGAACGTCTCGGGTTATGACTATAACCCTTGTTCCCTGAGAAGGGAATGAGACACGTCGTCCTGCCACGCCCCTCGAGGCCTGAGAGCGTCTTGCTTCATCGCTATACTAATGTGTATGTGTGCCGGCGTCACTTTTATGACATCCGGTTATGCCGTCACGTTACGTTATGACGCAACACCAATCAGGATTGGATTAGTTTCATTCATACTTCAGAGGCGCACACTAAGGGAGCGTCCCCAAAGAGTCGTTTTCAACGACACAGTGTCTCGTTCCCTTCTCAGGGAACAAGGGTTAAAGTCATAACCCGAGACGATTTCTGTATTGCTGATTTATCACCAGAAGGAGTCTCTAAGTTTAAAATATTAAAAAAAAACTTTTTGAGGACTCTTTGTCCAAAAAGATTTTCAATTGGACAAAAATGAACTACTGTATTGCTGATATAACCTCACAAAAAGTCAATCTATGTGTATAGTAAGTAAGTGTAAAGGACTCAATGGCAAGAAAACTGTTCAGTAGGTCAAAAACTGAGTATTATATAACTGATGTAACATCAGTAGTCTTCAAGAATCTATAGAAATTTCAAGATTGAGTACTCTTTGGCCAGAAATATGTTCAGCAGCTCAAAAAGGGACCTCTTTATGGCTGATTTATTATAAGGAGTCTACGGTATATCTTTATGTAGTTTAAAAACTTTTGAGGATTCTTTAACCAAAAATATGTTCAATTGGTCAAATATGGACTACTGTCTAGCTGATATCATCATGAGAAGTCTGTATATTATGAGAAGTATGTATAATGTTCAATGACTCTGGCCACAAATATGTTCATTAGGTCAAATATGGACTTCGTTATGGCTGATTTAACATCAGAAGGAGTCTACAAGTTTATGATAGTCAATATCCGTTTGAGGACTGCAAAAATGTGGTCAAAAATGAACTACTGTATGATATAACAGTACGATAAGTCCGTCTGTATGCCTGATTTAACATTGCGAGAAGTCAGTCTGTATGTATAGTGAGTTAATATTCACGGACTCTTGCCAGAAATATGTTCAGTAGGTCAAAAAAGTACTTTTGTATGGCTGATGTAACATCAGGAGTCTAAGAGAATGTATATAAATTTCAAGATCGAGTATTCTAAGGCCAGAAATAAGCTGATTTAACATCAGGAGTCAATATGTGTTGAAAGATAAACTTTAAACACTCTTTGGGCAAAAACATGTTTGGCTGATTTAACATCAGGAGTTTATATAGATTTATATAGATTTATATATTAGTTTATATAGATTGAAACCTTTTGAGGACCCTTTGACCAGAAAAAAGTTAATTTTTTTCAGATATGGACTTCTAAATGAAGCATCAAAATTAGTCTATGAGTATGTATAGATTGTTCAAGATCGAGAACTCTTTTTCCAGTAATATATATTCAGAGGGTCACAATATGGACACCTGATTATCTGATATATCATCAGAGGACGTCTTTGAGTACTTAGAAAGTTAAGTTTTGAGGAACCTTTGGCCAGAAACATTTTCAATTCATAATTTATGGACCATAATTATATATGGAAAATTCAAAATCGAGTACTCTTTTTCCAGTAATAAGAAAAAGAGTCCTATAATAGGAACTTCCAGTAATAGGAATGGACATCTTTTGCCAGAAGTCCATATTCCACCTAATGATACAAGTAGGTGAAATATGGACTTCTGTATGGCATATTTAACATCAGATGGTGTCTGTGAGTTAATAATAGCAAAGAACATTTTGAGGACTCCTTGGCTAACATTTAGATCAATCAGTCAAATATGGACTACTGTCTACCTGATATAACATTACAAGAAGTCAGTCTTGTATGTATAGTGAGTTAATGTTCACAGACTCTAGCCAGAAATAGGTTCAAAAGGTCAAAAATGGACATTTGTATGGCTGAGGTAACATCAGAAGGAGTCTATGAGAATGTATAGAAAGTACAAGATGGAGTACTCTAGGGCCAGAAATACGTTGAGTTGGTCAAAAAGGGACATCAGTATAGCTGATTTAACATCAGGAGGAGTATAAAGGTAGATAGAAACCTTTAGAGGACCCTTTGACCAGAAATAGGTTCAGTGGGTCAGATATGGACTTCTAAATTGCTTATGAGGCATACGAAGGAGTCTATGAGAATGTATTGAAAGTTCTAGATCGATAAATTTTTCCAGTAAGGCACGCAAACAACAGGCAGGCCTACCCGCCCCAAGTCACAACCTTTGTGAGGGAAGGAGACAAGGCTCAGATGACCGGCATGGTGGCCAAGAACCCACTCTCTACCTTGCAACGAGCCTCTGGCTGGGAGTTAAGAGTGGACCTGAAGAAGAAACTTGTCTTCCCACAGGACGTGGCAGCAACATCCCTCCGACCAGATATGGTCCTACTATCCAGTAGCACGAAATCCATCATAGTTGCTGAGCTCACGGTGCCCTGGGAAGAAAGGCTAGCCACGTCACACCAACTAAAAAAAGCCAAGTACCAAGATCTGGTCGACGAAGCCATTTTAAAGGGGTGGCATGCAATCAGCTACCCCATTGAAGTCGGGTGTCGCGGGTTCCCAGCAAAATCAGTGCGCTACTTCCTCCAGAGGATGGGCCTGGAGTCTAAACAGCTGAAGAAAGCCACCAGGGACATAGCTGCAGTAGCCGAGTCCAGCTCAAGATGGCTGTGGCTGAAGAGAGCCCACAGTTGGAACCCTTCTGCAGGTGAAGGCTAGTCAGTCTTCATGGCCCCACTCAGGCGAGGTGTTCAGGTTAAGGGGCGAAACACATGAGACCCTGAGATCCCTGCTGATGATCCGGAAGAGTTCCAACAATGTGGATGCTCCAGGGAATACCATCTCGGAAGAAGGTCTGCATCATAGTTTGTAGTTCCTACAGTGGCAGCTTGTGGCAAAGCATCTAGATGTTTACTTCATCTTCAGAAGGTCAAATATGGACTTTTGTAGGACTGATTTAACATCAGACGGAGATAATATTTATAGAACGATAATTTTCAAAGACTCTTTGGACAAAAATGTGTTCAATAGTTCTAAAAGGGACTCTGTATGGCTGATTAACATCAGGAGGAGTATATGAGAATGTATAGAAAGTTCAAGGTCGAGTACTAGGGCCAGAAATTTGTCGAGAAGGTAAAAAATGGACTACTGTCTGGCTAATATAACATCACAACTAGTCAATCTTTATGTATAGAATAGCAAGTTAATGTTTAAAAACTCTTTGGCCAGAAATATGTATAGTAGGTCAAAAATGGACCTCTGTATGGCTGATTTATCATCAGATGGCGTCTATAACTTTATGTAGGTTAAAACCCATTGACTAGAAATAAGTTCAATAGACCAGATATGGACTTCTATATGGCTTATGAAGCATCAGAAGGAGTCTATTGAGTAGGTATTGAAAGTTCAAGATCGAGTACTCCTTTTCCAGTAATATAATCAGTAGGTGAAATATTGACTTCATTGACTTCAGCTGATTTAACATCAGAAGGATTCAGTAAGATTATACAAGTAAAAAACCTTTTAAAGACTCTTTGGCTAAAATATATTCGATCGGTCAAATATGGACTTATGTGGGCCTGATATAACATCACAAAAAGTCTATAAGTTTATATAGCTTAAATTTTGTGAGGACCCTTTGACCAGAAATAAGTTCAATAGGTCAGATATGGACTTCTATATCGCTAATGAAGCATCAGAAGGAGTCTATGAGTGTGTTTAGAAATTTCAAGTTCGAGTACTCTTCCATTAATGTGATCAGTAAGTGAGATAATTACTTCTTCTGTTGTCCAATGATGAGATAACAAATCTGCTGTTGCTTTACAAAATTACAACTGTTGCTGTTGACATTGCACACAAGATAAAACATTGTGCATTGAAGAATAACATATAAGAACTTGCACTTATTGCAGTGCAATGCCTACAAGAAATATCTCCTTCCGATGTGTTTTGAAGAAATATTTTTGCAGTTGTATAGCATTGCAAAAATAATTAAAATTATTCCTCTATGCAATGAAAGCACATAACGTATGTGTTGCACTGTACTACAACTTTACATTTAAGGAATAACTACCTCATACCTCATGTGCAATGAAATTATAACTTAACTAGAAAAAAAGTTTGATGAGACAAACTTTAAGTTGGCTTGAGAAAGCCGGACCAGAGAGTTTGAAGAAGTTTAAAGTAGTTTGAAGTTGGATAGATGGATTAGTTAGAAAAGAAAAGAAAGATTAGTTAGATAGACAGAAAGATTGGTTTCACTGACAGAAAGATTAGTTAGAAAGAAAGAAAGATTAGTTAGAAAGAAAGAAAGAAAGAAAGAAAGAAAGATTAGTTTAAAAAGAGATAAAGAAAGAAAGATTAGTTTAAAAAGAGATAAAGAAAGAAAGATTAGTTAGAAGGAAAGAAAGATTAGTTGGAAAGAAAGATTAGTTAGAAAGAAATAAAATGTTTACGATGTTTAATAGGCAGCCAATGCAGTGTTGACAGAACCGGGCTAATATGGTCATATTTCCTGGTTCTAGTAAGAACTCGAGCTGCAGCGTTTTGGACCAGCTGTAGTTTATTTATTAAGCGTGCAGGGGAACCACCCAGTAGAGCATTACAATAATCTAGTCTTGATGTCATGAAAGCATGAACTAATTGTTCCGCATTAGAATGATCTGACAGATAGACAGAAAGATTTGTTTCACTAAAAGAAAGATTAGTTAGAAAGAAAGAAAGATTAGTTAGAAAGAAAGAAAGAAAGATTAGTTAGAAAGATAGAAAGAAAGTTTCTCAAGCTAACTTAATAACAAGCTTTCTCAATTTGTCTGGCTTAAAAACACATGAAGATAGAAATATGGATAGATTAGTTAGAAAGAAAGAAAAAGAAACAATGATTAGTTAGAAAGAAAGAGTGGTTCGTTAGAAAGAAAGAAAAAAGATCGATTAGTTACAAAGAAAGAAAGAAAGAAAGAAAGAAAGAAAGAAAGAAAGAAAGAAAGAAAGAAAGAAAGAAAGAAACAAAGAAAGAATGAAAGAAAGAACGAAAGAAAGAAGGAAAGAAAGAAAGAAAGAAAGAAAGAAAGAAAGAAAGAAAGAAAGAAAGAAAGATTAGTTAGAAGGAAAGAAATATTAGTTAGAAAGAAAGATAGATTAGTAAGAAAGAAAGAAAGAAAGATTATCTAGAAGGAAAGAAATATTAGTTAGAAAGACAGAAAGATAGATTAGTTAGAAAGAAAGAAAGATAGATTAGTTAGAAAGAAAGAAGGATAGATTAGTTAGAAAGAAAGATAGATTTGTTAGAAAGAGATTATTTAGAAGGAAAGAAATATTAGTTAGAAAGAAAGATAGATTAGTTAGAAAGAAAGAAAGAAAGATTAGTTAGAAGGAAAGAAATATTAGTTAGAAAGAAATATAGATTAAAGAAAGAAAGAAAGAAATATAGATTAGTTAGAAAGAAATATAGATTAAAGAAAGAAAGAAAGAAAGAAAGATAGATTACTTAGAAAGAAAAAAAGAGATTAGTTAGAAAGAAAAAAGATAGATTAGTTAGAAAGAAAGATAGATAGATGGATAGATTAGTTAGAAAGATAGATTATTTAGAAAGAAAAAAGATTAGTTAGAAAGAAAGAAAGATTAGTTAGAAAGAAAGAAAGATTAGTTAGAAAGAAAGGGGTTTCACTTCATTTGGATGGTCCCTTTAACACATTCTGTTGACTATAAGTAACGTTGCACTTACATGTCTTCTAACTCTCATTAGAGTGTTAGTAGCGTATTAGTACTGGTAGGGTTAGGGTTAAAATAAGTTGACATGTAGTGGCATATTTACTTATAGTCAGTAGACTGTCTGTTGGAGGAGCATCACAATAAAGAGTTATCAGATATTAAGGAGACAGTACACTAATACTCCAATGAGAGTTAGTTGACATGTAGTTGCAAAGTTACTTATCGTTACCAGAATGTTCAAAAGGGACCATCAAAATAAAGTGTTACCAAGAAAGGAATATAAAGAAAGATAGATTTGTTAGAAAGATAGATTTGTTAGAAAGATAGATTCGTTAGAAAGAAAGAAAGAAAGAAAGAAAGAAAGATAGATAGATAGATAGATAGATAGATAGATAGATAGATAGATAGATAGATAGATAGATAGATAGATAGATAGATAGATAGAATGATAGATAGATAGATAGATAGATAGATAGATAGATAGATAGATAGATAGATAGATAGATAGATAGATAGATAGATAGATAGATAGATAGATAGATAGATAGATAGATAGAAGTTCATAAGTACATATAGAATGGTAGTTTAATTGAGTCTAGGGCTTCAGGGAGTTTAGATTTGAGTTTGTGTTGTACACTACTGGGACTACTTTGCAATGAAAGTCAATAGGGTTTTTATGATTTTTAGTATTATTTTTTAAGAAATCTGAAAGTCAAATCAGTCTGAAAAGATATAGCAACTCGAGTCAGAACAGTCTGAAGGTCTGACCCGAGTTTGGAGTTTGTAGATTTAAAACTCTAGGAGTTAGAGTCAGAAAATTTTGGTTAAGAAAAAGAAGAAGAAGAAGAAGAAGTTTAAATAGGATTTCAGTAAGTTGGCTTTCACAAGCCAACTTAATAAATAAATATATAAAATATAACATGGCAATGCACACACGATCTAAGAATCAGCGTTGAAGAATAATATATAAGCAAAGCAAATTTTGCATTTCAATGCATGCCAGAACTAACGCATTCCTTTGTGCATTAAATAGATAACATGAGTGCTGTTGTAATTGCATTGCACACGATCTAACGATGTTTATAGAACAGTAACAAAAAAGCGCTTGATACATTTCAATGCATCCGAGAAATGACTCATTCCGTTGTGCAACGAAAAGATAACATAAGTCCTGTTGCACTGCATTGCACACAAGATCTAACGATGTGCATTGAAGAATATCATATAAGCTATGCACTTTACAACATTGCAATGCATACTTTTGTAACTCATTCCCATGTGCATTGAAGATATAACATTGCTATCTCTTCGTTTGACAATTAATTGTTAATCCATTGTGATAAATTCTTCATTTTCCTTTAAATTAAAATTAATAGTTTAATTGTAGTTGCAATAAGATGCGCATGCAAATATGTTGTTTGTTTATTTTTCATTGCACAGGGTTAGATCTGCAAAGGAATGCAACTGCAAAAATTTTATCTTTTCAATCGGAGTGAGTTTGTTCTTGTATGCATTGCATGCAACAAGTGTATTAGTAATTCTTCAATACATATTGCTAGATCGTGTCAATGCAATGCAAATATGTTATCCCTTAATGGGAATTAGTTAGTTCTGTTATGCAATGCACTGCAATAAGTGCATATGTTATTTTTCAATGCACAACGTTAGATCGTTTGTGCAATGCAACAACACATATTTTATCCCTTAATGCACATGGAAAATAGTTAGTTATGGAATGCATTGCAATGCAACAAGTAAATAGCTTATATTTTAATGCAAAACATAAGAGTTTAATGCAAAGCCATCAAATGCAATGCAACAACATATTTTATATCTCTTTAATGGACAAAGGAATGAGTTAGTTCGGCTATGCATTGAAATGTGCTTTACTTATGTTAAACAATACTTCAACGCTAATTCTTAGATCGTTTGTGCATTGCAATGCAACAGCATATATGTTATCTCTTTAATGCACATGGGAATGATTTAGTTCTGGTATGCGATGCACTGCAACAAGTGCATAGCTTATATGTTATTTTTAAATGCGCAAAGTTAGATCGTTTTAGCAATGCAATAACAAAATGTTATCTCTTTAATGCACAAGTTAGTTACAATGCAATGCAAAGCAACAAGTAAATAGATTATGTTTCAATGCACAACGTTATATCGTTTGTGCAATGCAATGCAACAAACACATATTTTATCCCTTAATGCACATGGGAATTAGTTAGTTATGGTAAGGAATGCAATGCAACAAGTGCATATGTTATTTTTCAGTGCCCAAAGTTAGATCGTTTGTGCAATGCAATGCAACAAGCACATATGTTATCTCTTTTTTGCACATGGGAATGAGTTAGTTCTGGTATGCGATGCACTGCAACAAGTGCATAGCTTATATGTTATTTTTATATGCACAACGTCAGATCGTTTGTGCAATGCAATAACAAAATATGTTATCTCTTTAATGCACAAGCTAGTTACAATGCAATGCAAAGCAACAAGTGTTTACAAGATTATGTTTCAATGCAAAACGTTATATCGTTTGTGCAATGGAATGCAACAAACACATAGATTATCCCTTAATGCACATGGGAATTAGTTAGTTATGGTAAGCAATGCAATGCAACAAGTGCGTGTGTTATTTTTCATTGCACAACGTTAGATCGTTTGTGCAATGCAATGCAACAACACACCTCTTTAATGCACATGGGAATTAGTTAGTTATGGTATGCAATACAAAGCAACAAGTAAAAAGCTTATATGGGAATTAGTTATGGTATGCAATGCAAAGCAACAAGTAAAAAGCTTATATTTCAATGCACAAGGTTAGATCGTTTGTGCAATGCAATGAAACAACACATTTGTTATCTCTTTAAAGCACATGGGAATTAGTTAATCATGTATGCAATGCAAAGCAACAAGTAAACAGCTTATATTTCAATACAAAATGTTAGATTGTTTGTTTAATGCAATGCAACAACACATATGTTACCTCTTTAATGGACAAAGGAATGAGTTAGTTCGGCTATTCATTAAAATGTGCTTATTTTAATTGCTTATGTTAAACATTGCTTCAACGCTAATTCTTAGATCGTTTGTGCAATGCAATGGAACAGCACATATGTTATCTCTTTAATGCACATGGGAATGAGTTACTTCTGGTATGCGATGCACTGCAACAAGTGCATAGCTTATATGTTATTTTTCAATGCACAACGTTAGATCGTTTGTGCAATGCAATAACAAAATATGTTATCTCTTTAAAGCACTAGTTATAATGCATAGCAATGCAACAAGTAAATAGATTATGTTTCAATGCACAACGTTATATTGTTTGTGCAACGCAGTGCAACAAACACATATGTTCTCCCTTAATGCACATTGGAATTAGTTAGTTATGGTAAGCAATGCAATGCAACAAGTGCACATGTTATTTTTCAGTGCACAACGTTAGATCGTTTGTGCAATACAATGCAACAACACATGTTATCTCTTTAATGCAAATAGGAATTAGTTAGTTATGGTATGCAATGCAAAGCAAACAGCTTATATTTCAATGCAAAACGTTAGATTGTTTGTTTAATGCAATGCAACAAAACATGTGTTACCTCTTTAATGGACAAAGGAATGAGTTAGTTCGGCTATGCATTGAAATGTGCTTTGCTTATGTTTACATTGCTTCAACGCTAATTCTTAGATCGTTTGTGCATTGCAATGCAACAGCACGTCATCTCTTTAATGCACATGGGAATGAGTTAGTACTGGTATGCGATGCACTGCAACAACTGCATAGCTTATATCTTATTTTTCAATGCACAACGTTAGATCGTTTGTGCAATGCAATAAAAAAATATGTTATCTCTTTAATGCACAAGTTAGTTACAATACAATACAATGACACAAGTAAATAGATTATGTTTCAATGCACAACGTTAACTTGTTTGTGCAATGCAACAACACATATGTTTTCCCTTAATGCACATTTGAATTAGTTATTTCTGGTATGCAATGCACTGCAACAAGTGCATAGCTTTATATGTTGTTTTTCAATGCACAACGTAAGATCGTTTTAGCAATGCAATGCGACAACACTCATGTTATCTCTTTTCCCATGTCCATACATGGTAATTAGTTAGTTATGGTATGCAATGCAAAGCAACAAGTGCAGAGCTTATGTTTCATTGCTCAACGTTAGATCGTTTGTGCAAAGCAATGCAACAACAAATATGTTATCTCTTTAATGCACATGAGAATTAGTTAGTTCTGGTTTGCAATAAACTGCACCAAGTCCATAGCTTAAATGCAGAGCCGTACAGTAACGGAGTACATTTACTTGAGTACAGTACTTCAGTACAATTTTGAGGGATCTTTACTTTACTCGAGTATCATTTTTGGGGAGTACTCATGACTTTACTCAAGTACATTTGAGAGGCAAATATTGTACTCTTTACTCCACTACATTTCTATCCATTATCGTGAGTCCCCGTTAATAATTCGAGAAAAAAAAGAAGAAAAAAAAGGAAAAAAGAAAAATCTCGGAAACCCTCAATTTGTTGTTTCCCTCTCAAACGTGACTAGATTGTGCAGGCGCCACCGATTGGGGACAGCCTATCAGCAATCACCTTTCCGCCAAAGTCAACTCCATGGTCAGATTTAGATAACAGACGTAACCATGGACGAAACAATGGATGAAGACGCAGCAGGTCCATCCCGGGAATGTGCCAACCCATGGCCCTACCTCTCCAGACTATTTAAATATTCTGATTGTTCTTAAATTTTCTTAAATGTTAAATAAAGCAAGTTGGTAAAAAGATGAAAATGACTTGATTTCATTTTCAATTTCTTTTACAATCTCCAAGGAATGAACATTAATATTTTTCATAACTCCATGTAGGACGTTTCTGTACATAAATGTAAGCACTGTGGCAGTAGTAATGCAATATTTAGAAAATGTACTCTTGTACTCTTGATACTCAAGTACTTTTAAAAACAAGTACTTCAGTACAGTATCTGACTGTAGTACTTTTACTTGTACTTGAGTAAAATTTAGCAAGGGTTATCTGTACTTTTACTCAAGTAATGAAGCTGTGTACTCTGTCCGCTTTCAGCTTAAATGTTATTTTTCAATGCACAACGTAAGATCGTTTTTAATGCACATGGGAATTAGTTAGTTCTTGTATGCATTGCAATGCAAAAGCGCATAGTTTGTATGATATTCTTCAAAGCACATCGTTAGATCGTGTGTGCAGTGCAGTGCAACAGTACTCATGTTATCACATTAATGCACAACGGAATAAGATAGTTCGGGCACGCTTTGAAAGGCAACATGTTTTTATTTTATATGTTATTTTTCAATGCACAACGTTAGATAGTTTTTGCAATGCAATGCTTGTTGGTCCCTTTTTGAACTACTGAAAACATTTTTGCCCAACGAGTTTGAACATTATCTTTCTATACAAATAGACTCATTCTGATGTTAAATCAGTCATACAGAAGTCCACTTCTGACCTTCTGAACATACTGGAAAAAATTCCTCCATCTGGAACTTTCTATGCTTTCTCATAGACTCCTTCTGATGCCTTATAAGCCATTTGGAAGACCATACAGTCGTGCTCAGAATTAATGGTACCCCTGGTAAATATGATGAAAAATGGCTGTAAAAAATAATTCTGCATCGTTTATCCTTTTGATATTTCATTCAAAAAATTGGCAAAAATCGAACCTTTCATTGAAGTAAAATAATTGACAGTGGAGGGGAAATCACATTATGAAATAAATGTTGTTCTCCAAAACAAGTTGGCCACAATTATTGGTACCCCTTGAATTGTTTACGAGTAAAATATCTCTTAAGTATATTCCCATTCATATTTATCTTTTTTTTTGCACACCAGGGTGACTAGGAACATGAAATTGTCCAGCCATGACTTCTTGTTTTACAAGAGTTTAAATATGGGGAAACACAAAGGCCAAATTCCCTTAATCATCCATTACAATGAGTAAAACCAAAGAATATAGTTCTGATATGCATCAAAAGATTTTTGAGCATCACAAAATAGAAAGTGGCTGTAAGAAAATAGCTAAAGCATTGAAAATCCCCATTTTGACCATCAGGGCAATAGTTAAGCACTTCCAATCAACTAAAGATGTTACAAATCTGCCAGGAAGTGGACGTGTGTCTATATTGTCTTAATGCATGGTGAGGATGAAAGTTTGAGTGGCCAAAGACTCTCCAAAGATCACAGATGGAGAATTGCAGAGATTAGTTGAGTCTTGGGTTCAGAAAGCCTATTAAAAAAAAATTGAACAACCCCTACATCACCACATGTTGTTTGGGAGGTTTTCAAGAAAAATCCTCCTTGCTCATCCAAAAACAAACCCCAGCAAATTCAGTTGTCAGACATGACTGGACCTTCAAACAGCACAGGGTTCTGTGGTCAGATGAAACTAAAAAATAGCTTTTTGGCAGCAAACATGCAAGATGGGTTTGGTGCACACAAGGATAAAAAGTACCCCATGTGTACAATTTAATATACCATCTTTAATGTTGTGGTCATATTTTTCTGTATTTCTATATTTTCTTAGAAATCGTATAATGGACCGTGGTTGGATCTTCCATCAGGACAACGATCCAAAACAAACATCAAAATCAACACAAAAATGTGTTAAGTAGCACAAAATGAAGCTTCTGCCATGACCGTCCCAGACCTGATGAGTGGAGTGAACTGAAGAGAAGAAGCACCAACATGGATCTGGGAATCTGAAGGATCTGGAGAGATTCTGTAAGAATGGTCTCTGATCTCTTGTCAGGTGTTCTCCGAACTCATCAGGCATCATAGGATAAAACTCAGAGCTGTTATCTTGGCAAAAGGAGATTGCAAAAAGTATTTAATAAAAGGGTACCAATAATTGTGGCCAACGTGTTTTGGAGATAAACATTTATTTCATAATGTGATTTCCCCCCCACTTTCTATTCTTTTACTTCAATGAAAGTTTTGATTTTTGCCAATATTTTGAATGAAAGATCAAAAGGATAAATGATGCAGAATTATTTTTTCCTGCCATTTTTTATCATATTTACCAGGGGTACCATTAATTCTGAGCACGACTGTATATGACATATTGAACCTATTTCTGGTCAAAGGTCAAAAGTGTTCTTGAACATAACTTAATACACATTCAGGTTGACTTCTTGTATATGAGCCGACAGTAGTCAGTTTTTCACCTACTCAACATATTTCTGCCCCTAGAGTACTTGATCTTGAACTTTCTATACATTCTCAAAGACTTCTTCTGATGTTATATCAGCCATACAAAAGTAGATTTTTGACCTTCTGAACATATTTCTGGCCAGAGTCCATAAACAAACACATTATATATACATTTTTTTTCTATTTTTCTATTTTTAATGTTAAATCAGCCATACAGAACTTCATTTTTGATCTACTGAACATATTTCAAAGTCCGTAAACATGAACACAAAGTCCGTAAACATGAACACACTATATATAAAGACTGACTTGTAATGTTATATCAGGCAGACAGTAGTCAAAATTTGATCGATTGAATATAGATGTTGGCCAAAGAGTCCTTAAAAGGATTTTTATTATCATAAATGTATAGACTCCTTCTGATCAGCCATACAGAAGTCCAAATTTGATCTACTTGGACATTTTTGTGACCAGAGTCATTGAACAGTAACTTACAATACATACTTCTCATTCTATACAGCATTCTCGTGATGCTATATCAGCCAGACAGTAGTCCATATTTGACTGATTGAACATATTTTTGGCCAAAGAATCCTCAAAATGTTTTTTTTTACTATTATAAACTTATAGACTCTTTTTAATGTTAAATCAGCCATACAGTAGTCCATATTTGATCTACTGAACATATTTCTGATGATTCATCATAAGCCATATCGAAGTCCATTTAGAAGTCCATATCTTGACCGATTGAACTTATCTCTGGTCAAAGGGTCCTCAAATGGTTTTGAACTATATAACTTAGAGACTCCTTCTAATGTTAAATCAGCCATACAGAATTACATATTTGACCTATTGAACATATTGCTGGCAAAAGAGTCCTTTAGGATAAACACTAAACATTCAGATTGATTTCGTCTATATGTCAGCCTAACAAAAGTCCATATTTGACCTATTGAAAATTTTTCTGACCAAGTAGTACTCGCTACTTGAACTTTCTATTCATTTTTGTTGACTCTTGATGTTACGTCTGACATACAGAAGTCCACATTTGACCCAAGGAACATATTTCTGGCCAAATAATCTTCAATCTTCAATTTTCTATACATACTCATAGACTCCTGATGCTTCATAAGAAGTCCATTTAGAAGTCCTTATATTGACAGATTGAACTTATCACTGGTCAAAGGGTCCTCAAATGCTTTTAAACTGTACAACTTAGACACTCCTTCTGATGTTACATCAGCCATACAAAAGTGATTTTTTGACGTACTGAAAATATTTCTGGCCAGAGTCCGTGAACATGAACACACTATATGTCATAGAGAATAGGTTATTATATATGTTGATTGACAGCCTATCCAGGGAATAGAATACCCGAGAAGGAGAGGGGGCGGGACTTGTTGGCAAAAAGGCAACCAGGGAGAGGGAGACTGTGTCAGTGGAGCTCTGTTAAATAATTAAGTTATGAGCAACAAAGTCGTTGTAAGTGAGACTTATTTGACATGGTGTCAGAAGTTGTGGAGTAATAGAAATGGCGAAATTCGCCCCACCCACGAACTTTGACAGACCTCAAGAATGGGCCGCATGGCGACAGCGCTTCATGAGGTACAGGATAGCCACGAAGCTCGCGGTGGAGGATGGCGAGGTACAAGTGAGTACCCTTATATATGCCATGGGACCAGATGCAGAAAACGTATTCAGCTCGTTCACGTTTGAGAGAGATGAGCAGAAAAAAGACTTTGACGCCGTGCTGAACAAGTTCAATGACTATTTCATCCCGAAAAAGAACATCATCCACGAGAGGGCGTGCTTTTACCAACGCATACAAAGGCCGGGGGAGAAGGCCGAGATGTTCATCCGTGCACTCTACGAATTAGCAGAGAGTTGTGACTTCGGGGCACAGAAAACAGAGAACATCCGAGATAAGCTTGTGGTTGGCATCAAAGATAAAGAGCTTTCAAGAAAGTTACAGCTGATGACAGACCTTACCTTAGACACCGCGGTGCTGATGGTGAGGCAGGCGGAGGACATCGCCCAGAAAGTGAGCCAACAGGAGGAAGGTGCGCCAAGCAGTGTTCAGGAGGTTACACGCAGACGACCTGAAAGGAGGGGAAGATGGGATGAAAAGAAACCAGCGAAAGAAAAAAATGATAGAATGACCGGTGGCGGTAGGTGCGGAAAGTGTGGAGAAACGAAACATTACAACAAGGAAAAATGTCCTGCAGCAGAAACTGAGTGTCGAAAATGTAAAAAGAAAGGACACTGGGAGCGTATGTGTTACTCAAGGAGAGTTAATGAGATAATAAGAGGAACACACACACAGGCAAGTGATGATGATTCATATTACCTGGGTACGATAAGTAAAACTGGGGCTGACGACACAGAGATTTGGTTTGTGAAATTGAACGTGCATGGCTCGCGAGTAAATTTTAAAATTGATACTGGAGCTGACGTGACCGTTATGAATGAAGAGACTTTTAACTCGCTTGGAAGTAAAGTGAAGTTGAGTCAGACACATGCGAGATATGACAGCCCGGGTGGGAGGATAAATTGTTTGGGACAATTTGAAACCACCACGGAGTACAAGGATAAAAAGTTCAAGTTCACAATTCACGTCATGGAAGGCGACACTGTGAACAATTTGCTAAGCAGAGAACAAGCAGTAGAGATGGGCTTAGTTAAAAGAATCGAGCAAGTCAGCGCAGTATTCGGTGAACAGGGAACAATGAGAACCGAGCCTGTTAAAATAAATCTAAAAGAAAATGTAGAGCCATACGCAGTCCACACCGCGAGAAGAGTGCCTTTACCATTGCTCCCCAAAGTTAAGGCAGAACTCCAACGAATGGCGGAGAACGGGGTCATTGAAAAGATAACACAACCCACAGACTGGTGCGCGCCGATGGTACCAGTAATGAAACCTAACGGGAAAGGGCGCATCTGCGTAGACTTGAAAAAACTGAACGAAAATGTAAAAAGGGAACGGTACATCCTACCCACGACTGATCAAGTTCTAGCCAAACTCGCCGGGTCCAAAATATCCTCTTCGTTGGATGCCGCAAGCGGCTTTTGGCAAATCCCCCTACATAGTGAGAGCAGTCTTCTCACTACATTCATAACGCCGTTTGCTAAATATTGTTTTAAGTGCTTACCCTTTGGCATCAGCATAGCGCCAGAAATATTTCAGCGCAAAATGAATGAACTCCTAGGAGACTTGGAGGGAGTTGCGGTCTACATGGATGAATGATATATATATATATATTTTTTTTTTTTTCTGAACAGATTTTTAAAAGACAACATGTGCATGGCATATACGAAAAACATCACAAACTGCTTTTTTACATCCATAGAAATGAATAAAGAAAGATTATACAAATATAGAGAACACTTTTTACTCTACCCAACCCAAAACATCCCACAGAAAAAAAAAAAAATAATAATAATAATAATAATAAAGAAAAATAATAATAATAAACTAGAATGTACATTTCCAGAAGAAAAAGTGAAGTGGTGCTTGCAGTGGCAAAACTCGCCACTCGCTTGCTAGCGTACGGTTAGCTAGTTTTTACCAGGATGCTAGCATGATTAGCATTTTGCTAACTAGATACTATCAAGATTAGCATGTTGCTAGCATCATGCTAGCATGTTTTTAGCATGATGCTAACAAGATTAGCATGTTGCTAGCATCATGCTAGCATGATTAGCATGTTACTAGCATCAACCTAAGATGATTAGCATGTTGCTAGCATCATGCTAACATTATTAGCATGTTTGCTAACATGTTTTTAGGTAGATGCTATCAACTAGCATATGCTAGCATGAATAGCGTTTTGCTAACATGATTAGCATGTTTTGCTAGCATCATGCTAGCATGTTTTTAGCAATGTTTTTAGCAAGATGCTAGCATGATTAGCATGTTGCTAGCATCTTACTAGCATGATGAGCATGTTGCTAGCATCATGCTAGCATGTTTTTAACATAATGCTAACATGATTAGCATGTTGCTAGAATCATGCTAACATGATTAGCATTTTGCTAGCATCATTCTAGCATGATTAGCATGTTGCTAGCATCATTCTGGCATGATTAGCATGTAGCTAGCATCATTCTGGCATGATTAGCATGTTGCTTGCATCATTCTGGCATGATTAGCATGTCGCTAGCATGACTTTAACACAATTTAGCATATTCCTAGCATGGTTACCAAGATTTACCATTTTTACCATGATTTACCATGTTCTTTTTGCATTTACCATAATTCTCGCATCATTTACCATAGTTTACCATGATTTAGGCAAATGAGCCAACCCCCATCTTTATTCGATGTTCTGATGCAGAGATATAGGTCTTGCAAAAATGGTTGCTAGGGTACTCTGTTTGGTTGCTAGGGAGTGACTTGACAGCTGCCAATCATGAAACTCCAAAGGCTGATTGTCACTATGAATGATATAAACCAACTCCCATGTGTCTGTAACATTCAGAATGGAAGATATCCCTCTTTGGATTTTGGTTGCTAAGGTGCTCGACAATGGTTGCTAGGGAGCGGCTAGGAAGTGTTGGGGTGATTCCTGATTGGCTGTTTGCTGCCCCGACTCAAACGAGACCACCCTTGTGTTTTCTATGACACTTCTATCCGGAGATATCCCTTTGATCTCTTTCATTAGAAGTCTATGGGACTTGTTGCTAAGGTGCTCTAAATGGTTGCTAGGGCGTGGCTTGATAGCTTCACAATGATCCTGAGAGACTGATTGATCATCTGAGTAAAATGAGCCCGCCCCCTTGTCTCTATGACACTGTGATCCACAGCTATGTTCAATACAAAATCCCCATGCAATTTACCATAGTAGGAAAAACACGTGCATTTCATGGGCTGTCCTTCACCATAGTAAGTCAATGGGGCAACTTTGGGCAGCTCCTGACCCCCAGGGGTGCAACTTTTACCCCATTGTGAGGTATTTTCTTACAGAGCCTGCCAGCCTCTTCAAATGTGGCAAATCAAACGTTTCTGCGAAATCCTCGCTCGGAGCTGTAACTCGTCAAATTTTTTCGCAATGTTAAGTCTATGCTTTTTTTGGCCGCTTTTTCGCCCCTGGGGCAAACACCGTACCCCTGATCGCTTAGAAAAGTCATAGCACACCTCTCCTCAATAGGCCGCTCGATTTGACGCCTCACTCAGGGGTCTGTGATGTCAGCATGTATTTATTTACATAATTTATGTAATTTATTTCCTATTTATTCTAAAAATCTTTATTAAATAAGTGTATTTAGTACCTTGCCTTTGGCAAGCACCACTAAAAATAATATTAAAAAAAAAAAAATCAAATCTCCAATGAAGGTATAGTCTCAACAAAGGAAAGGATAGGATTCCACATTTTATAAAATTAATTAACAGAGTCTCTGATGGAGAGCTTCATTTTTTCCAGGTGTAGAAAGGACATTAAGTCCTTCAGCCAAGAAAAAATAGAAGGGGTGCATGAGGATTTCCAATGCAACAGTATTCGTCTTCTGGCTATCAATGAAGCAAAAGCAATAATATCACTGTGACGCTTGTTGTACAAGCCATCAACAGGTGTTATTCCAAAAATTGCAATTATTGGGCAGGGTTTCACAGAGACACTGAGAACCTTTGACAGCTTATCAAAAAAAGAAGGCCAGAATGAGCACAATTTAGGACAGGTATAAAATGTATGAGTATGATCTGCTGGGGAAAGCCAACATCTATTGCACCTATCATCTTCTATTAAAGAAAGTTTCTTCAATTTTGCTTTGGTGAAATGAATTCTGTGAACAATTTTAAACTGAATAAGATTCAAGTGAGCACAGATGCAAACAGAGTTAATTTTAGCAAGAGCATTATTCCACAGCTCCTCGTCAAGCTCCAGTCCTAGCTCTCTCTCCCAGGTTCCCTTGAGTGCAAAAAGAGGAGGGAACTGCGAAGATCGTAACAGGCCAAAAATTGAGGAGATATGGCTATGTGATTTCAGGAGTAACATTATATATTTGTGAATGTAATTGAAAAGTCCCTTTCATTCACACTTTGGTGGTGCGTCGCCCAATCGCCCTAATGAAGAAACCGCCCCTGACTCATAGACTCCTTCTGATCCTTCATCAGCTATTGAACTTAAAGGTCAGACTTATAGGTCAAAGATTCCTCAAAAGATATTAAACTACATACAGTTTTAGACTCCTTTTGATGATATATCAGCCAAACAGAGGTCCCTTTTGACCTACTGAACATATTTCTGGCCAGAGAGTTCTTGATTTTGAACTTTATATACATTCTCGTAGACTCCTTTTGCTGCTTCATAAGCCATTTAGAAGTCAGAATCTGACCTTTTGAAATTATTTCTGGTCAAAGGGTCTTCAAAAGGTTTTAAACTATAGAAACATATAGACTCCTTCTGATGTTAAATCAGCCATACCTGTACATATGTTCCTTTTTTGAACTATTGAACATATTTCTGGCCAAAGAGTTCCGGAACATTAACTTAACATACATTCAGATTGCCTTCTTTTGATGTTATATTAGCCACAGAAGTCCATATCTTGACCGATTGAACTTATTTCTGGTCAAAGGGTCCTCAAATTGTTTTAAACTATAAAACTTAGAGACTCCTTCTGATGGTAAATCAGACATACTGAATTCCATATTTGACCTACTGAACATATTGCTGGCCAAAGAGTCCTTTAGGATAAACAATACGTATTCAGATTGATTTTGTCTAATTTTATGTCCACCTGACAAAAGTCCATATTTAACCCAATGAAGATTTTCCGGCCAAGAAGTACTCCATACTAAAATCCACAATGTGCTAACACAGGAAGAAACAACACCTACATTGGACCATTTGAAAAATGCTTGGCAGGATGATCTAGGGGTGACTATTACAGACAATCAATGGTCAAAAGCCCAAAGAAATGTTCATTCTACCTCTGTATGTATTAGACATGGTCTTTTGCAGTTCAAAGTGCTACCCAGATTACATTTATCCAAATTGAAATTGTTTACTTCCATTAGTCCTTCTTGTGATAGATGTTTACAAGGGTCTTGCACATATGTTTTGGAATTGTCCTCGCATTACGAACTATTGGAACACTATATTTCAAACCCTTTCCAAGATCTTAAAAAAACAGCTTAAGCCAGAACCAATCTGGGCTCTTTTTGGTGTGAAACCAGTCAATGTACAACTTTCGGACACCCAAAACAGCATGGTTTGTTTTGTGACCTTGATGGCGCGAAGATTGATTCTCTTGTGTTGGAAACAGAAAATGCCCCCTGCTCACTCAGCCTTAATGAAAGACATAATGGATCATTTGAAATTGGAGAAAATTCAATATTTGCTGAGGGGGAAGTCTGAAATATTTTATTCAACGTGGCAAACTTTTATAGATTACTTTGGTGAGAATGTATAATTGATTTGTTTAGCATGGCAATGGCAATGATGTCCTCTGATGTCTGTTGTTTGTTATTGTGTTTTTGTCTCTCTGTATTTTAAATGCAAAAAAACTCAATAAAGAGAATTTAAAAAAAATAAAAATGAAAAAAAAACAAGTACTCCATACTTGAACTTTCTATTTATTCTCGTTGACTCCTGAAGTTACGTCAGCCATACAGACGTCTATATTTGACCTGAGGAACATATTTCTGGCCAAAGAATCCTCGATGTTGAACTTACCATACATACTCCTTCTGATGCTTCATAAGCATAATTAACAATATGGAAGTCCATATTTGACCTATTGAACTTATGTTTGGTCAAAGGGTCCTCAAAAGGTTATAAACTATATAAACTTAGAGACTCCTGATTTTAAATCAGCCGTACAGAGGTCCCATTTTGACTCTTTTTCCAGTAATATGTTCAGTAGGTCAAATATGGACTTATGTATGGCTGATTTAACATGAAATGGAGTAAATATGTAGAGAAAGTATTCAAGCATTCTTTGGGCAAAATATATTCAGAGGGTTACAGATGAACACCTGTTTAAGTTATATATCGTCAGATGGAGTCTATGAGTATCTCTCGAGGGAGCTGTCTGTGAGCACTGTGAAGCACTCCCTATAAGAGTGCTGTGCTCCCGCTTGGCTTTTAATGATGACGGCCAAGCTCACGATCCCCACGGTTCAGGTCCCGTGTCCGTTGAGGCGGTGCAGATGCTTAGATCGTTGGGATCGCAGAAGGATCTCGCAGATGAGAACGAGACTGCTGAAGCACTTTCTCGTTCATCATCTGTGGATTCTATAACGCCCGCTCATGGTGCAGAAGCCCGCGCTGCGGCTTCTTCTGCCCATTGCGAGTGCCCGATGCTTGAGCTATCCGCTTCCGAGGAAGTGGGTGTGCTCAGCATCGGGAGCGAGGAACATGAATTATACTCGCCGGCTCATGTTCCCGCTTATGAGGAGTTGGTGGAGGTTGTGACGCGTGCTGTGGCCAGACTCAACATCAGCTGGCCACAAGATAAGCAGGATGATCCTCATCAGAGGAAATTAGACGAGAGATTCCTGCAGAACCGCTCACAGCCTCAGCGCCGGGGCTTCACCATTTTCCCCGGATCTTAATAAGGAGACAATCAGCGGCGTTCCAGCAATATCTCCCTCGCCGATCTAAGTCTGGGTCTAGGAGGGCTGGTCCAAGTGGCCAGCTTCAGCTGTAAACCAGCTCCTCCTATCGCCTAGAGCAGAAGGAGAGCGTTTCCACTCAAGCCCCTCCTGCGGGAGCTTGGCAACAGAGGAAACACTCTCACTCTAAATACTCCGGCCAGAAGGGCGACCTGAGAGCCGTCATTCAGGCAAAAGGGGCTTCAGGAAAGAGGTCCTGTCCCCCCTGTTGTGGAGCAACCGAGGTTATTCTCACAGCGGAGTCCTCTGGAAAAAGATGTTGTCCCACCATCCTGGACGCTTCGGGCCGCATCAATTTCCAGCGAACGTACACCATGGCGTTCGCCCCAAAAGCTTGCAAGAGAGCACCGACTATGGTCACAAAATCTGTCTTGTTCGCTTCCTGCTAGTTCGCTGTTTCAGAGGTCGAGAGCAGTGCTCGAGAATCACCCGAGGCCAGTCTCGAGAGGCTGGTTCCCTTAGTCGATTTTGTAGAGGGGTGGCGCCTTCTTCCAAATATATCTATACGGGTCCTGAATGTAATAAAAAATGGGTACAGACTGCAGTTCGGTCACCGACCTCCCAGGTTTGCAGGGGTGGTGCCGACTACAGTGGTTCCAGAACAGGCTCGGGTTATGGAACAAGAAGTACAGGCTCTTCTGGTCAAAGGGGCCATCGAAATTGTTCCCCTACCAGACAGAGAGTCCGGGTTTTACAGCAACATACTTTATAGTTCCAAAGAAGGATGGCGGGCTAGGCCGATTTTGGATTTGAGGCAGTTGAATCGGTCTCTGAGGAGATTCAGGTTCAAGATGCTCACGATTCCCATCATCATGAATCAAATCAGGTCCGAGGACTGGTTTGTCACAATAGATCTAAAAGACGCCTATTTTCATGTCTCCATTTCATGTCACAGAAGGTTCCTGAGTTTTGCTTTCGGTGGCGAGGCATACCAGTACTGGGTTCTTCCGTTCGGCCTAGCACTCTCTCCCCGCACGTTCACGAAGTGTATGGATGCAGCTCTGGCTCCTCTGAGACTCCAGGGCATCCGTATACTGAGTCTATACTGAGTTCCTGAGCCCAGTCTCAGGAAATGGCAGTTCGGCATCGAGATGTCGTCCTTGGCCACATTCAGAATCTGGGGTTGAGACTCAACACAAAAAACTGTGTTGGAACCAGACCAGAAAACAACATTTCTGGGCGTGGTATGAAATTCGGATACGATGCGGGCTCATATGTCCCGCACGTATCGAGTCCATTCTGACCATGGTCTCTGGGGTAAAGCTAGGCCAGGCCATCACTGTAAAGCAATTTCAAAGACTGCTGGGCCTCATGGCGACGGCATCCAACATTATACCTTTGGACCTTCTCCACATGAGGCCCCTTTCAGTGGTGGATGAAAACCAAGGGGTTTTCCCCGAGGGGAAATCCGTTCCGTACAATCAGGGTTACGCGTAGATGCCTTCATTCCCTGTCACTCTGGAAGAAACCTTGGTTATGGTGAGCAATGCAATGCAACAAGTTCATATGTTATTTTTCAATGCACAAAGTTAGATCGTTTGTGCAATGCAATGCAACAACACATGTGTTATCTCTTTAATGAACATGGGAATTAGTTAGTTATGGTATGCAAGCAAAGCAACAAGTAAAAAGCTTATTTTTCAGTGCACAAGGCTAGATCGTTTGTGCAATGCAATGAAACAACACATATGTCATCTCTTTAAAGCACATGGGAATTAGTTAATTATGGTATGCAATGCAAAGCAACAAGTAAACATCTTATATTTCAATGCAAAACGTTAGATTGTTTGTTTAATGCAATGCAATGCAACAACACATATGTTTACCTCTTTAATGGACAAAGGAATTAGTTAGTTCGGCTATGCATTGAAATGTGCTTTGCTTATGTTAAACATTGCTTCAACGCTAATTCTTAGGTCGTTTTTGCAATAAAATTCAACAACACATATGTTATCTCTTTGATGCACATGGGAATGAGTTAGTTATGGTATGCAAGCAAAGCAACAAGTGCATAGTTTTAAAAAATTCAATGTCTAACGTTAGATCGTTTGTGCAATGCAACAGCGATGTACTGCAAAAAGTGCACTTCTTATATGTGATTTTTCAATGCACAACGTTAGATCGTTTGTGCAATGCAACAACACATATTTTATCCCTTAATGCACATGGGAAATAGTTAGTTATGGAATGCATTGCAAAGCAACAAGTAAATAGCTTATATTTCAATGCAAAATATTAGAGTTCAATGCAATGCAATCCAATGCAATGCAACAACAAATTTGTTATCTCTTTAATGTACAAATTAGTTATAATGCAATGCAAAGCAACAAGTAAATAGATTATGTTTCAATTCACAACGTTATATCGTTTGTGCAATGCAATGCAACAAACACATATGTTATCCCTTAATGCACATGGGAATTAGTTAGTTATGGTATGCAATGCAAAGCAACAAGTAAAAAGCTTATATTTCAATGCACAAGGTAAGATCGTTTGTGCAATGCAATGAAACAACACATTTGTTATCTCTTTAAAGCACATGGGAATTAGTTAATTATGGTATGCAATGCAAAGCAACAAGTAAACATCTTATATTTCAATGCAAAACGTTAGATTGTTTGTTTAATGCAATGCAATGCAACAACACATATGTTTACCTCTTTAATGGACAAAGGAATTAGTTAGTTCGGCTATGCATTGAAATGTGCATTGCTTATGTTAAACATTGCTTCAACGCTAATTCTTAGATCGTTTTTGCAATGCAATTCAACAACACATATGTTATCTCTTTGATGCACATGGGAATGAGTTAGTTATGGTATGCAAGCAAAGCAACAAGTGCATAGTTTTAAAAAAATTCAATGTCTAACGTTAGATCGTTTGTGCAATGCAACAGCGATGCACTGCAAAAAGTGCACTTCTTATATGTGATTTTTCAATGCACCACGTTAGATCGTTTGTGCAATCCAACAACACATATTTTATCCCTTAATGCACATGGGAAATAGTTAGTTATGGAATGCATTGCAAAGCAACAAGTAAATAGCTTATATTTCAATGCAAAACATTGGAGTATAATGCAATGCAATCCAATGCAATGCAACAACAAATTTGTTATCTCTTTAATGGATAAGTTAGTTATAATGCAATGCAAAGCAAAAAGTAAATAGATTATGTTTCAATGCACAACGTTATATCGTTTGTGCAATGCAATGCAACAAACACATATGTTATCCCTTAATGCACATGGGAATTAGTTAGTTATGGTATGCAATGCAAAGCAACAAGTAAAAAGCTTATATTTCAGTGCACAAGGCTAGATCGTTTGTGCAATACAATGAAACAACACATTTGTTATCTCTTTAAAGCACATGGGAATTAGTTAATTATGGTATGCAATGCAAAGCAACAAGTAAACATCTTATATTTCAATGCAAAACGTTAGATTGTTTGTTTAATGCAATGCAATGCAACAACACATATGTTTACCTCTTTAATGGACAAAGGAATTAGTTAGTTCGGCTATGCATTGAATGTGCTTTGCTTATGTTAAACATTGCTTCAACGCTAATTCTTAGATCGTTTTTGCAATGCAATTCAACAACACATATGTTATCTCTTTGATGCACATGGGAATGAGTTAGTTATGGTATGCAAGCAAAGCAACAAGTGCATAGTTTTAAAAAAATTCAATGTCTAACGTTAGATCGTTTGTGCAATGCAACAGCGATGCACTGCAAAAAGTGCACTTCTTATATGTGATTTTTCAATGCACCACGTTAGATCGTTTGTGCAATCCAACAACACATATTTTATCCCTTAATGCACATGGGAAATAGTTAGTTATGGAATGCATTGCAAAGCAACAAGTAAATAGCTTATATTTCAATGCAAAACATTGGAGTATAATGCAATGCAATCCAATGCAATGCAACAACAAATTTGTTATCTCTTTAATGGATAAGTTAGTTATAATGCAATGCAAAGCAACAAGTAAATAGATTATGTTTCAATTCACAACGTTATATCGTTTGTGCAATGCAATGCAACAAACACATATGTTATCCCTTAATGCACATGGGAATTAGTTAGTTATGGTATGCAATGCAAAGCAACAAGTAAAAAGCTTATATTTCAATGCACAAGGTAAGATCGTTTGTGCAATGCAATGAAACAACACATTTGTTATCTCTTTAAAGCACATGGGAATTAGTTAATTATGGTATGCAATGCAAAGCAACAAGTAAACATCTTATATTTCAATGCAAAACGTTAGATTGTTTGTTTAATGCAATGCAATGCAACAACACATATGTTTACCTCTTTAATGGACAAAGGAATTAGTTAGTTCGGCTATGCATTAAAATGTGCTTTGCTTATGTTAAACATTGCTTCAACGCTAATTCTTAGATCGTTTTTGCAATGCAATTCAACAACACATATGTTATCTCTTTGATGCACATGGGAATGAGTTAGTTATGGTATGCAAGCAAAGCAACAAGTGCATAGTTTTAAAAAAATTCAATGTCTAACGTTAGATCGTTTGTGCAATGCAACAGCGATGCACTGCAAAAAGTGCCCTTCTTATATGTGATTTTTCAATGCACCACGTTAGATCGTTTGTGCAATCCAACAACACATATTTTATCCCTTAATGCACATGGGAAATAGTTAGTTATGGAATGCATTGCAAAGCAACAAGTAAATAGCTTATATTTCAATGCAAAACATTGGAGTATAATGCAATGCAATCCAATGCAATGCAACAACAAATTTGTTATCTCTTTAATGGATAAGTTAGTTATAATGCAATGCAAAGCAACAAGTAAATAGATTGTGTTTCAATGCACAACGTTATATCGTTTGTGCAATGCAATGCAACAAACACATATGTTATCCCTTAATGCACATGGGAATTAGTTAGATATGGTATGCAATGCAAAGCAACAAGTAAATATAGCTGCGAGCAGCGATTGCGGGCCCAAGCCGGTGGCACCGCCGCCCCGGTGCCTTTAGGGTTATTGTGCACGACGTGCAAAAACGTAACCCCGCTTTGACAGTTGAAAAGAAGTGTGCTGTAGAGCTCGCATCAGTGTGGCCTCTGCAAAAGTGCGTATCCAGGGCACATATAAACCACAAAGTATGCGTGAGCAACCTTCTGAAACCCAAATTGAAAAATGAGACAGCCTACGGTCTCATGGATTTAACAGACACATGAAATAAGTACACAAGACCGAAAATTCATATGAAGTGTGCCATTTGGGGACAGGGCCTATGATCGTGAACCACAATAGCCACATATATGAGATCATTTAAAATTAGAATAATTTTTAGGTCAATATGTTTTGCAGCACTTAAATGTGTAAATCCAGAAGCCCAGTATTTATCTGGAGGTCTTTGTCCTTTGCCTGTCAACCAAGTTTGTCTCTGCTTTTTCTGTTCTGCCCTGTTTGCCATTGTTCACCCTGCCTGTCTTGACCATTCTTAATAAAAAGCTGCAAATGGATTCCCCTGACCTGACCCTGCCTCGATACAACACACATGCTGCATCTGCTCGCTATCTGCCGAACGGCTCTGGTAGTTCCGCTTCAGCACTGATGATGTTGTAGGAATAGTGCGCTCTGATTGGTCTGGATTATTCAGGAATTTTTATTTTATACAGAAATAAGTTATTTATAATTCATATATATAGATAGATAGATAGATAGATAGATAGATAGATAGATAGATAGATATACATATATAAAGACACAGAGAATATTACTTGCCTTACCTGTTTAGTAAAATGAAAAAATAAAAATAACTAGGGAAACCGAGATAATTATTCTGATTTGATGATACACTCAAAATATTACACAAGCAATTGTTTAAATTTAATGATATTCAGAACAGAACAAGAATTTTAAAAAACTATAAACAAGAAGTAACCGAAATAATGTAAAGTGAAAGTGAAAGTAAGTGGTGTTGGGCTCACGTAACTCTCTCATTAGAATCAAACTGTTTCAACATTTGTGATGTATTTGGATGCTAATTTTTTCTTTATTATAGGCTTTGTACTTCACTCACGTTCCAATATGTGTGTGAGTGTGTGTGTGTGTGTGTGTGTTTGGTGTGTGTGTGTGGGTGAGGTGTGGGTGCGATTGAACTGTTACACATAAAAACATACTCCGTCATTTTGTTCATCGAGGACGTAAATTCAAACTGCAAAGTGTTTATTTATATGTATGGTCACTCAAAATAAAACACAAAGTGCTTTTGTCAAACTATAAACTCAAACTGTAACCTACAACTGTCCCCCAACCAAAATCTCACCCACACACACCAACACCCACACACACAGTTTAAAAGCAAAAAATATTTATCCAACCTCGTTTAAAAACAGTCTGTGAGTGCCATCTTTTGGACATTCATCATATTGCATTGGTTTTAATTTCTTGTCCTCAAACAGAGCACTAATCTGTTTATTTTTAAGTTACACATTCTACATTGATTAAAATAGAAAATCAAATGTGTTTTTTTTAATGGTAGTATTATTTTATACAATAATTTATAAATGTGATGAGAATAAATGTAGTGTGCATAAAATTTTTAAGGAAAACATTGATCTAATATAGCACATTAAAGACAGAGAGACGGAGGAGCGGGCGCGATCGAACTGTGTGTGTGTGTGTGCGTGTGTGTGTGAAAGGGGCGCGATCGAACTGTGTGTGTGTGTGGGAGAGAGAAAAAAATTTTTAAGGAAAACATATTGATCTAATATAGCACATTATTGATCTAATATAGCACATTAGAGAGAGAGAGAGAGAGAGAGAGAGAGAGAGAGAGAGAGAGAGAGAGAGAGAGAGAGAGAGAGAGAGAGAGAGAGAGGCGCGGGCGCGATCGAACTGTTTGTGTGTGTGTGCGTGTGTGGGAGAGAGAGAGAGGCGCGGGCGCGATCAAACTGTGTGTGTGCGTGAGACAGAGAGAGAGAGAGAGAGAGAGAGAGAGAGAGAGAGAGAGAGAGAGAGTGAGAGGCGCGGGTGCGATCGAACTGTGTGTGTGTGTAATACAGGTAATAAATGAATAAAAGTGCCTATAAATACAATTTTGGACACAAGAGGGCAGTATGGCCCCATGAATGACTTTGTGTTTAAACTATCACCCGAGGATACCCCCTCCCCCCTCCCCCCCCCTCACACAGACACACACACACACATACGGAATGGCAGGGTGCATTCTCTCTGTCAGAGAGAGGGAGAGAAAATTCTCAGAATCCACATTCAAACTACAATATCTGACTTTCTGTTTGTCTGAGCTAATGACAATAAATCAGAAAGTTGTTCGGCTTGACGAGAACAATATACACGCAGAGTTTTGTAACTGTAGATAAAATTAACTAAGTTATAACACACTTTATGTGTCCTTTTTTAGTCATAAATTCATTTCCTCGCCACGGCCAAACCGTTCGAGATATCAAAAATCCGTTCGCAATTTAGCATCCTCAATGTCTTGACTTCACGCTAACCGAGTTTCGTGGTGTTTGGATTAATTCTCTAGGAGAAGTATATCAAAAATAAAAGCATGCATTTTCCAAACAACCCATAATAGCTGACTTCCTGTTGAGCTGTCGTAAAACTTAGAGCACGAAAGTTGTTCGGCCCGATGAGATCTATAAGTGTACCGAGTTTCATATTATTACATATAAGCATGTTTGATATATGGACAAGTGTTCGAATCCCGTTCAAGGGGGCGCTGTCGGGCCCCACTGCCACGCCCGGGTACCATCTTCAGCCCGGCCCTGATGGCCGCGGGTTCTGACCCGTGTGCAAAGTTTCAAGAGTTTTCGAGCACGTTAAGGGCCCCAAAACCTTGAAAAACTCAAATAAAAGCATTCTCACTCAGCAGACAAACCCCCCTCCCCTCAAACACACGGAGAGACGTAGGGTCAGAGAGAGTGGAAGAGAAAATTCTCCAAAACATCCACATTCAAACCAAAATATCTGACTTCCTGTTGGTCTGAGCTAATAAGTGTAAATTAGAAAGTTGTCCAGCTCGATATGAACATTATACATTCTGAGTTTTAAGATTGTAGATAAAAGTATAGACCTAACTCCCCTTCTTTTGTCAAAAGGTGGCGCTACTGAGCCCCGGCACCACGCCCGTTTCTGAAACTTTGCACATGTCTACTGGCTAATAAATGTGATGTGTCTGTCGAGTTTCATGCAATTTCAAGTATGCTAAGGGTCTCAAAAGCATAAAAAAAGAATCTTAAAGTTTGATGCGTTGCCACGGCAACAGTATCTAAGATATCAATTATCCTTTCACAGGTCTAAATCTGCCGTGTGTTTACATTATACACATAATGTTTGAAGCAAATCGGGTAAAAATAAGAGGGTGATTTCAAAGCATTTTGAAAGTGACACACTTCCTGCTGCCAGTTGGTGGCGCTATAACTTTGACTCACAATAGTCACATCCATGTGATCGGCCTCTTACAGCGAACACACTGCTGAAGTTTCATCAAGATCAGTCAATGTATGCAGAAGTTATAACACACTTCCTGTTTCCATTATTCGCCATAATTTCGTTTCCTCGCCACGGCCAAACCGTTCGAGATATCAAAAATCCCCTGGCAATTTTTCATCCTCAATGTCTTGACTTCATGCACACCGAGTTTGGTGACGATCGGGTGAATTCCCTAGGAGGAGTATATCAAATTCCTGAGCACGAGTTTCAAAACAACCCATAATAGCCGACTTCCTGTTGGGCTGGCGTAAAAAGTAAGAGTGCAAAGGATATATGAAACGATGAGATCTATATGTGTACCGATTTTCAGATTAATTCATGCAAGCGTGTTTGATATACGGACATGTTTTCGAATCCCGTTCCAGGGGGCGCTGTCGAGCCCCCCTGCCACGCCCGGGTACCATCTTCAGCCCGGCCCTGATGGCCGCGGGTTCTGACCCGTGTGCAAAGTTTCAAGAGTTTTCGAGCACGTTAAGGGCCCCAAAAGTGCCCAAAAGGTAGTAAAATAATAATAATAATAATAATAATAAATAATCCTAAGGAAAACAATAGGGCCTTCGCCTTTTCAAGGCTTGGGCCCTAATAATCCTAAGGAAAACAATAGGGCCTTCGCCTTTTCAAGGCTTGGGCCCTAAAAAGCTTATATTTCAATGCACAAGGTAAGATCGTTTGTGCAATACAATGAAACAACACATTTGTTATCTCTTTAAAGCACATGGGAATTAGTTAATTATGGTATGCAATGCAAAGCAACAAGTAAACATCTTATATTTCAATGCAAAACGTTAGATTGTCTGTTTAATGCAATGCAATGCAACAACACATATGTTTACCTCTTTAATAGACAAAGGAATTAGTTAGTTCGGCTATGCATTGAAATGTGCTTTGCTTATGTTAAACATTGCTTCAACGCTAATTCTTAGATCGTTTTTGCAATGCAATTCAACAACACATATGTTATCTCTTTGATGCACATGGGAATGAGTTAGTTATGGTATGCAAGCAAAGCAACAAGTGCATAGTTTTAAAAAAAATGCAATGTCTAACGTTAGATCGTTTGTGCAATGCAACAGCGATGCACTGCAAAAAGTGCACTTCTTATATGTGATTTTTCAATGCACCACGTTAGATCGTTTGTGCAATCCAACAACACATATTTTATCCCTTAATGCACATGGGAAATAGTTAGTTATGGAATGCATTGCAAAGCAACAAGTAAATAGCTTATATTTCAATGCAAAACATTGGAGTATAATGCAATGCAATCCAATGCAATGCAACAACAAATTTGTTATCTCTTTAATGGATAAGTTAGTTATAATGCAATGCAAAGCAACAAGTAAATAGATTATGTTTCAATGCACAACGTTATATCGTTTGTGCAATGCAATGCAACAAACACAAGTTTTATCCCTTAATGCACATGTAAAATAGTTAGTATGGAATGCATTGCAATGCAACAAGTAAATAGCATATATTTCAATGCAAAACATAAGAGTTTAATGGAATGCCATCCAATACAATGCAACAACACATTTTATATCTCTTTAATAGACAAAGGAATGAGTTAGTTCGGCTATGCATTGAAATGTGCTTTACTTATGTTAAAGAATACTTCAACGCTAATGCTTAGATCGTTTTTGCATTGCAATGCAACAGCATATATGTTATATCTTTAATGCACATGGGAATGAGTTAATTCTGGTATGCGATGCACTGCAACAAGTGCATAGCTTACATGTTATTTTTCAATGCATAACGTTAGATCGTTTGTGCAATGCAATAACAAAATATGGTATCTCTTTAATACACAAGTTAGTTACAATGCAAAGCAACAAGTAAATAGATTATGTTTCAATGCACAACGTTATATCGTTTGTGCAATGCAACAAACACATATGTTATCCCTTAATGCACATTAGTTAGTTATGGTATGCAATGCAAAGCAACAAGTAAACAGCTTATATTTCAAAGCAAATACGTTTGATTGTTAGATTGTAATGCAAAGCCACAACACATGTGTTACCTCTTTAATGGACAAAGGAATGAGTTAGTTCGGCTATGCATTGAAATGTGCTTTGCTATGTTAAACATTGCCTCAACGCTAATTCTTAGATCGTTTTAGCAATGCAATAACAAAATATGTTATCTCTTTAATGCAAAAGTTAGTTACAATGCAATGCAAAGCAACAAGTAAATAGATTAAGTTTCAATGCACAACGTTATATCGTTTGTGCAATGCAATGCAACAAACACATATTTTATCACTTAATGCACATGGGAATTAGTTAGTTATGGTAAGCAATGCAATGCAACAAGTGCATATGTTATTTTTCAGTGCCCAAAGTTAGATCTTTTGTGCAATGCAATAACAAAATATGTTATCTCTTTAATTCACAAGTTAGTTGCAATGCAATGCAAAGCAAAGCAAAGCAACAAGTGTTTACAAGATTATGTTTCAATACAAAACGTTATATCGTTTGTGCAATGCAATGCAACAAACACATATCCCTTAATGCACATGGGAATTAGTTAGTTATGGTAATCAATGCAATGCAACAAGTGCATATGTTATTTTTCTGTGCCCAAAGTTCGATCGTTTGTGCAATGCAATGCAACTACCACATATGTTATCTCTTTAATGCACAAGTTAGTTACAATGCGATGCAAAGCAACAAGTAATTAGATTATGTTTCAATGCACAACGTTATATCGTTTGTGCAATCCAATGCAACAAACACATATTTTATCCCTTAATGCACATGGGAATTAGTTAGTTATGGTAAGCAATGCAATGCAACAAGTGCATATGTTACTTTTCAGTGCCCAAAGTTAGATCGTTTGTGCAATGCAATAACAAAATATGTTATCTCTTTAATGCACAAGTTAGTTACAATGCAATGCAAAGCAACAAGTGTTTACAAGATTATGTTTCATTGCAAAACGTTATATCGTTTGTGCAATGCAATGCAAAAACATATATGTTATCCCTTAATGCACATGGAAATTAGTGAGTTATGGTAAGCAATGCAATGCAACAAGTGCATATGTTATTTTTCAGTGCCCTAAGTTAGATCGTTTGTGCAATGCAATGCAACAAACATATATTTTATCCCTTAATGCACATGGGAATTAGTTATGGTAAGCAATGCAATGCAACAAGTGCATGTGTTATTTTTCATTGCACAACGTTAGATCGAATTAGTTATCGAATGCATTGCAAAACAACAAGTAAATAGCTTATATTTCAATGCAAAACATAAGAGTTTAATGCAATGCCATCCAATGCAATGCAACAACACATTTTATATCTCTTTAATGGACAAAGGAATGAGTTAGTTCGGCTATGCATTGAAATGTGCTTTACTTATTTTAAACAATACTTCAACGCTAATTCTTAGATCGTTTGTGCATTGCATTTCAACAGCACATATGTTATCTCTTTAATGCACATGGGAATGAGCTAATTCTGGTAAGCGATGCACTGCAACAAGTGCATAGCTTACATGTTATTTTTCAATGCATAACGTTAGATCGTTTGTGCAATTCAATAACAGAATATGTTATCTCTTTAATGTACAAGTTAGTTACAAAGCAATGCAAAGCAACAAGTAAATAGATTATGTTTCAATGCACAACGTTATATCGTTTGTGCAATGCAATGCAACAAACACATATTTATCCCTTAATGCACATGGGAATTAGTTAGTTATGGTAGGCAATGCAATGCAATAAGTGCTTGTGTTATTTTTCATTGCACAACGTTAGATCGTTTGTGCAATGCAATGCAACAAACACATATTTTATCCCTTAATGCACATGGGAATTAGTTAGTTATGGTAAGCAATGCAATGCAATAAGTGCTTGTGTTATTTTTCATTGCACAACGTTAGATCGTTTGTGCAATGCAATGCAACAAACACATATTTTATCCCTTAATGCACATGGGAATTAGTTAGTTATGGTAAGCAATGCAATGCAATAAGTGCATGTGTTATTTTTCATTGCACAACGTTAGATCGTTTGTGCAATGCAATGCAACAACACATCTCTTTAATGCACATGGGAATTAGTTAGTTATGGTATGCAATACAAAGCAACAAGTAAAAAGCTTATATGGGAATCCGTTAGTTATGGTATGCAATGCAAAGCAACAAGTAAAAGCTTATATTTCAATGCACAAGGTTAGATCGTTTGTGCAATGCAATGAAACAACATATTTGCTATCTCTTTAAAGCACACGGGAATCAGTTAATTATGTAGGCAATGCAGTGCAACAAGTGCATATGTTATTTTTCAGTGCCCAAAGTTAGATCTTTTGTGCAATGCAATAACAAAATGTTATCTCTTTAATGCACAAGTTAGTTACAATGCAAAGCAACAAGTAAATAGATTATGTTTCAATGCACAACGTTATATCGTTTGTGCAATGCAACAAAAACATATGTTATCCCTTAATGCACATCGGAATTAGTTAGTTATGGTATGCAATGCAAAGCAACAAGTAAACAGCTTATATTTCAAAGCAAATACGTTTGATTGTTAGATTGTAATGCAAAGCCACAACACATGTGTTACCTCTTTAATGGACAAAGGAATGAGTTAGTTCGGCTATGCATTGAAATGTGCTTTGCTATGTTAAACATTGCCTCAACGCTAATTCTTAGATCGTTTTAGCAATGCAATAACAAAATATGTTATCTCTTTAATGCAAAAGTTAGTTACAATGCAATGCAAAGCAACAAGTAAATAGATTATGTTTCAATGCACAACGTTATATCGTTTGTGCAATGCAATGCAACAAACACATATTTTATCACTTAATGCACATGGGAATTAGTTAGTTATGGTAAGCAATGCAATGCAACAAGTGCATATGTTATTTTTCAGTGCCCAAAGTTAGATCTTTTGTGCAATGCAATAACAAAATATGTTATCTCTTTAATTCACAAGTTAGTTGCAATGCAATGCAAAGCAAAGCAAAGCAACAAGTGTTTACAAGATTATGTTTCAATACAAAACGTTATATCGTTTGTGCAATGCAATGCAACAAACACATATCCCTTAATGCACATGGGAATTAGTTAGTTATGGTAATCAATGCAATGCAACAAGTGCATATGTTATTTTTCAGTGCCCAAAGTTAGATCTTTTGTGCAATGCAATAACAAAATATGTTATCTCTTTAATTCAAAAGTTAGTTGCAATTCAATGCAAAGCAAAGCAAAGCAACAAGTGTTTACAAGATTATGTTTCAATACAAAACGTTATATCGTTTGTGCAATGCAACAAACACATATCCCTTAATGCACATGGGAATTAGTTAGTTATGGTAATCAATGCAATGCAACAAGTGCAAATGTTATTTTTCAGTCCCCAAAGTTCGATCGTTTGTGCAATGCAATTACCACATTTGTTATCTCTTTAATGCACAAGTTAGTTACAATGCGATGCAAAGCAACAAGTAATTAGATTATGTTTCAATGCACAACGTTATATCGTTTGTGCAATCCAATTCAACAAACACATATTTTATCCCTTAATGCACATGGGAATTAGTTAGTTATGGTAAGCAATGCAATGCAACAAGTGCATATGTTATTTTTCAGTGCCCAAAGTTAGATCGTTTGTGCAATGCAATAACAAAATATGTTATCTCTTTAATGCGCAAGTTAGTTAAAATGCAATGCAAAGCAACAAGTGTTTACAAGATTATGTTTCATTGCAAAACGTTATATCGTTTGTGCAATGCAATGCAAAAAACATATATGTTATCCCTTATGCACATGGAAATTAGTGAGTTATGGTAAGCAATGCAATGCAATAAGTGCATATGTTATTTTTCAGTGCCCTAAGTTAGATCGTTTGTGCAATGCAATGCAACAAACATATATTTTATCCCTTAATGCACATGGGAATTAGTTATGGTAAGCAATGCAATGCAACAAGTGCATGTGTTATTTTTCATTGCACAACGTTAGATCGTTTGTGCAATGCAATGCAACAACACATATTTTATCCCTTAATGCACATGGAAAATAGTTAGTTATCGACTGCATTGCAAAACAACAAGTAAATAGCTTATATTTCAATGCAAAACATAAGAGTTTAATGCAATGCCTTCCAATGCAATGCAACAACACATTTTATATCTCTTTAATGGACAAAGGAATGAGTTAGTTCGGCTATGCATTGAAATGTGCTTTACTTAATTTAAACAATACTTCAACGCTAATTCTTAGATCGTTTGTGCATTGCTTTTCAACAGCACATATGTTATCTCTTTAATGCACATAAGAATGAGCTAGTTCTGGTAAGCGATGCACTGCAACAAGTGCATAGCTTATATGTTATTTTTCAATGCATAACGTTAGATCGTTTGTGCAATTCAATAACAGAATATGTTATCTCTTTAATGTACAAGTTAGTTACAAAGCAATGCAAAGCAACAAGTAAATAGATTATGTTTCAATGCACAACGTTATATCGTTTGTGCAATGCAATGCAACAAACACATATTTTATCCCTTAATGCACATGGGAATTAGTTAGTTATGGTAAGCAATGCAATGCAATAAGTGCTTGTGTTATTTTTCATTGCACAACGTTAGATCGTTTGTGCAATGCAATGCAACAAACACATATTTTATCCCTTAATGCACATGGGAATTAGTTAGTTATGGTAAGCAATGCAATGCAATAAGTGCATGTGTTATTTTTCATTGCACAACGTTAGATCGTTTGTGCAATGCAATGCAACAACACATCTCTTTAATGCACATGGGAATTAGTAAGTTATGGTATGCAATACAAAGCAACAAGTAAAAAGCTTATATGGGAATCCGTTAGTTATGGTATGCAATGCAAAGCAACAAGTAAAAGCTTATATTTCAATGCACAAGGTTAGATCGTTTGTGCAATGCAATGAAACAACACATTTGCTATCTCTTTAAAGCACACGGGAATTAGTTAATTATGTAGGCAATGAAGTGCAACAAGTAAACAGCTTATATTTCAATACAAAACGTTAGATTGTTCGTTTAATTCAATGCAACATGTTATCTCTTTCATGCAAATGGCAATGAGTTAGTTATGGTATGCAAGCAAAGCAACAAAGTGCATAGTTTAAAAAAAATTTCAATGCACAACGTATGATCATTTATGCAATTGCAATGCAATGCAAAAAAGACAAATTGTATCTCTTTAATGCACATGGGAATGATTTAGTCATGGTATGCGATGCACTGCAACAAGTAAAAAGCGTAAAATGGAATCCGTTTGTTATGGTATCCAATGCAAAGCAACAAGTAAAAAGCTTATAATTATATATTATATATACAAAAAGCTTTACTTATGTTAAACATTGCCTCAACGCTAATTCTTAGATCGTCTGTGCAAGGCAACACATATGCAATATGTTGTCTCTTTTATGCACATGGGAATGAGTTAGTTATGGTATGCAAGCAAAGCAACAAGAGCATAGTTTAAAAAAGATAAATTTCAATGCACAACGTAAGATCGTTTGTGCAATGCAATGCAACAGCGATGCACTGCAAAAAGTGCACTGCTTATATGTAATTGTTCAATGCACAACGTTAGATCGTTTGTGCAATGCAATGCAAAAAACATATATGTTATCCCTTAATGCACATGGGAATTAGTTAGTTATGGTAAGCAATGCAATGCAACAACTGCATGTGTTATTTTTCATTGCACAACGTTAGATCGTTTGTGCATTGCAATGCAACGACACATCTCTTTAATGAGCATGGGAATTAGTTAGTTATGGTATGCAATACAAAGCAACAAGTAAAAAGCTTATATGGGAATCCGTTAGTTATGGTATGCAATGCAAGGCAACAAGTAAACAGCTTATATTTCAATACAAAACGTTAGATTGTTTGTTTAATGCAATGCAACAACACATGTTTTCTCTTTGATGCACATGGCAATGAGTTAGTTATGGTATGCAAGCAAAGCAACAAAGTGCATTGTTTAAAAACATTTTTTCAATGCACAACGTATGATCGTTTTTGCAATTGCAATGCAATGCAAAAAAGACAAATGTTATCTCTTTAATGCACATGGGAATGATATAGTTCTGGTATGCGATGCACTGCAACAAGTAAAAAGCTTAAAAGGGAAACCGTTTGTTATGGTGTTTAATGCAAAGCAACAAGTAAAAAGCTTATATTTATATATTATATATACAAAAAGCTTTGCTTACGTTAAACATTGCCTCGACACTAACTGATCGTTTGTGCAATGCAACAAACATATATGTTGTCTCTTTTATGCACATGGGAATGAGTTAGTAATGGTATGCAAGCAAAGCAACAATGCAGAGTTTAAAAAAAAAAAAATTTCAATGCACAACGTAAGATCGTTTGTGCAATGCAATGCAACAGAGATGCACTGCAAAAAGTCCACTGATTATATGTGATTGTTCAATGCACAACTTTAGATCGTTTGTGCAATGCAACAACACATATTTTATCCCTTAATGCACATGGGAAATAGTTAGTTTTGGAATGCATTGCAAAGCAACAATAAAATATCTTATATTTCAATGCAAAACATTAGAGTTTAATGCAATGCAATCCAATGCAATGCAACAACAAATTTGTTATCTCTTTAATGGACAAGTTAGTTATAATGCAATGCAAAGCAACAAGTAAATATATTATGTTTCAATGCACAATGTTATATCGTTTGTGCAATGCAATGCAACAAACACATATGTTATCCCTTAATGCACATGGGAATTAATTACTTATGGTATGCAATGCAAAGCAACAAGTAAACAGCTTATATTTCAAAGCAAAACGTTAGATTGTTAGATTGTAATGCAATGCCACAACACGTGTTACCTCTTTAATGGACAAAGGAATGAGTTAGTTCGGCTATGCATTGAAATGTGCTTTGCTTATGTTAAACATTGCCTCAACACTAATTCTTAGATCTTTTGTGAAATGCAATGCAACAACATATATGTTATCCCTTTGATAAACATGGGAATGAGTTAGTTATGGTATGCCAGCAAAGCAACAAGTGAATAGTTTAAAAAAAATGTTTTCAATGCACAGCGTTAGATCGTTTGTGCAATGCAACAACATATATGTTATCCCTTAATGCACGTTATATGGAGACTGTTTAAATCTTGAGAACTTTTTATAGTTATTATGCGGTTTAAGTTTTTTGTGGTTTTAAAATGTAAGTTGTGATTTCACTTTATTTTATCTTTATTTTTTCGTTAGTTCTGGCGAGCGATGCACTGCAAAAAGTGCACTGCTTATATGTGATTTTTCAATGCACAACGTTAGATCGTTTATGCAATGCAAAAACACATATTTCATCCCTTAATGCGCATGGAAAATAGTTAGTTATGGAATGCATTGCAAAACAACAAGTAAATAGCTTATATTTCAATGCAAAACTTAAGAGTTTAATGCAATGCTATCCAATGCAATGCAACAACACATTTTATATCTCTTTAATGGACAAAGGAATGAGTTAATTCGGCTAAGCATTGAAATGTGCTTTACTTATTTTAAACAATACTTCAACGCAAATGCTTAGATCGTTTTTGCATTGCAATGCAACAGCATATATGTTATATCTTTAATGCACAAGTTAGTTACAATGCAATGCAAAGCAACAAGTAAATAGATTATATTTCAATGCACAACATTATATCGTTTGTGCAATGCAATGCAACAAACACATATTTTATCCCTTAATGCACATGGAAATTAGTGAGTTATGGTAAGCAATGCAATGCAACAAGTGCATATGTTATTTTTCAGTGCCCAAAGTTAGATCGTTTGTGCAATGCAATGCAAAAAACACATATGTTATCCCTTTATGCACATGGGTATTAGTTAGTTACGGTAAGCAATGCAATGCAACAAGTGCATGTGTTATTTTTCATTGCACAACGTTAGATCGTTTGAGCAATGCAATGCAACAACACATATTTTATCCCTTAATGCACATGGAAAATAGTTAGTTATCGAATGCATTGCAAAACAACAAGTAAATAGCTTATATTTCAATGCAAAATATAAGAGTTTAATGCAATGCCATCCAATGCAATGCAACAACACATTTTATATCTCTTTAATGGACAAAGGAATGAGTTAGTTCGGATATGCATTGAAATGTGCTTTACTTATTTTAAACAATACTTCAACGCTAATTCTTAGATCGTTTGTGCATTGCATTTCAAAAGCACATGTTATCTCTTTAATGCACATGAGAAAGAGCTAGTTCTGGTAAGCGATGCACTGCAACAAGTGCATAGCTTATATGTTATTTTTCAATGCATAACGTTAGATCGTTTGTGCAATTCAATAACAGAATATGTTATCTCTTTAATGCACAAGTTGGTTACAAAGCAATGCAAAGCAACAAGTAAATAGATTATGTTTCAATGCACAACGTTATATCGTTTGTGCAATTCAATGCAACAAACACATATTTTATCCATTAATGCACATGGGAATTAGTTAGTTATGGTAAGCAATGCAATGCAATAAGTGCATGTGTTATTTTTCATTGCACAACGTTAGATCGTTTGTGCAATGCAATGCAACAACACATCTCTTTAATGCACATGGGAATTGGTAAGTTATGGTATGCAATACAAAGCAACAAGTAAAAAGCTTATATGGGAATCCGTTAGTTATGGTATGCAATACAAAGCAACAAGTAAAAGCTTATATTACAATGCACAAGGTTAGATCGTTTGTGCAATGCAATGAAACAACACATTTGTTATCTCTTTTAAGCACACGGGAATTAGTTAATTATGTAGGCAATGCAGTGCAATAAGTAAACAGCTTATATTTCAATACAAAACGTTAGATTGTTTGTTTAATTCAATGCAACAACACCTGTTATCTCTTTGATGCAAGTGGCAATGAGTTAGTTATGGTATGCAAGCAAAGCAACAAAGTGCATAGTTTAAAAAAAAATTCAACGTATGATCATTTATGCAATTGCAATGCAATGCAAAAAAGACAAATTGTATCTCTTTAATGCACATGGGAATGATTTAGTCCTGGTATGCGATGCACTGCAACAAGTAAAACGCTTAAAAGGAAATCCGTTTGTTATGGTATGCAATGCAAAGCAACAAGTAAAAAGCTTATATTTATATATTATATATACAAAAAGATTTGCTTATGTTAAACATTGCCTCAACGCTAATTCTTAGATCGTCTGTGATATGCAACACATATGCAATATGTTGTCTCTTTTATGCACATGGGAATGAGTTAGTTATGGTATGCAAGCAAAGCAACAAGAGCATAGTTTAAAAAAGATAAATTTCAATGCACAACGTTTGTGCAATGCAATGCAACAGCGATGCACTGCAAAAAGTGCATTGCTTATATGTGATTGTTCAATGCACAACGTTAGATCGTCTGTGCAATGTAACAACACATATTTTATCCCTTAATGCACATGGGAAATAGTCAGTTATGGAACGTGCTGCAAAGCAACAAGTAAAATATTTTATATTTCAATAAAAAAACATTAGAGTTTAACATAATGTAATCCAATGCAATGCAACAACACATATGTTATCTCTTTAATGCACATGGGAATTACTTAGCTATGGTATGCAGTGCAAAGTAACAAGTAAACAGCTTATATTTCAATGCAAAACGTTAGATTGTTTAATGCAATGCAACAAAACATATGTTACCTCTTTAATGGACAAAGGAATGAGTTAGTTCGGCTATGCATTGAAATGCGCTTTGCTTATGTCAAACATTGCTTCAACGCTAATTCTTAGATCGTTTGTGCATTGTAATGCAACAGCACATATGTCATCTCTTTAATGCACATGGGAATGAGCTAGTTCTGGTATGTGATGCACTGCAACAAGTGCATAGCTTATATGTTATTTTTTAATGCACGACGTTAGCTCGTTTGTGCAATGCAATAACAAAATATCTAACTTGTAACAAGTTAGTTACAATACAATGCAATGACACAGGTAAATAGATTATGTTTCAATGCACAACGTTAGCTCGTATGTGCAATGCAATGCAACTACACATATGTTTTCCCTTAATGCACATTTGAATTAGTTATTTCTGGTATGCAATGCATTGCAACAAGCGCATAGCTTATATGTTGTTTTTTAATGCACAACGTAAGATCGTTTTAGCAATGCAATGCAACAACACTCATGTTATCTCTTTTCCCATGTCCAAACATGGGAATTAGTTAGTTGTGGTATGCAATGCAAAGCAACAAGTGCAGAGCTTATGTTTCATTGCTCAACGTTAGATCGTTTGTGCAAAGCAATGCAACAACAAATATGTTATCTCTTCAATGCACATGAGAATCAGTTAGTTTTGGTTTGCAATAAACTGCAACAAGTCCATAGCTTAAATGCAGAGCCGGACAGTAACGGAGTACATTTACTTGAGAACAGTACTTCAGTACAATTTTGAGGGATCTTTACTTTACTCGAGTATCATTTTTGGGGAGTACTCATGACTTTACTCAAGTACATTTGAGAGGCAAATATTGTATTCTTTACTCCACTATATTTCTATCCATAATCGTGAGAACCCGTTAATAATTCGAAGCTGTGTACTCTGTCCGCTTCAGCTTAAATGTTATTTTTCAATGCACAACGTAAGATAGTTTTTGCAATGGAATGCTTGTTGGTCCCTTTTTGAATTACTGAAAACATTTTTGCCCAACGAGTTTGAACATTATCTTCGTATACAAATAGACTCATTCTGATGTTAAATCAATCATACAGAAGTCCACTTCTGACCTTCTGAACATACTGGAAAAATTCCTCCATCTGGAACTTTCTATACTTTCTCATTGACTCCTTCTGATGCCTTATAAGCCATTTGGAAGACCATATCTGACATTGAACCTTTTTCTGGTCAAAGGTCAAAAGTCTTCTTGAACATAACTTAGTACACATTCAGGTTGACTTCTTGTATATGAGCCGACAGTAGTCAGTTTTTTACCTACTCAACATATTTCTGCCCCGAGAGTACTTGATCTTGAACTTTCTATACATTCTCAAAGACTTCTTCTGTTGTAACATCAGCCATACAAAAGTAGATTTTTGACCTTCTGAACATATTTCTGGCCAGAGTCCGTAAACATAAACACACTATATATACATTTTTTTTCTTTTTTTCTATTTTCTATTTTTAATGTTAAATCAGCCATACAGAACTTCATTTTTTACTTCACATCTACTGAACATATTTCAAAGTCCGTAAACATGAACACACTATATATAAAGACTGACTTGTAACTTATATCAGGCAGACAGTAGTCAAAATATGATCGATTGAACATACATGTTGGCCAAAGACTCCTTAAAAGGATTTTTATTATAATATATGTATAGACTCCTGATTAGCCATACAGAAGTCCAAATTTGATCTACTTGGACATTTTTGTGACCAGAGTCATTGAACAGTAACTTACAATACATACTCCTCATTCTATACAGCATTCTCGTGATGCTATATCAGCCAGACAGTAGTCCATTTTTGACTGATTGAACATATTTTTGGCCAAAGAATCCTCAAAATGTTTTTTTTTCACTATTATAAACTTATAGACTGTTTTTAATAATAAATCAGCCATACAGTAGTCCATATTTGATCTACTGAACATGTTTCTGATGATTCATCATAAGCCATATCGAAGTCCATTTAGAAGTCCATACCTTGACCAATTGAACTTATCTCTGGTCAAAGGGTCCTCAAATGTCCACCCTAACTATATAACTTAGAGACTCCTTCTAATGTTAGATCAGCCATAGAGAATTACATATTTGACCTATTGAACATATTGCTGGCAAAAGAGTCCTTTAGGATAAACACTAAACAATCAGATTGATTTCGTCTATATGTCAGCCTAACAAAAGTCCATATTTGACCTATTGAAAATTTTTCTGACCAAGTAGTACTCGCTACTTGAACTTTCTATTCATTTTTGTTGACTCCAGACGTAAGTCTGACATACAGAAGTCCACATTTGACCCAAGGAACATATTTCTGGCCAAATAATCTTCAATCTTCAATTTTCTGTACATACTCATAGACTCCTGATGCTTCATAAGAAGTCCATTTAGAAGTCCATATATTGACAGATTGAACTTATCACTGGTCAAAGGGTCCTCAAATGCTTTTAAACTGTATAACTTAGACACTCCTTCTGATGTTACATCAGCCATACAAAAGTGAATTTTTGACGTACTGAAAATATTTCTGGCCAGAGTCTGTGAACATGAACACACTATATATAAAGACTGACTTCTGAATAATGTTATATCAGGCAGACAGTAGTCAATATTTGATTGACTGAGCATATATTTTGGCCAAAGAGTCCTCAAAAGGATTTTTATTCTCATAAATGTATTGACTCCTTCTGATGTTAAATCAGCCATACAGAAGTCTAAATTTGATCTACTGAACATATTTGTGGCCAGAACCATTGAACATTAACTTACTATACTTCTAATTCTATACAGCATTTTCGTGATGTTATTTCAGCCAGACAGAATACAGAAAGGTTAATATTTGACCGATTGAACATGTTTTTGGCCAAAGAGTCCTCGATCTTGAACAAGATACATACTCATAGCAGTGGCGGCTCCTGCAAAATCTCTCAGGGGGGCAAATGTTTTGATGATTGATAAGGTCCACCAATGAATAAATTAACAGCTTAATCATGTAAAGGCAACTTCACTACTTTAATATTAATGAAAAATAATGACTCTTACAATAAATCTCATTGTTTGTCTCTAGACTCACTATTATTACACTTCTTACATCACAGTACTCGCTTAATAAACTGCGTTCGCCATGACGTTGTTCAAGTTCAACCGGCCTCCACTCGCGAGATGTCCCAACAGTCTCTCTCGCTCTCGTTCTCTTTTTTATTTTTATTTTTTTAATCACATTTGATAAAGATATTAGTGTTTCATTTTTTCTTGTTGTTCAAATTCAAAATTGTTTTCAAATATTATTTGTCACTTAATCTTAAAGATTTTTATGTATATATATATATATATATATATATATATATATATATATATATATATATATATTTTTTTTTTTTTTTTTTTTTTTTTATTGAACAGATTTTTAAAAGACAATATATGCATGGCATATACGAAAAACATCACAAACTGCTTTTTTACATGCTAGCGTGCGGTTAGCTAGTTTTTACCAAGATGCTAGCATGATTAGCATTTTGCTAGTTTTTTTTCCATCAAATTTTTTCGCAGTGTTAAGTCTATGCTTTTTTTGGCCACCTTTTCCCCCATGGGGCAAACAACGTACCCCTGATCGCTTAGAAAAGTCATAGAACACCTCTCCTTAATAGGCCGCTCGATTTGACGCCTCACTCAGGGGTCTGTGATGTCAGCATGTATTTATTTACATAATTTATGTAATTTATTAACTATTTATTCTAAAAATCTTTATTAAACAAGTGCATTTAGTACCGCACTCGGCCTGCAGCCTCGTGCCTATGGTTGCTAGGGTGCTGTAACTAGTTGCTATGGTGTGGCTATGAAGATTTTAGGCCAGTACTTATTGGCTGCTGGCTAATATAAATCCTCTGAGGGAGAGAGAGGGGGAGGGACTGCAGGGCTGTCAGGCCCTTTGTGTCTGTTTGTGTGAAAATGTCGGTTGGGATTTAAATTTCCGAACATTCTGCAATGTTAAGTCAATGGGACTTTTTTGACCGCTTTTTCGTCCGCTGTGTGAACATCCTACACCCGATCGCTTAGAAAAGTAATAGCACACCTCTCCTCAATGAGCCGGTCGATTTGACGCCTCACTCAGGGGTCTGTGATAAACGGTGCGGGACGAGTTACGCGCCAAACTTTGTGTGGAATAATTTTTGCAAGATAACACTAGTGTTGCCTTGCCTTTGGCAAGCACCACTAATAAGTATGGCAAATAACAATAGTGATGCCTTGCCTTTGGCAAGCACCACTAAAAATAATATCAAAAACAAACAAATCAAATCTCCAATGAAGGTATAGTCTCAACAAAGGAAAGGATAGGATTCCACATTTTATAAAATTAATTAACAGAGTCTCTGATGGAGTGCTTCATTTTTTTCAGGTGTAGAAAGGACATTAAGTCCTTCAGCCAAGAAAAAATAGAAGGGGGGCATGAGGATTTCCAATGCAACAGTATTCCTCTTCTGGCTATCAATGAAGCAAAAGCAATAATATCACCATGACGCTTGTTGGACAAGCCATCAACAGGTGTTTTTCCAAAAATTGCAATTATTGGGCAGGGTTTCACAGAGACACTGAGAGCCTTTGACAGCTTATCAAAAAAAGAAGACCAGAATGAGCACAATTTAGGACAGGTATAAAATGTATGAGTATGATCTGCTGGGGAAAGCGAACATCTATTGCACCTATCATCTTCTGTTAAAGAAAGTTTCTTCAATTTTGCTTTGGTGAAATGAATTCTCTGAACAATTTTAAACTGAATAAGATTCAAGCGAGCACAGATGCAAACAGAGTTAATTTTAGCAAGAGCATTATTCCACAGCTCCTCGTCAAGCTCCAGTCCTAGCTCTCTCTCCCAGGTTCCCTTGAGTGCAAAAAGAGGAGGGAACTGCGAAGATCGTAACAGGCCAAAAATTGAGGAGATATGGCTATGTGATTTCAGGAGTAACATTATATATTTGTGAATGTAATTGAAAAGTCCCTTTCATTCACACTTTGGTGGTGCGTCGCCCAATCACCCTAATGAAGAAACCGCCCCTGACTCATAGACTCCTTCTGATCCTTCATCAGCTATTGAATTTATAGGTCAGACTTATAGGTCAAAGATTCCTCAAAAGATATTAAACTACATGCAGTTTTAGACTCCTTTTGATGATATATCAGCCATACAGAGGTCCCCTTTGACCTACTAAACATATTTCTGGCCAAAGAGTTCTTGATTTTGAACTTTATATACATTCTCGTAGACTCCTTCTGCTGCTTCATAAGCCATTATAGACTCCTGATGTTAAATCAGCCATACCTGTACATATGTTCGTTTTTTGAACTATTGAACATATTTCTGGCCAAAGAGTTCCTGAACATTAACTTAACATACATTCAGATTGCCTTCTTTTGATGTTATATTAGCCAGAGAAGTCCATATCTTGACCGATTGAACTTATTCCTGGTCAAAGGGTCCTCAAATTGTTTTAAAATATAAAACTTAGAGACTCCTTCTGATGGTAAATCAGCCATACTGAATTCCATATTTGACATACTGAACATATTGCTGGCCAAAGAGTCCTTTAGGATAAACAATACGTATTCAGATTGATTTTGTCTAATTTTATGTCCACCTGACAAAAGTCCATATTTAACCTAATGAAGATTTTCCGGCCAAGAAGTACTCCATACTAAAATCCACAATGTGCTAACACAGGAAGAAACAACACCTACATTGGACCATTTGAAAAATGCTTGGCAGGATGATCTAGGGGTGACTATTACAGACAATCAATGGTCAAAAGCCCAAAGAAATGTTCATTCTACCGCTGTATGTATTACACATGGTCTTTTGCAGTTAAAAGTGCTACACAGATTACATTTATCCAAATTGAAATTGTCAAAGATGTTTACTTCCATTAGTCCTTCTTGTGATAGATGTTTACAAGGGTCGGCCTCTCTTGCACATATGTTTTGGAATTGTCCTCGCATTACGAACTATTGGAACACTATATTTCAAACCCTTTCCAAGATCTTAAAAAAAACAGCTTAAGCCAGAACCAATCTAGGCTCTTTTGGGTGTGAAACCAGTCAATGTACAACTTTCGGACACCCAAAACAGCATGGTTTGTTTTGTGACCTTGATAGCGCGAAGATTGATTTTCTTTTGTTGGAAACAGAAAATGCCCCCTGCTCACTCAGCCTTAATGAAAGACATAATGGATCATTTGAAATTGGAGAAAATTAAATATTTGCTGAGGGGGAAGTCTGAAATATTTTATTCAACGTGGCAAACTTTTATAGATTACTTTGGTGAGAATGTATAATTGATTTGTTTAGCATGGCAATGGCAATTATGTCCTCTGATGTCTGTTGTTTGTTATTGTGTTTTTGTCTCTCTGTATTTTAAACGCAAAAAAACTCAATAAAGAGAATTAAAAAAAAAAATAATTAAAAAAAAGAAGTACTCCATACTTGAACTTTCTATTTATTCTCGTTGACTCCTGAAGTTACGTCAGCCATACAGACGTCTATATTTGACCTGAGGAACATATTTCTGGCCAAAGAATCCTCGATGTTGAACTTACCATACATACTCCTTCTGATGCTTCATAAGCATAATTAACAATATAGAAGTCCATATTTGACCTATTGAACTTATTTTTGGTCAAAGGGTCCTCAAAAGGTTTTAAACTATATAAACTTAGAGACTCCTGATTTTAAATCAGCCGTACAGAGGTCCCATTTTGACTCTTTTTCCAGTAATATGTTCAGTAGGTCAAATATGGACTTATGTATGGCTGATTTAACATGAAATGGAGTAAATATGTAGAGAAAGTATTCAAGTATTCTTTGGCCGAAATATATTCAGAGGGTTACAGATGAACACCTGTTTAAGTTATATATCGTCAGATGGAGTCTATGAGTATCTCTCGAGGGAGCTGTCTGTGAGCACTGTGAAGCACTCCCTATAAGAGTGCTGTGCTGCCGCTTGGCTTTTAATGATGACGGCCAAGCTCGCGATCCCCACGTTTCAGGTTCCGTGTCCGTTGAGGCGGTGCGGATGCTTAGATCGTTGGGATCGCAGAAGGATCTCGCAGATGAGAACGAGACTGCTGAAGCACTTTCTCGTTCATCATCTGTGGATTCTATAACGCCCGCTCATGGTGCAGAAGCCCGCGCTGCGGCTTCTTCTGCCCATGGCGAGTGCCCGATGCTTGAGCTATCCGCTTCCGAGGAAGTGGGTGTGCTCAGCATCGGGAGCGAGGAACATGAATTATACTCGCCGGCTCATGTTCCCGCTTATGAGGAGTTGGTTGAGGTTGTGACGCGTGCTGTGGCCAGACTCAACATCAGCTGGCCACAAGATAAGCAGGATGATCCTCATCAGAGGAAATTAGACGAGAGATTCCTGCAGAACCACTCACAGCCTCAGCGCCGGGGCTTCACCATTTTTCCCGGATCTTCATAAGGAGACAATCAGCGGCGTTCCAGCAATATCTCCCTCGCCGATCTAAGTCTGGGTCTGGGAGGGCTGGTCCAAGTGGCCAGCCTCAGCTGTAAACCAGCTCCTCCCATCGCCTAGAGCAGAAGGAGAGCGTTTCCTCTCAAGCCCCTCCTGCTGGAGCTTGGCAACAGAGGAAACACTCTCACTCTAAATACTCCGGCCAGAAGGGCGACCTGAGAGCCGTCATTCAGCCAAAAAGGGCTTCAGGAAAGAGGTCCTGTCCCCCCTGTTGTGGAGCAACCGAGGTTATTCTCACAGCGGATTCCTCTGGAAAAAGATGTTGTCCCACCATCCTGGACGCTTCGGGCAACATCAATTTCCAGCGAACGTACACCATGGCGTTCGCCCCAAAAGCTTGCAAGAGAGCACCGACTATGGTCACAAAATCGGTCTTGTTCGCTTCCTGCTAGTTCGCTGTTTCAGAGGTTGAGAGCAGTGCTCGAGAAACACCCGAGGCCAGTCTCGAGAGGCTGGTTCCCTTAGTCGATTTTGTAGAGGGGTGGCGCCTTCTTCCAAATATATCTAAATGGGTCCTGAATGTAATAAAATATGGGTACAGACTGCAGTTCAGTCACCAACCTCCCAGGTTTGCAGGAGTGGTGCCGACGACAGTGGTTCCAGAACAGGCTCGGTTTATGGAACAAGAAGTACAGGCTCTTCTGGTCAAAGGGGCCATCGAGGGGCCAGGAGGAGTTCCCCTACCAGACAGAGAGTCCGGGTTTTACAGCAACATACTTTATAGTTCCAAAGAAGGATGGCAGGCTAGGCCGATTTTGGATTTGAGGCAGTTGAATCGGTCTCTGAGGAGATTCAGGTGCAAGATGCTCACGATTCCCATCATCATGAATCAAATCAGGTCCGAGGACTGGTTTGTCACAATAGATCTAAAAGACGCCTATTTTCATGTCTCCGTTTCATGTCACAGGAGGTTCCTGAGTTTTACTTTCGGTGGCGAGGCATACCAGTACTGGGTTCTTCCGTTCGGCCTAGCACTCTCTCCCCGCACGTTCACGAAGTGTATGGATGCAGCTCTGGCTCCTCTGAGACTCCAGGGCATCCGTATACTGAGTCTATACTGAGTTCCTGAGCCCAGTCTCAGGAAATGGCAGTTCGGGATCGAGATGTCGTCCTTGGCCACATTCAGAATCTGGGGTTGAGACTCAACACGAAAAAAGCGTGTTGGAACCAGACAAGAAAACAACGTTTCTGGGCGTGGTATGGAATTCGGTTACGATGCGGGCTCACATGTCTCCCGCACGTATCGAGTCCATTCTGACCATGGTCTCTGGGTTAAAGCTAGGCCAGGCCATCACTGTAAAGAAATTTCAAAGACCGCTGGGCCTCATGGCAGTGGCATCCAACATTATACCTTTGGACCTTCTCCACATGAGGCCCCTTCAGTGGTGGATGAAAGCCAAGGGGTTTTCCCCGAGCGGAAATCCGTTCCGTACAATCAGGATTGCGCGCAGATGCCTTCATTCCCTGTCAGTCTGGAAGAAACCTTGGTTTCTGTCCCAAGGACCAGTGTTAGGAGCATCATGTCCCCAGAAAACCGTATCAACAGACGCCTCCCTGACTCGTTGGGGCGCGGTCATGGACGGCCGCTTTGCCAGGGGTCTGTGGCAGGACCATCATCTCTCTTGGCATATAAACTGCCTAGAGATGTTGGTTGTTTTCAGGGCTCTGAAGAGCTTCCTCCCAGACATCGTAGGGTACCACGTCTTGATACGTTCGGACAATGCATCTGCGGTAGCTTATCTGAACCGAATAGGGGGACTCAGGTCGCGCCCTCTATCCAGATTGGTGCATCAGATTATTCTTTTGTCCCAGGGGAAAATATTATCCATCAGAGCGATATATGTCCCGGGGGTTCGGAATCGGGGAGCAGACATCCTGTCGAGGCAGGGGCTGAGGCCCGGGGAATGGAGACTTCACCCAGATGTGGTGAAGCTAATATGGCAGAGGTTCGGACCAATGGAGGTGGATCTATTTGCGTCTCGAGAGACGTCCCAATGTCTGCTTTGGTTTTCCCTCACCCATCCAGCCCCGCTGGGGTTGGATGCCATGGTACAGGCCCGGCAGAGGCTTCGCCTGTACGCTTTTCCCCCCATCGCTCTGCTTCCCGAAGTCCTAGAGAGGGTCCGTCAGGAGGGCATTGGCAAGAAAAATGTTCAGTAGGTCAAAAACTGAGTATTGTATAGCTGATGTAACATCAGAAGTCTTCAAAAATCTATAGAAATTTCAAGATTGAGTACTCTTTGGCCAGAAATATGTTCAGCAGCTCAAAAAGGGACCTCTTTATGACTGAGTCTACGGTATATCTTTATATAGTTTAAAAACTTCTGAGGATTCTTTAACCAAAAATATATTCAATCGGTCAAATATGGACTACTGTCTAGCTGATATAACATCATGAGAAGTCTGTATACTATGAGAAGTATGTATAGTAATGTTCAATGGCTCTGGCCACAAATATGTTCATTAGGTCAAATATGGACTTCGTTATGGCTGATTTAACGTCAGAAGGAGTCTACAAGTTTATGATAGTCAATATCCGTTTGAGGACTCATCTGCAAAAATGTGTTCAAAATCGGTCAAAAAGGGACTACTGTCTGTTATAACATTACGATGAGTCCGTCTGTATGCCTGATTTAACATTACGAGAAGTCAGTCTGTATATATAGTGAGTTAAATTTCACGGACTCTTGCCAGACATATGTTCAGTAGGTCAAAAAAGTACTTTTGTATGGATGATGTAACATCAGAAGGAGTCTAAGAGAATGTATATAAATTTCAAGATCGAGTACTCTATGGCCAGAAATAAGCTGATTTAACATCAGGAGTCAATATGTTTTGAAAGATAAAGTTTAAAGACTCTTTGGGCAAAAACACGTATGGCTGATTTAACATCAGGAGGAGTCTATTAGTTTATATAGACTGAAACCTTTTGAGGACTAAGGTTAATTTTTTTCAGATATAAATGAAGCATCAAAATTAGTCTATGAGTATGTATAGATTGTTCAAGCTCGAGAACTCTTTTTCCAGTAATATATATTCAGAGGGTCACAATATGGACACCTGACTATCTGATATATCATCAGAGGAAGTCTTTGAGTATTTAGTAAGTTAAGTTTTGAGGAACCTTTGGCCAGAAACATTTTCAATTCATAATTTATGGACCAATATATTGCTGATTAAATAAGGGAGTCCATGAGTATGTATGGAAAATTCAAAATCGAGGACTCTTTTTACAGTAATAGGAAAAAGAGTCCTATAATAGGAACTTCCAGTAATAGAAATGGACATCTTTTTCAAGAAGTCCATATTCCAACTAATGAAACAAGTAGGTGAAATATGGACTTCTGTATGGCATATTTAACATCAGATGGTGTCTATAAGTTAATAATAGCAAAAAACATTTTGAGGACTCCTTGGCTAAAATTTAGTTCAATCGAATATGGACTACTGTCTACCTGTTATAACATTACGAGAAGTCAGTCTGTATGTATAGTGAGTTAATGTTCACAGACTCTGGATAGAAATAGGTTCAAAAGGTCAAAAATGGACATTTGTATGGCTGATGTAACATCAGAAGGAGTCTATGAGAATGTATAGAAAGTACAAGATGGAGTACTTTAGGGCCACAAATATGTTGAGTTGGTCAAAAAGGGACCTCTGTATGGTTGATTTAACATCAGGAGGAGTATAAAGGTTTATATAGATTGAAACCTTTTAGGACCCTTTGACCAGAAATAGGTTCAATACGTCAGATATTTACTTCTAAATTGCTTGAGGCATAAGAAGGAGTCTATGAGAATGTGTAGAAAGTTCCAGATCAAGACATTTTTCCAATAAAATGTAAAGACAGGAGGAATGCAGTGCAGAGGCCCGCAAGCAGTCGACGGCACGAGACAACCCGCTTGTCAAGCTTTCGTGGATGATGGACGGTGACTACATCTATTCAGAGGACACAATGGATCCTGAATGCACTGGGAAAGATGGCATCTGAACATCTGGCTCAAGGCCGTCGAGCACAGCCAACTGCTCGGGAGGTTTAAAGTCTGGTGCTTCCAATATGGCATCATACCCCGGCTAAAATGGCCCTTCCCCCATCATTTAGCGCAGTCAACCTGTACAGCAAGACCTGCAAGCTTCCCTTGCCAGTCTCATCGGTGGTCGAGGAGTTTAAAGCCACCAAAGCAAGGGCAGTCAGTACACTGCTCTCGTCTAAAGATTGGAAAGTAAGACGCAAGTAAGACCATCAAATGCGGTAGAAAGTGGAAGCCTCAGCAAGCCGTAATGGAAGCAGAATCCTACTGGAAACACCAGGAAATCGTAGGCATGGTTATGCCAGGGCCTTGGCTTTGGAGACTATAGTGAGAGGAGGTGGAGCAGGGCTGATACCAGCGCCAGAAGAGGCCTCGTGGTGCAAAGGAGTCCGCGAGGCAGCAGAGGAGGACCGTCAGGTGAAGGCGATTGGACTTGCTTCTCAGGGTCGAGAAGTAAAATTGTACATCAGTAAAATTTAGCAAGGGTTATCTGTACTTTCACTCAAGTAATGAAGCTGTGTACTCTGTCCGCCTCAGCTTAAATGTTATTTTTCAATGCACAACGTTAGATCGTTTTTAATTCACATGGGAATTAGTTAGTTCTTGTATGCATTGCAATGCAAAAGCGCATAGTTTGTATGATATTCTTCCAAGCACATCGTTAGATCGTGTGTGCAATGCAGTGCAACAGTACTCATGTTATCACTTTAATGCACAACGGAATAAGATAGTTCGGGCACGCTTTGAAATGCAACGTGTTTATTTTATATGTTATTTTTCAATGCACAACGTTAGATAGTTTTTGCAATGCAATGCTTGTTGGTCCCTTTTTGAACTACTGAAAACATTTTTGCTCAACGAGTTTGAACATTATCTTTCTATACAAATAGACTCATTCTGATGTTAAATCAGTCATACAGAAGTCCACTTCTGACCTTCTGAACATATTACTGGAAAAAATTCCTCGATCTGGAACTTTCTATACTTTCTCATAGACTCCTGATGCCTTATAAGCCATTTAGAAGACCATATCTGACATATTGAACCTATTTCTGGTCAAAGGATCAGAGGTCTTTGACCTACTTGAACATATATCTGGCAAAAGTGTTCTTAAACATAATTTAATACACATTCAGATTGACTTCTTGTATATGAGCCAGACAGTAGTCAGTTTTTTACCTACGCAACATATTTCTGCCCCTAGAGTACTTGATCTTGAACTTTCTATACATTCTCAAAGACTTCTGATGTTACATCAGCCATACACAAGTAGATTTTTGACCTTCTGAACATATTTCTGGCCAGAGTCCGTAAACATAAACACACTATATATACATTTTTTTTTCTATTTTACTATTTTCTATTTTTAATGTTAAATCAGCCTTACAGAACTTCATTTTTGATCTACTGAACATATTTCAAAGTCCGTAAAGATGAACACACTATTTATAAAGACTGACTTGTAATGTTATATCAGGCAGACAGTAGTCAAAATTTGATCGATTGAACAGACATGTTGGCCAAAGAGTCCTTAAAAGGATTTTTATTATCATAAATGTATAGACTCCTTCTGATCAGCCATACAGAAATCCAAATTTGATCTACTTGGACATTTTTGTGACCAGAGTCATTGAACAGTAACTTACAATACACACTTCTCATTCTATACAGCATTCTCGTGATGCTATATCAGCTAGACAGTAGTCCATATTTGACTGATTGAAGATATTTTTGGCCAAAGAATCCTCAAAATGTTTTTTTTTTACTATTATAAACTTATAGACTCTTTTTAATGTTAAATCAGCCAGACAGTAGTCCATATTTGATCTACTGAACATATTTCTGATGATTCATCATAAGATATATCGAAGTCCATTTAGAAGTCCATATCTTGACCGATTGAACTTATCTCTGGTCAAAGGGTCCTCAAATGGTTTTGAACTATATAACTTAGAGACTCCTTCTAATCTTAAATCAGCCATACAGAATTACATATTTGACCTATTGAACATATTGCTGGCAAAAGAGTCCTTTAGGATAAACACTCGTCTATATCGTCTATATGTCAGCCTAACAAAAGTCCATATTTGACCTATTGAAAATTTTTCTGACCAAGTAGTACTCGCTACTTGAACTTTCTATTTATTTTTGTTGACTCCTGATGTTACGTCTGACATACAGAAGTCCACATTTGACCCAAAGAACATATTTCTGGCCAAATAATCTTCAACTTTCTATACATACTCAAAGACTCCTTCTGATGCTTCATAAGCCATATAGAAGTCAATTGAGAAGTCCATATATTGACAGATTGAACTTATCACTGGTCAAAGGGTCCTCAAATGCTTTTAAACTGTATAACTTAGACACTCCTTCTGATGTTACATCAGCCATACAAAAGTGAATTTTTGACGTATTGAAAATATTTCTGGCCAGAGTCCGTGAACATGAACACATTATATATAAAGACTGACTTCTGAATAATGTTATATCAGGCTGAGTATTATCATAAATGTATTGACTCCTTCTGATGTTAAATCAGCCATACAGAAGTCTAAATTTGATCTACTGAACATATTTGTGGCCAGAACCAATTGAACATTAACTTACTATACATACTTCTAATTCTATACAGCATTTTCGTGATGTTATTTCAGCCAGACAGTATACAGAAAGGTCAATATTTGACCGATTGAACATGTTTTTGGCCAAAGAATCCTCGATCTTGAACAAGATACATACTCATAGCAGTGGCGGCTCCTGCAAAATATCTCGGGGGGGGGCAAATGTTTTGATGATTGATAAGGTCCACCCATGCAATGAATAAATTAACAGCTTAATCATGTAAAGGCAACTTCACTACTTTAATATTAATGAAAAATAATGACTCTTACAATAAATCTCATTGTTTGTCTCTATACTCACTATTATTACACTTCTTACATCACATTACTCGCTTAATAAACTGCGTTCGCCATGACGTTGTTCAAGTTCAACTGGCCTCCTCTCGCGAGATGTCCCAACAGTCTCTCTCCCTCTCGTTCTCTTTTTTATTTTTATTTTTTTAATCACATTTAATAAAGATATTAAAGTAGTGTTTCATTTTTTCTTGTTGTTCAAATTCAAAATTGTTTTTTAAATATTATTTGTCACTTAATCTTAAAGATTTATATATATATATATATATATATATTTTTTTTTTTTTTAACAGATTTTTAAAAGACAACATGTGCATGGCATATACGAAAAACATCACAACCTGCTTTTGTACATCCATAGAAATGAATAAAGAAAGATTATACAAATATAGAGAACACTTTTTACTCCACCCAACCCAAAACATCCCACAGAAAAAAAAAAAAAAAATAATAATAAAAAAAAATAATAATAATAATAATAAACTAGAATGTACATTTCCAGAAGAAAATGTGAAGTGGTGCTTGCAGTGGCAAAACTCGCCACTCAGTTGCTAGCGTGCGGTTAGCTAGTTTTTACCAAGATGCTAGCATGATTAGCATTTTGCTAGTATTTTTTTAACTAGATACTATCAAGATTAGCGTATTGCTAGCATCATGCTAGCATGATTAGCATGTTGCTAGCATCATGCTAGCATGATTAGCAGGTTGCTAGCATCAACCTAACATGATTAGCATCTGGTCACATTGCTAACAAGTTTTTAGGTAGATGCTAGCATTATTAGCATGTTGCTAGCATCATGTTAGCATTATTATCATGTTGCAAGCATCATGCTAGCATGATTAGCGTTTTGCTAACATGATTAGCAGGTTTTGCTCTCATCATGCTAGCATGATTAGCGTGTTGCTAGCATCATGCTAACATGTTTTTAGCAAGATACTAGCATGATTAACATGTTGCTAGCATCATGCTAACATGATTAGCATTTTGCTAACATCATTCTAGCATGATTAGCATGTTGCTTGCATCATTCTGGCATGATTAGCATGTCGCTAGCATCATTCTAGCATGATTAGCATGTCGCTAGCATGATTTTATAACAATTTATTATATTCCTAGCATGGTTACCAAGATTTACCATTTTTACCATGATTTACCATGTTCTAGTATGATTTACCATAATTCTCGCATCATTTACCATAGTTTACCACGATTTAGGCAAATGAGCCAACCCCCATCTTTATTCGATGTTCTGATGCAGAGATATAGGTCTTGCAAAAATGGTTGCTAGGGTACTCTGTAGGGTTGCTAGGGAGTGACTTGGCAGCTGCCAATCATGAAACTCCAAAGGCTGCTTGTCACTATGAATGATATAAACCAACTCCCATGTGTCTGTAACATTCAGAATGGAAGACATCCCTCTTTGGATTTTGGTTGCTAAGGTGCTCGACAATGGTTGCTAGGGAGGGGCTAGGAAGTGTTGATGTGATTCCTGATTGGCTGTTTGCTGCCCCGAGTCAAACAAGACCACCCTTGTGTTTCTATGACACTTCTATCCGGAGATATCCCTTTGATCTCTTTCATTTGAAGTCTATGGGACTTGTTGCCAAGGTGCTCTAAATGGTTGCTAGGGCGTGGCTTGATAGCTTCACAATGATCCTGAGAGACTGATTGGTCGTCTGAGTAAAATGAGCCCGCCCCCTTGTCTCTATGACACTGTGATCCACAGCTATGTTCAATACAAAATCCCCATGAAATTTACCATAGTAGGAAAAACAAGTGCATTTCATGGAGCGTCCTTCACCATAGTAAGTCAATGGGGCAACTTTGGGCAGCTCCTGACCCCCAGGGGTGCAACTTTTACCCCATTGTGAGGTATTCTCTTACAGAGCCTGCCAGCCTCTTCAAATGTGGCAAATCACACGTTTCTGCGAAATCCTCGCTCGGAGCTGTAACTCGTCAAATTTTTTCGCAATGTTTCGCCTGATCGCTTAGAAAAGTCATAGCACACCTCTCCTCAATAGGCCGCTCGATTTGACGCCTCACTCAGGGGTCTGTGATGTCAGCATGTATTTATTTACATAATTTATTACCTATTTATTCTAAAAATCTTTATTAAACAAGTGCATTTAGTACCGCACTCGGCCTGCAGCCTCGTGCCTATGGTTGCTAGGGTGCTGTAACTAGTTGCTATGGTGTGGTTATGAAGATTTTAGGCCAGTACTTATTGGCTGCTGGCTAATATAAATCCTCTGAGGGAGAGAGAGGGGGAGGGACTGCAGGGCTGTCAGGCCCTTTGTGTCTGTTTGTGTGAAAATGTCGGTTGGGATTTAAATTTCCGAACATTCCGCAATGTTAAGTCAATGGGACTTTTTTGACCGCTTTTTCGTCCGCTGTGCGAACATCCTACCCCCGATCGCTTAGAAAAGCCCATAGATCATAGCACACCTCTCCTCAATGAACCGGTCGATTTGACGCCTCACTCAGGGGTCTGTGATAAACGGTGCGGGACGAGTTACGCGCCAAACTTTGTGTGGAATAATTTTTGCAAGATAACACTAGTGTTGCCTTGCCTTTGGCAAGCACCACTAATAAGTATGGCGAATAACAATAGTGATGCCTTGCCTTTGGCAAGCACCACTAAAAATAATATCAAAAACAAACAAATCAAATCTCCAATGAAGGTATAGTCTCAACAAAGGAAAGGATAGGATTCCACATCTTATAAAATTAATTAACAGAGTCTCTGATGGAGTGCTTCATTTTTTCTAGGTGTAGAAAGGACATTAAGTCCTTCAGCCAAGAAAAAATAGAAGGGGGGCATGAGGATTTCCAATGCAACAGTATTCGTCTTCTGGCTATCAATGAAGCAAAAGCAATAATATCACCATCAGCCAAGGGGTTTTCCCCGAGGGGAAATCCGTTCCCTACAATCAGGGTTACGCGCAGATGCCTTCATTCCCTGTCAGTCTGGAAGAAACCTTGGTTTCTGTCCCAAGGACCAGTGTTAGGAGCATCATGTCCCCAGAAAGCCGTATCGAACGACGCCTCCCTGACTCGTTGGGGCGCGGTCATGGACGACCGCTTGGCCGGTCTGTGGCAGGACCATCATCTCTCTTGGCATATAAACTGCCTAGAGATGTTGGTTGTGTTCAGGGCTCTGAAGAGCTTCCTCCCAGACATCGTAGGGTACCACGTCTTGATACGTTCGGACAATGCATCTGCGGTAGCTTATCTGAAGCTAATAGGGGGACTCAGATCGCGCCCTCTATCCAGATTGGTGCATCAGATTATTCTTTTGTCCCAGGGGAAAATATTATCCATCAGAGCAATATATGTCCCGGGGGTTCGGAATCGGGGAGCAGACATCCTGTCGAGGCAGGGGCTGAGGCCCGGGGAATGGAGACTTCACCCAGATGTGGTGAAGCTAATATGGCAGAGGTTCGGACCAATGGAAGTGGATCTATTTGCGTCTCGAGAGACGTCCCAATGTCTGCTTTGGTTTTCCCTCACCCATCCAGCCCCGCTGTGGTTGGATGCCATGGTACAGGCCCGGCAGAGGCTTCGCCTGTACGCTTTTCCCCCCATCGCTCTGCTTCCCGAAGTCCTAGAGAGGGTCCGTCAGGAGGGCATTGGCAAGAAAAATGTTCAGTAGGTCAAAAACTGAGTATTGTATAACTGATGTAACATCAGAAGTCTTCAAAAATCTATAGAAATTTCAAGATTGAGTACTCTTTGGCCAGAAATATGTTCAGCAGCTCAAAAAGGGACCTCTTTATGACTGAGTCTACGGTATATCTTTATATAGTTTAAAAACTTCTGAGGATTCTTTAACCAAAAATATATTCAATCGGTCAAATATGGACTACTGTCTAGCTGATATAACATCATGAGAAGTCTGTATACTATGAGAAGTATGTATAGTAATGTTCAATGGCTCTGGCCACAAATATGTTCATTAGGTCAAATATGGACTTCGTTATGGCTGATTTAACGTCAGAAGGAGTCTACAAGTTTATGATAGTCAATATCCGTTTGAGGACTCATCTGCAAAAATGTGTTCAAAATCGGTCAAAAATGGACTACTGTCTGATATAACATTACGATGAGTCCGTCTGTATGCCTGATTTAACATTACGAGAAGTCAGTCTGTATATATAGTGAGTTAAATTTCACGGACTCTTGCCAGACATATGTTCAGTAGGTCAAAAAAGTACTTTTGTATGGCTGATGTAACATCAGAAGGAGTCTAAGAGAATGTATATAAATTTCAAGATCGAGTACTCTATGGCCAGAAATAAGCTGATTTAACATCAGGAGTCAATATGTTTTGAAAGATAAAGTTTAAAGACTCTTTGGGCAAAAACACGTATGGCTGATTTAACATCAGGAGGAGTCTATTAGTTTATATTGATTGAAACCTTTTGAGGACTAAGGTTAATTTTTTTCAGATATAAATGAAGCATCAAAATTAGTCTATGAGTATGTATAGATTGTTCAAGCTCGAGAACTCTTTTTCCAGTAATATATATTCAGAGGGTCACAATATGGACACCTGACTATCTGATATATCATCAGAGGAAGTCTTTGAGTATTTAGTAAGTTAAGTTTTGAGGAACCTTTGGCCAGAAACATTTTCAATTCATAATTTATGGACCAATATATTGCTGATTAAATAAGGGAGTCCATGAGTATGTATGGAAAATTCAAAATCGAGGACTCTTTTTACAGTAATAGGAAAAAGAGTCCTATAATAGGAACTTCCAGTAATAGAAATGGACATCTTTTTCCAGAAGTCAATATTCCAACTAATGAAACAAGTAGGTGAAATATGGACTTCTGTATGGCATATTTAACATCAGATGGTGTCTATAAGTTAATAATAGCAAAAAACATTTTGAGGACTCCTTGGCTAAAATTTAGTTCAATCGGTCAAATATGGACTACTGTCTACCTGATATAACATTACGAGAAGTCAGTCTGTATGTATAGTGAGTTAATGTTCACAGACTCTGGATAGAAATAGGTTCAAAAGGTCGAAAATGGACATTTGTATGGCTGATGTAACATCAGAAGGAGTCTATGAGAATGTATAGAAAGTACAAGATGGAGTACTCTAGGGCCACAAATATGTTGAGTTGGTCAAAAAGGGACCTCTGTATGGTTGATTTAACATCAGGAGGAGTATAAAGGTTTACATAGATTGAAACCTTTTAGGACCCTTTGACCAGAAATAGGTTCAATACGTCAGATATTTACTTCTAAATTGCTTGAGGCATAAGAAGGAGTCTATGAGAATGTGTAGAAAGTTCCAGATCAAGACATTTTTCCAGTAAAATGTAAAGGCAGGAGGAATGCAGTGCAGAGGCCCGCAAGCAGTCGACGGCACGAGACACCCCGCTTGTCAAGCTTTCGTGGATGATGGACGGTGACTACATCTATTCAGAGGACACAATGGATCCTGAATGCACTGGGAAAGATGGCATCTGAACATCTGGCTCAAGAACGTCGAGCACAGCCAACTGCTCGGGAGGTTTAAAGTCTGGTGCTTCCAATATGGCATCATACCCCGGCTAAAATGGCCCTTTCCCCATCATTTAGCGCAGTCAACCTGTACAGCAAGACCTGCAAGCTTCCCTTGCCAGTCTCATCGGTGGTCGAGGAGTTTAAAGCCACCAAAGCAAGGGCAGTCAGTACACTGCTCTCGTCTAAAGATTGGAAAGTAAGACGCAAGTAAGACCATCAAATGCGGTAGAAAGTGGAAGCCTCAGCAAGCCGTAATGGAAGCAGAATCCTACTGGAAACACCAGGAAATCGTAGGCATGGTTATGCCAGGGCCTTGGCTTTGGAGACTATAGTGAGAGGAGGTGGAGCAGGGCTGATACCAGCGCCAGAAGAGGCCTCGTGGTGCAAAGGAGTCCGCGAGGCAGCAGAGGAGGACCGTCAGGTGAAGGCGATTGGACTTGCTTCTCAGGGTCGAGAAGTAAAATTGTACATCAGTAAAATTTAGCAAGGGTTATCTGTACTTTCACTCAAGTAATGAAGCTGTGTACTCTGTCCGCCTCAGCTTAAATGTTATTTTTCAATGCACAACGTTAGATCGTTTTTAATTCACATGGGAATTAGTTAGTTCTTGTATGCATTGCAATGCAAAAGCGCATAGTTTGTATGATATTCTTCCAAGCACATTGTTAGATCGTGTGTGCAATGCAGTGCAACAGTACTCATGTTATCACTTTAATGCACAACGGAATAAGATAGTTCGGGCACGCTTTGAAATGCAACGTGTTTATTTTATATGTTATTTTTCAATGCACAACGTTAGATAGTTTTTGCAATGCAATGCTTGTTGGTCCCTTTTTGAACTACTGAAAACATTTTTGCTCAACGAGTTTGAACATTATCTTTCTATACAAATAGACTCATTCTGATGTTAAATCAGTCATACAGAAGTCCACTTCTGACCTTCTGAACATATTACTGGAAAAAATTCCTCGATCTGGAACTTTCTATACTTTCTCATAGACTCCTTCTGATGCCTTATAAGCCATTTAGAAGACCATATCTGACATATTGAACCTATTTCTGGTCAAAGGATCAGAGGTCTTTGACCTACTTGAACATATATCTGGCAAAAGTGTTCTTAAACATAATTTAATACACATTCAGTTTGACTTCTTGTATATGAGCCAGACAGTAGTCAGTTTTTTACCTACGCAACATATTTCTGCCCCTAGAGTACTTGATCTTGAACTTTCTATACATTCTCAAAGACTTCTGATGTTACATCAGCCATACACAAGTAGATTTTTGACCTTCTGAACATATTTTTGGCCAGAGTCCGTAAACATAAACACACTATATATACATTTTTTTTTTCTATTTTACTATTTTCTATTTTTAATGTTAAATCAGCCATACAAAACTTCATTTTTGATCTACTGAACATATTTCAAAGTCCGTAAAGATGAACACACTATTTATAAAGACTGACTTGTAATGTTATATCAGGCAGACAGTAGTCAAAATTTGATCGATTGAACAGACATGTTGGCCAAAGAGTCCTTAAAAGGATTTTTATTATCATAAATGTATAGACTCCTTCTGATCAGCCATACAGAAATCCAAATTTGATCTACTTGGACATTTTTGTGACCAGAGTCATTGAACAGTAACTTACAATACACACTTCTCATTCTATACAGCATTCTCGTGATGCTATATCAGCCAGACAGTAGTCCATATTTGACTGATTGAAGATATTTTTGGCCAAAGAATCCCTCAAAATGTTTTTTTTTTACTATTATAAACTTATAGACTCTCTTTAATGTTAAATCAGCCATACAGTAGTCCATATTTGATCTACTGAACATATTTCTGATGATTCATCATAAGCCATATCGAAGTCCATTTAGAAGTCCATATTTGACCTATTGAACATATTGCTGGCAAAAGAGTCCTTTAGGATAAACACTCGTCTATATCGTCTATATGTCAGCCTAACAAAAGTCCATATTTGACCTATTGAAAATTTTTCTGACCAAGTAGTACTCGCTACTTGAACTTTCTATTCATTTTTGTTGACTCCTGATGTTACGTCTGACATACAGAAGTCCACATTTGACCCAAAGAACATATTTCTGGCCAAATAATCTTCAACTTTCAATACATACTCATAGACTCCTTCTGATGCTTCATAAGCCATATAGAAGTCCATTGAGAAGTCCATATATTGACAGATTGAACTTATCACTGGTCAAAGGGTCCTCAAATGCTTTTAAACTGTATAACTTAGACACTCCTTCTGATGTTACATCAGCCATACAAAAGTGAATTTTTGACGTACTGAAAATATTTCTGGCCAGAGTCCATGAACATGAACACAGTATATATAAAGACTGACTTCTGAATAATGTTATATCAGGCAGACAGTAGTCAATATTTGATTGACTGAACATATATTTTGGCCAAAGAGTCCTCAGAAGGATTTTTATTCTCATAAATGTATTGACTCCTTCTGATGTTAAATCAGCCATACAGAAGTCTAAATTTGATCTACTGAACATATTTGTGGCCAGAACCAATTGAACATTAACTTACTATACATACTTCTAATTCTATACAGCATTTTCGTGATGTTTTTTCAGCCAGACAGTATACAGAAAGGTCAATATTTGACCGATTTAACATGTTTTTGGCCAAAGAATCCTCGATCTTGAACAAGATACATACTCATAGCAGTGGCGGCTCCTGCAAAATATCTCAGGGGGGGGCAAATGTTTTGATGATTGATAAGGTCCACCCATGCAATGAATAAATTAACAGCTTAATCATGTAAAGGCAACTTCACTACTTTAATATTAATGAAAAATAATGACTCTTACAATAAATCTCATTGTTTGTCTCTATACTCACTATTATTACACTTCTTACATCACATTACTCGCTTAATAAACTGCGTTCGCCATGACGTTTGTTGTAGAAATTTTAATAGTCATTTATTCCTAACAGATATCATAAGGGATTGAACCTATTCAATGTGTAAAAGTATATGTGTGTATGTGCTTGTGCATGACGTTTCAGGAATATATGGGACAGGACATCTTGACCTTAGGAATGGTCAAGATTTGGCTAGTTTATTTCAGGGCCAGGTTGTATCTTTAGTAGAAACTGAACAGCAGTGGGGACCTTATCTGAGTGGGTGAAAGGGTAGCTGCTGTGAGGAGGAACCTTGAAAAGAGTATAAAGGCTGTCTCATGTCTTCCTGGTGTGCGTCACTCACTTCACAGGGTAACTGCTGTGTTGGCGACTGGGCCTATTCTTGCAAGAGTAAATACTTTTCTTTTTTATTAATTTGACTCTGAGTGTCTCTTACGCAGTGATGATGTTTAACAGAAGTTTTGCCACAACAATTTGGTGTCAGAAGAGTGGGATTCCTTGGAAGTGCCTTCTGGACCTGAGAGCGGACGGTGTTTGGCCACCTGGACTGAGCAGTTCCAGCTCTACCTCGTAAGTTTCAGAGAGAGGGGCCGACCGCTATCAGGGCCAGGAGGGGCTCCACTGGAATCAAATGAGAACGAACCCGTGGCAATCCAAGACATCTCTAGTAAGAGACGGCTAAAATATTTTATTTTGGGTTAAAATATTATTCAATTGTGGGTAAAACCATAGTGGCTGGGTCTGTTCGTTTCTGTGGTGTAAGTCAAGAGCACCGGTACAACACTGCTAAAACTGTGCGAAAGTGCGTATTTGCGAAACAAGGCACGGGGTGCGGTTTTGCAAATCGAGTGAGCTTCGTACGGCAGTCAATTGGGGGTCGGTTGAGACTTACGGGCGGGTCAAGGGTTAATGCAGTGGGGCTAACTGCGTGAGGAGCGTATTTGCAAAATAAGGCACGGGGTGCGATTTTGCAAATCGAGGGATACTCACGTAGCAGTTTACTGGGAGTTAATCGATCCGTCAGGAAAAGCACTGGGTGCGCCCTGTCTGGTCTGAGGGTAAAGGGATCAGATCTGGTGGAGACGTCCATCAGATTAATAGACGCAGCGTCGAATCTGAGAAATCCACAGAGTAACAGAAACAGCCAGTATGGGAAAATCTCAGAGCAAGATTGCCAAATTTGACACACCGGTTTTTTTTTTTCAAATGAGGAAATATTATGAGGGAAAATGTATGTTAGACATTGAAAAAACTGGGAAAATACCATGATTTCCTCAGGGAGGGAATCAGTTGAACAGGGCAGTGAGAAACAAAGAGTTATGGCTGTGTTCAAACGTGTGTAAGCAATGTGGACAAACAATGGATTGTTGTTTTAAAGGGGAAGATAAAAAAAAAAAGGAAAAAAAAGTCGAACTGCAGAGAGAAATAGGGTTTTACTTCTGCATCCAGTAAATGGATGCATGACATTAGATGTCTATAGAACTTAAATTTATATGATAAGGATTGAAGTAGCAAGCAGCAGCAATAAGGCTTTCTGTGTGAAATAGAGTGATAGAGTGATAGAAATAGAGTGGAACTGTAAGTGAGAAACTTGATGGAAGAGGGAAGTGGAGGGAAAACAAGAAGGTTGGTGTGTGAGATATGTGTGTGTGGGGATTGTAGTTAAACAATCATGTACTGGTTAGATAATGAAGGAACTGGCATGTAGGGAAAAGAAAGGAGAGGATACAGAAGGAACTGGCATGTAGGGAAAGATTGAGAAGACATATAGTGGAAACCTATATGTGATGAAAATAAAATGTCTGACAGAATTTATGGAAATTATGGTTTTACAAAAACGAATGCATATAGCCTGTTATTTATGATTGTAGACGATGTCTGTATTTAATATCTGAGGAGTGACTGAGGGTCCAGCTATATGCTGGGAGTACAGCAACAGTGTTTGCTTATTCAGCCCGGCTTCCGGACGTTAAATATATACTTGTTCTGTAATCAGTGTTGTTGCTGATAATACCAAATTAGTAAAATGTAAAGACAACTTTGACCAAAGATTCTGGAAATCAATAATGTATAATGTCGGATATTTGTTGATATTAAGTAATTGACGCAAAAGATGTCTATTTTATAATGGAAATTCTGGGTCAGGGATAATTTCCCTGGACAAGTATGACTAAAGTTAAATGAAAACTTTGTGCAAACAACTTATGCAGCTTAAGAAAATTGATGTGCGGCCAACAATAATGATAAAGATTATGATTCGGCTATTGGGATTGAATCCGCCACTGGTGGACTGTAAAAGATTACAGAGAACTGCTTATCAGCTCTGTTTGCATTCCTGAATGGGACACACTGCTTCAGTGATGTGCAGTAAGTTGGAGCCGACAGAGAGTGCTTTAATTGTGGTCAGCAGGACCATTTAACACGTAACTGTAAATGCCCACCGCGAAGGTGTTTGGAAATGTGATAATGACACATTTCTGGTAATAATGTGGGTTTGAAAGTAGATCAGTGTTTAAATGACGACATTAACATTTTCGTCTGAGAAAGAATAAGAGATAAAAACAGGGTCAAAAGATTGAAGTCTTAAAGTGAATCCTTTTGAAGAAAAGATCTATAATAGTAATTTTTTTGAAACAGTGAAACAGTTTGATGAAAGTTGCAAAATATATAAAAGTAACTAAAAGGATGATTGTGTTTTACTTCAACATTTTAAGAAGGGTTCAGGTTATATAGAGAGACAAATCTCACAGATGATTTATAATAACTGCAAAAGATGCAGAGTAGCCTTGTCAAAGTTAGTGTGAATCCCGATTGGAGAGTGATAAACTCCTAGAAAAAACGTTGAAGTCAGATATTAAGCTATGGTAATTGAGAACTAGAATAATTATTTGTATTTAAGATCAAATAAGTAGAAGTAATAGGCTACTGGATTAACAGTTGTTAAATGTAAAATGTGTTCTGTTAGTGTTTTGACCATGAAAGAACTAGAAGTTGATGTTTTGCTTTCAAAAGATAAGTTTGTTATTGGCTGTAATGAAACAGCTCGGTTATCTGAATCTGATGTCTGCTGTGGCTGAAATCCACCAGTACGACAGAGACCCAATCTGAATGGAAATTTCTAATGTCTAAATTCCATGAGATATGGGCAAAAGACAACTATAAAAATGTTTATTTGGAAACACATGTAATTTCTGGCAAATATGCCTTAAGCTGGGATAGAGTTAAAAGATGGTAGATAGAGTTTGATGTTAGAAGTTTATGAGAGTACAGTGTGCCAGTCCTGAAAGTCTCAGAGTCTCTCTCAATCATGTCAGCTAAAAGCTGTTATTTGAGCCTGTGTCATAAGTGATAAGCTATTTATAGTAAAAGCACAGTGTTTCGGTTGAAAATCAGACACAGAGATGTTAAAATAAATCATCGCCATTAAGTGGGCAAGTTGTATTTGAGAATGTTTTAAATGTAAAACTGAATGACTTTAAAGAAGTCTGTAAAATAATGATGCAGATCTTAAACGATAGAGGACCAGTAACTTCTTTAAGTTTCCACCATGAAACAGGGCCGAAGGCTACGGCTACAGATGTACAGTAACAGTACACTGAATGTATGGCTGTGATGTAAATTCACTGAGTATAATCTAAGTAGCTAGGTTGATGATTAAGATGGTTAATGGATTTAAGTGATTAAATACTGCTGTTATTAACCTGTCTCCCTGTGTGAACACTATTAGGCAATCGGAATGGCTCTGGTGACTCTTGAACGTGCCTTTCCTAAGCTCCAGAAAACAGCTGAGTTCTGTTGAAGAAAACTGATTGTGTGATGGGAAAGAGCGGTCACCAGTGTGTACGAGTGGCTACTCAATGACGGGATGATCATCCTGGCCAGGGGACAGCCCAACGCAGGGGGTCACGAACACTGGGCACCTCCGGATGGAGGTGTTATACGTGAGAAAGGTATGAGAGTTGAGGGCTGATTACTGGAGGCTACTGGGATCAGCAGAGCATTGAGAGGTGAGATGCTCTGTGAGGAGTTACGGCAGTCTGACCCAGAAAATGTGAGTTTCCTCTATACCACTCGCAGGAAGAAACCGCATTGGTTGTATGGCTTGTTTTTCATTATGACAAGTGTGTGCAACTATGCCAGGGGGACAACACCCTGATGGAGATTATAGTTTAAGAGCCAATGGACTTTCAAGAGCCAGCTGAAACCAGGAGGGGATTGCCATTATTTGATGTGGAGACAGTAGCAAACTTGTATGTATTGGTTGCCTTATAGGCAAGAAAATGTATAGAAGTGTTGATTTTGAACTAATATGTCTATAACATAGTCTTAACTCCTGAAGGTCAGTAGACATGGTGGTGACTAAAGATGAAGACAGCTTTCGTAGATTTAAGAAAGGTCTGCATAACAAAGATGAATGGTCAAAGGTTATTGTAATGAATTTAAATTTTGTCTAAGTTACAGGCTTAGAAGGCTGTGGAAAATACTATTTGTTAATAGTGAGAGAGACTGCCTGAGTTGGAGGAAGGGATGGTAACTGTGTCTTTCTTTCTTTCTTTCTGTTATCGGCCTGCTAGAGCAAGCTGAAGAAAAATAATGATAAGGAACCAAAACAACCCAGCTGCCTTTTCTAAAAATCAAATGAATAATGAACAGACATGATTTGAAACTGGTCAAGATACCATGTAAAATTAGGTAAACCTAGAGGAAAATGTGAAGTTTAAAATCGTACTTAAAATTTAAATCTTTTTAGAGACGATATATTGAAAAGGAGCAATTAACATGCGTGTCTAATATGAGTGTGTGTGATGGTGACAGCACTTTGTCTTGTATGTGACTATGTGTTAGTTTGGGGTACTAATACTAAGTCTGAATGGGGTGTATATTGTGTCATTACCCACTAGGATGGCTTTTGGCAAATGACAAATTTTAAAGTAAACTGCTAATTCTGTTAGGTGAAAAGATGATACAGAACATGGAACGAGCTTTAAACTGATTGGTCATCAAGCTCTGTCTGGTATTAATTACTTTAATGAAGTCTTTATGATGTTGATTTGAATTACGTTCTGGATCAGTTTAAGTATTTGATGTAAATTGGAATTGTGGAGTTGTAGATTACCATCTGCCATGGGCTGAGATAAATGAAAATGTTATAGATTTGATGGCAACAACACAGTGACATATTGGCTAAGTCAACATGAAATTAGCAAGAGAGCCCCTCACATTTATGAGTATTGGGATGAAAAGGGGGGAAAATGATTGACTGACATTGACCAAGTCTGTACAGCACGACCTGACCTGATAGAAACAATTGATGACTTTGGAAATGTTTGTAGATGACTGACTTGAGAGACCAAACAACAGGCCTGAAAAGCAGGATTCGGTGTGAGACTCAGGGCCGTTGCCCTTCAAATACTTCAATAAGAAGATGAGATTGTGGCTTTAAGTGAAGAACGTAATACTTTGTTTCAGAGACCGAGAAAGATGTCTGGAGGAAATTTGGCTGAAGGACGCCGTTTGGGTTGGTGTTGATGGCAAATCAAATTAGTTTAAATTGATGCACGAGTTGAGACGTGCATCAAAAGGGAGATGGTAAGGATTGACAAAATACGGGTTACTAAAGGACAATATATGTTGGGAGGACACTGGGTTTAATTGGGTAAAAGGCCGTTCCAAACAAAAGTTGCTGTCTGTAAGTGTGCCGCACACGCTGATAATAAAATTGCAGGACTGTTTCAACAGGAGACGCCAGGGCAGATGCAGCAGCGAAGGTTGCGGCAGCACAGCAGACAAAAGAAACTACGTGTACTTTACTATCTGAAAATAACCTCGACATTTGTTTTTCTCTACAGATCATGCAGACTTTTGATACAGGGCAGAATGTGCCCAATAAAATGATGGCTATGGATGAATTTGGCTAACTATCCTGGCCTGGGTTATTATTGTAGGAGAAAGGTTCCACACCTGGGCAGCGCATAACTTAAGATTTTCCTTTTGCAGAATGTCAGGATGGATTGCAGCAAACAGAACTGATTCTGTTCCAAATATATAAATATTGTGTTGTGGACATGAGCAAAGTGGGTTGAGTGTTTTTCAGGGGAAAAGGACCCCGAGTGCTATTAAATGAGCAAGAAATTATCCGGTGATAATATGTTTCAGGCTGTTGATTCCACAGGTCACACCAAAAGGGACGAGCGGCTAGACATCACTAACAAAATAGTTAAGGTCTCCATTCACAGGTGAAAGCAGGCAAGGAATGGTTCATTCCAGTGGGGGTGCGGTCGTGATTAAAAGGGAAGACCTTGTAAGGATCAGAAAATGGTTGGAGAGTGTGACACCTGGGTCCAAGCCTTAGACAACACCAACAGGCCTCAACCATCCAATAGAGCAGAAAGTGAGGTTTAAAGAAGACGGTGCTAGTAACTGTCTGCCTCGCCTACGAGGGAAAGACCATTGCAACGGCACGCAAAGTGTCACCCTGGCGAACACGGAACGTCCGTGGGGCGAACAAGATGATCAACACACCTGGAGGAACCAACTGCCAACTGACGGTTTAAGTTTAACAGAAGTCTCTGTTCTTGTGATGATTTTGATGATTTTGTTTGATTGAATCGAACTAGGTATTGATTTGATTGTAAATGTAGAAAATCTATTGATTGATGTGTCCGTACTAGAGATATTAGAGTTCATTTTGAACAACTAATTTGGTTAGAGGAATGGATAAAATTATAAGACTTCTGTGGTTAGATTTGTTAAACAGTGGATTCAATAGAGCTTAATAAATTGAATTAGAAGTGAACAAAATGTGGAGATGGACATAAATTTAATGGAAAAGGCTTTATGGTAGGAGTTAGGATTGTATGTGTTATGATAATTTTGTTATTCATGGGTGAATACGATAACAGAGACAGGTGAAAACCTGCTGTCTGTTCAATTGGTAAAAAAAAATGACAGTCTATCCCAAGGATTAACAAAATGCGACGAGACAGGTAGCGGAAGCTACAGTGAGATGTGTTAAATGTATGTTCTGGTTGTTTTTCTTCTATTCTTTTTTTTTTTCTGAGAAAGATTAAGGGCAAAGATTTAAAGAAGGTTACAAACAGCGGTCATCCGTGTTACGAGGTGGCGTACAAGGAGAGGGTTTGAAATGAAGGATTCTATTCTACGTTTATTCTTTGTATTTTTGATGACCTGCTAAAATAACCAGTGTGAATTGATGGTGTTGTTTTCCTAAGTAATCTGTACACTATTTCTTATTTAATTGAGGTGACTGAGGGTTCGATCTAGGTCGAGAGTGCAATAGCAGTGCCTATTCATTTAGCCCGGCTTTAATTAAATTCTTTACTTGCTTGCTAATATTTAAGGGACTATCCGTGCAAAACAGCCTAAGCTTTTTCTTTTCTAAATAATATTTCACAAATGTTCATGAAGAGTGATCAGTTATGCGAAAACCAGAGATGAAGAGTATTGTGATGATATGAAGTAAAATTTGTCTTTTTGTTTATTATTGTGATTATGGGTAATCAGAATGATAAAAAGTGGGGAATTGTTGTAGAAATTTTAATAGTCATTTATTCCTGACAGATATCATAAGGGATTGAACCTATTCAATGTGTAAAAGTATATGTGTGTACGTGCTTGTGCATGACGTTTCAGGAATATATGGGACAGGACATCTTGACCTTAGGAATGGTCAGGATTTGGCTAGTTTATTTCAGGGCCAGGTTGTACCTTTAGTAGAAACTGAACAGCAGTGGGGACCTTATCTGAGTGGGTGAAAGGGTAGCTGCTGTGAGGAGGAACCTTGAAAAGAGTATAAAGGCTGTCTCATGTCTTCCTGGTGTGCGTCACTCACTTCACAGGGTAACTGCTGTGTTGGCGACTGGGCCTATTCTTGCAAGAATAAATACTTTTCTTTTTTATTAATTTGACTCTGAGTGTCTCTTACGCAGTGATGATGTTTAACAGAAGTTTTGCCACAACACGTTGTTCAAGTTCAACTGGCCTCCTCTCGCGAGATGTCCCAACAGTCTCTCTCCCTCTCGTTCTCTTTTTTATTTTTATTTTTTTAATCACATTTGATAAAGATATTAAAGTAGTGTTTCATTTTTTCTTGTTGTTCAAATTCAAAATTGTTTTCAAATATTACTTGTCACTTAATCTTAAAGATTTATATATATATATATATATATATATATATATTTTTTTTTTTATTGAACAGATTTTTAAAAGACAACATGTGCATGGCATATACGAAAAACATCACAACCTGCTTTTGTACATCCATAGAAATGAATAAAGAAAGATTATACAAATATAGAGAACACTTTTTACTCTACCCAACCCAAAACATCCCACAGAAAAAAAATAATAATAATAATAATAAAAAAAAAAAAAATAATAATAAACTAGAATGTACATTTCCAGAAGAAAATGTGAAGTGGTGCTTGCAGTGGCAAAACTCGCCACTCAGTTGCTAGCGTGCGGTTAGCTAGTTTTTACCAAGATGCTAGCATGATTAGCATTTTGCTAGTATTTTTTTAACTAGATACTATCAAGATTAGCATATTGCTAGCATCATGCTAGCATGATTAGCAGGTTGCTAGCATCAACCTAACATGATTAGCATCTGGTCACATTGCTAACATGTTTTTAGGTAGATGCTAGTATTATTAGCATGTTGCTAGCATCATGTTAGCATTATTATCATGTTGCAAGCATCATGCTAGCATGATTAGCGTTTTGCTAACATGATTAGCTGGTTTTGCTCTCATCATGCTAGCATGATTAGCGTTTTGCTAACATGATTAGCAGGTTTTGCTAACATCATTCTAGCATGATTAGCATGTTGCTTGCATCATTCTGGCATGATTAGCATGTCGCTAGCATCATTCTAGCATGATTAGCATGTCGCTAGCATCATTTTAACACAATTTAGCATATTCCTAGCATGGTTACCAAGATTTACCATTTTTACCATGATTTACCATGTTCTAGTATGATTTACCATAATTCTCGCATCATTTACCATAGTTTACCACGATTTAGGCAAATGAGCCAACCCCCATCTTTATTCGATGTTCTGATGCAGAGATATAGGTCTTGCAAAAATGGTTGCTAGGGTACTCTGTAGGGTTGCTAGGGAGTGACTTGGCAGCTGCCAATCATGAAACTCCAAAGGCTGCTTGTCACTATGAATGATATAAACCAACTCCCATGTGTCTGTAACATTCAGAATGGAAGATATCCCTCTTTGGATTTTGGTTGCTAAGGTGCTCGACAATGGTTGCTAGGGAGGGGCTAGGAAGTGTTGATGTGATTCCTGATTGGCTGTTTGCTGCCCCGAGTCAAACGAGACCACCCTTGTGTTTCTATGACACTTCTATCCGGAGATATCCCTTTGATCTCTTTCATTTGAAGTCTATGGGACTTGTTGCTAAGGTGCTCTAAATGGTTGCTAGGGCGTGGCTTGATAGCTTCACAATGATCCTGAGAGACTGATTGGTCGTCTGAGTAAAATGAGCCCGCCCCCTTGTCTCTATGACACTGTGATCCACAGCTATGTTCAATACAAAATCCCCATGAAATTTACCATAGTAGGAAAAACAAGTGCATTTCATGGAGAGTCCTTCACCATAGTAAGTCAATGGGGCAACTTTGGGCAGCTCCTGACCCCCAGGGTTGCAACTTTTACCCCATTGTGAGGTATTCTCTTACAGAGCCTGCCAGCCTCTTCAAATGTGGCAAATCACACGTTTCTGCGAAATCCTCGCTCGGAGCTGTAACTCGTCAAATTTTTTCGCAATGTTTCGCCTGATCGCTTAGAAAAGTCATAGCACACCTCTCCTCAATAGGCCGCTCGATTTGACGCCTCACTCAGGGGTCTGTGATGTCAGCATGTATTTATTTACATAATTTATTACCTATTTATTCTAAAAATCTTTATTAAACAAGTGCATTTAGTACCGCACTCGTCGGTCGATTTGACGCCTCACTCAGGGGTCTGTGATAAACGGTGCGGGACGAGTTACGCGCCAAACTTTGCGTGGAATCATTTTTGCAAGATAACACTAGTGTTGCCTTGCCTTTGGCAAGCACCAATAATAAGTATGGCGAATAACAATAGTGGTGCCTTGTCTTTGGCAAGCACCACTAAAAATAATATCAAAAACAAACAAATCAAATCTCCAATGAAGGTATAGTCTCAACAAAGGAAAGGATAGGATTCCACATTTTATAAAATTAATTAACAGAGTCTCTGATGGAGTGCTTAATTTTTTCCAGGTGTAGAAAGGACATTAAGTCCTTCAGCCAAGAAAAAATAGAAGGGGGGCATGAGGATTTCCAATGCAACAATATTCCTCTTCTGGCTATCAATGAAGCAAAAGCAATAATATCACCATGACGCTTGTTGTACAAGCCATCAACAGGTGTTTTTCCAAAAATTGCAATTATTGGGCAGGGTTTCACAGAGACACTGAGAGCCTTTGACAGCTTATCAAAAAAAGAAGACCAGAATGAGCACAATTTAGGACAGGTATAAAATGTATGAGTATGATCTGCTGGGGAAAGCGAACATCTATTGCACCTATCATCTTCTGTTAAAGAAAGTTTCTTTAATTTTGCTTTGGTGAAATGAATTCTGTGAACAATTTTAAACTGAATAAGATTCAAGTGAGCACAGATGCAAACAGAGTTAATTTTAGCAAGAGCATTATTCCACAGCTCCTCGTCAAGCTCCAGTCCTAGCTCTCTCTCCCAGGTTCCCTTGAGTGCAAAAAGAGGAGGGAACTGCGAAGATCGTAACAGGCCAAAAATTGAGGAGATATGGCTATGTGATTTCAGGAGTAACATTATATATTTGTGAATGTAATTGAAAAGTCCCTTTCATTCACACTTTGGTGGTGCGTCGCCCAACCGCCCTAATGAAGAAACCGCCCCTGACTCATAGACTCCTTCTGATCCTTCATCAGCTATTGAATTTATAGGTCAGACTTATAGGTCAAAGATTCCTCAAAAGATATTAAACTACATACAGTTTTTGACTCCTTTTGATGATATATCAGCCATACAGAGGTCCCTTTTGACCTACTAAACATATTTCTGGCCAAAGAGTTCTTGATTTTGAACTTTATATACATTCTCGTAGACTCCTTCTGCTGCTTCATAAGCCATTTAGAAGTCAGAATCTGACCTTTTGAACTTATTTCTGGTCAAAGGGTCTTCAAAAGGTTTTAAACTCTAGAAACATATAGACTCCTTCTGATGTTAAATCAGCCATACCTGTACATATGTTCCTTTTTTGAACTATTGAACATATTTCTGGCCAAAGAGTTCCTGAACATTAACTTAACATACATTCAGATGGCCTTCTTTTGATGTTATATTAGCCACAGAAACTATAAAACTTAGAGACTCCTTCTGATGGTAAATCAGCCATACTGAATTCCATATTTGACCTACTGAACATATTGCTGGCCAAAGAGTCCTTTAGGATAAACAATACGTATTCAGATTGATTTTGTCTCATTTTATGTCCACCTGACAAAAGTCCATATTTAACCTAATGAAGATTTTCCGGCCAAGAAGTGCTCCATACTAAAATCCACAATGTGCTAACACAGGAAGAAACAACACCTACATTGGACCATTTGAAAAATGCTTGGCAGGATGATCTAGGAGTGACTATTACAGACAATCAATGGTCAAAAGCCCAAAGAAATGTTCATTCTACCTCTGTATGTATTAGACATGGTCTTTGGCAGTTCAAAGTGCTACACAGATTACATTTATCCAAATTGAAATGGTCAAAGATGTTTACTTCCATTAGTCCTTCTTGTGATAGATGTTTACAAGGGTCGGCCTCTCTTGCACATATGTTTTGGAATTGTCCTCGCATTACGATCTATTGGAACACTATATTTCAAACCCTTTCCAAGATCTTAAAAAAACAGCTTAAGCCAGAGCCAATCTGGGGTCTTTTTGGTGTGAAACCAGTCAATGTACAACTTTCGGACACCCAAAACAGCATGGTTTGTTTTGTGACCTTGATGGCGCGAAGATTGATTTTCTTGTGTTGGAAACAGAAAATGCCCCCTGCTCACTCAGCCTTAATGAAAGACATAATGGATCATTTGAAATTGGAGAAAATTCAGTATTTGCTGAGGGGGAAGTCTGAAATATTTTATTCAACGTGGCAAACTTTTATAGATTACTTTGGTGAGAATGTATAATTGATTTGTTTAGAACGGCAATGGCAATGATGTCCTCTGATGTCTGTTGTTTGTTATTGTGTTTTTGTCTCTCTGTATTTTAAATGCAAAAAAACTCAATAAAGAGAAAAAAAAATAAAAAAAAAGAAGTACTCCATACTTGAACTTTCTATTTATTCTCGTTGACTCCTGAAGTTACGTCAGCCATACAGACGTCTATATTTGACCTGAGGAACATATTTCTGGCCAAAGAATCCTCGATCTTGAACTTACCCTACATACTCCTTCTGATGCTTCATAAGCATAATTAACTATATAGAAGTCCATATTTTACCTATTGAACTTATTTTTGGTCAAAGGGTCCTCAAAAGGTTTTAAACTATATAAACTTAGAGACTCCTGATTTTAAATCAGCCGTACAGAGGTTCCATTTTGACTCTTTTTCCAGTAAAATGTTCAGTAGGTCAAATATGGACTTATGTATGGCTGATTTAACATGAAATGGAGTAAATATGTAGAGAAAGTATTCAAGCATTCTTTGGCCAAAATATATTCAGAGGGTTACAGATGAACACCTGTTTAAGTTATATATCGTCAGATGGAGTCTATGAGTATCTCTCGAGGGAGCTGTCTGTGAGCACTGTGAAGCACTCCCTATAAGAGTGCTGTGCTCCCGCTTGGCTTTTAATGATGACGGCCAAGCTCGCGATCCCCACGGTTCAGGTCCCGTGTCCGTTGAGGCGGTGCGGATGCTTAGATCGTTGGGATCGCAGAAGGATCTCGCAGATGAGAACAAGACTGCTGAAGCACTTTCTCATTCATCATCTGTGGATTCTATAACGCCCGCTCATGGTGCAGAAGCCCGCGCTGCGGCTTCTTCTGCCCATGGCGAGTGCCCGATGCTTGAACTATCCGCTTCCGAGGAAGTGGGTGTGCTCAGCGTCGGGAGCGAGGAACATGAATTATACTCGCCGGCTCATGTTCCCGCTTATGAGGAGTTGGTGGAGGTTGTGACGCGTGCTGTGGCCAGACTCAACATCAGCTGGCCACAAGATAAGCAGTATGATCCTCATCAGAGTAAATTAGACGAGAGATTCCCGCAGAACCGCTCACAACCTCAGCGCCGGGGCTTCACCATTTTCCCCGGATCTTAATAAGGAGACAATCAGCGGCGTTCCAGCAATATCTCCCTCGCCGATCTAAGTCTGGGTCTAGGAGGGCTGGTCCAAGTGACCAGCTTCAGCTGTAAACCAGCTCCTCCTATCGCCTAGAGCAGAAGGAGAGCGTTTCCACTCAAGCCCCTCCTGCGGGAGCTTGGCAACAGAGGAAACACTCTCACTCTAAATACTCCGGCCAGAAGGGCGACCTGAGAGCCGTCATTCAGGCAAAAAGGGCTTCAGGAAAGAGGTCCTGTCCCCCCTGTTGTGGAGCAACCGAGGTTATTCTCACAGCGGAGTCCTCTGGAAAAAGATGTTGTCCCACCATCCTGGACGCTTCGGGCCGCATCAATTTCCAGCGAACGTACACCATGGCGTTCGCCCCAAAAGCTTGCAAGAGAGCACCGACTATGGTCACAAAATCTGTCTTGTTCGCTTCCTGCTAGTTCGCTGTTTCAGAGGTCGAGAGCAGTGCTCGAGAATCACCCGAGGCCAGTGTCGAGAGGCTGGTTCCCTTAGTCGATTTTGTAGAGGGGTGGCGCCTTCTTCCAAATATATCTATATGGGTCCTGAATGTATTAAAAAATGGGTACAGACTGCACTTCGGTCACCGACCTCCCAGGTTTGCAGGGGTGGTGCCGACTACAGTGGTTCCAGAACAGGCTCGGGTTATGGAACAAGAAGTACAGGCTCTTCTGGTCAAAGGGGCCATCGAAATTGTTCCCCTACCAGACAGAGAGTCCGGGTTTTACAGCAACATACTTTATAGTTCCAAAGAAGGATGGCGGGCTAGGCCGATTTTGGATTTGAGGCAGTTGAATCGGTCTCTGAGGAGATTCAGGTTCAAGATGCTCACGATTCCCATCATCATGAATCAAATCAGGTCCGAGGACTGGTTTGTCACATTAGATCTAAAAGATGCCTATTTTCATGTCTCCATTTCATGTCACAGAAGGTTCCTGAGTTTTGCTTTCGGTGGCGAGGCATACCAGTACTGGGTTCTTCCGTTCGGCCTAGCACTCTCTCCCCGCACGTTCACGAAGTGTATGGATGCAGCTCTGGCTCCTCTGAGACTCCAGGGCATCCGTATACTGAGTCTATACTGAGTTCCTGACCCCAGTCTCAGGAAATGGCAGTTCGGCATCGAGATGTCGTCCTTGGCCACATTCAGAATCTGGGGTTGAGACTCAACACAAAAAACTGTGTTGGAACCAGAACAGAAAACAACATTTCTGGGCGTGGTATGAAATTCGGATACGATGCGGGCTCATATGTCCCGCACGTATCGAGTCCATTCTGACCATGGTCTCTGGGGTAAAGCTAGGCCAGGCCATCACTGTAAAGAAATTTCAAAGACTGCTGGGCCTCATGGCAGCGGCATCCAACATTATACCTTTGGACCTTCTCCACATGAGGCCCCTACAGTGGTGGATGAAAGCCAAGGGGTTTTCCCCGAGGGGAAATCAGGGTTACTAATCAGCAGATGCCTTCATTCCCTGTCAGTCTGGAAGAAACCTTGGTTATGGTGAGCAATGCAATGCAACAAGTTCATATGTTATTTTTCAATGCACAAAGTTAGATCGTTTGTGCAATGCACTGCAACAACACATATGTTATCTCTTTAATGCACATGATAATTAGTTAGTTATGGTATGCAATGCAAAGCAACAAGTAAAAAGCTTATTTTTAAATGCACAAGGCTAGATCGTTTGTGCAATGCAATGAAACAACACATATGTCATCTCTTTAAAGCACATGGGAATTAGTTAATTACGGTATGCAATGCAAAGCAACAAGTAAACATCTTATATTTCAATGCAAAACGTTTGATTGTTTGTGCAATGCAATAACAAAATATGTTATCTCTTTAATGCACAATAGTTAGTTATGGAATGCATTGCAATCCAACAAGTAAATATGCATAACGTTATATCGTTTGTGCAATGCAATGCAACAAACACATACTTTACCCCTTAATTTACATGGGAATTAGTTAGTTATGGTAAGCAATGCAATGCAACAAGTCCATATTTTATTTTTCAGCCCCCAAAGTTAGATCGTTTGTGCAATGCAATGCAACAAGCACATATGCTATCTCTTTAATGCACAAGTTAGTTACAATAAGATGCAAAGCAACAAGTAAATAGATTATGTTTCAATGCACAACGTTATATCGTTTGGGCAATGCAACAAAAACATATTTTATCCCGTAATGCACATGGAAATTAATTAGTTAAGGTAAGCAATGCAATGCAACAAGCACATATGTTATCTCTTTAATGCACAGGTTAGTTACAATGCAATGCAAAGCAACAAGTGTTTACAAGATTATTTTTCAATGCATAGTGCTATATCGTTTGTGCAATGCAATGCAACAAGTTAGTTATGGTAAGCAATGCAATGCAAAAAGTGCATTTGTTATTTTTCATTGCACGACGTTAGATCGTTTGTGCAATGCAATGCAACAACACATCTCTTTAATGCACACTGGAATTAGTTAGTTATGGTATGCAATACAAAGCAACAAGTAAAAAGCTTCTATGGGAATCCGTTAGTTACGGTATGCAATGCAAAGCAACAAGTAAAAGCTTAAATTTCAATGCACAAGGTTAGATCGTTTGTGCAATGCAATGAAACAACACATTTGTTATCTCTTTAAAGCACATGGTAATTAGTTAATTATGTAGGCTTGCAAAGCAACAAGTAAACAGCTTATATTTCAATACAAAACGTTAGATTGTTTGTTTAATGCAATGCAACAACACATGTTATCTCTTTGATGACATGGCAATGAGTTATGGTATGCAAGCAAAGCAACAAAGTGCATAGTTTAAAAAAAAAATTTCAATGCACAACGTTAGATCATTTGTGCAATGCAACAACACATATTTTATCCCTTTGCACATGGGAAATAGTTAGTTATGGAATGCATTGCAAAGCAACAAGTAAAATATCTTATATTTCAATAAAAGACATTAGGGTTTAATGCAATGCAATCCAATGCAATGCAACAAGTGTTAGGACGGCTATGCATTGAAATGTGCTTTGCGTATGTTAAACATTACTTCAACGCTAATTCTTAGATCGTTTGTGTATTCCAATGCAACAGCACATATGTTATCTATTTAATGCACATGGGAATGAGTTACTTCTGGTATGCGATGCACTGCAACAAGTGCATAGCTTATATGTTATTTTTCAATGCACAACGTTAGATCGTTTGTGCAATGCAATAACAAAATATGTTATCTCTTTAATGCACTAGTTACAATGCAATTGCAATGCAACAAGTAAATAGATTATGTTTCAATGGAATTAGTTAGTTATGGTGTGCAATGCAAAGCAACAAGTAAACAGCTTATATTTCAATGCAAAACGTTAGATTGTTTAATGCAATGTAACAAACACATATGTTATCCCTTAATCCATATGGGAATTAGTTAGTTATGGTATGCAATTGGTATGCATTGGTATGCAATGCACAAGGTTAGATCGTTTGTGCAATGCAATGCAACAACACATTTGTTATCTCTTTAAAGCACATGGGGATTAGTTAATTATGGTATGCAATGCAAAGCAACAAGTAAACAGCTTATATTTCAAAGCAAAACGTTAGAATGTTAGATTGTAATGCAATGCCACAACACATGTTACCTCTTTAATGGAAAAAGGAATGAGTTAGTTCGGCTATGCATTGAAATGTGCTTTGCTTATGTTTAACATTACCTCAACGCTAATTCTTAGATCGTTTGTGCAATGCAATGCAACAACATATATGTTATCCCTTTGATAAACATGGGAATGAGTTAGTTATGGTATGCAAGCAAAGCAACAAGTGCATAGTTTTAAAAAAAATGTTTTCAATGCACAGCGTTAGCTCGTTTGTGCAATGCAACAACATATATGTTATCCCTTAATGCACGTTATGTGGAGAATGTTCAAATCGTAAGAACTTTTTATGTAGTTATACAGTAAAACTGTATATTTACAGTTTTAAGTGTTTTGTGGTTTTAAAATGTAAGTTGTGGTTTCACTTTGTTTTATCTTTAACTTTTCGTTAGTTCTGGCAAGCGATGCACTGCAAGAAGTGCAGTGCTGATTGGTGATTTTTCAATGCACAACGTTAGATAGTTTTTGCAATGCAACAACACATATTTTTTCCCTTAATGCACATGGAAAATAGTTAGTTATGGAATGCATTACAAAGGAACAAGTAAATAGGTTATTTTTCAATGCAAAACATAAGAGTTTAATGCAATGCCATCCAAAGCAATGCAACAACACATTTTATATCTCTTTAATGGACAAAGGAATGAGTTAGTTCGGCTATGCATTGAAATGTGCTTTACTTATTTTAAACAATACTTCAACGCTAATGCTTAGATCGTTTTTGCATTGCAATGCAACAGCATATAGGTTATATCTTTAATGCACAAGGGAATGAGTTAATTCTGGTATGCGATGCACTTCAACAAGTGCATAGCTTATATGTTATTTTTCAATGCATAACGTTAGATAGTTTGTGCATAGCAATAACAAAATATGTTATCTCTTTAATGCTAAAGTTAAGTTACAATGCAATGCAAAGCAACAAGTAAATAGATTATGTTTCAATGCACAACGTTAGATCGTTTGTGCAATGCAATGCAACAAACACATATTTTATCCCTTAATGCACATGGGAATTAGTTAGTTATCGTAAGCAATGCAATGCAACAAGTGCATGTGTTATTTTTCATTGCACAACGTTAGATCGTTTGTGCAATGCAATGCAACAACACATCTCTTTAATGCACATGGGAATTAGTTATGGTATGCAATACAAAGCAACAAGTAAAAAGCTTCTATGGGAATCCGTTAGTTACGGTATGCAATGCAAAGCAACAAGTAAAAGCTTATATTTCAATGCACAAGATTAGATCGTTTGTGCAATGCAATGAAACAACACATTTGTTATCTCTTTAAAGCACATGAGAATTAGTTAATTATGTAGGCAATGCATAGCAACACGTAATCAGCTTATATTTCAATACAAAACGTTAGATTGTTTAATGCAATGCAACAACACATGTTATCTCTTTGATGCACATGGCAATGAGTTAGTTATGGTAAGCAAACAAAGCCAAAAAAGTGCATAGTTTAAAAAAAATGTTCAATGCACAACGTATGATCGTTTGTGCAATTGCAATACAATGCAACAAAGACAAATGTTATGTCTTTAATGCACATGGGAATGATTTAGTCCTGGTATGCGATGCACTGCAAAAAGTGAAAAGCTTAAAAGGGAATCCGTCTGTTATGGTATGCAATGCAAAGCAACAAGTACAAAGCTTATATTTATATATTATATATACAAAAAGCTTTGCTTATGTTAAACATTGCCTCAACGCTAATTCTAAGATCGTTTGTGCAATGCAACAAACATATATGTTGTCTCTTTTATGCACATGGGAATGAGTTAGTTATGGTATGCAAGCAAAGCAACAAGTGCATAGTTTAAAAAAAAATTCAATGCACAACGTAAGATCGTTTGTGCAATGCAATGCAACAGCGATGCACTGCAAAGAGTGCACTGCTTATATGTGCTTATATGTGATTGAAGAGTGCAATGCACAACGTTAGATCGTTTGTGCAATGCAACAACACATATTTTATCCCTTAATGCACATGGGAAATAGTTAGTTATGGAATTCGCTGCAAAGCAACAAGTAAACTATCTTATATTTCAATAAAAAACATTAGAGTTTATTGCAATGCAATCCAATGCAATGCAACAACACATGTTACCTATTTAATGGAAACGAATGAGTTAGGTCGGCTATGCATTGAAATGTGCTTTGCTTATGTTAAACATTACTTCAACGCTAATTATTAGATTGTTTGTGTATTGCAATGCAACAGCACATATGTTATCTCTTTAATGCACATGGGAATGAGTTACTTCTGGTATGCGATGCACTGCAACAAGTGCATAGCTTATATGCTATTTTTCAATGCACAACGTTATATCGTTTGTGCAATGCAATTACAAAATATGTTAATTCTTTAATGCACTAGTTACAATGCAATGCAATGCAACAAGTAAATAGATTATGTTTCAATGCACAACGTTATATCGTTTTTGCAATGCAGTGCAACAAACACATATGTCAATCCCTTTATGCACATTGGAATTAGTTAGTTATGGTAAGCAATGCAATGCAACAAGTGCACATGTTATTTTTCATTGCACAACGTTAGATCGTTTGTGCAATGCAATGCAACAACATATGTTACCTCTTTAATGGACAAAGGAATGAGTCAGTTCGGCTATGCGTTGAAATGCGCTTTGCTTATGTCTTAGCTCGTTTGCTTCGTTATGCTTAGCTCGTTTGTGCAATGCAATAACAAATTATGTTATCTCTTTAATGCACAAGTTAGTTACAATACAATGCAATGACACAAGTAAATAGATTATGTTTCAATGCACAACTTTAGCTCGTGTGTTTACTCATGTGTTTTCCCTTAATGCACATTTGAATTAGTTATTTCTGGTATGCAATGCACTGCAACAAGTGCATAGCTTATATGTTGTTTTTCAATGCACGACGTAAGATCATTTTAGCAATGCAATGCAACAACACTCATGTTATCTCTTTTCCCATGTCCATACATGGGAATTAGTTAGTTATGGTATGCAATGCAAAGCAACAAGTGCAGAGCGTATGTTTCATTGCTCAACGTTAGATCGTTTGTGCAAAGCAATGCAACAACAAATATGTTATCTCTTTAATGCACATGAGAATTAGTTAGTTCTGGTTTGCAATAAACTGCAACAAGTCCATAGCTTAAATGCAGAGCCGGACAGTAACGGAGTACATTTACTTGAGTACAGTACTTCAGTGCAATTTTGAGGGATCTTTACTTTACTCGAGTATCATTTTTGGTTAGTACTCATGACTTTACTCAAGTACATTTGAAAGGCAAATATTTTACTCTATATTCCACTACATTTCTATCCATAATCGTGAGAACCGGTTAATAATTCGAAGCTGTGAAGTTGTGTACTCTGTCCGCCTCAGCTTAAATGTTATTTTTCAATGCACAACGTTAGATCGTTTTTAATGCACATGGGAATTAGTTAGTTCTTGTATGCATTGCAATGCAAAAGCGCATAGCTTGTATGATATTCTTCAAAGCACATCGTTAGATCGTGTGTGCAGTGCCTTGCAACAGCACTCATGTTATCACTTTAATGCACAACGGAATAAGACAGTTCGGGCACGCTTTGAAATGCAACTTGTTTTTATTTTATATTTTATTTTTCAATGCACAACGTTAGATAGTTTTTGCAATGCAATGCTTGTTGGTCCCTTTTTGAATTACTAAAAAGATTTTTGCCCAACGAGTTTGAACATTATCTTACTATACAAATAGACTCATTCTGATGTTATACAAAAGTCCACTTCTGACCTTCTGAACATATTACTGGAAAAAATTCCTCGATCTAGAACTTTCAATACTTTCTCATAGACTCCTTTTGATGCCTTATAAGCCATTTGGAAGACCATATATGACATATTGAACCTATTTCTGGTCAAAGGTCAAAAGTGTTCTTGAACATAACTTAATACACATTCAGGTTGACTTCATATATGAGCCGACAGTAGTCAGTTTTTTACCTACTCAACATATTTCTTCCCCTAGAGTACTTGATCTTGAACTTTCTATACATCCTCAGACTTCTTCTGATGTTACATCAGCCTTACAAAAGTAGATTTTTGACCTTCTGAACATATTTCTGGCAAGAGTCCGTAAACATAAACACACTATATATACATTTTTTTCTATTTTTCTATTTTCTATTTTTAATGTTAATTCAGCCATACAGAACTTCATTTTTGATCTACTGAACATATTTCAAAGTCCGTAAACATGAACACACATATAGTGAAGACTGACTTGTAATATTATATCAGGCAGACAGTAGTCAAAATTTGATCGATTGAACATACATGTTGGCCAAAGAGTCCTTAAAAGGATTTTTATTATCATAAATGTATAGACTCCTTCTGATCAGTAACGGAAGTCCAAATTTGATCTACGTGGACATTTTTGTGACCAGAGTCATTGAACAGTAACTTACAATACATACTTATTCTATACAGCATTAACGTGATGCTATATCAGCCAGACAGTAGTCCATACTTGACCTATTGAACATATTGCTGGCAAAAGAGTCCTTTAGGATAAACACTAAACATTCAGATTGATTTCGTCTATATGTCAGCCTAACAAAAGTCCATATTTGACCTATTGAAAATTTGTCTGACCAAGTAGTACTCGCCACTTGAACTATCTATTCATTTTTGTTGACTCCTAATGTCTGACATACAGAAGTCCACATTTGACCCAAGGAACATATTTCTGTTCAAATAATCTTCAATCTTCAATTTTCTATACATACTCATAGACTCCTGATGCTTCATAAGAAGTCCATTTAGAAGTCCATATATTGACAGATTGAACTTATCACTGGTCAAAGGGTCCTCAAATGCTTTTAAACTGTATAACTTAGACACTCCTTCTGATGTTACATCAGCCATACAAAAGTGAATTTTGGACGTACTGAAAATATTTCTGGCCAGAGTCCGTGAACATGAACACACTATATATAAAGACTGACTTCTGAATAATGTTATATCAGGCAGACAGTAGTCAATATTTGATTGACTGAACATATATTTTGGCCAAAGAGTCCTCAAAAGGATTTTTATTCTCATAAATGTATTGACTCCTTCTGATGTTAAATCAGCCATACAGAAGTCTAAATTTGATCTACTGAACATATTTGTGGCCAGAACCATTGAACATTAACTTACTATACATACTTCTAATTCTATACAGCATTTTCGTGATGTTATTTCAGCCAGAAAGTATAACGAAAGGTCAATATTTGACCGATTGAACATATTTTTGGCCAAAGAGTCCTCGATCTTGAACAAGATACATACTCATAGCAGTGGCGGCTCCTGCAAAATCTCTCAGGGGGGGCAAATGTTTTGATGATTGATAAGGTCCACCCATGCAATGAATAAATTAACAGCTTAATCATGTAAAGGCAACTTCACTACTTTAATATTAATGAAAAATAATGACTCTTACAATAAATCTCATTGTTTGTCTCTAGACTCACTATTATTACACTTCTTACATCACAGTACTCGAACAACGTCATGGCGAACGCAGTTTATTAAGCAAGTTCAACAGGCCTCCACTCGCGAGATGTCCCAACAGTCTCTCTCGCTCTCGTTCTCTTTTTTATTTTTATTTTTTTAATCACATTTGATAAAGATATTAAAGTAGAGTTTCATTTTTTCTTGTTGTTCAAATTCAAAATTGTTTTCAAATATTATTTGTCACTTAATCTTAAAGATTTATATATATATTATATATATTTTTTTATTGAACAGATTTTTAAAAGACAACATGTGCATGGCATATACGAAAAACATCACAAACTGCTTTTTTACATCCATAGAAATGAATAAAGAAAGATTATACAAATATAGAGAACACTTTTTACTCTACCCAACCCAAAACATCCCACAGAAAAAAATATAAATAAAATAATAATAATAATAATAAATAAAAATAATAATAATAAACTAGAATGTACATTTCCAGAAGAAAAAGTGAAGTGGTGCTTGCAGTGGCAAAACTCGCCACTCGGTTGCTAGCGTGCGGTTAGCTAGTTTTTACCAAGATGCTACCATGATTAGCATGTTGCTAGTATTTTTTTAACTAGATACTATCAAGATTAGCATGTTGCTAGCATCATGCTAGCATGTTTTTAGCATGATGCTAACAAGATTAGCATGTTGCTAGCATTATGCTAGCATGATTAGCATGTTACTAGCATCAACCTAAGATGATTAGCATGTTGCTAGCATCATGCTAACATTATTAGCATGTTTGCTAACATGTTTTTAGGTAGATGCTAGCATTATTAGCATGTTTCTAGCATCATGTTAGCATTATTAGCATGTTGCTAGCATCATGCTAGCATGATTAGCGTGTTGCTAACATGATTAGCATGTTTTGCTACCATGATCAGCATGTTTTGCTAGCATCATGCTAGCATGTTTAGCGTGTTGCTAGCATCATGTTAACAGGTTTATAGCAAGATGCTATCATGATTAGCATGTCGCTAGAATCATGCTAGCATGTTTATCGTGTTGCTAGCATCATGCTAGCATGTTTTTAGCAAGATGCTAGCATGTTTAGCATGTTGCTAGAATCATGCTAACATGATTAGCATTTTGCTAGCATCATTCTAGCATGATTAGCATGTTGCTAGCATCATTCTTGCATGATTAGCATGTCGTTAGCATCATTCTAGCATGATTAGCATGTTGCTTGCATCATTCTGACATGATTAGCATGTCGCTAGCATCATTCTAGCATGATTAGCATGTCGCTAGCATCATTCTAGCATGATTAGCATGTCGCTAGCATGAATTTAACACAATTTAGCATATTCCTAGCATGGTTACCAAGATTTACCATTTTACCATGATTTACCATGTTCTAGTATGATTTACCATAATTCTCGCATCATTTACCATAGTTTACCATGATTTAGGCAAATGAGCCAACCCCCATCTTTATTCGATGTTCTGATGCAGAGATATAGGTCTTGCAAAAATGGTTGCTAGGGTACTCTGTTTGGTTGCTAGGGAGTGACTTGGCAGCTGCCAATCATGAAACTCCAAAGGCTGCTTGTCACTATGAATGATATAAACCAACTCCCATGTGTCTGTAACATTCAGAATGGAAGATATCCCTCTTTGGATTTTGGTTGCTAAGGTGCTCGACAATGGTTGCTAGGGAGGGGCTAGGAAGTGTTGATGTGATTCCTGATTGGCTGTTTGCTGCGCCGAGTCAAACGAGACCACCCTTGTGTTTCTATGACACTTCTATCCTGAGATATCGCTTTGATCTCTTTCATTAGAAGTCTATGGGACTTGTTGCTAAGGTGCTCTAAATGGTTGCTAGGGCGTGGCTTGATAGCTTCACAATGATCCTGAGAGACTGATTGGTCATCTGAGTAAAATGAGCCCGCCCCCTTGTCTCTATGACACTGTGATCCACAGCTATGTTCAATACAAAATTCCCATGCAATTTACCATAGTAGGAAAAACACGTAAATTTCATGGGCCGTCCTTCACCATAGTAAGTCAGTGGGGCAACTTTGGGCAGCTCCTGCCCCCCAGGGGTGCAACTTTTACCCCATTGTGAGGTATTTTCTTACAGAGCCTGCCAGCCTCTTCAGATGTGGCAAATCACACGTTTCTGCGAAATCCTCGCTCGGAGCTGTAACTCGTCGAATTTTTTCGCAATGTTAAGTCTATGCTTTTTTTTGGCCGCTTTTTCGCCCCTGGGGCAAACACCGTACCCCTGATCGCTTAGAAAAGTCATAGCACACCTCTCCTCAATAGGCCGCTCGATTTGAGGCCTCACTCAGGGGTCTGTGATGTCAGCATGTATTTATTTACATAATTTATGTAATTTATTACCTATTTATTCTAAAAATCTTTATTAAACAAGTGCATTTAGTACCGCACTCGGCCTGCAGCCTCGTGCCTATGGTTGCTAGGGTGCTGTAACTAGTTGCTATGGTGTGGCTATGAAGATTTTAGGCCAGTACTTATTGGCTGCTGGCTAATATAAATCCTCTGAGGGAGAGAGGGGGGGAGGGACTGCAGGGCTGTCAGGCCCTTTGTGTCTGTTTGTGTGAAAATGTCGGTTGGGATTTAAATTTCCGAACATTCCGCAATGTTAAGTCAATGGGACTTTTTTGACCGCTTTTTCGTCCGCTGTGCGAACATCCTACCCCCGATCGCTTAGAAAAGCCCATAGATCATAGCACACCTCTCCTCAATGAACCGGTCGATTTGACGCCTCACTCAGGGGTCTGTGATAAACGGTGCGGGACGAGTTACGCGCCAAACTTTGTGTGGAATAATTTTTGCAAGATAACACTAGTGTTGCCTTGCCTTTGGCAAGCACCACTAATAAGTATGGCGAATAACAATAGTGATGCCTTGCCTTTGGCAAGCACCACTAAAAATAATATCAAAAACAAACAAATCAAATCTCCAATGAAGGTATAGTCTCAACAAAGGAAAGGATAGGATTCCACATTTTATAAAATTAATTAACAGAGTCTCTGATGGAGTGCTTCATTTTTTCTAGGTGTAGAAAGGACATTAAGTCCTTCAGCCAAGAAAAAATAGAAGGGGGGCATGAGGATTTCCAATGCAACAGTATTCGTCTTCTGGCTATCAATGAAGCAAAAGCAATAATATCACCATCAGCCAAGGGGTTTTCCCCGAGGGGAAATCCATTCCGTACAATCAGGGTTACGCGCAGATGCCTTCATTCCCTGTCAGTCTGGAAGAAACCTTGGTTTCTGTCCCAAGGACCAGTGTTAGGACCATCATGTCCCCAGAAAACCGTATCGAACGACGCCTCCCTGACTCGTTGGGGCGCGGTCATGGACGGCCGCTTTGCCAGGGGTCTGTGGCAGGACCATCATCTCTCTTGGCATATAAACTGCCTAGAGATGTTGGTTGTTTTCAGGGCTCTGAAGAGCTTCCTCCCAGACATCGTAGGGTACCACGTCTTGATACGTTCGGACAATGCATCTGCGGTAGCTTATCTGAACCTAATAGGGGGACTCAGATCGCGCCCTCTATCCAGATTGGTGCATCAGATTATTCTTTTGTCCCAGGGGAAAATATTATCCATCAGAGCAATATATGTCCCGGGGGTTCGGAATCGGGGAGCAGACATCCTGTCGAGGCAGGGGCTGAGGCCCGGGGAATGGAGACTTCACCCAGATGTGGTGAAGCTAATATGGCAGAGGTTCGGACCAATGGAAGTGGATCTATTTGCGTCTCGAGAGACGTCCCAATGTCTGCTTTGGTTTTCCCTCACCCATCCAGCCCCGCTGGGGTTGGATGCCATGGTACAGGCCCGGCCGAGGCTTCGCCTGTACGCTTTTCCCCCCATCGCTCTGCTTCCCGAAGTCCTAGAGAGGGTCCGTCAGGAGGGCATTGGCAAGAAAAATGTTCAGTAGGTCAAAAACTGAGTATTGTATAACTGATGTAACATCAGAAGTCTTCAAAAACCTATAGAAATTTCAAGATTGAGTACTCTTTGGCCAGAAATATGTTCAGCAGCTCAAAAAGGGACCTCTTTATGACTGAGTCTACGTCTACTATAGTCTACTACGAGTCTACTATATCTTTATATAGTTTAAAAACTTCTGAGGATTCTTTAACCAAAAATATATTCAATCGGTCAAATATGGACTACTGTCTAGCTGATATAACATCATGAGAAGTCTGTATACTATGAGAAGTATGTATAGTAATGTTCAATGGCTCTGGCCACAAATATGTTCATTAGGTCAAATATGGACTTCGTTATGGCTGATTTAACGTCAGAAGGAGTCTACAAGTTTATGATAGTCAATATCCGTTTGAGGACTCATCTGCAAAAATGTGTTCAAAATCGGTCAAAAATGGACTACTGTCTGATATAACATTACGATGAGTCCGTCTGTATGCCTGATTTAACATTACGAGAAGTCAGTCTGTATATATAGTGAGTTAAATTTCACGGACTCTTGCCAGACATATGTTCAGTAGGTCAAAAAAGTACTTTTGTATGGCTGATGTAACATCAGAAGGAGTCTAAGAGAATGTATATAAATTTCAAGATCGAGTACTCTATGGCCAGAAATAAGCTGATTTAACATCAGGAGTCAATATGTTTTGAAAGATAAAGTTTAAAGACTCTTTGGGCTAAAGCACGTAAGGCTGATTTAACATCAGGAGGAGTCTATTAGTTTATATAGATTGAAACCTTTTGAGGACCCTTTGACCAGAAAGAAGTTAATTTTTTTCAGATATGGACTTCTAAATGAAGCATCAAAATTAGTCTATGAGTATGTATAGATTGTTCAAGCTCGAGAACTCTTTTTCCAGTAATATATATTCAGAGGGTCACAATATGGACACCTGACTATCTGATATATCATCAGAGGAAGTCTTTGAGTATTTAGTAAGTTAAGTTTTGAGGAACCTTTGGCCAGAAACATTTTCAATTCATAATTTATGGACCAATATATTGCTGATTAAATAAGGGAGTCCATGAGTATGTATGGAAAATTCAAAATCGAGGACTCTTTTTACAGTAATAGGAAAAAGAGTCCTATAATAGGATCTTCCAGTAATAGAAATGGACATCTTTTTCCAGAAGTCCATATTCCAACTAATGAAACAAGTAGGTGAAATATGGACTTCTGTATGGCATATTTAACATCAGATGGTGTCTATAAGTTAATAATAGCAAAAAACATTTTGAGGACTCCTTGGCTAAAATTTAGTTCAATCAGTCAAATATGGACTACTGTCTACCTGATATAACATTACGAGAAGTCAGTCTGTATGTATAGTGAGTTAATGTTCACAGACTCTGGATAGAAATAGGTTCAAAAGGTCAAAAATGGACATTTGTATGGCTGATGTAACATCAGAAGGAGTCTATGAGAATGTATAGAAAGTACAAGATGGAGTACTCTAGGGCCACAAATATGTTGAGTTGGTCGAAAAGGGACCTCTGTATGGCTGATTTAACATCAGGAGGAGTATAAAGGTTTATATAGATTGAAACCTTTTAGGACCCTTTGACCAGAAATAGGTTCAATACGTCAGATATTTACTTCTAAATTGCTTGAGGCATTAGAAGGAGTCTATGAGAATGTATAGAAAGTTCCAGATCAAGACATTTTTCCAGTAAAATGTAAAGGCAGGAGGAATGCAGTGCAGAGGCCCGCAAGCAGTCGACGGCACGAGACAACCCGCTTGTCAAGCTTTCGTGGATGATGGACGGTGACTACTCCATCTATTCAGAGGACACAATGGATCCTGAATGCACTGGGAAAGATGGCATCTGAACATCTGGCTCAAGGCCGTCGAGCACAGCCAACTGCTCGGGAGGTTTAAAGTGTGGTGCTTCCAATATGGCATCATACCCCGCCTAAAATGGCCCTTCCCCCATCATTTAGCGCAGTCAACCTGTACAGCAAGACCTGTAAGCTTCCCTGGCCAGTCTCATCGGTGGTCGAGGAGTTTAAAGCCACCAAAGCAAGGGCAGTCAGTACACTGCTCTCGTCTAAAGATTGGAAAGTAAGGCGCAATTAAGACCATTAAATGCGGTAGAAAGTGGAAGCCTCAGCAAGCCGTAATGGAAGCAGAATCCTACTGGAAACACCAGGAAATCGTAGGCGTGGTTATGCCAGGGGCTTGGCTTTGGACACTCTAGTGAGAGGAGGTGGAGCAGGGCTGATACCAGCGCTAGAAGAGGCCTCGTGGTGCAAAGGAGTCCGCGAGGCAGCAGAGGAGGACCGTCAGGTGAAGGCGATTGGACTTGCTTCTCAGGGTCGATGGACGCAGTGTGATGAGGCACAGGAGTGTCAATTGTCTTGGAAGGAACTGTGGCAAACCGACCAGGGGAAGTTAAGCTTTCTCTTGTGCTCGGTGACTGACCTGCTGCCAACACCAAGAAATATAAAGATCTGGGGTGGAGAGGAAGACCCATCTTACAACCAATGTGGAGCAGCCTCCTGTACGCTGAACCACATTCTGGCCGGTTGTCCAAGGGCATTGGCAGAAGGCCGTTACAGATGCAGACACGCCAACAACAGGCACTGGCCCCCCCGCCCCAAGTTACAACCTTTGTGAGGGAAGAAGACAAGGCTCATAAAACCGGCATGGTGGCCAAGAACCCACTCTCTACCTTGCAACAAGCCTCTGACTGGGAGTTGAGAGTGGTCCTGAAGAAGAAACTTGTCTTCCCACAGGACGTGGCAGCGACATCCCTCCGACCAGATATGGTCCTGCTATCGAGTAGAGCAAAATCCATCATAGTTGCTGAGCTCATGGTGCCCTGGGAAGAAAGGCTAGCCACGTCACACCAACTAAAAAAAGCCAAGTACCAAGACCTGGTCGACGGAGCCATTTTAAAGGGGTGGCATGCAATCAGCGGGTGGCATGCAATGCAATCATTGAAGTCGGGTGCCGCGGGTTCCCAGCAAAATCGGTGCGCTACTTCCCTCTTCCAGAGGATGGTTCTAGAGTCTAAACAGCTGAAAGAAAGCCACCAGGGACATAGCTGCAATAGCCGAGTCCAGCTCAAGATGGCTGTGGCTGAAAAGAGCCCACTGTTGGAACCCCTCTGCAGGTGAAGGCTACTCAGTCTCCAGGGAATACCATCTCGGAAGAAGGTCTGCATCATAGTTAGTATTTCCTACAGTGGCAGGTTGTGGCAAAGCATCTAGATGTTTACTTCACCTTCAGAAGATCAAAAATGGACTTCTGTGTGACTGATTTAACATCAGAAGGAGTTAATATTTATAGAATATTGAAAGTTCAAGATCGAGTACTCCTTTTCCAGTAATATAATCAGTAGTTGAAATATTGACTTCTGTATAGCTGATTTAACATCAGAAGGATTCAGTAAGATTATAAAAGTAAAAAACCTTTTAAAGATCTTTGGCTAAAATATATTCGATCGGTCAAATACTGTGTGCCTGATATATCATCACAAAAAGTCTATAAGTTTATATAGCTTAAATTTTGTGAGGACCCTTTGACCAGAAATAAGTTCAATAGGTCAGATATGGACTTTTATAAGTGAATGCATTAAATAGATAACATGAGTGCTGTTGTAATTGCATTGCACACGATCTAACGATGTTCATAGAACAGTAACAAACAAACTAAGCGCTTGATGCATTTCAATGCATCCCAGAAATGACTCATTCCATTGTGCAATGAAAAGATAACATAAGTCCTGTTGCACTGCATTGCACACAAGATCTAACGATGTGCTTCGAAGAATATGATATAAGCTATGCGCTTGTAACATTGCAATGAATACTTTTGAAACTCATTCCCATGTGCAATGAAGATATAACATTGCTATCTCTTCGTTGGACAATTAATTGTTAATCTGTTGTGATAAATTCTTTATTTTGCTTCAGATTAATAGTTTAATTGTAGTTGCAATAAGATTCGAATGCAAATATGATGTTTGTTTATTTTTCATTGCACAGGGTTAGATCTGCAAAGGAATGCAACTGCAAAAATGGTGTCTTTTCAATGCACATCGGAGTGAGTTTGTTCTTGTATGCATTGCATGCAACAGGTGTAAATGTAATTCTTCATTACATATTGTTAGATCGTGTCAATGCAATGCAAATATGTTATCCCTTAATGCACATGGGAATTAGTTAGTTCTGGTATGCAATGCACTGCAACAAGTGCATATGTTATTTTTCAATGCACAACGTCAGATCATTTGTGCAATGCAATGCAAACAACACATACGTTATCTCTTTCATGCTCATGGGATTTTGTTAGTTATGGTATGAAATACAAAGCAACAAGTAAATAGCTTATATTTCAATGCAAAACGTTAGATCGTTTTTGCATTGCTATGCAATGCAAAATTCATGTTACCTCTATAATGGACAAAGGAATGAGTTAGTTCGGCTATGCAGTGAAATGTGCTTTGCTTATGTTAAACATTACTTCAACGCTAATTCTTAGATCGTTTGTGCATTGCATTTCAACAGCACATATGTTATCTTTTTAATGCACATGGGAATGAGCTAGTTCTGGTAAGCGATGAACTGCAAAAAGTGCACTGCTTATATGTTATTTTTCAATGCACAACGTTATATCGTTTGTGCAATGCAATAACAAAATAGTTTATATCTTTAATGCACAAGTTAGTTACAATGCAATGCAAAGCAACAAGTAAATAGATTATATTTCAATGCACAACGTTATATCGTTTGTGCAATGCAATGCAACAAACACATATGTTATCCCTTAATGCACATGGGAATTAGTTATGGTGAGCAATGCAATGCAACAAGTGCATATGTTATTTTTCAATGCACAACTTTAGATCGTTTGTGCAATGCCATGCAACAACACATTTGTTATCTCTTTAATGCACATGGGAATTAGTTAGTTATGGTATGCAATGCAAAGCAACAAGTAAACATCTTATATTTCAATGCAAAACGTTAGATTGTTTGTTTAATGCAATAAAATGCAACAACACATATGTTACCTCTTTAATGGACAAAGGAATGAGTTAGTTCGGCTATGCATTGAAATGTGCTTTGCATATGTTAAACATTCCTTTAACGCTAATTCTTCGATCATTTGTGCAATGCAATGCAAAAACACTCGTGTTATCTCATTATTTTATATGGGAAATCGTTAGTTATGGAATGCAATGCAAAGCAACAAGTAAAAAGTGAATATTATATTTTTCAATGCCCAACGTTAGATCGTTTGTGCAATCCAATGCAACAACACTCATGACATACTTCAGTACAATTTTGAGGGATCTTTACTTTACTCGAGTATCATTTTTGGGGAGTACTCATGACTTTACTCAAGTACATTTGAGAAGCAAATATGGTACTCTTTATTCCACTACATTTCTATCCATAGTCGTGAAAAAATCTACTTCGAAAAAAAAAAAGAAAAAAAGAAAAATCTCGGAAACCCTCAATTTGTTGTTTCCCTCTCAAACGTGATTGGATTGTGCAGGTGCCACTGATTGGGACTTCAGCTTTCCGCCAAAGTCAACTCCATGGTCAGATTTAGATAACAATGGATGAAGACGCAGCAGGTCCATCCCGGGAATGTGCCAACCCGTGGCCCCACCTCGCCAGACTATTTAAATATTCTGAATGTTCTTAAATTTTCTTAAATGTTAAATAAAGCAACATGGTAAAAAGATGAAAATGACTTGATTTCACTTTCAATTTCTTTTACATTCTCCAAGGTTTAAACATTAACATTTTTCATAACTCCATGTAGGACGTTTCTGTACATAAATGTAAGCACTGTGGCAGTAGTAATGCAATATTTAGAAAATGTACTCTTGATACTCAAGTACTTTTAAAAACAAGTACTTCAGTACTATTATATCTGACTGTAGTACTTTTACTTGTACATCAGTAAAATTTAGCTAGGGTTATCTGTACTTTTACTCAAGTAATGAAGCTGTGTACTCTGTCCGCCTCAGCTTAAATGTTATTTTTCAATGCACAACGTTAGATCGTTTTTAATGCACATGGGAATTAGTTAGTTCTTGTATACATTGCAATGCAAAAGCGCATAGTTTGTATGATATTCTTCAAAGCACATCGTTAGATCGTGTGTCCAGTGCAGTGCAACAGTACTCATCTTATCACTTTAATGCACAACGGAATAAGATAGTTCGGGCACGCTTTGAAAGGCAACGTGTTTATTTTATATGTTATTTTTCAATGCACAACGTTAGATAGTTTTTGCAATGCAATGCTTGTTGGTCCCTTTTTGAACTACTGAAAACATTTTTGCCCAACGAGTTTGAACATTTTCTTTCTATACAAATAGACTCATTCTGATGTTAAATCAGTCATACAGAAGTCCACTTCTGACCTTCTGAACATATTACTGGGAAAAATTCCTTGATCTGGAACTTTCTATACTTTCTCATAGACTCCTTCTGATGCCTTATAAGCCATTTAGAAGACCATATCTGACATATTGAACCTATTTCTGGTCAAAGGATCAGAGGTCCCTTTTTGCCCTACTTGAACATATATCTGGCAAAAGTGTTCTTAAACATAATTTAATACACATTCAGATTGACTTCTTGTATATGAGCCAGACAGTAGTCAGTTTTTTACCTACGCAACATATTTCTGCCCCTAGAGTACTTGATCTTGAACTTTCTATACATTCTCAAAGACTTCTGATGTTACATCAGCCATACACAAGTAGATTTTTGACCTTCTGAACATATTTCTGGCCAGAGTCCGTAAACATAAGCACACTATATATAATTTTTTTTCTATTTTACTATTTTCATATCTTTAATGTTAAATCAGCCATACAAAACTTCATTTTTGATCTACTGAACATATTTCAAAGTCCGTAAACATGAACACACTATTTATAAAGACTGACTTGTAATGTTATATCAGGCAGTCAGTAGTCAAAATTTGATCGATTGAACATACATGTTGGCCAAAGAGTCCTTAAAAGGATTTTTATTATCATAAATGTATAGACTCCTTCTGATCAGCCATACAGAAATCCAAATTTGATCTACTTGGACATTTTTGTGACCAGAGTCATTGAACAGTAACTTACAATACATACTTCTCATTCTATACAGCATTCTCGTGATGCTATATCAGCCAGACAGTAGTCAATATTTGACTGATTGGACATATTTTTGGCCAAAGAATCCTCAAAATGTTTTTTTTTACTATTATAAACTTATAGACTCTTTTTAATGTTAAATCAGCCATACAGTAGTCCTTATTTGATCTACTGAACATATTTCTGATGATTCATCATAAGCCATATCGAAGTCCATTGAGAAGTCCATATCTTGACCAATTGAACTTATCTCTGGTCAAAGGGTCCTAATATGGTTTTGAACTATATAACTTAGAGACTCCTTCTAATCTTAAATCAGCCATACAGAATTACATATTTGACCTATTGAACACATTGCTGGCAAAAGAGTCCTTTAGGATAAACACTAAACATTCAGATTGATTTCGTCTATATGTCAGCCTAACAAAAGTCCATATTTGACCTATTGAAAATTTTTCTGACCAAGTAGTACTCGCTACTTGAACTTTCTATTAATTTTTGTTGACTCCTGATGTTACATCTGACATACAGAAGTCCACATTTGACCCAAAGAACATATTGCTGGCCAAATAATTTTCAATTTTCTATACATACTCATAGACTCCTTCTGATGCTTCATAAGCCATATAGAAGTCCATTGAGAAGTCCATATATTGACAGATTGAACTTATCACTGGTCAAAGGGTCCTCAAATGCTTTTAAACTGTATAACTTAGACACTCCTTCTGATGTTACATCAGCCATACAAAAGTGAATTTTTGACGTACTGAAAATATTTCTGGCCAGAGTCCGTGAACATGAACACAGTATATATAAAGACTGACTTCTGAATAATGTTATATCAGGTAGACAGTAGTCAATATTTGATTGACTGAATATATATTTTGGCCAAAGAGTCCTCAAAAGGATTTTTATTCTCATAAATGTATTGACTCCTTCTGATGTTAAATCAGCCATACAGAAGTCTAAATTTGATCTACTGAACATATTTGTGGCCAGAACCAATTGAACATTAACTTACTATACATACTTCTAATTCTATACAGCATTTTCGTGATGTTTTTTCAGCCAGACAGTATACAGAAAGGTCAATATTTGACCGATTGAACATGTTTTTGGCCAAAGAGTCCTTGATCTTGAACAAGATACATACTCATAGCAGTGGCGGCTCCTGCAAAATATCTCAGGGGGGGGGGCAAATGTTTTGATGATTGATAAGGTCCACCCATGCAATGAATAAATTAACAGCTTAATCATGTAAAGGCAACTTCACTACTTTAATATTAATGAAAAATAATGACTCTTACAATAAATCTCATTGTTTGTCTCTATACTCACTATTATTACACTTCTTACATCACATTACTCGCTTAACAAACTACGTTCGCCATGACGTTGTTCAAGTTCAACTGGCCTCCACTCGCGAGGTGTTCCAACAGTCTCTCTCGCTCTCGTTCTCTTTTTTAATTTTTATTTTTTTAATCACATTTGATAAAGATATTAAAGTTTGTTTCATTTTTTCTTGTTGTTCAAATTCAAAATTGTTTTCAAATATTATTTGTCACTTAATCTTAAAGATTTATATATATATATATTTTTTTTTTTTTTTATTGAACAGATTTTTAAAAGACAACATGTGCATGGCATATACGAAAAACATCACAACATGCTTTTGTACATCCATAGAAATGAATAAAGAAAGATTATACAAATATAGAGAACACTTTTTACTCTACCCAACCCAAAACATCCCACAGAAAAAAAATATAATAATAATAATACAAAAAAATAATAATAGTGATAATAAACTAGAATGTATATTTCCAGAAGAAAATGTGAAGTGGTGCTTGCAGTGGCAAAACTCGCCACTCGGTTGCTAGCGTGCGGTTAGCTAGTTTTTACCAAGATGCTAGCATGATTAGCATTTTGCTAGTATTTTTTTAACTAGATACTATCAAGATTAGCATGTTGCTAGCATCATGCAAGCATGTTTTTAGCATGATGCTAACATGATTAGCATGTTGCTATCATCAAGCTAGCATGATTAGCAGGTTGCTAGCATCAACCTAACATGATTAGCATCTGGTCACATTGCTAACATGTTTTTAGGTAGATGCTAGCATTATTAGCATGTTGCTAGCATCATGTTAGCATTATTATCATGTTGCAAGCATCATGCTAGCATGATTAGCGTTTTGCTAACATGATTAGCAGGTTTTGCTCTCATCATGCTAGCATGATTAGCGTGTTGCTAGCATCATGCTAACATGTCTTTAGCAAGATGCTAGCATGATTAGCATGTTGCTAGCATCATGCTAACATGATTAGCATGTTGCTAGCATCATGCTAACATGATTAGCATTTTGCTAGCATCATTCTAGCATGATTAGCATGTTGCTTGCATCATTCTGGCATGATTAGCATGTCGACTATGAATGATATAAACCAACTCCCATGTGTCTGTGTAGACTTGGAATTAAAGCCTCTTTTGTTTCCCCGTTATTATTTGATTTACGGGACCAGACACCAGTTATCTTGCCAAGAAAGATTTTATTCTTATATGTCAGGAGAGAAACTTCAAGATGTTGTATTCATGCCAGGTCTATGCGTTTCCGTGTTTCTCTGAGGTAGTACAGTAAGATTGAGCTTTTATACATCACAGAGAGTCTTACAGCTTCCTTGTAAGGTAACAAAACATGTTGCTCTGAGCTTCTTAAAATTAGAACGTATGTCATACGTATACGTTATGTTTAGCATGTCACAATTTACTTCCATATTAAGAACTATCCTTGTTGTTTACATCTGTGATGCACTTATATTGTACACACCCCATAGCAAAATATAGCTTCCCCCTGTCTGACATATGATCACCCCATGGATCCATGCTATCTATAGTTCCCTCATGCATTCAAACTCATGCTTTTGAAACTTCTGCTTTTGAACTCTGTATGATACAACTGATTATGAATATTAATAAAGAATAATAATACAGATACATAATATTTAATAATAAAATAATATTAAAAGATGACATTTTGAATCTTCAGTCTGTAACATTCAGAATGGAAGATATCCCTCTTTGGATTTTGGTTGCTAAGGTGCTCGACAATGGTTGCTAGGGAGGGGCTAGGAAGTGTTGATGTGATTCCTGATTGGCTGTTTGCTGCCCCGAGTCAAACGAGACCACCCTTGTGTTTCTATGACACTTCTATCCGGAGATATCCCTTAATTGATCTCTTTCATTTGAAGTCTATGGGACTTGTTGCTAAGGTGCTCTAAATGGTTGCTAGGGCGTGGCTTGATAGCTTCACAATGATCCTGAGAGACTGATTGGTCGTCTGAGTAAAATGAGCCCACCCCCTTGTCTCTATGACACTGTGATCCACAGCTATGTTCAATACAAAATCCCTATGCAATTTACCATAGTAGGGAAGCCACGTGCATTTCATGGGCCGTCCTTCACCATAGTAAGTCAATGGGGCAACTTTGGGCAGCTCCTGACCCCCAGGGGTGCAACTTTTACCCCATTGTGAGGTATTCTCTTACAGAGCCTGCCAGCCTCTTCAAATGTGGCAAATCACACGTTTCTGCGAAATCCTCGCTCGGAGCTGTAACTCGTCAAATTTTTTCGCAATGTTTCGCCTGATCGCTTAGAAAAGTCATAGCACACCTCTCCTCAATAGGCCGCTCGATTTGACGCCTCACTCAGGGGTCTGTGATGTCAGCATGTATTTATTTACATAATTTATTACCTATTTATTCTAAAAATCTTTATTAAACAAGTGCATTTAGTACCGCACTCGGCCTGCAGCCTCGTGCCTATGGTTGCTAGGGTGCTGTAACTAGTTGCTATGGTGTGGCTATGAAGATTTTAGGCCAGTACTTATTGGCTGCTGGCTAATATAAATCCTCTGAGGGAGAGAGAGGGGGAGGGACTGCAGGGCTGTCAGGCCCTTCGTGTCTGTTTGTGTGAAAATGTCGGTTGGGATTTATATTTCCGAACATTCCGCAATGTTAAGTCAATGGGACTTTTTTGACCGCTTTTTCGTCCGCTGTGCGAACATCCTACCCCCGAACGCTTAGAAAAGCCCATAGATCATAGCACACCTCTCCTCAATGAACCGGTCGATTTGACGCCTCACTCAGGGGTCTGTGATAAACGGTGCGGGACGAGTTACGCGCCAAACTTTGTGTGGAATAATTTTTGCAAGATTTTTGCCTTTGGCAAGCACCACTAATAAGTATGGCGAATAACAATAGTGATGGCTTGCCTTTGGCAAGCACCACTAAAAATAATATAAAAAAAAAACAAATCAAATCTCCAATGAAGGTATAGTCTCAACAAAGGAAAGGATAGGATTCCACATTTTATAAAATTAATTAACAGAGTGTCTGATGGAGTGCTTCATTTTTTCTAGGTGTAGAAAGGACATTAAGTCCTTCAGCCAAGAAAAAATAGAAGGGGGGCATGAGGATTTCCAATGCAACAGTATTCGTCTTCTGGCTATCAATGAAGCAAAAGCAATAATATCACCATGACGCTTGTTGGACAAGCCATCAACAGGTGTTTTTCCAAAAATTGCAATTATTGGGCAGGGTTTCACAGAGACACTGAGAGCCTTTGACAGCTTATCAAAAAAAGAAGACCAGAATGAGCACAATTTAGGACAGGTATAAAATGTATGAGTATGATCTGCTGGGGAAAGCGAACATCTATTGCACCTATCATCTTCTGTTAAAGAAAGTTTCTTCAATTTTGCTTTGGTGAAATGAATTCTGTGAACAATTTTAAACTGAATAAGATTCAAGCGAGCACAGATGCAAACAGAGTTAATTTTAGCAAGAGCATTATTCCACAGCTCCGCGTCAAGCTCCAGTCCTAGCTCTCTCTCCCAGGTTCCCTTGAGTGCAAAAAGAGGAAGGAAATGCGAAGATCGTAACAGGCCAAAAATTGAGGAGATATGGCTATGTGATTTCAGGAGTAACATTATATATTTGTGAATGTAATTGAAAAGTCCCTTTCATTCACACTTTGGTGGTGCGTCGCCCAACCGCCCTAATGAAGAAACCGCCCCTGACTCATAGACTCCTTCTGATCCTTCATCAGCTATTGAATTTATAGGTCAGACTTATAGGTCAAAGATCCCTCAAAAGATATTAAACTACATACAGTTTTAGACTCCTTTTGATGATATATCAGCCATACAGAGGTCCCTTTTGACCTACTAAACATATTTCTAGCCAAAGAGTTCTTGATTTTGAAGTTTATATACATTCTCGTAGACTCCTTCTGCTGCTTCATAAGCCATTTAGAAGTCAGAATCTGACCTTTTGAACTTATTTCTGGTCAAAGGGTCTTCAAAAGGTTTTAAACTATAGAAACATATAGACTCCTTCTGATGTTAAATCAGCCATACCTGTACATATGTTCCTTTTTTGAACTATTGAACATATTTCTGGCCAAAGAGTTCCTGAACATTAACTTAACATACATTCAGATTGCCTTCTTTTGATGTTATATTAGCCACAGAAGTCCATATCTTGACCGATTGAACTTATTCCTGGTCAAAGGGTCCTCAAATTGTTTTAAAATATAAAACTTAGAGACTCCTTCTGATGGTAAATCAGCCATACTGAATTCCATATTTGACCTACTGAACATATTGCTGGCCAAAGAGTCCTTTAGGATAAACAATACGTATTCAGATTGATTTTGTCTAATTTTATGTCCACCTGGCAAAAGTCCATATTTAACCTAATGAAGATTTTCCGGCCAAGAAGTACTCCATACTAAAATCCACAATGTGCTAACACAGGAAGAAACAACACCTACATTGGACCATTTGAAAAATGCTTGGCAGGATGATCTAGGGGTGACTATTACAGACAATCAATGGTCAAAAGCCCAAAGAAATGTTCATTCTACCTCTGTATGTATTAGACATGGTCTTTTGCAGTTCAAAGTGCTACACAGATTACATTTATCCAAATTGAAATTGTCAAAGATGTTTACTTCCATTAGTCCTTCTTGTGATAGATGTTTACAAGGGTCGGCCTCTCTTGCACATATGTTTTGGAATTGTCGTCGCATTACGAACTATTGGAACTCTATATTTCAAACCCTTTCCAAGATCTAAAAAAAACAGCTTAAGCCAGAACCAATCTGGGCTCTTTTTGGTGTGAAACCAGTCAATGTACAACTTTCGGACACCCAAAACAGCATGGTTTGTTTTGTGACCTTGATGGCGCGAAGATTGATTTTCTTGTGATGGAAACAGAAAATGCCCCCTGCTCACTCAGCCTTAATGAAAGACATAATGGATCATTTGAAATTGGAGAAAATTAAATATTTGCTGAGGGGGAAGTCTGAAATATTTTATTCAACGTGGCAAACTTTTATAGATTACTTTGGTGAGAATGTATAATTGATTTGTTTAGCATGGCAATGGCAATGATGTCCTCTGATGTCTGTTGTTTGTTAATGTGTTTTTGTCTCTCTGTATTTTAAACGCAAAAAAACTCAATAAAGAGAATTAAAAAAAAATAAAAATAAAAAAAAAGAAGTACTCTATACTTGAACTTTCTATTTATTCTCGTTGACTCCTGAAGTTACGTCAGCCATACAGACGTCTATATTTGACCTGAGGAACATATTTCTGGCCAAAGAATCCTCGATGTTGAACTTACCATACATTCTCCTTCTGATGCTTCATAAGCATAATTAACAATATAGAAGTCCATATTTGACCTATTGAACTTATTTTTGGTCAAAGGGTCCTCAAAAGGTTTTAAAACTATATAAACTTAGAGACTCCTGATTTTAAATCAGCCGTACAGAGGTCCCATTTTGACTCTTTTTCCAGTAAAATGTTCAGTAGGTCAAATATGGACTTATGTATGGCTGATTTAACATGAAATGGAGTAAATATGTAGAGAAAGTATTCAAGCATTCTTTGGCCAAAATATATTCAGAGGGTTACAGATGAACACCTGTTTAAGTTATATATCGTCAGATGGAGTCTATGAGTATCTCTCGAGGGAGCTGTCTGTGAGCACTGTGAAGCACTCCCTATAAGAGTGCTGTACTCCCGCTTGGCTTTTAATGATGACGGCCAAGCTCGCGATCCCCACGGTTCAGGTCCCGTGTCCGTTGAGGCGGTGCGGATGCTTAGATCGTTGGGATCGCAGAAGGATCTCGAGGATGAGAACGAGACTGCTGAAGCACTTTCTCGTTCATCATCTGTGGATTCTATGAGGAAATGGCAGTTCGGCATCGAGATGTCGTCCTTGGCCACATTCAGAATCTGGGGTTGAGACTCAACACGAAAAAAGCGTGTTGGAACCAGACCAGAAAACAACGTTTCTGGGCGTGGTATGGAATTCGGTTACGATGCGGGCTCACATGTCTCCCGCACGTATCGAGTCCATTCTGACCATGGTCTCTGGGGTAAAGCTAGGCCAGGCCATCACTGTAAAGAAATTTCAAAGACTGCTGGGCCTCATGGCAGCGGCATCCAACATTATACCTTTGGACCTTCTCCACATGAGGCCCCTTCAGTGGTGGATGAAAGCCAAGGGGTTTTCCCCGAGGGGAAATCCGTTCCGTACAATCAGGGTTACGCGCAGATGCCTTCATTCCCTGTCAGTCTGGAAGAAACCTTGGTTTCTCTTCCAAGGACCAGTGTTAGGAGCATCATGTCCCCAGAAAACCGTATCGACAGACACCTCCCTGACTCGTTGGGGCGCGGTCATGGACGGCCGCTTTGCCAGGGGTCTGTGGCAGGACCATCATCTCTCTTGGCATATAAACTGCCTATAGATGTTGGTTGTTTTCAGGGCTTTGAAGAGCTTCCTCCCAGACATCGTAGGGTACCACGTCTTGATACGTTCGGACAATGCATCTGCGGTAGCTTATCTGAACCGAATAGGGGGACTCAGGTCGCGCCCTCTATCCAGATTGGTGCATCAGATTATTCTTTTGTCCCAGGGGAAAATATTATCCATCAGAGCAGTATATGTCCCGGGGGTTCGGAATCGGGGAGCAGACATCCTGTCGAGGCAGGGGCTGAGGCCCGGGGAATGGAGACTTCACCCAGATGTGGTGAAGCTAATATGGCAGAGGTTCGGACCAATGGAAGTGGATCTATTTGCGTCTCGAGAGACGTCCCAATGTCTGCTTTGGTTTTCCCTCACCCATCCAGCCCCGCTGGGGTTGGACGCCATGGTACAGGCCTAGCCGAGGCTTCGCCTGTACGCTTTTCCCCCCATCGCTCTGCTTCCGGGAGTCATAGAGAGGGTCCGTCAGGAGGGCATTGGCAAGAAAAATGTTCAGTAGGTCAAAAACTGAGTATTGTATAACTGATGTAACATCAGAAGTCTTCAAAAATCTATAGAAATTTCAAGATTGAGTACTCTTTGGCCAGAAATATGTTCAGCAGCTCAAAAAGGGACCTCTTTATGGCTGAGTCTACGGTATATCTTTATATAGTTTAAAAACTTCTGAGGATTCTTTAACCAAAAATATATTCAATTGGTCAAATATGGACTACTGTCTAGCTGATATAACATCATGAGAAGTCTGTATACTATGAGAAGTATGTATAGTAATGTTCAATGGCTCTGGCCACAAATATGTTCATTGGGTCAAATATGGACTTCATTATGGCTGATTTAACGTCAGAAGGAGTCTACAAGTTTATGATAGTCAATATCCGTTTGAGGACTCTTCTGCAAAAATGTGTTCAAAATCGGTCAAAAATGGATTACTGTCTGATATAACATTACGATAAGTCCGTCTGTATGCCTGATTTAACATTACGAGAAGTCAGTCTGTATATATAGTGAGTTAAAATTCACGGACTCTTGCCAGACATATGTTCAGTAGGTCAAAAAAGTACTTTTGTATGGCTGATGTAACATCAGAAGGAGTCTAAGAGAATGTATATAAATTTCAAAATCGAGTACTCTATGGCCAGAAATAAGCTGATTTAACATCAGGAGTCAATATGTTTTGAAAGATAAAGTTTAAAGACTCTTTGGGCAAAAACACGTAGGCTGATTTAACATCAGGAAGAGTCTATTAGTTTATATAGATTGAAACCTTTTGAGGACCCTTTGACCAGAAAAAAGTTAATTTTTTTCAGATATGGACTTCTAAATGAAGCATCAAAATTAGTCTATGAGTATGTATAGATTGTTCAAGATCGAGAACTCTTTTTCCAGTAATATATATTCAGAGGGTCACAATATGCACACCTGACTATCTGATATATCATCAGAGGAAGTCTTTGAGTATTTAGAAAGTTAACTTTTGAGGAACCTTTGTCCAGGAACATTTTCAATTCATAATTTATGGACCAATACATTGCTGATTAAATAAGGGAGTCCATGAGTATGTAAATACAAAGTAAAGTACAAGATGGAGTACTCTAGGGCCACAAATATGTTGAGTTGGTCGAAAAGGGACCTCTGTATGGCTGATTTAACATCAGGAGGAGTATAAAGGTTTATATAGATTGAAACCTTTTAGGACCCTTTGACCAGAAATAGGTTCAGATATTTACTTCTAAATTGCTTGAGGCATTAGAAGGAGTCTATGAGAATGTATAGAAAGTTCCAGATCAAGACATTTTTCCAGTAAAATGTAAAGGCAGGAGGAATGCAGTGCAGAGGCCCGCAAGCAGTCGACGGCACGAGACAACCCGCTTGTCAAGCTTTCGTGGATCCCCATCATTTAGCGCAGTCAACCTGTACAGCAAGACCTGCAAGCTTCCCTGGCCAGTCTCATCGGTGGTCGAGGAGTTTAAAGCCACCAAAGCAAGGGCAGTCAGTACACTGCTCTCGTCTAAAGATTGGAAAGTAAGACGCAAGTAAGACCATCAAATGCGGTAGAAAGTGGAAGCCTCAGCAAGCCGTAATGGAAGCAGAATCCTACTGGAAACACCAGGAAATCGTAGGCGTGGTTATGCCAGGGCCTTGGCTTTGGACACTATAGTGAGAGGAGGTGGATCAGGGCTGATACCAGCGCTAGAAGAGGCCTCGTGGTGCAAAGGAGTCCGCGAGGCAGCAGAGGAGGACTGTCAGGTGAAGGCGATTGGACTTGCTTCTCAGGGTCGATGGACGCAGTGTGATGAGGCACAGGAGTGTCAATTGTCTTGGAAGGAACTGTGGCAAACCGACCAGGGGAAGTTAAGCTTTCTCTTGTGCTCGGTGACTGACCTGCTGCCAACACCAAGAAATATAAAGATCTGGGGTGGAGAGGAAGACCCATCTTACAACCAATGTGGAGCAGCCTCCTGTACGCTGAACCACATTCTGGCCGATTGTCCAAGGGCATTGGCAGAAGGCCGTTACAGATGCAGACACGCCAACAACAGGCACTGGCCCCCCCCGCCCCAAGTTACAACCTTTGTGAGGGAAGAAGACAAGGCTCATAAAACCGGCATGGTGGCCAAGAACCCACTCTCTACCTTGCAACAAGCCTCTGACTGGGAGTTGAGAGTGGTCCTGAAGAAGAAACTTGTCTTCCCACAGGACGTGGCAGCGACATGCCTCCGACCAGATATGGTCCTACTATCAAGTAGAACAAAATCCATCATAGTTGCTGAGCTCATGGTGCCCTGGGAAGAAAGGCTCCCTATAAGAGTGCTGTACTCCCGCTTGGCTTTTAATGATGACGGCCAAGCTCGCGATCCCCACGGTTCAGGTCCCATGTCCGTTGAGGCGGTGCGGATGCTTAGATCGTTGGGATCGCAGAAGGATCTCGCAGATGAGAACAAGACTGCTGAAGCCCTTTCTCATTCATCATCTGTGGATTCTATAACGCCCGCTCATGGTGCAGAAGCCCGCGCTGCGGCTTCTTCTGCCCATGGCGAGTGCCCGATGCTTGAGCTATCCGCTTCCGAGGAAGTGGGTGTGCTCAGCATCGGGAGCGAGGAACATGAATTATACTCGCCGGCTCATGTTCCCGCTTATGAGGAGTTGTGGGAGGTTGTGACGTGTGCTGTGGCCAGACTCAACATCAGCTGGCCACAAGATAAGCAGGATGATCCTCATCAGAGTAAATTAGATGAGAGATTCCTGCAGAACCGCTCACAGCCTCAGCGCCGGGGCTTCACCATTTTCCCCGGATCTTAATAAGGAGACAATCAGCGGCGTTCCAGCAATATCTCCCTCGCCGATCTAAATCTGGGTCTAGGAGGGCTGGTCCAAGTGGCCAGCTTCAGCTGTAAACAAGCTCCTCCTATCGCCTAGAGCAGAAGGAGAGCGTTTCCACTCAAGCCCCTCCTGCGGTAGCTTGGCAACAGAGGAAACACTCTCACTCTAAATACTCCGGCCAGAAGGGCGACCTGAGAGCCGTCATTCAGGCAAAAAGGGCTTCAGGAAAGAGGTCCTGTCCCCCCCTGTTGTGGAGCAACCGAGGTTATTCTCACAGCGGAGTCCTCTGGAAAAAGATGTTGTCCCACCATCCTGGACGCTTCGGGGCGCATCAATTTCCAGCGAACGTACACCATGGCGTTCGCCCCAAAAGCTTGCAAGAGAGCACCGACTATGGTCACAAAATCTGTCTTGTTCGCTTCCTGCTAGTTCGCTGTTTCAGAGGTCGAGAGCAGTGCTCGAGAATCACCCGAGGCCAGTCTCGAGAGGCTGGTTCCCTTAGTCGATTTTGTAGAGGGGTGGCGCCTTCTTCCAAATATATCTATATGGGTCCTGAATGTATTAAAAAATGGGTACAGACTGCAGTTCGGTCACCGACCTCCCAGGTTTGCAGGGGTGGTGCCGACTACAGTGGTTTCAGAACAGGCTCGGGTTATGGAACAAGAAGTACAGGCTCTTCTGGTCAAAGGGGCCATCGAAATTGTTCCCCTACCAGACAGAGAGTCCGGGTTTTACAGCAACATACTTTATAGTTCCAAAGAAGGATGGCGGGCTAGGCCGATTTTGGATTTGAGGCAGTTGAATCGGTCTCTGAGGAGATTCAGGTTCAAGATGCTCACGATTCCCATCATCATGAATCAAATCAGGTCCGAAGACTGGTTTGTCACAATAGATCTAAAAGACGCCTATTTTCATGTCTCCATTTCATGTCACAGAAGGTTCCTGAGTTTTGCTTTCGGTGGCGAGGCATACCAGTACTGGGTTCTTCCGTTCGGCCTAGCACTCTCTCCCCGCACGTTCACGAAGTGTATGGATGCAGCTCTGGCTCCTCTGAGACTCCAGGGCATCCGTATAGAGTCTATACTGAGTTCCTGAGCCCCGTCTCAGGAAATGGCAGTTCGGCATCGAGATGTCGTCCTTGGCCACATTCAGAATCTGGGGTTGAGACTCAACACAAAAAACTGTGTTGGAACCAGACCAGAAAACAACATTTCTGGGCGTGGTATGAAATTCGGATACGATGCGGGCTCATATGTCCCGCAGGTATCGAGTCCATTCTGACCATGGTCTCTGGGGTAAAGCTAGGCCAGGCCATCACTGTAAAGCAATTTCAAAGACTGCTGGGCCTCATGGCAGCGGCATCCAACATTATACCTTTGGACCTTCTCCACATGAGGCCCCTTCACTGGTGGATGAAAGCCAAGGGGTTTTCCCCGAGGGGAAATCAGGGTTACGAATCAGCGGATGCCTTCATTCCCTGTCAGTCTGGAAGAAACCTTGGTTATGGTGAGCAATGCAATGGAACAAGTTCATATGTTATTTTTCGATGCACAAAGTTAGATCGTTTGTGCAATGCACTGCAACAACACATATGTTATCTCTTTAATACACATGATAATTAGTTAGTTATGGTATGCAATGCAAAGCAACAAGTAAACATCTTATATTTCAATGCAAAATGTTTGATTGTTTGTGCAATGCAATAACAAAATATGTTATTTCTTTAATGCACAATAGTTAGTTATGGAATGCATTGCAATCCAACAAGTAAATATGCATAACGTCATATCGTTTGTGCAATGCAATGCAACAAACACATATTTTATCCCTTAATGCACATGGGAATTAGTTAGTTATGGTAAGCAATGCAATGCAACAAGTCCATATTTTATTTTTCAGCCCCCAAAGTTAGATCGTTTGTGCAATGCAATGCAACAAGCACATATGCTATCTCTTTAATGCACAAGTTAGTTACAATAAGATGCAAAGCAACAAGTAAATAGATTATGTTTCAATGCACATGGAAATTAATTAGTTAAGGTAAGCAATGCAATGAAACAAGCACATATGTTATCTCTTTAATGCACAAGTTAGTTACAATGCAATGCAAAGCAACAAGTGTTTACAAGATTATGTTTCAATGCATAGCGCTATATCGTTTGTGCAATGCAATGCAACAAGTTAGTTATGGTAAGCAATGCAATGCAACAAGTGCATTTGTTATTTTTCATTGCACAACGTTAGATCGTTGGTGCAATGCAATGCAACAACACATCTCTTTAATGCACCCTGGAATTAGTTAGTTATGGTATGCAATACAAAGCAACAAGTAAAAAGCTTCTATGGGAATCCGTTAGTTATGGTATGCAATGCAAAGCAACAAGTAAAAGCTTATATTTCAATGCACAAGGTTAGATCGTTTGTGCAATGCAATGAAACAACACATTTGTTATCTCTTTAAAGCACATGGGAATTAGTTAATTATGTAGGCTTGCAAAGCAACAAGTAAACAGCTTATATTTCAATACAAAACGTTAGATTGTTTGTTTAATGCAATGCAACAACACATGTTATCTCTTTGATGCACATGGCAATGAGTTATGGTATGCAAGCACAGCAACAAAGTGCATAGTTTAAAAAAAAAATTTCAATGCACAACGTTAGATCATTTGTGCAATGCAACAACACATATTTTATCCCTTAATGCACATGGGAAATAGTTAGTTATGGAATGCATTGCAAAGCAACAAGTAAAATATCTTATATTTCAATAAAAGACATTAGGGTTTAATGCAATGCAATCCAATGCAATGCAACAAGTGTTAGGACGGCTATGCATTGAAATGTGCTTTGCGTATGTTAAACATTACTTCAACGCTAATTCTTAGATCGTTTGTGTATTGCAATGCAACAGCACATATGTTATCTATTTAATGCACATGGGAATGAGTTACTTCTGGTATGCGATGCACTGCAACAAGTGCATAGCTTATATGTTATTTTTCAATGCACAACGTTAGATCGTTTGTGCAATGCAATAACAACATATGTTATCTCTTTAATGCACTAGTTACAATGCAATTGCAATGCAACAAGTAAATAGATTATGTTTCAATGGAATTAGTTAGTTATGGTGTGCAATGCAAAGCAACAAGTAAACAGCTTATATTTCAATGCAAAACGTTAGATTGTTTAATGCAATGTAACAAACACATATGTTATCCCTTAATCCACATGGGAATTAGTTAGTTATGGTATGCAATTGGTATGCATTGGTATGCAATGCACAAGGTTAGATCGTTTGTGCAATGCAATGAAACAACACCTTTTGTTATCTCTTTAAAGCACATGGGGATTAGTTAATTATGGTATGCAATGCAAAGCAACAAGTAAACAGCTTATATTTCAAAGCAAAACGTTAGAATGTTAGATTGTAATGCAATGCCACAACACATGTTACCTCTTTAATGGAAAAAGGAATGAGTTAGTTCGGCTATGCATTGAAATGTGCTTTGCGTATGTTAAACATTACTTCAACGCTAATTCTTAGATCGTTTGTGTATTGCAATGCAACAGCACATATGTTATCTATTTAATGCACATGGGAATGAGTTACTTCTGGTATGCGATGCACTGCAACAAGTGCATAGCTTATATGTTATTTTTCAATGCACAACGTTAGATCGTTTGTGCAATGCAATAACAAAATATGTTATCTCTTTAATGCACTAGTTACAATGCAATTGCAATGCAACAAGTAAATAGATTATGTTTCAATGGAATTAGTTAGTTATGGTGTGCAATGCAAAGCAACAAGTAAACAGCTTATATTTCAATGCAAAACGTTAGATTGTTTAATGCAATGTAACAAACACATATGTTATCCCTTAATCCACATGGGAATTAGTTAGTTATGGTATGCAATTGGTATGCATTGGTATGCAATGCACAAGGTTAGATCGTTTGTGCAATGCAATGAAACAACACCTTTTGTTATCTCTTTAAAGCACATGGGGATTAGTTAATCATGGTATGCAATGCAAAGCAACAAGTAAACAGCTTATATTTCAAAGCAAAACTTTAGAATGTTAGATTGTAATGCAATGCCACAACACATGTTACCTCTTTAATGGAAAAAGGAATGAGTTAGTTCGGCTATGCATTGAAATGTGCTTTGCTTATGTTTAACATTGCCTCAACGCTAATTCTTAGATCGTTTGTGCAATGCAATGCAACAACATATATGTTATCCCTTTGATAAACATGGGGATGAGTTAGTTATGGTATGCAAGCAAAGCAACAAGTGCATAGTTTTAAAAAAAATGTTTTCAATGCACAGCGTTAGCTCGTTTGTGCAATGCATCAACATATATGTTATCCCTTAATGCACTTTTTATAGTTACTATACAGTTTTAAGTGTTTTGTGGTTTTAAAATGTAAGTTGTGGTTTCACTTTATTTTATCTTTAACTTTTCGTTAGTTCTGGCAAGCGATGCACTGCAAGAAGTGCAGTGCTTATTGGTGATTTTTCAATGCACAACGTTAGATAGTTTTTGCAATGCAACAGCACATATTTTTTCCCTTTGCATTGAAATGTGCTTTACTTATTTTAAACAATACTTCAACGCTAATGCTTAGATCGTTTTTGCATTGCAATGCAACAGCATATAGGTTATATCTTTAATGCACAAGGGAATGATTTAATTCTGGTATGCGATGCACTTCAACAAGTGCATAGCTTATATGTTATTTTTCAATGCATAACGTTAGATAGTTTGTGCATAGCAATAACAAAATATGTTATCTCTTTAATGCTAAAGTTAAGTTACAATGCAATGCAAAGCAACAAGTAAAAAGATTATGTTTCAATGCACAACGCTCTATCGTTTGTGCAATGCAATGCAACAAACACATATTTTATCCCTTAATGCACATGGGAATTAGTTAGTTATCGTAAGCAATGCAATGCAACAAGTGCATGTGTTATTTTTCATTGCACAACGTTAGATCGTTTGTGCAATGCAATGCAACAACACATCTCTTTAATGCACATGGGAATTAGTTATGGTATGCAATACAAAGCAACAAGTAAAAAGCTTATATGGGAATCCGTTAGTTATGGTATGCAATGCAAAGTAACAAGTAAAAGCTTATATTTCAATGCAAAAGATTAGATCATTTGTGCAATGCAATGAAACAACACATTTGTTATCTCTTTAAAGCACATGGGAATTAGTTAATTATGTAGGCAATGCATAGCAACACGTAATCAGCTTATATTTCAATACAAAACGTTAGATTGTTTAATGCAATGCAACAACACATGTTATCTCTTTGATGCACATGGCAATGAGTTAGTTATGGTATGCAAGCAAAGCAAAAAAAGTGCATAGTTTAAAAAAAAATGTTCAATGCACAACGTATGATCGTTTGTGCAATTGCAATGCAATGCAACAAAGACAAATGTTATGTCTTTAATGCACATGGGAATGATTTAGTCCTGGTATGCGATGCACTGCAACAAGTGAAAAGCTTATATTTATATATTATATATACAAAAAGCTTTGCTTATGTTAAACATTGCCTCAACGCTAATTCTTAGATCGTTTGTGCAATGCAACAAACATATATGTTGTCTCTTTTATGCACATGGGAATGAGTTAGTTATGGTATGCAAGCAAAGAAACAAGTGCATAGTTTAAAAAAAAAATTTAATGCACAACGTAAGATCGTTTGTGCAATGCAATGCAACAGCGATGCACTGCAAAGAGTGCACTGCTTATATGTGATTGTTCAATGCACAACGTTAGATCGTTTGTGCAATGCAACAACACATATTTTATCCCTTAATGCACATGGGAAATAGTTAGTTATAGAATTCACTGCAAAGCAACAAGTAAAATATCTTATATTTCAATAAAAAACATTAGAGTTTATTGCAATGCAATCCAATGCAATGCAACAACACATATGTTACCTATTTAATGGAAAGGAATGAGTTAGGTCGGCTATGCATTGAAATGTGCTTTGCTTATGTTAAACATTACTTCAACGCTAATTCTTAGATTGTTTGTGTATTGCAATGCAACAGCACATATGTTATCTCTTTAATGCACATGGGAATGAGTTACTTCTGGTATGCGATGCACTGCAACAAGTGCATAGCTTATATGTTATTTTTCAACGCACAACGTTATATCGTTTGTGCAATGCAATTACAAAATATGTTAATTCTTTAATGCACTAGTTACAATGCAATGCAATGCAACAAGTAAATAGATTATGTTTCAATGCACAACGTTATATCGTTTGTGCAATGCAGTGCAACAAACACATATGTCAATCCCTTTATGCATATTGGAATTAGTTAGTTATGGTAAGCAATGCAATGCAACAAGTGCACATGTTATTTTTCAGTGCACAACGTTAGATCGTTTGTGCAATGCAATGCAACAACATATGTTACCTCTTTAATGGACAAAGGAATGAGTTAGTTCGGCTATGCGTTGAAATGCGCTTTGCTTATGGCAAACATTGCTTCAACGCTAATTCTTAGATCGTTTGTGCATTTCAATGCAACAGCACATATGTCATCACTTTAATGCACATGGGAATGAGCTAGTTCTGGTATGCGATGCACTGCAACAAGTGCATAGCTTGTATGTTATTTTTCAATGCACTACGTTAGCTCGTTTGTGCAATGCAATAACAAATTATGTCATCTCTTTAATGCACAAGTTAGTTACAATACAATGCAATGACACAAGTAAATAGATTATGTTTCAATGCACAACTTTAGCTCGTTTGTGCAATAAAATGCAACTACTCATGTGTTTTCCCTTAATGCACATTTGAATTAGTTATTTCTAGTATACAATGCACTGCAACAAGTGCATAGCTTATAAGTTGTTTTTCAATGCACGACGTAAGATCATTTTAGCAATGCAATGCAACAACACTCATGTTATCTCTTTTCCCATGTCCATACATGGGAATTAGTTATTTATGGTATGCAATGCAAAGCAACAAGTGCAGAGCGTATGTTTCATTGCTCAACGTTAGATCGTTTGTGCAAAGCAATGCAACAACAAATATGTTATCTCTTTAATGCACATGAGAATTAGTTAGTTCTGGTTTGCAATAAACTGCAACAAGTCCATAGCTTAAATGCAGAGCCGGACAGTAACGGAGTACATTTACTTGAGTACAGTACTTCAGTGCAATTTTGAGGGATCTTTACTTTACTCGAGTATCATTTTTGGTTAGTACTCATGACTTTACTCAAGTACATTTGAAAGGCAAATATTGTACTCTATATTCCACTACATTTCTATCCATAATCGTGAGAACCGGTTAATAATTCGAAGCTGTGAAGTTGTGTACTCTGTCCGCCTCAGCTTAAATGTTATTTTTCAATGCACAACGTTAGATCGTTTTTAATGCACATGGGAATTAGTTAGTTCTTGTATGCATTGCAATGCAAAAGCGCATAGCTTGTATGATATTCTTCAAAGCACATCGTTAGATCGTGTGTGCAGTGCAGTGCAACAGCACTCATGTTATCACTTTAATGCACAACGGAATAAGATAGTTCGGGCACGCTTTGAAATGCAACTTGTTTTTATTTTATATTTTATTTTTCAATGCACAACGTTAGATAGTTTTTGCAATGCAATGCTTGTTGGTCCCTTTTTGAATTACTAAAAAGATTTTTGCCCAACGAGTTTGAACATTATCTTACTATACAAATAGACTCATTCTGATGTTATACAAAAGTCCACTTCTGACCTTCTGAACATATTACTGGAAAAAATTCCTCGATCTAGAACTTTCAATACTTTCTCATAGACTCCTTTTGATGCCTTATAAGCCATTTGGAAGACCATATATGACATATTGAACCTATTTCTGGTCAAAGGTCAAAAGTGTTCTTGAACATAACTTAATACACATTCAGGTTGACTTCATATATGAGCCGACAGTAGTCAGTTTTTTACCTACTCAACATATTTCTTCCCCTAGAGTACTTGATCTTGAACTTTCTATACATTCTCAGACTTCTTCTGATGTTACATCAGCCATACAAAAGTAGATTTATGACCTTCTGAACATATTTCTGGCAAGAGTCCGTAAACATAAACACACTATATATACATTTTTTCTATTTTTCTATTTTCTATTTTTAATGTTAATTCAGCCATACAGAACTTCATTTTTGATCTACTGAACATATTTCAAAGTCCGTAAACATAAACACACATATAGTGAAGACTGACTTGTAATATTATATCAGGCAGACAGTAGTCAAAATTTGATCGATTGAACATACATGTTGGCCAAAGAGTCCTTAAAAGGATTTTTATTATCATAAATGTATAGACTCCTTCTGATCAGTAACGGAAGTCCAAATTTGATCTACGTGGACATTTTTGTGACCAGAGTCATTGAACAGTAACTTACAATACATACTTATTCTATACAGCATTAACGTGATGCTATATCAGCCAGACAGTAGTCCATACTTGACCTATTGAACATATTGCTGGCAAAAGAGTCCTTTAGGATAAACACTAAACATTCAGATTGATTTCGTCTATATGTCAGCCTAACAAAAGTCCATATTTGACCTATTGAAAATTTGTCTGACCAAGTAGTACTCGCCACTTGAACTATCTATTCATTTTTGTTGACTCCTAATGTCTGACATACAGAAGTCCACATTTGACCCAAGGAACATATTTCTGTTCAAATAATCTTCAATCTTCAATTTTCTATACATACTCATAGACTCCTGATGCTTCATAAGAAGTCCATTTAGAAGTCCATATATTGACAGATTGAACTTATCACTGGTCAAAGGGTCCTCAAATGCTTTTAAACTGTATAACTTAGACACTCCTTCTGATGTTACATCAGCCATACAAAAGTGAATTTTGGACGTACTGAAAATATTTCTGGCCAGAGTCCGTGAACATGAACACACTATATATAAAGACTGACTTCTGAATAATGTTATATCAGGCAGACAGTAGTCAATATTTGATTGACTGAACATATATTTTGGCCAAAGAGTCCTCAAAAGGATTTTTATTCTCATAAATGTATTGACTCCTTCTGATGTTAAATCAGCCATACAGAAGTCTAAATTTGATCTACTGAACATATTTGTGGCCAGAACCATTGAACATTAACTTACTATACATACTTCTAATTCTATACAGCATTTTCGTGATGTTATTTCAGCCAGAAAGTATAACGAAAGGTCAATATTTGACCGATTGAACATATTTTTGGCCAAAGAGTCCTCGATCTTGAACAAGATACATACTCATAGCAGTGACAAAATCTCTCAGGGGGGGCAAATGTTTTGATGATTGATAAGGTCCACCCATGCAATGAATAAATTAACAGCTTAATCATGTAAAGGCAACTTCACTACTTTAATATTAATGAAAAATAATGACTCTTACAATAAATCTCATTGTTTGTCTCTAGACTCACTATTATTACACTTCTTACATCACAGTACTCGAACAACGTCATGGCGAACGCAGTTTATTAAGCAAGTTCAACAGGCCTCCACTCGCGAGATGTCCCAACAGTCTCTCTCGCTCTCCTTCTCTTTTTTATTTTTATTTTTTTAATCACATTTGATAAAGATATTAAAGTAGAGTTTCATTTTTTCTTGTTGTTCAAATTCAAAATTGTTTTCAAATATTATTTGTCACTTAATCTTAAAGATTTATATATATATTATATATATTTTTTTATTGAACAGATTTTTAAAAGACAACATGTGCATGGCATATACGAAAAACATCACAAACTGCTTTTTTACATCCATAGAAATGAATAAAGAAAGATTATACAAATATAGAGAACACTTTTTACTCTACCCAACCCAAAACATCCCACAGAAAAAAATATAAATAAAATAATAATAATAATAATAAATAAAAATAATAATAATAAACTAGAATGTACATTTCCAGAAGAAAAAGTGAAGTGGTGCTTGCAGTGGCAAAACTCGCCACTCGGTTGCTAGCGTGCGGTTAGCTAGTTTTTACCAAGATGCTACCATGATTAGCATGTTGCTAGTATTTTTTTAACTAGATACTATCAAGATTAGCATGTTGCTAGCATCATGCTAGCATGTTTTTAGCATGATGCTAACAAGATTAGCATGTTGCTAGCATTATGCTAGCATGATTAGCATGTTACTAGCATCAACCTAAGATGATTAGCATGTTGCTAGCATCATGCTAACATTATTAGCATGTTTGCTAACATGTTTTTAGGTAGATGCTAGCATTATTAGCATGTTTCTAGCATCATGTTAGCATTATTAGCATGTTGCTAGCATCATGCTAGCATGATTAGCGTTTTGCTAACATGATTAGCATGTTTTGCTACCATGATTAGCATGTTTTGCTAGCATCATGCTAGCATGTTTAGCGTGTTGCTAGCATCATGTTAACAGGTTTATAGCAAGATGCTATCATGATTAGCATGTCGCTAGAATCATGCTAGCATGTTTATCGTGTTGCTAGCATCATGCTAACATTATTAGCATGTTTGCTAACATGTTTTTAGGTAGATGCTAGCATTATTAGCATGTTTCTAGCATCATGTTAGCATTATTAGCATGTTGCTAGCATCATGCTAGCATGATTAGCGTTTTGCTAACATGATTAGCATGTTTTGCTACCATGATCAGCATGTTTTGCTAGCATCATGCTAGCATGTTTAGCGTGTTGCTAGCATCATGTTAACAGGTTTATAGCAAGATGCTATCATGATTAGCATGTCGCTAGAATCATGCTAGCATGTTTATCGTGTTGCTAGCATCATGCTAGCATGTTTTTAGCAAGATGCTAGCATGTTTAGCATGTTGCTAGAATCATGCTAACATGATTAGCATTTTGCTAGCATCATTCTAGCATGATTAGCATGTTGCTAGCATCATTCTTGCATGATTAGCATGTCGTTAGCATCATTCTAGCATGATTAGCATGTTGCTTGCATCATTCTGACATGATTAGCATGTCGCTAGCATAATTCTAGCATGATTAGCATGTCGCTAGCATCATTCTAGCATGATTAGCATGTCGCTAGCATGACTTTAACACAATTTAGCATATTCCTAGCATGGTTACCAAGATTTACCATTTTACCATGATTTACCATGTTCTAGTATGATTTACCATAATTCTCGCATCATTTACCATAGTTTACCATGATTTAGGCAAATGAGCCAACCCCCATCTTTATTCGATGTTCTGATGCAGAGATATAGGTCTTGCAAAAATGGTTGCTAGGGTACTCTGTTTGGTTGCTAGGGAGTGACTTGGCAGCTGCCAATCATGAAACTCCAAAGGCTGCTTGTCACTATGAATGATATAAACCAACTCCCATGTGTCTGTAACATTCAGAATGGAAGATATCCCTCTTTGGATTTTGGTTGCTAAGGTGCTCGACAATGGTTGCTAGGGAGGGGCTAGGAAGTGTTGATGTGATTCCTGATTGGCTGTTTGCTGCGCCGAGTCAAACGAGACCACCCTTGTGTTTCTATGACACTTCTATCCTGAGATATCGCTTTGATCTCTTTCATTAGAAGTCTATGGGACTTGTTGCTAAGGTGCTCTAAATGGTTGCTAGGGCGTGGCTTGATAGCTTCACAATGATCCTGAGAGACTGATTGGTCATCTGAGTAAAATGAGCCCGCCCCCTTGTCTCTATGACACTGTGATCCACAGCTATGTTCAATACAAAATTCCCATGCAATTTACCATAGTAGGAAAAACACGTAAATTTCATGGGCCGTCCTTCACCATAGTAAGTCAGTGGGGCAACTTTGGGCAGCTCCTGCCCCCCAGGGGTGCAACTTTTACCCCATTGTGAGGTATTTTCTTACAGAGCCTGCCAGCCTCTTCAGATGTGGCAAATCACACGTTTCTGCGAAATCCTCGCTCGGAGCTGTAACTCGTCGAATTTTTTCGCAATGTTAAGTCTATGCTTTTTTTTGGCCGCTTTTTCGCCCCTGGGGCAAACACCGTACCCCTGATCGCTTAGAAAAGTCATAGCACACCTCTCCTCAATAGGCCGCTCGATTTGAGGCCTCACTCAGGGGTCTGTGATGTCAGCATGTATTTATTTACATAATTTATGTAATTTATTACCTATTTATTCTAAAAATCTTTATTAAACAAGTGCATTTAGTACCGCACTCGGCCTGCAGCCTCGTGCCTATGGTTGCTAGGGTGCTGTAACTAGTTGCTATGGTGTGGCTATGAAGATTTTAGGCCAGTACTTATTGGCTGCTGGCTAATATAAATCCTCTGAGGGAGAGAGGGGGGGAGGGACTGCAGGGCTGTCAGGCCCTTTGTGTCTGTTTGTGTGAAAATGTCGGTTGGGATTTAAATTTCCGAACATTCCGCAATGTTAAGTCAATGGGACTTTTTTGACCGCTTTTTCGTCCGCTGTGCGAACATCCTACCCCCGATCGCTTAGAAAAGCCCATAGATCATAGCACACCTCTCCTCAATGAACCGGTCGATATGACGCCTCACTCAGGGGTCTGTGATAAACGGTGCGGGACGAGTTACGCGCCAAACTTTGTGTGGAATAATTTTTGCAAGATAACACTAGTGTTGCCTTGCCTTTGGCAAGCACCACTAATAAGTATGGCGATTAACAATAGTGATGCCTTGACTTTGGCAAGCACCACTAAAAATAATATCAAAAACAAACAAATCAAATCTCCAATGAAGGTATAGTCTCAACAAAGGAAAGGATAGGATTCCACATTTTATAAAATTAATTAACAGAGTCTCTGATGGAGTGCTTCATTTTTTCTAGGTGTAGAAAGGACATTAAGTCCTTCAGCCAAGAAAAAATAGAAGGGGGGCATGAGGATTTCCAATGCAACAGTATTCGTCTTCTGGCTATCAATGAAGCAAAAGCAATAATATCACCATCAGCCAAGGGGTTTTCCCCGAGGGGAAATCCGTTCCGTACAATCAGGGTTACGCGCAGATGCCTTCATTCCCTGTCAGTCTGGAAGAAACCTTGGTTTCTGTCCCAAGGACCAGTGTTAGGACCATCATGTCCCCAGAAAACCGTATCGAACGACGCCTCCCTGACTCGTTGGGGCGCGGTCATGGACGGCCGCTTTGCCAGGGGTCTGTGGCAGGACCATCATCTCTCTTGGCATATAAACTGCCTAGAGATGTTGGTTGTTTTCAGGGCTCTGAAGAGCTTCCTCCCAGACATCGTAGGGTACCACGTCTTGATACGTTCGGACAATGCATCTGCGGTAGCTTATCTGAACCTAATAGGGGGACTCAGATCGCGCCCTCTATCCAGATTGGTGCATCAGATTATTCTTTTGTCCCAGGGGAAAATATTATCCATCAGAGCAATATATGTCCCGGGGGTTCGGAATCGGGGAGCAGACATCCTGTCGAGGCAGGGGCTGAGGCCCGGGGAATGGAGACTTCACCCAGATGTGGTGAAGCTAATATGGCAGAGGTTCGGACCAATGGAAGTGGATCTATTTGCGTCTCGAGAGACGTCCCAATGTCTGCTTTGGTTTTCCCTCACCCATCCAGCCCCGCTGGGGTTGGATGCCATGGTACAGGCCCGGCCGAGGCTTCGCCTGTACGCTTTTCCCCCCATCGCTCTGCGTCCCGAAGTCCTAGAGAGGGTCCGTCAGGAGGGCATTGGCAAGAAAAATGTTCAGTAGGTCAAAAACTGAGTATTGTATAACTGATGTAACATCAGAAGTCTTCAAAAACCTATAGAAATTTCAAGATTGAGTACTCTTTGGCCAGAAATATGTTCAGCAGCTCAAAAAGGGACCTCTTTATGACAGAGTCTACGTCTACTATAGTCTACTACGAGTCTACTATATCTTTATATAGTTTAAAAACTTCTGAGGATTCTTTAACCAAAAATATATTCAATCGGTCAAATATGGACTACTGTCTAGCTGATATAACATCATGAGAAGTCTGTATACTATGAGAAGTATGTATAGTAATGTTCAATGGCTCTGGCCACAAATATGTTCATTAGGTCAAATATGGACTTCGTTATGGCTGATTTAACGTCAGAAGGAGTCTACAAGTTTATGATAGTCAATATCCGTTTGAGGACTCATCTGCAAAAATGTGTTCAAAATCGGTCAAAAATGGACTACTGTCTGATATAACATTACGATAAGTCCGTCTGTATGCCTGATTTAACATTACGAGAAGTCAGTCTGTATATATAGTGAGTTAAAATTCACGGACTCTTGCCAGACATATGTTCAGTAGGTCAAAAAAGTACTTTTGTATGGCTGATGTAACATCAGAAGGAGTCTAAGAGAATGTATATAAATTTCAAAATCGAGTACTCTATGGCCAGAAATAAGCTGATTTAACATCAGGAGTCAATATGTTTTGAAAGATAAAGTTTAAAGACTCTTTGGGCAAAAACACGTATGGCTGATTTAACATGAGGAGGAGTCTATTAGTTTATATAGATTGAAACCTTTTGAGGACCCTTTGACCAGAAAAAAGTTAATTTTTTTCAGATATGGACTTCTAAATGAAGCATCAAAATTAGTCTATGAGTATGTATAGATTGTTCAAGATCGAGAACTCTTTTTCCAGTAATATATATTCAGAGGGTCACAATATGCACACCTGACTATCTGATATATCATCAGAGGAAGTCTTTGAGTATTTAGAAAGTTAACTTTTGAGGAACCTTTGGCCAGGAACATTTTCAATTCATAATTTATGGACCAATACATTGCTGATTAAATAAGGGAGTCCATGAGTATGTATGGAAAATTCAAAATCGAGGACTCTTTTTACAGTAATAGGAAAAAGAGTCCTATAATAGGAACTTCCAGTAATAGAAATGGACATCTTTTTCCAGAAGTCCATATTCCAACTAATGAAACAAGTAGGTGAAATATGGACTTCTGTATGGCATATTTAACATCAGATGGTGTCTATAAGTTAATAATAGCAAAAAACATTTTGAGGACTCTTTGGCTAAAATTTAGTTCAATCAGTCAAATATGGACTACTGTCTACCTGATATAACATTACGAGAAGTCAGTCTGTATGTATAGTGAGTTAATGTTCACAGACTCTGGATAGAAATAGGTTCAAAAGGTCAAAAATGGACATTTGTATGGCTGATGTAACATCAGAAGGAGTCTATGAGAATGTATAGAAAGTACAAGATGGAGTACTCTAGGGCCACAAATATGTTGAGTTGGTCAAAAAGGGACCTCTGTATGGCTGATTTAACATCAGGAGGAGTATAAAGGTTTATATAGATTGAAACCTTTTAGGACCCTTTGACCAGAAATAGGTTCAGATATTTACTTCTAAATTGCTTGAGGCATTAGAAGGAGTCTATGAGAATGTATAGAAAGGTCCAGATCAAGACATTTTTCCAGTAAAATGTAAAGGCAGGAGGAATGCAGTGCAGAGGCCCGCAAGCAGTCGACGGCACGAGACAACCCGCTTGTCAAGCTTTCGTGGATCCCCATCATTTAGCGCAGTCAACCTGTACAGCAAGACCTGCAAGCTTCCCTGGCCAGTCTCATCGGTGGTCGAGGAGTTTAAAGCCACCAAAGCAAGGGCAGTCAGTACACTGCTCTCGTCTAAAGATTGGAAAGTAAGACGCAAGTAAGACCATCAAATGCGGTAGAAAGTGGAAGCCTCAGCAAGCCGTAATGGAAGCAGAATCCTACTGGAAACACCAGGAAATCGTAGGCTCGGTTATGCCAGGGCCTTGGCTTTGGACACTATAGTGAGAGGAGGTGGAGCAGGGCTGATACCAGCGCTAGAAGAGGCCTCGTGGTGCAAAGGAGTCCGCGAGGCAGCAGAGGAGGACTGTCAGGTGAAGGCGATTGGACTTGCTTCTCAGGGTCGATGGACGCAGTGTGATGAGGCACAGGAGTGTCAATTGTCTTGGAAGGAACTGTGGCAAACCGACCAGGGGAAGTTAAGCTTTCTCTTGTGCTCGGTGACTGACCTGCTGCCAACACCAAGAAATATAAAGATCTGGGGTGGAGAGGAAGACCCATCTTACAACCAATGTGGAGCAGCCTCCTGTACGCTGAACCACATTCTGGCCGATTGTCCAAGGGCATTGGCAGAAGGCCGTTACAGATGCAGACACGCCAACAACAGGCACTGGCCCCCCCGCCCCAAGTTACAACCTTTGTGAGGGAAGAAGACAAGGCTCATAAAACCGGCATGGTGGCCAAGAACCCACTCTCTACCTTGCAACAAGCCTCTGACTGGGAGTTGAGAGTGGTCCTGAAGAAGAAACTTGTCTTCCCACAGGACGTGGCAGCGACATCCCTCCGACCAGATATGGTCCTACTATCAAGTAGAACAAAATCCATCATAGTTGCTGAGCTCATGGTGCCCTGGGAAGAAAGGCTCCCTATAAGAGTGCTGTACTCCCGCTTGGCTTTTAATGATGACGGCCAAGCTCGCGATCCCCACGGTTCAGGTCCCATGTCCGTTGAGGCGGTGCGGATGCTTAGATCGTTGGGATCGCAGAAGGATCTCGCAGATGAGAACAAGACTGCTGAAGCCCTTTCTCATTCATCATCTGTGGATTCTATAACGCCCGCTCATGGTGCAGAAGCCCGCGCTGCGGCTTCTTCTGCCCATGGCGAGTGCCCGATGCTTGAGCTATCCGCTTCCGAGGAAGTGGGTGTGCTCAGCATCGGGAGCGAGGAACATGAATTATACTCGCCGGCTCATGTTCCCGCTTATGAGGAGTTGGTGGAGGTTGTGACGCGTGCTGTGGCCAGACTCAACATCAGCTGGCCACAAGATAAGCAGGATGATCCTCATCAGAGTAAATTAGATGAGAGATTCCTGCAGAACCGCTCACAGCCTCAGCGCCGGGGCTTCACCATTTTCCCCGGATCTTAATAAGGAGACAATCAGCGGCGTTCCAGCAATATCTCCCTCGCCGATCTAAATCTGGGTCTAGGAGGGCTGGTCCAAGTGGCCAGCTTCAGCTGTAAACAAGCTCCTCCTATCGCCTAGAGCAGAAGGAGAGCGTTTCCACTCAAGCCCCTCCTGCGGGAGCTTGGCAACAGAGGAAACACTCTCACTCTAAATACTCCGGCCAGAAGGGCGACCTGAGAGCCGTCATTCAGGCAAAAAGGGCTTCAGGAAAGAGGTCCTGTCCCCCCTGTTGTGGAGCAACCGAGGTTATTCTCACAGCGGAGTCCTCTGGAAAAAGATGTTGTCCCACCATCCTGGACGCTTCGGGCCGCATCAATTTCCAGCGAACGTACACCATGGCGTTCGCCCCAAAAGCTTGCAAGAGAGCACCGACTATGGTCACAAAATCTGTCTTGTTCGCTTCCTGCTAGTTCGCTGTTTCAGAGGTCGAGAGCAGTGCTCGAGAATCACCCGAGGCCAGTCTCGAGAGGCTGGTTCCCTTAGTCGATTTTGTAGAGGGGTGGCGCCTTCTTCCAAATATATCTATATGGGTCCTGAATGTATTAAAAAATGGGTACAGACTGCAGTTCGGTCACCGACCTCCCAGGTTTGCAGGGGTGGTGCCGACTACAGTGGTTTCAGAACAGGCTCGGGTTATGGAACAAGAAGTACAGGCTCTTCTGGTCAAAGGGGCCATCGAAATTGTTCCCCTACCAGACAGAGAGTCCGGGTTTTACAGCAACATACTTTATAGTTCCAAAGAAGGATGGCGGGCTAGGCCGATTTTGGATTTGAGGCAGTTGAATCGGTCTCTGAGGAGATTCAGGTTCAAGATGCTCACGATTCCCATCATCATGAATCAAATCAGGTCCGAAGACTGGTTTGTCACAATAGATCTAAAAGACGCCTATTTTCATGTCTCCATTTCATGTCACAGAAGGTTCCTGAGTTTTGCTTTCGGTGGCGAGGCATACCAGTACTGGGTTCTTCCGTTCGGCCTAGCACTCTCTCCCCGCACGTTCACGAAGTGTATGGATGCAGCTCTGGCTCCTCTGAGACTCCAGGGCATCCGTATAGAGTCTATACTGAGTTCCTGAGCCCCGTCTCAGGAAATGGCAGTTCGGCATCGAGATGTCGTCCTTGGCCACATTCAGAATCTGGGGTTGAGACTCAACACAAAAAACTGTGTTGGAACCAGACCAGAAAACAACATTTCTGGGCGTGGTATGAAATTCGGATACGATGCGGGCTCATATGTCCCGCAGGTATCGAGTCCATTCTGACCATGGTCTCTGGGGTAAAGCTAGGCCAGGCCATCACTGTAAAGCAATTTCAAAGACTGCTGGGCCTCATGGCAGCGGCATCCAACATTATACCTTTGGACCTTCTCCACATGAGGCCCCTTCACTGGTGGATGAAAGCCAAGGGGTTTTCCCCGAGGGGAAATCAGGGTTACGAATCAGCGGATGCCTTCATTCCCTGTCAGTCTGGAAGAAACCTTGGTTATGGTGAGCAATGCAATGGAACAAGTTCATATGTTATTTTTCGATGCACAAAGTTAGATCGTTTGTGCAATGCACTGCAACAACACATATGTTATCTCTTTAATACACATGATAATTAGTTAGTTATGGTATGCAATGCAAAGCAACAAGTAAAAAGCTTATTTTTAAATGCACAAGGCTAGATCGTTTGTGCAATGCAATGAAACAACACATATGTCATCTCTTTAAAGCACATGGGAAATAGTTAATTATGGTATGCAATGCAAAGCAACAAGTAAACATCTTATATTTCAATGCAAAATGTTTGATTGTTTGTGCAATGCAATAACAAAATATGTTATTTCTTTAATGCACAATAGTTAGTTATGGAATGCATTGCAATCCAACAAGTAAATATGCATAACGTCATATCGTTTGTGCAATGCAATGCAACAAACACATATTTTATCCCTTAATGCACATGGGAATTAGTTAGTTATGGTAAGCAATGCAATGCAACAAGTCCATATTTTATTTTTCAGCCCCCAAAGTTAGATCGTTTGTGCAATGCAATGCAACAAGCACATATGCTATCTCTTTAATGCACAAGTTAGTTACAATAAGATGCAAAGCAACAAGTAAATAGATTATGTTTCAATGCACATGGAAATTAATTAGTTAAGGTAAGCAATGCAATGAAACAAGCACATATGTTATCTCTTTAATGCACAAGTTAGTTACAATGCAATGCAAAGCAACAAGTGTTTACAAGATTATGTTTCAATGCATAGCGCTATATCGTTTGTGCAATGCAATGCAACAAGTTAGTTATGGTAAGCAATGCAATGCAACAAGTGCATTTGTTATTTTTCATTGCACAACGTTAGATCGTTGGTGCAATGCAATGCAACAACACATCTCTTTAATGCACCCTGGAATTAGTTAGTTATGGTATGCAATACAAAGCAACAAGTAAAAAGCTTCTATGGGAATCCGTTAGTTATGGTATGCAATGCAAAGCAACAAGTAAAAGCTTATATTTCAATGCACAAGGTTAGATCGTTTGTGCAATGCAATGAAACAACACATTTGTTATCTCTTTAAAGCACATGGGAATTAGTTGATTATGTAGGCTTGCAAAGCAACAAGTAAACAGCTTATATTTCAATACAAAACGTTAGATTGTTTGTTTAATGCAATGCAACAACACATGTTATCTCTTTGATGCACATGGCAATGAGTTATGGTATGCAAGCACAGCAACAAAGTGCATAGTTTAAAAAAAAATTTCAATGCACAACGTTAGATCATTTGTGCAATGCAACAACACATATTTTATCCCTTAATGCACATGGGAAATAGTTAGTTATGGAATGCATTGCAAAGCAACAAGTAAAATATCTTATATTTCAATAAAAGACATTAGGGTTTAATGCAATGCAATCCAATGCAATGCAACAAGTGTTAGGACGGCTATGCATTGAAATGTGCTTTGCGTATGTTAAACATTACTTCAACGCTAATTCTTAGATCGTTTGTGTATTGCAATGCAACAGCACATATGTTATCTATTTAATGCACATGGGAATGAGTTACTTCTGGTATGCGATGCACTGCAACAAGTGCATAGCTTATATGTTATTTTTCAATGCACAACGTTAGATCGTTTGTGCAATGCAATAACAACATATGTTATCTCTTTAATGCACTAGTTACAATGCAATTGCAATGCAACAAGTAAATAGATTATGTTTCAATGGAATTTAGTTATGGTTGCAATGCAAAGCAAGCTATATCAATGCAAACGTTAGATTGTTTAATGCAAAGTAAAAACACATATGTTATCCCTTAATCCACATGGGAATTAGTTAGTTATGGTATGCAATTGGTATGCATTGGTATGCAATGCACAAGGTTAGATCGTTTGTGCAATGCAATGAAACTACACCTTTTGTTATCTCTTTAAAGCACATGGGGATTAGTTAATTATGGTATGCAATGCAAAGCAACAAGTAAACAGCTTATATTTCAAAGCAAAACGTTAGAATGTTAGATTGTAATGCAATGCCACAACACATGTTACCTCTTTAATGGAAAAAGGAATGAGTTAGTTCGGCTATGCATTGAAATGTGCTTTGCGTATGTTAAACATTACTTCAACGCTAATTCTTAGATCGTTTGTGTATTGCAATGCAACAGCACATATGTTATCTATTTAATGCACATGGGAATGAGTTACTTCTGGTATGCGATGCACTGCAACAAGTGCATAGCTTATATGTTATTTTTCAATGCACAACGTTAGATCGTTTGTGCAATGCAATAACAAAATATGTTATCTCTTTAATGCACTAGTTACAATGCAATTGCAATGCAACAAGTAAATAGATTATGTTTCAATGGAATTAGTTAGTTATGGTGTGCAATGCAAAGCAACAAGTAAACAGCTTATATTTCAATGCAAAACGTTAGATTGTTTAATGCAATGTAACAAACACATATGTTATCCCTTAATCCACATGGGAATTAGTTAGTTATGGTATGCAATTGGTATGCATTGGTATGCAATGCACAAGGTTAGATCGTTTGTGCAATGCAATGAAACAACACCTTTTGTTATCTCTTTAAAGCACATGGGGATTAGTTAATTATGGTATGCAATGCAAAGCAACAAGTAAACAGCTTATATTTCAAAGCAAAACGTTAGAATGTTAGATTGTAATGCAATGCCACAACACATGTTACCTCTTTAATGGAAAAAGGAATGAGTTAGTTCGGCTATGCATTGAAATGTGCTTTGCTTATGTTTAACATTGCCTCAACGCTAATTCTTAGATCGTTTGTGCAATGCAATGCAACAACATATATGTTATCCCTTTGATAAACATGGGGATGAGTTAGTTATGGTATGCAAGCAAAGCAACAAGTGCATAGTTTTAAAAAAAATGTTTTCAATGCACAGCGTTAGCTCGTTTGTGCAATGCATCAACATATATGTTATCCCTTAATGCACTTTTTATAGTTACTATACAGTTTTAAGTGTTTTGTGGTTTTAAAATGTAAGTTGTGGTTTCACTTTATTTTATCTTTAACTTTTCGTTAGTTCTGGCAAGCGATGCACTGCAAGAAGTGCAGTGCTTATTGGTGATTTTTCAATGCACAACGTTAGATAGTTTTTGCAATGCAACAGCACATATTTTTTCCCTTTGCATTGAAATGTGCTTTACTTATTTTAAACAATACTTCAACGCTAATGCTTAGATCGTTTTTGCATTGCAATGCAACAGCATATAGGTTATATCTTTAATGCACAAGGGAATGATTTAATTCTGGTATGCGATGCACTTCAACAAGTGCATAGCTTATATGTTATTTTTCAATGCATAACGTTAGATAGTTTGTGCATAGCAATAACAAAATATGTTATCTCTTTAATGCTAAAGTTAAGTTACAATGCAATGCAAAGCAACAAGTAAAAAGATTATGTTTCAATGCACAACGCTCTATCGTTTGTGCAATGCAATGCAACAAACACATATTTTATCCCTTAATGCACATGGGAATTAGTTAGTTATCGTAAGCAATGCAATGCAACAAGTGCATGTGTTATTTTTCATTGCACAACGTTAGATCGTTTGTGCAATGCAATGCAACAACACATCTCTTTAATGCACATGGGAATTAGTTATGGTATGCAATACAAAGCAACAAGTAAAAAGCTTATATGGGAATCCGTTAGTTATGGTATGCAATGCAAAGTAACAAGTAAAAGCTTATATTTCAATGCAAAAGATTAGATCATTTGTGCAATGCAATGAAACAACACATTTGTTATCTCTTTAAAGCACATGGGAATTAGTTAATTATGTAGGCAATGCATAGCAACACGTAATCAGCTTATATTTCAATACAAAACGTTAGATTGTTTAATGCAATGCAACAACACATGTTATCTCTTTGATGCACATGGCAATGAGTTAGTTATGGTATGCAAGCAAAGCAAAAAAAAGTGCATAGTTTAAAAAAAAAAGTTCAATGCACAACGTATGATCGTTTGTGCAATTGCAATGCAATGCAACAAAGACAAATGTTATGTCTTTAATGCACATGGGAATGATTTAGTCCTGGTATGCGATGCACTGCAACAAGTGAAAAGCTTATATTTATATATTATATATACAAAAAGCTTTGCTTATGTTAAACATTGCCTCAACGCTAATTCTTAGATCGTTTGTGCAATGCAACAAACATATATGTTGTCTCTTTTATGCACATGGGAATGAGTTAGTTATGGTATGCAAGCAAAGCAACAAGTGCATAGTTTAAAAAAAAAATTTAATGCACAACGTAAGATCGTTTGTGCAATGCAATGCAACAGCGATGCACTGCAAAGAGTGCACTGCTTATATGTGATTGTTCAATGCACAACGTTAGATCGTTTGTGCAATGCAACAACACATATTTTATCCCTTAATGCACATGGGAAATAGTTAGTTATAGAATTCACTGCAAAGCAACAAGTAAAATATCTTATATTTCAATAAAAAACATTAGAGTTTATTGCAATGCAATCCAATGCAATGCAACAACACATATGTTACCTATTTAATGGAAAGGAATGAGTTAGGTCGGCTATGCATTGAAATGTGCTTTGCTTATGTTAAACATTACTTCAACGCTAATTCTTAGATTGTTTGTGTATTGCAATGCAACAGCACATATGTTATCTCTTTAATGCACATGGGAATGAGTTACTTCTGGTATGCGATGCACTGCAACAAGTGCATAGCTTATATGTTATTTTTCAACGCACAACGTTATATCGTTTGTGCAATGCAATTACAAAATATGTTAATTCTTTAATGCACTAGTTACAATGCAATGCAATGCAACAAGTAAATAGATTATGTTTCAATGCACAACGTTATATCGTTTGTGCAATGCAGTGCAACAAACACATATGTCAATCCCTTTATGCATATTGGAATTAGTTAGTTATGGTAAGCAATGCAATGCAACAAGTGCACATGTTATTTTTCAGTGCACAACGTTAGATCGTTTGTGCAATGCAATGCAACAACATATGTTACCTCTTTAATGGACAAAGGAATGAGTTAGTTCGGCTATGCGTTGAAATGCGCTTTGCTTATGGCAAACATTGCTTCAACGCTAATTCTTAGATCGTTTGTGCATTTCAATGCAACAGCACATATGTCATCACTTTAATGCACATGGGAATGAGCTAGTTCTGGTATGCGATGCACTGCAACAAGTGCATAGCTTGTATGTTATTTTTCAATGCACTACGTTAGCTCGTTTGTGCAATGCAATAACAAATTATATGTCATCTCTTTAATGCACAAGTTAGTTACAATACAATGCAATGACACAAGTAAATAGATTTGTTTCAATGCACAACTTTAGCTCGTTTGTGCAATAAAATGCAACTACTCATGTGTTTTCCCTTAATGCACATTTGAATTAGTTATTTCTAGTATACAATGCACTGCAACAAGTGCATAGCTTATAAGTTGTTTTTCAATGCACGACGTAAGATCATTTTAGCAATGCAATGCAACAACACTCATGTTATCTCTTTTCCCATGTCCATACATGGGAATTAGTTATTTATGGTATGCAATGCAAAGCAACAAGTGCAGAGCGTATGTTTCATTGCTCAACGTTAGATCGTTTGTGCAAAGCAATGCAACAACAAATATGTTATCTCTTTAATGCACATGAGAATTAGTTAGTTCTGGTTTGCAATAAACTGCAACAAGTCCATAGCTTAAATGCAGAGCCGGACAGTAACGGAGTACATTTACTTGAGTACAGTACTTCAGTGCAATTTTGAGGGATCTTTACTTTACTCGAGTATCATTTTTGGTTAGTACTCATGACTTTACTCAAGTACATTTGAAAGGCAAATATTGTACTCTATATTCCACTACATTTCTATCCATAATCGTGAGAACCGGTTAATAATTCGAAGCTGTGAAGTTGTGTACTCTGTCCGCCTCAGCTTAAATGTTATTTTTCAATGCACAACGTTAGATCGTTTTTAATGCACATGGGAATTAGTTAGTTCTTGTATGCATTGCAATGCAAAAGCGCATAGCTTGTATGATATTCTTCAAAGCACATCGTTAGATCGTGTGTGCAGTGCAGTGCAACAGCACTCATGTTATCACTTTAATGCACAACGGAATAAGATAGTTCGGGCACGCTTTGAAATGCAACTTGTTTTTATTTTATATTTTATTTTTCAATGCACAACGTTAGATAGTTTTTGCAATGCAATGCTTGTTGGTCCCTTTTTGAATTACTAAAAAGATTTTTGCCCAACGAGTTTGAATATTATCTTACTATACAAATAGACTCATTCTGATGTTATACAAAAGTCCACTTCTGACCTTCTGAACATATTACTGGAAAAAATCCTCGATCTAGAACTTTCAATACTTTCTCATAGACTCCTTTTGATGCCTTATAAGCCATTTGGAAGACCATATATGACATATTGAACCTATTTCTGGTCAAAGGTCAAAAGTGTTCTTGAACATAACTTAATACACATTCAGGTTGACTTCATATATGAGCCGACAGTAGTCAGTTTTTTACCTACTCAACATATTTCTTCCCCTAGAGTACTTGATCTTGAACTTTCTATACATTCTCAGACTTCTTCTGATGTTACATCAGCCATACAAAAGTAGATTTTTGACCTTCTGAACATATTTCTGGCAAGAGTCCGTAAACATAAACACACTATATATACATTTTTTTCTATTTTTCTATTTTCTATTTTTAATGTTAATTCAGCCATACAGAACTTCATTTTTGATCTACTGAACATATTTCAAAGTCCGTAAACATGAACACACATATAGTGAAGACTGACTTGTAATATTATATCAGGCAGACAGTAGTCAAAATTTGATCGATTGAACATACATGTTGGCCAAAGAGTCCTTAAAAGGATTTTTATTATCATAAATGTATAGACTCCTTCTGATCAGTAACGGAAGTCCAAATTTGATCTACGTGGACATTTTTGTGACCAGAGTCATTGAACAGTAACTTACAATACATACTTATTCTATACAGCATTAACGTGATGCTATATCAGCCAGACAGTAGTCCATACTTGACCTATTGAACATATTGCTGGCAAAAGAGTCCTTTGGGATAAACACTAAACATTCAGATTGATTTCGTCTATATGTCAGCCTAACAAAGTCCATATTTGACCTATTGAAAATTTGTCTGACCAAGTAGTACTCGCCACTTGAACTATCTATTCATTTTTGTTGACTCCTAATGTCTGACATACAGAAGTCCACATTTGACCCAAGGAACATATTTCTGTTCAAATAATCTTCAATCTTCAATTTTCTATACATACTCATAGACTCCTGATGCTTCATAAGAAGTCCATTTAGAAGTCCATATATTGACAGATTGAACTTATCACTGGTCAAAGGGTCCTCAAATGCTTTTAAACTGTATAACTTAGACACTCCTTCTGATGTTACATCAGCCATACAAAAGTGAATTTTGGACGTACTGAAAATATTTCTGGCCAGAGTCCCGTGAACATGAACACACTATATTTAAAGACTGACTTCTGAATAATGTTATATCAGGCAGACAGTAGTCAATATTTGATTGACTGAACATATATTTTGGCCAAAGAGGTCCTCAAAAGGATTTTTATTCTCATAAATGTATTGACTCCTTCTGATGTTAAATCAGCCATACAGAAGTCTAAATTGATCTACTGAACATATTTGTGGCCAGAAACCATTGAACATTAACTTACTATACATACTTCTAATTCTATACAGCATTTTCGTGATGTTATTTCAGCCAGAAAGTATAACGAAAGGTCAATATTTGACCGATTGAACATATTTTTGGCCAAAGAGTCCTCGATCTTGAACAAGATACATACTCATAGCAGTGACAAAATCTCTCAGGGGGGGCAAATGTTTTGATGATTGATAAGGTCCACCCATGCAATGAAATAAATTAACAGCTTAATCATGTAAAGGCAACTTCACTACTTTAATATTAATGAAAATAATGACTCTTACAATAAATCTCATTGTTTGTCTCTAGACTCACTATTATTACACTTCTTACATCACAGTACTCGTAACAACGTCATGGCGAACGCAGTTTATTAAGCAAGTTCAACAGGCCTCCACTCGCGAGATGTCCCAACAGTCTCTCTCGCTCTCGTTCTCTTTTTTATTGTTTATTTTTTTAATCACATTTGATAAAGATATTAAAGTAGAGTTTCATTTTTTCTTGTTGTTCAAATTCAAAATTGTTTTCAAATATTATTTGTCACTTAATCTTAAAGATTTATATATATATTATATATATTTTTTTATTGAACAGATTTTTAAAAGACAACATGTGCATGGCATATACGAAAAACATCACAAACTGCTTTTTTACATCCATAGAAATGAATAAAGAAAGATTATACAAATATAGAGAACACTTTTTACTCTACCCAACCCAAAACATCCCACAGAAAAAAAATATAAATAAAATAATAATAATAATAATAAATAAAAATAATAATAATAAACTAGAATGTACATTTCCAGAAGAAAAAGTGAAGTGGTGCTTGCAGTGGCAAAACTCGCCACTCGGTTGCTAGCGTGCGGTTAGCTAGTTTTTACCAAGATGCTACCATGATTAGCATGTTGCTAGTATTTTTTTTAACTAGATACTATCAAGATTAGCATGTTGCTAGCATCATGCTAGCATGTTTTTAGCATGATGCTAACAAGATTAGCATGTTGCTAGCATTATGCTAGCATGATTAGCATGTTACTCAGCATCAACCAAGATGATTAGCATGTTGCTAGCATCATGCTAACATTATTAGCCTGTTTGCTAACATGTTTTTAGGTAGATGCTAGCATTATTAGCATGTTTCTAGCATCATGTTAGCATTATTAGCATGTTGCTAGCATCATGCTAGCATGATTAGCGTTTTGCTAACATGATTAGCATGTTTTGCTACCATGATTAGCATGTTTTGCTAGCATCATGCTAGCATGTTTAGCGTGTTGCTAGCATCATGTTAACAGGTTATATAGCAAGATGCTATCATGATTAGCATGTCGCTAGAATCATGCTAGCATGTTTATCGTGTTGCTAGCATCATGCTAGCATGTTTTTAGCAAAGATGCTAGCATGTTTAGCATGTTGCTAGAATCATGCTAACATGATTAGCATTTTGCTAGCATCATTCTAGCATGATAAGCATGTTGCTAGCATCATTCTTGCATGATTAGCATGTCGTTAGCATCATTCTAGCATGATTAGCATGTTGCTTGCATCATTCTGACATGATTAGCATGTCGCTAGCATCATTCTAGCATGATTAGCATGTCGCTAGCATCATTCTAGCATGATTAGCATGTCGCTAGCATGACTTTAACACAATTTAGCATATTCCTAGCATGGTTACCAAGATTTACCATTTTACCATGATTTACCATGTTCTAGTATGATTTACCATAATTCTCGCATCATTTACCATAGTTTACCATGATTTAGGCAAATGAGCCAACCCCCATCTTTATTCGATGTTCTGATGCAGAGATATAGGTCTTGCAAAAATGGTTGCTAGGGTACTCTGTTTGGTTGCTAGGGAGTGACTTGGCAGCTGCCAATCATGAAAACTCCAAAGGCTGCTTGTCACTATGAATGATATAAACCAACTCCCATGTGTCTGTAACATTCAGAATGGAAGATATCCCTCTTTGGATTTTGGTTGCTAAGGTGCTCGACAATGGTTGCTAGGGAGGGGCTAGGAAGTGTTGATGTGATTCCTGATTGGCTGTTTGCTGCGCCGAGTCAAACGAGACCACCCTTGTGTTTCTATGACACTTCTATCCTGAGATATCGCTTTGATCTCTTTCATTAGAAGTCTATGGGACTTGTTGCTAAGGTGCTCTAAATGGTTGCTAGGGCGTGGCTTGATAGCTTCACAATGATCCTGAGAGACTGATTGGTCATCTGAGTAAAATGAGCCCGCCCCCTTGTCTCTATGACACTGTGATCCACAGCTATGTTCAATACAAAATTCCCATGCAATTTACCATAGTAGGAAAAACACGTAAATTTCATGGGCCGTCCTTCACCATAGTAAGTCAGTGGGGCAACTTTGGGCAGCTCCTGCCCCCCAGGGGTGCAACTTTTACCCCATTGTGAGGTATTTTCTTACAGAGCCTGCCAGCCTCTTCAGATGTGGCAAATCACACGTTTCTGCGAAATCCTCGCTCGGAGCTGTAACTCGTCGAATTTTTTCGCAATGTTAAGTCTATGCTTTTTTTTGGCCGCTTTTTCGCCCCTGGGGCAAACACCGTACCCCTGATCGCTTAGAAAAGTCATAGCACACCTCTCCTCAATAGGCCGCTCGATTTGAGGCCTCACTCAGGGGTCTGTGATGTCAGCATGTATTTATTTACATAATTTATGTAATTTATTACCTATTTATTCTAAAAATCTTTATTAAACAAGTGCATTTAGTACCGCACTCGGCCTGCAGCCTCGTGCCTATGGTTGCTAGGGTGCTGTAACTAGTTGCTATGGTGTGGCTATGAAGATTTTAGGCCAGTACTTATTGGCTGCTGGCTAATATAAATCCTCTGAGGGAGAGAGGGGGGGAGGGACTGCAGGGCTGTCAGGCCCTTTGTGTCTGTTTGTGTGAAAATGTCGGTTGGGATTTAAATTTCCGAACATTCCGCAATGTTAAGTCAATGGGACTTTTTTGACCGCTTTTTCGTCCGCTGTGCGAACATCCTACCCCCGATCGCTTAGAAAAGCCCATAGATCATAGCACACCTCTCCTCAATGAACCGGTCGATTTGACGCCTCACTCAGGGGTCTGTGATAAACGGTGCGGGACGAGTTACGCGCCAAACTTTGTGTGGATAATTTTTGCAAGATAACACTAGTGTTGCCTTGCCTTTGGCAAGCACCACTAATAAGTATGGCGATTAACAATAGTGATGCCTTGACTTTGGCAAGCACCACTAAAAATAATATCAAAAACAAACAAATCAAATCTCCAATGAAGGTATAGTCTCAACAAAGGAAAGGATAGGATTCCACATTTTATAAAATAATTAACAGAGTCTCTGATGGAGTGCTTCATTTTTTCTAGGTGTAGAAAGGACATTAAGTCCTTCAGCCAAGAAAACATAGAAGGGGGGCATGAGGATTTCCAATGCAACAGTATTCGTCTTCTGGCTATCAATGAAGCAAAAGCAATAATTTCACCATCAGCCAAGGGGTTTTCCCCGAGGGGAAATCCGTTCCGTACAATCAGGGTTACGCGCAGATGCCTTCATTCCCTGTCAGTCTGGAAGAAACCTTGGTTTCTGTCCCAAGGACCAGTGTTAGGACCATCATGTCCCCAGAAAACCGTATCGAACGACGCCTCCCTGACTCGTTGGGGCGCGGTCATGGACGGCCGCTTTGCCAGGGGTCTGTGGCAGGACCATCATCTCTCTTGGCATATAAACTGCCTAGAGATGTTGGTTGTTTTCAGGGCTCTGAAGAGCTTCCTCCCAGACATCGTAGGGTACCACGTCTTGATACGTTCGGACAATGCATCTGCGGTAGCTTATCTGAACCTAATAGGGGGACTCAGATCGCGCCCTCTATCCAGATTGGTGCATCAGATTATTCTTTTGTCCCAGGGGAAAATATTATCCATCAGAGCAATATATGTCCCGGGGGTTCGGAATCGGGGAGCAGACATCCTGTCGAGGCAGGGGCTGAGGCCCGGGGAATGGAGACTTCACCCAGATGTGGTGAAGCTAATATGGCAGAGGTTCGGACCAATGGAAGTGGATCTATTTGCGTCTCGAGAGACGTCCCAATGTCTGCTTTGGTTTTCCCTCACCCATCCAGCCCCGCTGGGGTTGGACGCCATGGTACAGGCCTGGCCGAGGCTTCGCCTGTATGCTTTTCCCCCCATCGCTCTGCTTCCGGGAGTCATAGAGAGGGTCCGTCAGGAGGGCATTGGCAAGAAAAATGTTCAGTAGGTCAAAAACTGAGTATTGTATAACTGATGTAACATCAGAAGTCTTCAAAAATCTATAGAAATTTCAAGATTGAGTACTCTTTGGCCAGAAATATGTTCAGCAGCTCAAAAAGGGACCTCTTTATGACAGAGTCTACGTCTACTATAGTCTACTACGAGTCTACTATATCTTTATATAGTTTAAAAACTTCTGAGGATTCTTTAACCAAAAATATATTCAATCGGTCAAATATGGACTACTGTCTAGCTGATATAACATCATGAGAAGTCTGTATACTATGAGAAGTATGTATAGTAATGTTCAATGGCTCTGGCCACAAATATGTTCATTAGGTCAAATATGGACTTCGTTATGGCTGATTTAACGTCAGAAGGAGTCTACAAGTTTATGATAGTCAATATCCGTTTGAGGACTCATCTGCAAAAATGTGTTTCAAAATCGGTCAAAAATGGACTACTGTCTGATATAACATTACGATGAGTCCGTCTGTATGCCTGATTTAACATTACGAGAAGTCAGTCTGTATATATAGTGAGTTAAATTTCACGGACTCTTGCCAGACATATGTTCAGTAGGTCAAAAAAGTACTTTTGTATGGCTGATGTAACATCAGAAGGAGTCTAAGAGAATGTATATAAATTTCAAGATCGAGTACTCTATGGCCAGAAATAAGCTGATTTAACATCAGGAGTCAATATGTTTTGAAAGATAAAGTTTAAAGACTCTTTGGGCTAAAGCACGTAAGGCTGATTTAACATCAGGAGGAGTCTATTAGTTTATATAGATTGAAACCTTTTGAGGACCCTTTGACCAGAAAGAAGTTAATTTTTCAGATATGGACTTCTAAATGAAGCATCAAAATTAGTCTATGAGTATGTATAGATTGTTCAAGCTCGAGAACTCTTTTTCCAGTAATATATATTCAGAGGGTCACAATATGGACAACTGACTATCTGATATATCATCAGAGGAAGTCTTTGAGTATTTAGTAAGTTAAGTTTTGAGGAACCTTTGGCCAGAAACATTTTCAATTCATAATTTATGGACCAATATATTGCTGATTAAATAAGGGAGTCCATGAGTATGTATGGAAATTCAAAATCGAGGACTCTTTTTACAGTAATAGGAAAAAGAGTCCTATAATAGGAACTTCCAGTAATAGAAATGGACATCTTTTTCCAGAAGTCCATATTCCAACTAATGAAACAAGTAGGTGAAATATGGACTTCTGTATGGCATATTTAACATCAGATGGTGTCTATAAGTTAATAATAGCAAAAAACATTTTGAGGACTCCTTGGCTAAAATTTAGTTCAATCGGTCAAATATGGACTACTGTCTACCTGATATAACATTACGAGAAGTCAGTCTGTATGTATAGTGAGTTAATGTTCGTAGACTCTGGATAGAAATAGGTTCAAAAGGTCAAAAATGGACATTTGTATGGCTGATGTAACATCAGAAGGAGTCTATGAGAATGTATAGAAAGTACAAGATGGAGTACACTAGGGCCACAAATATGTTGAGTTGGTCAAAAAGGGACCTCTGTATGGTTGATTTAACATCAGGAGGAGTATAAAGGTTTACATAGATTGAAACCTTTTAGGACCCTTTGACCAGAAATAGGTTCAATACGTCAGATATTTACTTCTAAATTGCTTGAGGCATAAGAAGGAGTCTATGAGAATGTGTAGAAAGTTCCAGATCAAGACATTTTTCCAGTAAAATGTAAAGGCAGGAGGAATGCAGTGCAGAGGCCCGCAAGCAGTCGACGGCTACGAGACACCCCGCTTGTCAAGCTTTCGTGGATGATGGACGGTGACTACATCTATTCAGAGGACACAATGGATCCTGAATGCACTGGGAAAGATGGCATCTGAACATCTGGCTCAAGAACGTCGAGCACAGCCAACTGCTCGGGAGGTTTAAAGTCTGGTGCTTCCAATATGGCATCATACCCCGGCTAAAATGGCCCTTTCCCCCATCATTTAGCGCAGTCAACCTGTACAGCAAGACCTGCAAGCTTCCCTTGCCAGTCTCATCGGTGGTCGAGGAGTTTAAAGCCACCAAAGCAAGGGCAGTCAGTACACTGCTCTCGTCTAAAGATTGGAAAGTAAGACGCAAGTAAGACCGTCAAATGCGGGTAGAAAGTGGAAGCCTCAGCAAGCCGTAATGGAAGCAGAATCCTACTGGAAACACCAGGAAATCGTAGGCGTGGTTATGCAGGGCCTTGGCTTTGGACACTACAGTGAGAGGAGGTGGAGCAGGGCTGATACCAGGGCTAGAAGAGGCCTCGTGGTGCAAAGGAGTCCGCGAGGCAGCAGAGGAGGACCGTCAGGTGAAGGCGATTGGACTTGCTTCTCAGGGTCGATGGACGCAGTGTGATGAGGCACAGGAGTGTCAATTGTCTTGGAAGGAACTGTGGCAAACCGACCAGGGGAAGTTAAGCTTTCTCTTGTGCTCGGTGACTGACCTGCTGCCAACACCAAGAAATATAAAGATCTGGGGTGGAGAGGAAGACCCATCTTACAACCAATGTGGAGCAGCCTCCTGTACGCTGAACCACATTCTGGCCGGTTGTCCAAGGGCATTGGCAGAAGGCCGTTACAGATGCAGACACGCCAACAACAGGCACTGGCCCCCCCGCCCCAAGTTACAACCTTTGTGAGGGAAGAAGACAAGGCTCATAAAACCGGCATGGTGGCCAAGAACCCACTCTCTACCTTGCAACAAGCCTCTGACTGGGAGTTGAGAGTGGTCCTGAAGAAGAAACTTGTCTTCCCACAGGACGTGGCAGCGACATCCCTCCGACCAGATATGGTCCTACTATCGAGTAGAACGAAATCCATCATAGTTGCTGAGCTCATGGTGCCCTGGGAAGAAAGGCTAGCCACGTCACACCAACTAAAAAAAGCTAAGTACCAAGACCTGGTCGACGGAGCCATTTTAAAGGGGTGGCATGCAATCAGCTACCCCATTGAGTCGGGTGCCGCGGGTTCCCAGCAAAATCGGTGCGCTACTTCCCTCTTCCAGAGGATGGGTCTGGAGTCTAAACAGCTGAAAGAAAGCCACCAGGGACATAGCTGCAATAGCCGAGTCCAGCTCAAGATGGCTGTGGCTGAAAAGAGCCCACTGTTGGAACCCCTCTGCAGGTGAAGGCTAGTCAGTCTTCACGGCCCCACTCAGGCGAGGTGTTCAGGTTAAGGGGCGTAACACCTGAGACCCTGACATCCCTGCTGATGATGCGGAAGAGTTCCAATAATGTGGATGCTCCAGGGAATACCATCTCGGAAGAAGGTCTGCATCATAGTTAGTATTTCCTACAGTGGCAGGTTGTGGCAAAGCATCTAGATGTTTACTTCACCTTCAGAAGATCAAAAATGGACTTCTGTGTGACTGATTTAACATCAGAAGGAGTTAATATTTATAGAATATTGAAAGTTCAAGATCGAGTACTCCTTTTCCAGTAATATAATCAGTAGTTGAAATATTGACTTCTGTATAGCTGATTTAACATCAGAAGGATTCAGTAAGATTATAAAAGTAAAAAACCTTTTAAAGATCTTTGGCTAAAATATATTCGATCGGTCAAATACTGTGTGCCTGATATATCATCACAAAAAGTCTATAAGTTTATATAGCTTAAATTTTGTGAGGACCCTTTGACCAGAAATAAGTTCAATAGGTCAGATATGGACTTTTATAAGTGAATGCATTAAATAGATAACATGAGTGCTGTTGTAATTGCATTGCACACGATCTAACGATGTTCATAGAACAGTAACAAACAAACTAAGCGCTTGATGCATTTCAATGCATCCCAGAAATGACTCATTCCATTGTGCAATGAAAAGATAACATAAGTCCTGTTGCACTGCATTGCACACAAGATTAACGATGTGCTTCGAAGAATATGATATAAGCTATGCGCTTGTAACATTGCAATGAATACTTTTGAAACTCATTCCCATGTGCAATGAAGATATAACATTGCTATCTCTTCGTTGGACAATTAATTGTTAATCTGTTGTGATAAATTCTTTATTTTGCTTCAGATTAATAGTTTAATTGTAGTTGCAATAAGATTCGAATGCAAATATGATGTTTTGTTTATTTTTCATTGCACAGGGTTAGATCTGCAAAGGAATGCAACTGCAAAAATGGTATCTTTTCAATGCACATCGGAGTGAGTTTGTTCTTGTATGCATTGCATGCAACAGGTGTAAATGTAATTCTTCATTACATATTGTTAGATCGTGTCAATGCAATGCAAATATGTTATCCCTTAATGCACATGGGAATTAGTTAGTTCTGGTATGCAATGCACTGCAACAAGTGCATATGTTATTTTTCAATGCACAACGTCAGATCATTTGTGCAATGCAATGCAAACAACACATACGTTATCTCTTTCATGCTCATGGGATTTAGTTAGTTATGGTATGAAATGCAAAGCAACAAGTAAATAGCTTATATTTCAATGCAAAACGTTAGATCGTTTTTGCATTGCTATGCAATGCAAAATTCATGTTACCTCTATAATGGACAAAGGAATGAGTTAGTTCGGCTATGCAGTGAAATGTGCTTTGCTTATGTTAAACATTACTTCAACGCTAATTCTTAGATCGTTTGTGCATTGCATTTCAACAGCACATATGTTATCTTTTTAATGCACATGGGAATGAGCTAGTTCTGGTAAGCGATGAACTGCAAAAAGTGCACTGCTTATATGTTATTTTTCAATGCACAACGTTATATCGTTTGTGCAATGCAATAACAAAATAGTTTATATCTTTAATGCACAAGTTAGTTACAATGCAATGCAAAGCAACAAGTAAATAGATTATATTTCAATGCACAACGTTATATCGTTTGTGCAATGCAATGCAACAAACACATATGTTATCCCTTAATGCACATGGGAATTAGTTATGGTGAGCAATGCAATGCAACAAGTGCATATGTTATTTTTCAATGCACAACTTTAGATCGTTTGTGCAATGCCATGCAACAACACATTTGTTATCTCTTTAATGCACATGGGAATTAGTTAGTTATGGTATGCAATGCAAAGCAACAAGTAAACATCTTATATTTCAATGCAAAACGTTAGATTGTTTGTTTAATGCAATAAAATGCAACAACACATATGTTACCTCTTTAATGGACAAAGGAATGAGTTAGTTCGGCTATGCATTGAAATGTGCTTTGCATATGTTAAACATTCCTTTAACGCTAATTCTTCGATCATTTGTGCAATGCAATGCAAAAACACTCGTGTTATCTCATTATTTTATATGGGAAATCGTTAGTTATGGAATGCAATGCAAAGCAACAAGTAAAAAGTGAATATCATATTTTTCAATGCCCAACGTTAGATCGTTTGTGCAATCCAATGCAACAACACTCATGTTATCTCTTTTCCCATGTCCATACATGGGAATTAATTAGTTATGGTATGCAATGCAAAGCAACAAGTCCATAGCTTAAATGCAGAGTCGGACAATAACGGAGTACATTTACTTGAGTACAGTACTTCAGTACAATTTTGAGGGATCTTTACTTTACTCGAGTATCATTTTTGGGGAGTACTCATGACTTTACTCAAGTACATTTGAGAAGCAAATATGGTACTCTTTATTCCACTACATTTCTATCCATAGTCGTGAAAAAATCTACTTCGAAAAAAAAAAAGAAAAAAAGAAAAATCTCGGAAACCCTCAATTTGTTGTTTCCCTCTCAAACGTGATTGGATTGTGCAGGTGCCACTGATTGGGACTTCAGCTTTCCGCCAAAGTCAACTCCATGGTCAGATTTAGATAACAATGGATGAAGACGCAGCAGGTCCATCCCGGGAATGTGCCAACCCGTGGCCCCACCTCGCCAGACTATTTAAATATTCTGAATGTTCTTAAATTTTCTTAAATGTTAAATAAAGCAACATGGTAAAAAGATGAAAATGACTTGATTTCACTTTCAATTTCTTTTACATTCTCCAAGGTTTAAACATTAACATTTTTCATAACTCCATGTAGGACGTTTCTGTACATAAATGTAAGCACTGTGGCAGTAGTAATGCAATATTTAGAAAATGTACTCTTGATACTCAAGTACTTTTAAAAACAAGTACTTCAGTACTATTATATCTGACTGTAGTACTTTTACTTGTACATCAGTAAAATTTAGCAAGGGTTATCTGTACTTTTACTCAAGTAATGAAGCTGTGTACTCTGTCCGCCTCAGCTTAAATGTTATTTTTCAATGCACAACGTTAGATCGTTTTTAATGCACATGGGAATTAGTTAGTTCTTGTATACATTGCAATGCAAAAGCGCATAGTTTGTATGATATTCTTCAAAGCACATCGTTAGATCGTGTGTCCAGTGCAGTGCAACAGTACTCATCTTATCACTTTAATGCACAACGGAATAAGATAGTTCGGGCACGCTTTGAAATGCAACGTGTTTATTTTATATGTTATTTTTCAATGCACAACGTTAGATAGTTTTTGCAATGCAATGCTTGTTGGTCCCTTTTTGAACTACTGAAAACATTTTTGCCCAACGAGTTTGAACATTTTCTTTCTATACAAATAGACTCATTCTGATGTTAAATCAGTCATACAGAAGTCCACTTCTGACCTTCTGAACATATTACTGGGAAAAATTCCTTGATCTGGAACTTTCTATACTTTCTCATAGACTCCTTCTGATGCCTTATAAGCCATTTAGAAGACCATATCTGACATATTGAACCTATTTCTGGTCAAAGGATCAGAGGTCCCTTTTTGCCCTACTTGAACATATATCTGGCAAAAGTGTTCTTAAACATAATTTAATACACATTCAGATTGACTTCTTGTATATGAGCCAGACAGTAGTCAGTTTTTTACCTACGCAACATATTTCTGCCCCTAGAGTACTTGATCTTGAACTTTCTATACATTCTCAAAGACTTCTGATGTTACATCAGCCATACACAAGTAGATTTTTGACCTTCTGAACATATTTCTGGCCAGAGTCCGTAAACATAAGCACACTATATATAATTTTTTTTCTATTTTACTATTTTCATATCTTTAATGTTAAATCAGCCATACAAAACTTCATTTTTGATCTACTGAACATATTTCGAAATCCGTAAACATGAACACACTATTTATAAAGACTGACTTGTAATGTTATATCAGGCAGACAGTAGTCAAAATTTGATCGATTGAACATACATGTTGGCCAAAGAGTCCTTAAAAGGATTTTTATTATCATAAATGTATAGACTCCTTCTGATCAGCCATACAGAAATCCAAATTTGATCTACTTGGACATTTTTGTGACCAGAGTCATTGAACAGTAACTTACAATACATACTTCTCATTCTATACAGCATTCTCGTGATGCTATATCAGCCAGACAGTAGTCAATATTTGACTGATTGAACATATTTTTGGCCAAAGAATCCTCAAAATGTTTTTTTTTTACTATTATAAACTTATAGACTCTTTTTAATGTTAAATCAGCCATACAGTAGTCCTTATTTGATCTACTGAACATATTTCTGATGATTCATCATAAGCCATATCGAAGTCCATTGAGAAGTCCATATCTTGACCATTGAACTTATCTCTGGTCAAAGGGTCCTAATATGGTTTTGAACTATATAACTTAGAGACTCCTTCTAATCTTAAATCAGCCATACAGAATTACATATTTGACCTATTGAACACATTGCTGGCAAAAGAGTCCTTTAGGATAAACACTAAACATTCAGATTGATTTCGTCTATATGTCAGCCTAACAAAAGTCCATATTTGACCTATTTAAAATTTTTCTGACCAAGTAGTACTCGCTACTTGAACTTTCTATTAATTTTTGTTGACTCCTGATGTTACATCTGACATACAGAAGTCCACATTTGACCCAAAGAACATATTGCTGGCCAAATAATTTTCAATTTTCTATACATACTCATAGACTCCTTCTGATGCTTCATAAGCCATATAGAAGTCCATTGAGAAGTCCATATATTGACAGATTGAACTTATCACTGGTCAAAGGGTCCTCAAATGCTTTTAAACTGTATAACTTAGACACTCCTTCTGATGTTACATCAGCCATACAAAAGTGAATTTTTGACGTACTGAAAATATTTCTGGCCAGAGTCCGTGAACATGAACACAGTATATATAAAGACTGACTTCTGAATAATGTTATATCAGGTAGACAGTAGTCAATATTTGATTGACTGAATATATATTTTGGCCAAAGAGTCCTCAAAAGGATTTTTATTCTCATAAATGTATTGACTCCTTCTGATGTTAAATCAGCCATACAGAAGTCTAAATTTGATCTACTGAACATATTTGTGGCCAGAACCAATTGAACATTAACTTACTATACATACTTCTAATTCTATACAGCATTTTCGTGATGTTTTTTCAGCCAGACAGTATACAGAAAGGTCAATATTTGACCGATTGAACATGTTTTTGGCCAAAGAGTCCTCGATCTTGAACAAGATACATACTCATAGCAGTGGCGGCTCCTGCAAAATATCTCAGGGGGGGGGGCAAATGTTTTGATGATTGATAAGGTCCACCCATGCAATGAATAAATTAACAGCTTAATCATGTAAAGGCAACTTCACTACTTTAATATTAATGAAAAATAATGACTCTTACAATAAATCTCATTGTTTGTCTCTATACTCACTATTATTACACTTCTTACATCACATTACTCGCTTAACAAACTACGTTCGCCATGACGTTGTTCAAGTTCAACTGGCCTCCACTCGCGAGGTGTTCCAACAGTCTCTCTCGCTCTCGTTCTCTTTTTTAATTTTTATTTTTTTAATCACATTTGATAAAGATATTAAAGTTTGTTTCATTTTTTCTTGTTGTTCAAATTCAAAATTGTTTTCAAATATTATTTGTCACTTAATCTTAAAGATTTATATATATATATATATATTTTTTTTTTATTGAACAGATTTTTAAAAGACAACATGTGCATGGCATATACGAAAAACATCACAACATGCTTTTGTACATCCATAGAAATGAATAAAGAAAGATTATACAAATATAGAGAACACTTTTTACTCTACCCAACCCAAAACATCCCACAGAAAAAAAATATAATAATAATAATACAAAAAAATAATAATAGTGATAATAAACTAGAATGTATATTTCCAGAAGAAAATGTGAAGTGGTGCTTGCAGTGGCAAAACTCGCCACTCGGTTGCTAGCGTGCGGTTAGCTAGTTTTTACCAAGATGCTAGCATGATTAGCATTTTGCTAGTATTTTTTTAACTAGATACTATCAAGATTAGCATGTTGCTAGCATCATGCAAGCATGTTTTTAGCATGATGCTAACATGATTAGCATGTTGCTATCATCAAGCTAGCATGATTAGCAGGTTGCTAGCATCAACCTAACATGATTAGCATCTGGTCACATTGCTAACATGTTTTTAGGTAGATGCTAGCATTATTAGCATGTTGCTAGCATCATGTTAGCATTATTATCATGTTGCAAGCATCATGCTAGCATGATTAGCGTTTTGCTAACATGATTAGCAGGTTTTGCTCTCATCATGCTAGCATGATTAGCGTGTTGCTAGCATCATGCTAACATGTCTTTAGCAAGATGCTAGCATGATTAGCATGTTGCTAGCATCATTCTAGCATGATTAGCATGTTGCTTGCATCATTCTGGCATGATTAGCATGTCGACTATGAATGATATAAACCAACTCCCATGTGTCTGTGTAGACTTGGAATTAAAGCCTCTTTTGTTTCCCCGTTATTATTTGATTTACGGGACCAGACACCAGTTATCTTGCCAAGAAAGATTTTATTCTTATATGTCAGGAGAGAAACTTCAAGATGTTGTATTCATGCCAGGTCTATGCGTTTCCGTGTTTCTCTGAGGTAGTACAGTAAGATTGAGCTTTTATACATCACAGAGAGTCTTACAGCTTCCTTGTAAGGTAACAAAACATGTTGCTCTGAGCTTCTTAAAATTAGAACGTATGTCATACGTATACGTTATGTTTAGCATGTCACAATTTACTTCCATATTAAGAACTATCCTTGTTGTTTACATCTGTGATGCACTTACATTGTACACACCCCATAGCAAAATATAGCTTCCCCCTGTCTGACATATGATCACCCCATGGATCCATGCTATCTATAGTTCCCTCATGCATTCAAACTCATGCTTTTGAAACTTCTGCTTTTGAACTCTGTATGATACAACTGATTATGAATATTAATAAAGAATAATAATACAGATACATAATATTTAATAATAAAATAATATTAAAAGATGAAATTTTGAATCTTCAGTCTGTAACATTCAGAATGGAAGATATCCCTCTTTGGATTTTGGTTGCTAAGGTGCTCGACAATGGTTGCTAGGGAGGGGCTAGGAAGTGTTGATGTGATTCCTGATTGGCTGTTTGCTGCCCCGAGTCAAACGAGACCACCCTTGTGTTTCTATGACACTTCTATCCGGAGATATCCCTTAATTGATCTCTTTCATTTGAAGTCTATGGGACTTGTTGCTAAGGTGCTCTAAATGGTTGCTAGGGCGTGGCTTGATAGCTTCACAATGATCCTGAGAGACTGATTGGTCGTCTGAGTAAAATGAGCCCACCCCCTTGTCTCTATGACACTGTGATCCACAGCTATGTTCAATACAAAATCCCTATGCAATTTACCATAGTAGGGAAGCCACGTGCATTTCATGGGCCGTCCTTCACCATAGTAAGTCAATGGGGCAACTTTGGGCAGCTCCTGACCCCCAGGGGTGCAACTTTTACCCCATTGTGAGGTATTCTCTTACAGAGCCTGCCAGCCTCTTCAAATGTGGCAAATCACACGTTTCTGCGAAATCCTCGCTCGGAGCTGTAACTCGTCAAATTTTTTCGCAATGTTTCGCCTGATCGCTTAGAAAAGTCATAGCACACCTCTCCTCAATAGGCCGCTCGATTTGACGCCTCACTCAGGGGTCTGTGATGTCAGCATGTATTTATTTACATAATTTATTACCTATTTATTCTAAAAATCTTTATTAAACAAGTGCATTTAGTACCGCACTCGGCCTGCAGCCTCGTGCCTATGGTTGCTAGGGTGCTGTAACTAGTTGCTATGGTGTGGCTATGAAGATTTTAGGCCAGTACTTATTGGCTGCTGGCTAATATAAATCCTCTGAGGGAGAGAGAGGGGGAGGGACTGCAGGGCTGTCAGGCCCTTCGTGTCTGTTTGTGTGAAAATGTCGGTTGGGATTTATATTTCCGAACATTCCGCAATGTTAAGTCAATGGGACTTTTTTGACCGCTTTTTCGTCCGCTGTGCGAACATCCTACCCCCGAACGCTTAGAAAAGCCCATAGATCATAGCACACCTCTCCTCAATGAACCGGTCGATTTGACGCCTCACTCAGGGGTCTGTGATAAACGGTGCGGGACGAGTTACGCGCCAAACTTTGTGTGGAATAATTTTTGCAAGATTTTTGCCTTTGGCAAGCACCACTAATAAGTATGGCGAATAACAATAGTGATGGCTTGCCTTTGGCAAGCACCACTAAAAATAATATCAAAAACAAACAAATCAAATCTCCAATGAAGGTATAGTCTCAACAAAGGAAAGGATAGGATTCCACATTTTATAAAATTAATTAACAGAGTCTCTGATGGAGTGCTTAGAAAAGTCATAGCACACCTCTCCTCAATAGGCCGCTCGATTTGAGGCCTCACTCAGGGGTCTGTGATGTCAGCATGTATTTATTTACATAATTTATGTAATTTATTACCTATTTATTCTAAAAATCTTTATTAAACAAGTGCATTTAGTACCGCACTCGGCCTGCAGCCTCGTGCCTATGGTTGCTAGGGTGCTGTAACTAGTTGCTATGGTGTGGCTATGAAGATTTTAGGCCAGTACTTATTGGCTGCTGGCTAATATAAATCCTATAGTCCTATATAAATATAGTCTCAACAAAGGAAAGGATAGGATTCCACATTTTATAAAATTAATTAACAGAGTCTCTGATGGAGTGCTTCATTTTTTCTAGGTGTAGAAAGGACATTAAGTCCTTCAGCCAAGAAAAAATAGAAGGGGGGCATGAGGATTTCCAATGCAACAGTATTCGTCTTCTGGCTATCAATGAAGCAAAAGCAATAATATCACCATGACGCTTGTTGGACAAGCCATCAACAGGTGTTTTTCCAAAAATAGCAATTATTGGGCAGGGTTTCACAGAGACACTGAGAGCCTTTGACAGCTTATCAAAAAAAGAAGACCAGAATGAGCACAATTTAGGACAGGTATAAAATGTATGAGTATGATCTGCTGGGGAAAGCGAACATCTATTGCACCTATCATCTTCTGTTAAAGAAAGTTTCTTCAATTTTGCTTTGGTGAAATGAATTCTGTGAACAATTTTAAACTGAATAAGATTCAAGCGAGCACAGATGCAAACAGAGTTAATTTTAGCAAGAGCATTATTCCACAGCTCCTCGTCAAGCTCCAGTCCTAGCTCTCTCTCCCAGGTTCCCTTGAGTGCAAAAAGAGGAAGGAAATGCGAAGATCGTAACAGGCCAAAAATTGAGGAGATATGGCTATGTGATTTCAGGAGTAACATTATATATTTGTGAATGTAATTGAAAAGTCCCTTTCATTCACACTTTGGTGGTGCGTCGCCCAACCGCCCTAATGAAGAAACCGCCCCTGACTCATAGACTCCTTCTGATCCTTCATCAGCTATTGAATTTATAGGTCAGACTTATAGGTCAAAGATTCCTCAAAAGATATTAAACTACATACAGTTTTAGACTCCTTTTGATGATATATCAGCCATACAGAGGTCCCTTTTGACCTACTAAACATATTTCTAGCCAAAGAGTTCTTGATTTTGAAGTTTATATACATTCTCGTAGACTCCTTCTGCTGCTTCATAAGCCATTTAGAAGTCAGAATCTGACCTTTTGAACTTATTTCTGGTCAAAGGGTCTTCAAAAGGTTTTAAACTATAGAAACATATAGACTCCTTCTGATGTTAAATCAGCCATACCTGTACATATGTTCCTTTTTTGAACTATTGAACATATTTCTGGCCAAAGAGTTCCTGAACATTAACTTAACATACATTCAGATTGCCTTCTTTTGATGTTATATTAGCCACAGAAGTCCATATCTTGACCGATTGAACTTATTCCTGGTCAAAGGGTCCTCAAATTGTTTTAAAATATAAAACTTAGAGACTCCTTCTGATGGTAAATCAGCCATACTGAATTCCATATTTGACCTACTGAACATATTGCTGGCCAAAGAGTCCTTTAGGATAAACAATACGTATTCAGATTGATTTTGTCTAATTTTATGTCCACCTGGCAAAAGTCCATATTTAACCTAATGAAGATTTTCCGGCCAAGAAGTACTCCATACTAAAATCCACAATGTGCTAACACAGGAAGAAACAACACCTACATTGGACCATTTGAAAAATGCTTGGCAGGATGATCTAGGGGTGACTATTACAGACAATCAATGGTCAAAAGCCCAAAGAAATGTTCATTCTACCTCTGTATGTATTAGACATGGTCTTTTGCAGTTCAAAGTGCTACACAGATTACATTTATCCAAATTGAAATTGTCAAAGATGTTTACTTCCATTAGTCCTTCTTGTGATAGATGTTTACAAGGGTCGGCCTCTCTTGCACATATGTTTTGGAATTGTCGTCGCATTACGAACTATTGGAACTCTATATTTCAAACCCTTTCCAAGATCTAAAAAAAACAGCTTAAGCCAGAACCAATCTGGGCTCTTTTTGGTGTGAAACCAGTCAATGTACAACTTTCGGACACCCAAAACAGCATGGTTTGTTTTGTGACCTTGATGGCGCGAAGATTGATTTTCTTGTGATGGAAACAGAAAATGCCCCCTGCTCACTCAGCCTTAATGAAAGACATAATGGATCATTTGAAATTGGAGAAAATTAAATATTTGCTGAGGGGGAAGTCTGAAATATTTTATTCAACGTGGCAAACTTTTATAGATTACTTTGGTGAGAATGTATAATTGATTTGTTTAGCATGGCAATGGCAATGATGTCCTCTGATGTCTGTTGTTTGTTATTGTGTTTTTGTCTCTCTGTATTTTAAACGCAAAAAAACTCAATAAAGAGAATTAAAAAAAAATAAAAATAAAAAAAAAGAAGTACTCTATACTTGAACTTTCTATTTATTCTCGTTGACTCCTGAAGTTACGTCAGCCATACAGACGTCTATATTTGACCTGAGGAACATATTTCTGGCCAAAGAATCCTCGATGTTGAACTTACCATACATTCTCCTTCTGATGCTTCATAAGCATAATTAACAATATAGAAGTCCATATTTGACCTATTGAACTTATTTTAGGTCAAAGGGTCCTCAAAAGGTTTTAAAACTATATAAACTTAGAGACTCCTGATTTTAAATCAGCCGTACAGAGGTCCCATTTTGACTCTTTTTCCAGTAAAATGTTCAGTAGGTCAAATATGGACTTATGTATGGCTGATTTAACATGAAATGGAGTAAATATGTAGAGAAAGTATTCAAGCATTCTTTGGCCAAAATATATTCAGAGGGTTACAGATGAACACCTGTTTAAGTTATATATCGTCAGATGGAGTCTATGAGTATCTCTCGAGGGAGCTGTCTGTGAGCACTGTGAAGCACTCCCTATAAGAGTGCTGTACTCCTGCTTGGCTTTTAAGATGACGGCCAAGCTCGCGATCCCCACGGTTCAGGTCCCGTGTCCGTTGAGGCGGTGCGGATGCTTAGATCGTTGGGATCGCAGAAGGATCTCGAGGATGAGAACGAGACTGCTGAAGCACTTTCTCGTTCATCATCTGTGGATTCTATGAGGAAATGGCAGTTCGGCATCGAGATGTCGTCCTTGGCCACATTCAGAATCTGGGGTTGAGACTCAACACGAAAAAAGCGTGTTGGAACCAGACCAGAAAACAACGTTTCTGGGCGTGGTATGGAATTCGGTTACGATGCGGGCTCACATGTCTCCCGCACGTATCGAGTCCATTCTGACCATGGTCTCTGGGGTAAAGCTAGGCCAGGCCATCACTGTAAAGAAATTTCAAAGACTGCTGGGCCTCATGGCAGCGGCATCCAACATTATACCTTTGGACCTTCTCCACATGAGGCCCCTTCAGTGGTGGATGAAAGCCAAGGGGTTTTCCCCGAGGGGAAATCCGTTCCGTACAATCAGGGTTACGCGCAGATGCCTTCATTCCCTGTCAGTCTGGAAGAAACCTTGGTTTCTCTTCCAAGGACCAGTGTTAGGAGCATCATGTCCCCAGAAAACCGTATCGACAGACACCTCCCTGACTCGTTGGGGCGCGGTCATGGACGGCCGCTTTGCCAGGGGTCTGTGGCAGGACCATCATCTCTCTTGGCATATAAACTGCCTATAGATGTTGGTTGTTTTTCAGGGCTTTGAAGAGCTTCCTCCCAGACATCGTAGGGTACCACGTCTTGATACGTTCGGACAATGCATCTGCGGTAGCTTATCTGAACCGAATAGGGGGACTCAGGTCGCGCCCTCTATCCAGATTGGTGCATCAGATTATTCTTTTGTCCCAGGGGAAAATATTATCCATCAGAGCGATATATGTCCCGGGGGTTCGGAATCGGGGAGCAGACATCCTGTCGAGGCAGGGGCTGAGGCCCGGGGAATGGAGACTTCACCCAGATGTGGTGAAGCTAATATGGCAGAGGTTCGGACCAATGGAAGTGGATCTATTTGCGTCTCGAGAGACGTCCCAATGTCTGCTTTGGTTTTCCCTCACCCATCCAGCCCCGCTGGGGTTGGACGCCATGGTACAGGCCTGGCCGAGGCTTCGCCTGTACGCTTTTCCCCCCATCGCTCTGCTTCCGGGAGTCATAGAGAGGGTCCGTCAGGAGGGCATTGGCAAGAAAAATGTTCAGTAGGTCAAAAACTGAGTATTGTATAACTGATGTAACATCAGAAGTCTTCAAAAATCTATAGAAATTTCAAGATTGAGTACTCTTTGGCCAGAAATATGTTCAGCAGCTCAAAAAGGGACCTCTTTATGGCTGAGTCTACGGTATATCTTTATATAGTTTAAAAACTTCTGAGGATTCTTTAACCAAAAATATATTCAATTGGTCAAATATGGACTACTGTCTAGCTGATATAACATCATGAGAAGTCTGTATACTATGAGAAGTATGTATAGTAATGTTCAATGGCTCTGGCCACAAATATGTTCATTGGGTCAAATATGGACTTCATTATGGCTGATTTAACGTCAGAAGGAGTCTACAAGTTTATGATAGTCAATATCCGTTTGAGGACTCTTCTGCAAAAATGTGTTCAAAATCGGTCAAAAATGGATTACTGTCTGATATAACATTACGATAAGTCCGTCTGTATGCCTGATTTAACATTACGAGAAGTCAGTCTGTATATATAGTGAGTTAAAATTCACGGACTCTTGCCAGACATATGTTCAGTAGGTCAAAAAAGTACTTTTGTATGGCTGATGTAACATCAGAAGGAGTCTAAGAGAATGTATATAAATTTCAAAATCGAGTACTCTATGGCCAGAAATAAGCTGATTTAACATCAGGAGTCAATATGTTTTGAAAGATAAAGTTTAAAGACTCTTTGGGCAAAAACACGTATGGCTGATTTAACATGAGGAGGAGTCTATTAGTTTATATAGATTGAAACCTTTTGAGGACCCTTTGACCAGAAAAAAGTTAATTTTTTTCAGATATGGACTTCTAAATGAAGCATCAAAATTAGTCTATGAGTATGTATAGATTGTTCAAGATCGAGAACTCTTTTTCCAGTAATATATATTCAGAGGGTCACAATATGCACACCTGACTATCTGATATATCATCAGAGGAAGTCTTTGAGTATTTAGAAAGTTAACTTTTGAGGAACCTTTGGCCAGGAACATTTTCAATTCATAATTTATGGACCAATACATTGCTGATTAAATAAGGGAGTCCATGAGTATGTATGGAAAATTCAAAATCGAGGACTCTTTTTACAGTAATAGGAAAAAGAGTCCTATAATAGGAACTTCCAGTAATAGAAATGGACATCTTTTTCCAGAAGTCCATATTCCAACTAATGAAACAAGAAGGTGAAATATGGACTTCTGTATGGCATATTTAACATCAGATGGTGTCTATAAGTTAATAATAGCAAAAAACATTTTGAGGACTCTTTGGCTAAAATTTAGTTCAATCAGTCAAATATGGACTACTGTCTACCTGATATAACATTACGAGAAGTCAGTCTGTATGTATAGTGAGTTAATGTTCACAGACTCTGGATAGAAATAGGTTCAAAAGGTCAAAAATGGACATTTGTATGGCTGATGTAACATCAGAAGGAGTCTATGAGAATGTATAGAAAGTACAAGATGGAGTACTCTAGGGCCACAAATATGTTGAGTTGGTCAAAAAGGGACCTCTGTATGGCTGATTTAACATCAGGAGGAGTATAAAGGTTTATATAGATTGAAACCTTTTAGGACCCTTTGACCAGAAATAGGTTCAGATATTTACTTCTAAATTGCTTGAGGCATTAGAAGGAGTCTATGAGAATGTATAGAAAGTTCCAGATCAAGACATTTTTCCAGTAAAATGTAAAGGCAGGAGGAATGCAGTGCAGAGGCCCGCAAGCAGTCGACGGCACGAGACAACCCGCTTGTCAAGCTTTCGTGGATCCCCATCATTTAGCGCAGTCAACCTGTACAGCAAGACCTGCAAGCTTCCCTGGCCAGTCTCATCGGTGGTCGAGGAGTTTAAAGCCACCAAAGCAAGGGCAGTCAGTACACTGCTCTCGTCTAAAGATTGGAAAGTAAGACGCAAGTAAGACCATCAAATGCGGTAGAAAGTGGAAGCCTCAGCAAGCCGTAATGGAAGCAGAATCCTACTGGAAACACCAGGAAATCGTAGGCGTCGGTTATGCCAGGGCCTTGGCTTTGGACACTATAGTGAGAGGAGGTGGAGCAGGGCTGATACCAGCGCTAGAAGAGGCCTCGTGGTGCAAAGGAGTCCGCGAGGCAGCAGAGGAGGACTGTCAGGTGAAGGCGATTGGACTTGCTTCTCAGGGTCGATGGACGCAGTGTGATGAGGCACAGGAGTGTCAATTGTCTTGGAAGGAACTGTGGCAAACCGACCAGGGGAAGTTAAGCTTTCTCTTGTGCTCGGTGACTGACCTGCTGCCAACACCAAGAAATATAAAGATCTGGGGTGGAGAGGAAGACCCATCTTACAACCAATGTGGAGCAGCCTCCTGTACGCTGAACCACATTCTGGCCGATTGTCCAAGGGCATTGGCAGAAGGCCGTTACAGATGCAGACACGCCAACAACAGGCACTGGCCCCCCCGCCCCAAGTTACAACCTTTGTGAGGGAAGAAGACAAGGCTCATAAAACCGGCATGGTGGCCAAGAACCCACTCTCTACCTTGCAACAAGCCTCTGACTGGGAGTTGAGAGTGGTCCTGAAGAAGAAACTTGTCTTCCCACAGGACGTGGCAGCGACATCCCTCCGACCAGATATGGTCCTACTATCAAGTAGAACAAAATCCATCATAGTTGCTGAGCTCATGGTGCCCTGGGAAGAAAGGCTCCCTATAAGAGTGCTGTACTCCCGCGTGGCTTTTAATGATGACGGCCAAGCTCGCGATCCCACGGTTCAGGTCCCATGTCCGTTGAGGCGGTGCGGATGCTTAGATCGTTGGGATCGCAGAAGGATCTCGCAGATGAGAACAAGACTGCTGAAGCCCTTTCTCATTCATCATCTGTGGATTCTATAACGCCCGCTCATGGTGCAGAAGCCCGCGCTGCGGCTTCTTCTGCCCATGGCGAGTGCCCGATGCTTGAGCTATCCGCTTCCGAGGAAGTGGGTGTGCTCAGCATCGGGAGCGAGGAACATGAATTATACTCGCCGGCTCATGTTCCCGCTTATGAGGAGTTGGTGGAGGTTGTCACGCGTGCTGTGGCCAGACTCAACATCAGCTGGCCACAAGATAAGCAGGATGATCCTCATCAGAGTAAATTAGATGAGAGATTCCTGCAGAACCGCTCACAGCCTCAGCGCCGGGGCTTCACCATTTTCCCCGGATCTTAATAAGGAGACAATCAGCGGCGTTCCAGCAATATCTCCCTCGCCGATCTAAATCTGGGTCTAGGAGGGCTGGTCCAAGTGGCCAGCTTCAGCTGTAAACAAGCTCCTCCTATCGCCTAGAGCAGAAGGAGAGCGTTTCCACTCAAGCCCCTCCTGCGGTAGCTTGGCAACAGAGGAAACACTCTCACTCTAAGTACTCCGGCCAGAAGGGCGACCTGAGAGCCGTCATTCAGGCAAAAAGGGCTTCAGGAAAGAGGTCCTGTCCCCCCTGTTGTGGAGCAACCGAGGTTATTCTCACAGCGGAGTCCTCTGGAAAAAGATGTTGTCCCACCATCCTGGACGCTTCGGGCCGCATCAATTTCCAGCGAACGTACACCATGGCGTTCGCCCCAAAAGCTTGCAAGAGAGCACCGACTATGGTCACAAAATCTGTCTTGTTCGCTTCCTGCTAGTTCGCTGTTTCAGAGGTCGAGAGCAGTGCTCGAGAATCACCCGAGGCCAGTCTCGAGAGGCTGGTTCCCTTAGTCGATTTTGTAGAGGGGTGGCGCCTTCTTCCAAATATATCTATATGGGTCCTGAATGTATTAAAAAATGGGTACAGACTGCAGTTCGGTCACCGACCTCCCAGGTTTGCAGGGGTGGTGCCGACTACAGTGGTTTCAGAAGAGGCTCGGGTTATGGAACAAGAAGTACAGGCTCTTCTGGTCAAAGGGGCCATCGAAATTGTTCCCCTACCAGACAGAGAGTCCGGGTTTTACAGCAACATACTTTATAGTTCCAAAGAAGGATGGCGGGCTAGGCCGATTTTGGATTTGAGGCAGTTGAATCGGTCTCTGAGGAGATTCAGGTTCAAGATGCTCACGATTCCCATCATCATGAATCAAATCAGGTCCGAAGACTGGTTTGTCACAATAGATCTAAAAGACGCCTATTTTCATGTCTCCATTTCATGTCACAGAAGGTTCCTGAGTTTTGCTTTCGGTGGCGAGGCATACCAGTACTGGGTTCTTCCGTTCGGCCTAGCACTCTCTCCCCGCACGTTCACGAAGTGTATGGATGCAGCTCTGGCTCCTCTGAGACTCCAGGGCATCCGTATAGAGTCTATACTGAGTTCCTGAGCCCCGTCTCAGGAAATGGCAGTTCGGCATCGAGATGTCGTCCTTGGCCACATTCAGAATCTGGGGTTGAGACTCAACACAAAAAACTGTGTTGGAACCAGACCAGAAAACAACATTTCTGGGCGTGGTATGAAATTCGGATACGATGCGGGCTCATATGTCCCGCAGGTATCGAGTCCATTCTGACCATGGTCTCTGGGGTAAAGCTAGGCCAGGCCATCACTGTAAAGCAATTTCAAAGACTGCTGGGCCTCATGGCAGCGGCATCCAACATTATACCTTTGGACCTTCTCCACATGAGGCCCCTTCACTGGTGGATGAAAGCCAAGGGGTTTTCCCCGAGGGGAAATCAGGGTTACGAATCAGCGGATGCCTTCATTCCCTGTCAGTCTGGAAGAAACCTTGGTTATGGTGAGCAATGCAATGGAACAAGTTCATATGTTATTTTTCGATGCACAAAGTTAGATCGTTTGTGCAATGCACTGCAACAACACATATGTTATCTCTTTAATACACATGATAATTAGTTAGTTATGGTATGCAATGCAAAGCAACAAGTAAAAAGCTTATTTTTAAATGCACAAGGCTAGATCGTTTGTGCAATGCAATGAAACAACACATATGTCATCTCTTTAAAGCACATGGGAAATAGTTAATTATGGTATGCAATGCAAAGCAACAAGTAAACATCTTATATTTCAATGCAAAATGTTTGATTGTTTGTGCAATGCAATAACAAAATATGTTATTTCTTTAATGCACAATAGTTAGTTATGGAATGCATTGCAATCCAACAAGTAAATATGCATAACGTCATATCGTTTGTGCAATGCAATGCAACAAACACATATTTTATCCCTTAATGCACATGGGAATTAGTTAGTTATGGTAAGCAATGCAATGCAACAAGTCCATATTTTATTTTTCAGCCCCCAAAGTTAGATCGTTTGTGCAATGCAATGCAACAAGCACATATGCTATCTCTTTAATGCACAAGTTAGTTACAATAAGATGCAAAGCAACAAGTAAATAGATTATGTTTCAATGCACATGGAAATTAATTAGTTAAGGTAAGCAATGCAATGAAACAAGCACATATGTTATCTCTTTAATGCACAAGTTAGTTACAATGCAATGCAAAGCAACAAGTGTTTACAAGATTATGTTTCAATGCATAGCGCTATATCGTTTGTGCAATGCAATGCAACAAGTTAGTTATGGTAAGCAATGCAATGCAACAAGTGCATTTGTTATTTTTCATTGCACAACGTTAGATCGTTGGTGCAATGCAATGCAACAACACATCTCTTTAATGCACCCTGGAATTAGTTAGTTATGGTATGCAATACAAAGCAACAAGTAAAAAGCTTCTATGGGAATCCGTTAGTTATGGTATGCAATGCAAAGCAACAAGTAAAAGCTTATATTTCAATGCACAAGGTTAGATCGTTTGTGCAATGCAATGAAACAACACATTTGTTATCTCTTTAAAGCACATGGGAATTAGTTAATTATGTAGGCTTGCAAAGCAACAAGTAAACAGCTTATATTTCAATACAAAACGTTAGATTGTTTGTTTAATGCAATGCAACAACACATGGTATCTCTTTGATGCACATGGCAATGAGTTATGGTATGCAAGCACAGCAACAAAGTGCATAGTTTAAAAAAAAATTTCAATGCACAACGTTAGATCATTTGTGCAATGCAACAACACATATTTTATCCCTTAATGCACATGGGAAATAGTTAGTTATGGAATGCATTGCAAAGCAACAAGTAAAATATCTTATATTTCAATAAAAGACATTAGGGTTTAATGCAATGCAATCCAATGCAATGCAACAAGTGTTAGGACGGCTATGCATTGAAATGTGCTTTGCGTATGTTAAACATTACTTCAACGCTAATTCTTAGATCGTTTGTGTATTGCAATGCAACAGCACATATGTTATCTATTTAATGCACATGGGAATGAGTTACTTCTGGTATGCGATGCACTGCAACAAGTGCATAGCTTATATGTTATTTTTCAATGCACAACGTTAGATCGTTTGTGCAATGCAATAACAACATATGTTATCTCTTTAATGCACTAGTTACAATGCAATTGCAATGCAACAAGTAAATAGATTATGTTTCAATGGAATTAGTTAGTTATGGTGTGCAATGCAAAGCAACAAGTAAACAGCTTATATTTCAATGCAAAACGTTAGATTGTTTAATGCAATGTAACAAACACATATGTTATCCCTTAATCCACATGGGAATTAGTTAGTTATGGTATGCAATTGGTATGCATTGGTATGCAATGCACAAGGTTAGATCGTTTGTGCAATGCAATGAAACAACACCTTTTGTTATCTCTTTAAAGCACATGGGGATTAGTTAATTATGGTATGCAATGCAAAGCAACAAGTAAACAGCTTATATTTCAAAGCAAAACGTTAGAATGTTAGATTGTAATGCAATGCCACAACACATGTTACCTCTTTAATGGAAAAAGGAATGAGTTAGTTCGGCTATGCATTGAAATGTGCTTTGCGTATGTTAAACATTACTTCAACGCTAATTCTTAGATCGTTTGTGTATTGCAATGCAACAGCACATATGTTATCTATTTAATGCACATGGGAATGAGTTACTTCTGGTATGCGATGCACTGCAACAAGTGCATAGCTTATATGTTATTTTTCAATGCACAACGTTAGATCGTTTGTGCAATGCAATAACAAAATATGTTATCTCTTTAATGCACTAGTTACAATGCAATTGCAATGCAACAAGTAAATAGATTATGTTTCAATGGAATTAGTTAGTTATGGTGTGCAATGCAAAGCAACAAGTAAACAGCTTATATTTCAATGCAAAACGTTAGATTGTTTAATGCAATGTAACAAACACATATGTTATCCCTTAATCCACATGGGAATTAGTTAGTTATGGTATGCAATTGGTATGCATTGGTATGCAATGCACAAGGTTAGATCGTTTGTGCAATGCAATGAAACAACACCTTTTGTTATCTCTTTAAAGCACATGGGGATTAGTTAATCATGGTATGCAATGCAAAGCAACAAGTAAACAGCTTATATTTCAAAGCAAAACGTTAGAATGTTAGATTTTAATGCAATGCCACAACACATGTTACCTCTTTAATGGAAAAAGGAATGAGTTAGTTCGGCTATGCATTGAAATGTGCTTTGCTTATGTTTAACATTGCCTCAACGCTAATTCTTAGATCGTTTGTGCAATGCAATGCAACAACATATATGTTATCCCTTTGATAAACATGGGGATGAGTTAGTTATGGTATGCAAGCAAAGCAACAAGTGCATAGTTTTAAAAAAAATGTTTTCAATGTACAGCGTTAGCTCGTTTGTGCAATGCAACAACATATATGTTATCCCTTAATGCACTTTTTATAGTTACTATACAGTTTTAAGTGTTTTGTGGTTTTAAAATGTAAGTTGTGGTTTCACTTTATTTTATCTTTAACTTTTCGTTAGTTCTGGCAAGCGATGCACTGCAAGAAGTGCAGTGCTTATTGGTGATTTTTCAATGCACAACGTTAGATAGTTTTTGCAATGCAACAACACATATTTTTTCCCTTAATGCACATGGAAAATAGTTAGTTATGGAATGCATTGCAAAGGAACAAGTAAATAGGTTATTTTTCAATGCAAAACATAAGAGTTTAATGCAATGCCATCCAAAGCAATGCAACAACACATTTTATATCTCTTTAATGGACAAAGGAATGAGTTAGTTCGGCTATGCATTGAAATGTGCTTTACTTATTTTAAACAATACTTCAACGCTAATGCTTAGATCGTTTTTGCATTGCAATGCAACAGCATATAGGTTATATCTTTAATGCACAAGGGAATGATTTAATTCTGGTATGCGATGCACTTCAACAAGTGCATAGCTTATATGTTATTTTTCAATGCATAACGTTAGATAGTTTGTGCATAGCAATAACAAAATATGTTATCTCTTTAATGCTAAAGTTAAGTTACAATGCAATCCAAAGCAACAAGTAAAAAGATTATGTTTCAATGCACAACGCTCTATCGTTTGTGCAATGCAATGCAACAAACACATATTTTATCCCTTAATGCACATGGGAATTAGTTAGTTATCGTAAGCAATGCAATGCAACAAGTGCATGTGTTATTTTTCATTGCACAACGTTAGATCGTTTGTGCAATGCAATGCAACAACACATCTCTTTAATGCACATGGGAATTAGTTATGGTATGCAATACAAAGCAACAAGTAAAAAGCTTATATGGGAATCCGTTAGTTATGGTATGCAATGCAAAGTAACAAGTAAAAGCTTATATTTCAATGCAAAAGATTAGATCATTTGTGCAATGCAATGAAACAACACATTTGTTATCTCTTTAAAGCACATGGGAATTAGTTAATTATGTAGGCAATGCATAGCAACACGTAATCAGCTTATATTTCAATACAAAACGTTAGATTGTTTAATGCAATGCAACAACACATGTTATCTCTTTGATGCACATGGCAATGAGTTAGTTATGGTATGCAAGCAAAGCAAAAAAAGTGCATAGTTTAAAAAAAAAAGTTCAATGCACAACGTATGATCGTTTGTGCAATTGCAATGCAATGCAACAAAGACAAATGTTATGTCTTTAATGCACATGGGAATGATTTAGTCCTGGTATGCGATGCACTGCAACAAGTGAAAAGCTTATATTTATATATTATATATACAAAAAGCTTTGCTTATGTTAAACATTGCCTCAACGCTAATTCTTAGATCGTTTGTGCAATGCAACAAACATATATGTTGTCTCTTTTATGCACATGGGAATGAGTTAGTTATGGTATGCAAGCAAAGCAACAAGTGCATAGTTTAAAAAAAAAAATTTAATGCACAACGTAATATCGTTTGTGCAATGCAATGCAACAGCGATGCACTGCAAAGAGTGCACTGCTTATATGTGATTGTTCAATGCACAACGTTAGATCGTTTGTGCAATGCAACAACACATATTTTATCCCTTAATGCACATGGGAAATAGTTAGTTATAGAATTCACTGCAAAGCAACAAGTAAAATATCTTATATTTCAATAAAAAACATTAGAGTTTATTGCAATGCAATCCAATGCAATGCAACAACACATATGTTACCTATTTAATGGAAAGGAATGAGTTAGGTCGGCTATGCATTGAAATGTGCTTTGCTTATGTTAAACATTACTTCAACGCTAATTCTTAGATTGTTTGTGTATTGCAATGCAACAGCACATATGTTATCTCTTTAATGCACATGGGAATGAGTTACTTCTGGTATGCGATGCACTGCAACAAGTGCATAGCTTATATGTTATTTTTCAACGCACAACGTTATATCGTTTGTGCAATGCAATTACAAAATATGTTAATTCTTTAATGCACTAGTTACAATGCAATGCAATGCAACAAGTAAATAGATTATGTTTCAATGCACAACGTTATATCGTTTGTGCAATGCAGTGCAACAAACACATATGTCAATCCCTTTATGCATATTGGAATTAGTTAGTTATGGTAAGCAATGCAATGCAACAAGTGCACATGTTATTTTTCAGTGCACAACGTTAGATCGTTTGTGCAATGCAATGCAACAACATATGTTACCTCTTTAATGGACAAAGGAATGAGTTAGTTCGGCTATGCGTTGAAATGCGCTTTGCTTATGGCAAACATTGCTTCAACGCTAATTCTTAGATCGTTTGTGCATTTCAATGCAACAGCACATATGTCATCACTTTAATGCACATGGGAATGAGCTAGTTCTGGTATGCGATGCACTGCAACAAGTGCATAGCTTGTATGTTATTTTTCAATGCACTACGTTAGCTCGTTTGTGCAATGCAATAACAAATTATGTCATCTCTTTAATGCACAAGTTAGTTACAATACAATGCAATGACACAAGTAAATAGATTATGTTTCAATGCACAACTTTAGCTCGTTTGTGCAATAAAATGCAACTACTCATGTGTTTTCCCTTAATGCACATTTGAATTAGTTATTTCTAGTATACAATGCACTGCAACAAGTGCATAGCTTATAAGTTGTTTTTCAATGCACGACGTAAGATCATTTTAGCAATGCAATGCAACAACACTCATGTTATCTCTTTTCCCATGTCCATACATGGGAATTAGTTATTTATGGTATGCAATGCAAAGCAACAAGTGCAGAGCGTATGTTTCATTGCTCAACGTTAGATCGTTTGTGCAAAGCAATGCAACAACAAATATGTTATCTCTTTAATGCACATGAGAATTAGTTAGTTCTGGTTTGCAATAAACTGCAACAAGTCCATAGCTTAAATGCAGAGCCGGACAGTAACGGAGTACATTTACTTGAGTACAGTACTTCAGTGCAATTTTGAGGGATCTTTACTTTACTCGAGTATCATTTTTGGTTAGTACTCATGACTTTACTCAAGTACATTTGAAAGGCAAATATTGTACTCTATATTCCACTACATTTCTATCCATAATCGTGAGAACCGGTTAATAATTCGAAGCTGTGAAGTTGTGTACTCTGTCCGCCTCAGCTTAAATGTTATTTTTCAATGCACAACGTTAGATCGTTTTTAATGCACATGGGAATTAGTTAGTTCTTGTATGCATTGCAATGCAAAAGCGCATAGCTTGTATGATATTCTTCAAAGCACATCGTTAGATCGTGTGTGCAGTGCAGTGCAACAGCACTCATGTTATCACTTTAATGCACAACGGAATAAGATAGTTTGGGCACGCTTTGAAATGCAACTTGTTTTTATTTTATATTTTATTTTTCAATGCACAACGTTAGATAGTTTTTGCAATGCAATGCTTGTTGGTCCCTTTTTGAATTACTAAAAAGATTTTTGCCCAACGAGTTTGAACATTATCTTACTATACAAATAGACTCATTCTGATGTTATACAAAAGTCCACTTCTGACCTTCTGAACATATTACTGGAAAAAATTCCTCGATCTAGAACTTTCAATACTTTCTCATAGACTCCTTTTGATGCCTTATAAGCCATTTGGAAGACCATATATGACATATTGAACCTATTTCTGGTCAAAGGTCAAAAGTGTTCTTGAACATAACTTAATACACATTCAGGTTGACTTCATATATGAGCCGACAGTAGTCAGTTTTTTACCTACTCAACATATTTCTTCCCCTAGAGTACTTGATCTTGAACTTTCTATACATTCTCAGACTTCTTCTGATGTTACATCAGCCATACAAAAGTAGATTTATGACCTTCTGAACATATTTCTGGCAAGAGTCCGTAAACATAAACACACTATATATACATTTTTTTCTATTTTTCTATTTTCTATTTTTAATGTTAATTCAGCCATACAGAACTTCATTTTTGATCTACTGAACATATTTCAAAGTCCGTAAACATAAACACACATATAGTGAAGACTGACTTGTAATATTATATCAGGCAGACAGTAGTCAAAATTTGATCGATTGAACATACATGTTGGCCAAAGAGTCCTTAAAAGGATTTTTATTATCATAAATGTATAGACTCCTTCTGATCAGTAACGGAAGTCCAAATTTGATCTACGTGGACATTTTTGTGACCAGAGTCATTGAACAGTAACTTACAATACATACTTATTCTATACAGCATTAACGTGATGCTATATCAGCCAGACAGTAGTCCATACTTGACCTATTGAACATATTGCTGGCAAAAGAGTCCTTTAGGATAAACACTAAACATTCAGATTGATTTCGTCTATATGTCAGCCTAACAAAAGTCCATATTTGACCTATTGAAAATTTGTCTGACCAAGTAGTACTCGCCACTTGAACTATCTATTCATTTTTGTTGACTCCTAATGTTTGACATACAGAAGTCCACATTTGACCCAAGGAACATATTTCTGTTCAAATAATCTTCAATCTTCAATTTTCTATACATACTCATAGACTCCTGATGCTTCATAAGAAGTCCATTTAGAAGTCCATATATTGACAGATTGAACTTATCACTGGTCAAAGGGTCCTCAAATGCTTTTAAACTGTATAACTTAGACACTCCTTCTGATGTTACATCAGCCATACAAAAGTGAATTTTGGACGTACTGAAAATATTTCTGGCCAGAGTCCGTGAACATGAACACACTATATATAAAGACTGACTTCTGAATAATGTTATATCAGGCAGACAGTAGTCAATATTTGATTGACTGAACATATATTTTGGCCAAAGAGTCCTCAAAAGGATTTTTATTCTCATAAATGTATTGACTCCTTCTGATGTTAAATCAGCCATACAGAAGTCTAAATTTGATCTACTGAACATATTTGTGGCCAGAACCATTGAACATTAACTTACTATACATACTTCTAATTCTATACAGCATTTTCGTGATGTTATTTCAGCCAGAAAGTATAACGAAAGGTCAATATTTGACCGATTGAACATATTTTTGGCCAAAGAGTCCTCGATCTTGAACAAGATACATACTCATAGCAGTGACAAAATCTCTCAGGGGGGGCAAATGTTTTGATGATTGATAAGGTCCACCCATGCAATGAATAAATTAACAGCTTAATCATGTAAAGGCAACTTCACTACTTTAATATTAATGAAAAATAATGACTCTTACAATAAATCTCATTGTTTGTCTCTAGACTCACTATTATTACACTTCTTACATCACAGTACTCGAACAACGTCATGGCGAACGCAGTTTATTAAGCAAGTTCAACAGGCCTCCACTCGCGAGATGTCCCAACAGTCTCTCTCGCTCTCGTTCTCTTTTTTATTTTTATTTTTTTAATCACATTTGATAAAGATATTAAAGTAGAGTTTCATTTTTTCTTGTTGTTCAAATTCAAAATTGTTTTCAAATATTATTTGTCACTTAATCTTAAAGATTTATATATATATTATATATATTTTTTTATTGAACAGATTTTTAAAAGACAACATGTGCATGGCATATACGAAAAACATCACAAACTGCTTTTTTACATCCATAGAAATGAATAAAGAAAGATTATACAAATATAGAGAACACTTTTTACTCTACCCAACCCAAAACATCCCACAGAAAAAAATATAAATAAAATAATAATAATAATAATAAATAAAAATAATAATAATAAACTAGAATGTACATTTCCAGAAGAAAAAGTGAAGTGGTGCTTGCAGTGGCAAAACTCGCCACTCGGTTGCTAGCGTGCGGTTAGCTAGTTTTTACCAAGATGCTACCATGATTAGCATGTTGCTAGTATTTTTTTAACTAGATACTATCAAGATTAGCATGTTGCTAGCATCATGCTAGCATGTTTTTAGCATGATGCTAACAAGATTAGCATGTTGCTAGCATTATGCTAGCATGATTAGCATGTTACTAGCATCAACCTAAGATGATTAGCATGTTGCTAGCATCATGCTAACATTATTAGCATGTTTGCTAACATGTTTTTAGGTAGATGCTAGCATTATTAGCATGTTTCTAGCATCATGTTAGCATTATTAGCATGTTGTTAGCATTATTAGCATGTTGCTAGCATCATGCTAGCATGATTAGCGTTTTGCTAACATGATTAGCATGTTTTGCTACCATGATTAGCATGTTTTGCTAGCATCATGCTAGCATGTTTAGCGTGTTGCTAGCATCATGTTAACAGGTTTATAGCAAGATGCTATCATGATTAGCATGTCGCTAGAATCATGCTAGCATGTTTATCGTGTTGCTAGCATCATGCTAGCATGTTTTTAGCAAGATGCTAGCATGTTTAGCATGTTGCTAGAATCATGCTAACATGATTAGCATTTTGCTAGCATCATTCTAGCATGATTAGCATGTTGCTAGCATCATTCTTGCATGATTAGCATGTCGTTAGCATCATTCTAGCATGATTAGCATGTTGCTTGCATCATTCTGACATGATTAGCATGTCGCTAGCATCATTCTAGCATGATTAGCATGTCGCTAGCATCATTCTAGCATGATTAGCATGTCGCTAGCATGACTTTAACACAATTTAGCATATTCCTAGCATGGTTACCAAGATTTACCATTTTACCATGATTTACCATGTTCTAGTATGATTTACCATAATTCTCGCATCATTTACCATAGTTTACCATGATTTAGGCAAATGAGCCAACCCCCATCTTTATTCGATGTTCTGATGCAGAGATATAGGTCTTGCAAAAATGGTTGCTAGGGTACTCTGTTTGGTTGCTAGGGAGTGACTTGGCAGCTGCCAATCATGAAACTCCAAAGGCTGCTTGTCACTATGAATGATATAAACCAACTCCCATGTGTCTGTAACATTCAGAATGGAAGATATCCCTCTTTGGATTTTGGTTGCTAAGGTGCTCGACAATGGTTGCTAGGGAGGGGCTAGGAAGTGTTGATGTGATTCCTGATTGGCTGTTTGCTGCGCCGAGTCAAACGAGACCACCCTTGTGTTTCTATGACACTTCTATCCTGAGATATCGCTTTGATCTCTTTCATTAGAAGTCTATGGGACTTGTTGCTAAGGTGCTCTAAATGGTTGCTAGGGCGTGGCTTGATAGCTTCACAATGATCCTGAGAGACTGATTGGTCATCTGAGTAAAATGAGCCCGCCCCCTTGTCTCTATGACACTGTGATCCACAGCTATGTTCAATACAAAATTCCCATGCAATTTACCATAGTAGGAAAAACACGTAAATTTCATGGGCCGTCCTTCACCATAGTAAGTCAGTGGGGCAACTTTGGGCAGCTCCTGCCCCCCAGGGGTGCAACTTTTACCCCATTGTGAGGTATTTTCTTACAGAGCCTGCCAGCCTCTTCAGATGTGGCAAATCACACGTTTCTGCGAAATCCTCGCTCGGAGCTGTAACTCGTCGAATTTTTTCGCAATGTTAAGTCTATGCTTTTTTTTGGCCGCTTTTTCGCCCCTGGGGCAAACACCGTACCCCTGATCGCTTAGAAAAGTCATAGCACACCTCTCCTCAATAGGCCGCTCGATTTGAGGCCTCACTCAGGGGTCTGTGATGTCAGCATGTATTTATTTACATAATTTATGTAATTTATTACCTATTTATTCTAAAAATCTTTATTAAACAAGTGCATTTAGTACCGCACTCTGCCTGCAGCCTCGTGCCTATGGTTGCTAGGGTGCTGTAACTAGTTGCTATGGTGTGGCTATGAAGATTTTAGGCCAGTACTTATTGGCTGCTGGCTAATATAAATCCTCTGAGGGAGAGAGGGGGGGAGGGACTGCAGGGCTGTCAGGCCCTTTGTGTCTGTTTGTGTGAAAATGTCGGTTGGGATTTAAATTTCCGAACATTCCGCAATGTTAAGTCAATGGGACTTTTTTGACCGCTTTTTTCGTCCGCTGTCCGAACATCCTACCCCCGATCGCTTAGAAAAGCCCATAGATCATAGCACACCTCTCCTCAATGAACCGGTCGATTTGACGCCTCACTCAGGGGTCTGTGATAAACGGTGCGGGACGAGTTACGCGCCAAACTTTGTGTGGAATAATTTTTGCAAGATAACACTAGTGTTGCCTTGCCTTTGGCAAGCACCACTAATAAGTATGGCGAATAACAATAGTGATGCCTTGCCTTTGGCAAGCACCACTAAAAATAATATCAAAAACAAACAAATCAAATCTCCAATGAAGGTATAGTCTCAACAAAGGAAAGGATAGGATTCCACATTTTATAAAATTAATTAACAGAGTCTCTGATGGAGTGCTTAGAAAAGTCATAGCACACCTCTCCTCAATAGGCCGCTCGATTTGAGGCCTCACTCAGGGGTCTGTGATGTCAGCATGTATTTATTTACATAATTTATGTAATTTATTACCTATTTATTCTAAAAATCTTTATTAAACAAGTGCATTTAGTACCGCACTCGGCCTGCAGCCTCGTGCCTATGGTTGCTAGGGTGCTGTAACTAGTTGCTATGGTGTGGCTATGAAGATTTTAGGCCAGTACTTATTGGCTGCTGGCTAATATAAATCCTATAGTCCTATATAAATATAGTCTCAACAAAGGAAAGGATAGGATTCCACATTTTATAAAATTAATTAACAGAGTCTCTGATGGAGTGCTTCATTTTTTCTAGGTGTAGAAAGGACATTAAGTCCTTCAGCCAAGAAAAAATAGAAGGGGGGCATGAGGATTTCCAATGCAACAGTATTCGTCTTCTGGCTATCAATGAAGCAAAAGCAATAATATCACCATCAGCCAAGGGGTTTTCCCCGAGGGGAAATCCATTCCGTACAATCAGGGTTACGCGCAGATGCCTTCATTCCCTGTCAGTCTGGAAGAAACCTTGGTTTCTGTCCCAAGGACCAGTGTTAGGACCATCATGTCCCCAGAAAACCGTATCGAACGACGCCTCCCTGACTCGTTGGGGCGCGGTCATGGACGGCCGCTTTGCCAGGGGTCTGTGGCAGGACCATCATCTCTCTTGGCATATAAACTGCCTAGAGATGTTGGTTGTTTTCAGGGCTCTGAAGAGCTTCCTCCCAGACATCGTAGGGTACCACGTCTTGATACGTTCGGACAATGCATCTGCGGTAGCTTATCTGAACCTAATAGGGGGACTCAGATCGCGCCCTCTATCCAGATTGGTGCATCAGATTATTCTTTTGTCCCAGGGGAAAATATTATCCATCAGAGCAATATATGTCCCGGGGGTTCGGAATCGGGGAGCAGACATCCTGTCGAGGCAGGGGCTGAGGCCCGGGGAATGGAGACTTCACCCAGATGTGGTGAAGCTAATATGGCAGAGGTTCGGACCAATGGAAGTGGATCTATTTGCGTCTCGAGAGACGTCCCAATGTCTGCTTTGGTTTTCCCTCACCCATCCAGCCCCGCTGGGGTTGGATGCCATGGTACAGGCCCGGCCGAGGCTTCGCCTGTACGCTTTTCCCCCCATCGCTCTGCTTCCCGAAGTCCTAGAGAGGGTCCGTCAGGAGGGCATTGGCAAGAAAAATGTTCAGTAGGTCAAAAACTGAGTATTGTATAACTGATGTAACATCAGAAGTCTTCAAAAACCTATAGAAATTTCAAGATTGAGTACTCTTTGGCCAGAAATATGTTCAGCAGCTCAAAAAGGGACCTCTTTATGACTGAGTCTACGTCTACTATAGTCTACTACGAGTCTACTATATCTTTATATAGTTTAAAAACTTCTGAGGATTCTTTAACCAAAAATATATTCAATCGGTCAAATATGGACTACTGTCTAGCTGATATAACATCATGGGAAGTCTGTATACTATGAGAAGTATGTATAGTAATGTTCAATGGCTCTGGCCACAAATATGTTCATTAGGTCAAATATGGACTTCGTTATGGCTGATTTAACGTCAGAAGGAGTCTACAAGTTTATGATAGTCAATATCCGTTTGAGGACTCATCTGCAAAAATGTGTTCAAAATCGGTCAAAAATGGACTACTGTCTGATATAACATTACGATGAGTCCGTCTGTATGCCTGATTTAACATTACGAGAAGTCAGTCTGTATATATAGTGAGTTAAATTTCACGGACTCTTGCCAGACATATGTTCAGTAGGTCAAAAAAGTACTTTTGTATGGCTGATGTAACATCAGAAGGAGTCTAAGAGAATGTATATAAATTTCAAGATCGAGTACTCTATGGCCAGAAATAAGCTGATTTAACATCAGGAGTCAATATGTTTTGAAAGATAAAGTTTAAAGACTCTTTGGGCTAAAGCACGTAAGGCTGATTTAACATCAGGAGGAGTCTATTAGTTTATATAGATTGAAACCTTTTGAGGACCCTTTGACCAGAAAGAAGTTAATTTTTTTCAGATATGGACTTCTAAATGAAGCATCAAAATTAGTCTATGAGTATGTATAGATTGTTCAAGCTCGAGAACTCTTTTTCCAGTAATATATATTCAGAGGGTCACAATATGGACACCTGACTATCTGATATATCATCAGAGGAAGTCTTTGAGTATTTAGTAAGTTAAGTTTTGAGGAACCTTTGGCCAGAAACATTTTCAATTCATAATTTATGGACCAATATATTGCTGATTAAATAAGGGAGTCCATGAGTATGTATGGAAAATTCAAAATCGAGGACTCTTTTTACAGTAATAGGAAAAAGAGTCCTATAATAGGAACTTCCAGTAATAGAAATGGACATCTTTTTCCAGAAGTCCATATTCCAACTAATGAAACAAGTAGGTGAAATATGGACTTCTGTATGGCATATTTAACATCAGATGGTGTCTATAAGTTAATAATAGCAAAAAACATTTTGAGGACTCCTTGGCTAAAATTTAGTTCAATCGGTCAAATATGGACTACTGTCTACCTGATATAACATTACGAGAAGTCAGTCTGTATGTATAGTGAGTTAATGTTCAGAGACTCTGGATAGAAATAGGTTCAAAAGGTCAAAAATGGACATTTGTATGGCTGATGTAACATCAGAAGGAGTCTATGAGAATGTATAGAAAGTACAAGATGGAGTACTCTAGGGCCACAAATATGTTGAGTTGGTCAAAAAGGGACCTCTGTATGGTTGATTTAACATCAGGAGGAGTATAAAGGTTTACATAGATTGAAACCTTTTAGGACCCTTTGACCAGAAATAGGTTCAATACGTCAGATATTTACTTCTAAATTGCTTGAGGCATAAGAAGGAGTCTATGAGAATGTGTAGAAAGTTCCAGATCAAGACATTTTTCCAGTAAAATGTAAAGGCAGGAGGAATGCAGTGCAGAGGCCCGCAAGCAGTCGACGGCACGAGACACCCCGCTTGTCAAGCTTTCGTGGATGATGGACGGTGACTACATCTATTCAGAGGACACAATGGATCCTGAATGCACTGGGAAAGATGGCATCTGAACATCTGGCTCAAGAACGTCGAGCACAGCCAACTGCTCGGGAGGTTTAAAGTCTGGTGCTTCCAATATGGCATCATACCCCGGCTAAAATGGCCCTTCCCCCATCATTTAGCGCAGTCAACCTGTACAGCAAGACCTGCAAGCTTCCCTTGCCAGTCTCATCGGTGGTCGAGGAGTTTAAAGCCACCAAAGCAAGGGCAGTCAGTACACTGCTCTCGTCTAAAGATTGGAAAGTAAGACGCAAGTAAGACCGTCAAATGCGGTAGAAAGTGGAAGCCTCAGCAAGCCGTAATGGAAGCAGAATCCTACTGGAAACACCAGGAAATCGTAGGCGTGGTTATGCCAGGGCCTTGGCTTTGGACACTATAGTGAGAGGAGGTGGAGCAGGGCTGATACCAGGGCTAGAAGAGGCCTCGTGGTGCAAAGGAGTCCGCGAGGCAGCAGAGGAGGACCGTCAGGTGAAGGCGATTGGACTTGCTTCTCAGGGTCGATGGACGCAGTGTGATGAGGCACAGGAGTGTCAATTGTCTTGGAAGGAACTGTGGCAAACCGACCAGGGGAAGTTAAGCTTTCTCTTGTGCTCGGTGACTGACCTGCTGCCAACACCAAGAAATATAAAGATCTGGGGTGGAGAGGAAGACCCATCTTACAACCAATGTGGAGCAGCGTCCTGTACGCTGAACCACATTCTGGCCGGTTGTCCAAGGGCATTGGCAGAAGGCCGTTACAGATGCAGACACGCCAACAACAGGCACTGGCCCCCCCGCCCCAAGTTAAAACCTTTGTGAGGGAAGAAGACAAGGCTCATAAAACCGGCATGGTGGCCAAGAACCCACTCTCTACCTTGCAACAAGCCTCTGACTGGGAGTTGAGAGTGGTCCTGAAGAAGAAACTTGTCTTCCCACAGGACGTGGCAGCGACATCCCTCCGACCAGATATGGTCCTACTATCGAGTAGAACGAAATCCATCATAGTTGCCGAGCTCATGGTGCCCTGGGAAGAAAGGCTAGCCACGTCACACCAACTAAAAAAAGCTAAGTACCAAGACCTGGTCGACGGAGCCATTTTAAAGGGGTGGCATGCAATCAGCTACCCCATTGAAGTCGGGTGCCGCGGGTTCCCAGCAAAATCGGTGCGCTACTTCCCTCTTCCAGAGGATGGGTCTGGAGTCTAAACAGCTGAAAGAAAGCCACCAGGGACATAGCTGCAATAGCCGAGTCCAGCTCAAGATGGCTGTGGCTGAAAAGAGCCCACTGTTGGAACCCCTCTGCAGGTGAAGGCTAGTCAGTCTTCACGGCCCCACTCAGGCGAGGTGTTCAGGTTAAGGGGCGTAACACCTGAGACCCTGACATCCCTGCTGATGATGCGGAAGAGTTCCAATAATGTGGATGCTCCAGGGAATATCATCTCGGAAGAAGGTCTGCATCATAGTTAGTATTTCCTACAGTGGCAGGTTGTGGCAAAGCATCTAGATGTTTACTTCACCTTCAGAAGATCAAAAATGGACTTCTGTGTGACTGATTTAACATCAGAAGGAGTTAATATTTATAGAATATTGAAAGTTCAAGATCGAGTACTCCTTTTCCAGTAATATAATCAGTAGTTGAAATATTGACTTCTGTATAGCTGATTTAACATCAGAAGGATTCAGTAAGATTATAAAAGTAAAAAACCTTTTAAAGATCTTTGGCTAAAATATATTCGATCGGTCAAATACTGTGTGCCTGATATATCATCACAAAAAGTCTATAAGTTTATATAGCTTAAATTTTGTGAGGACCCTTTGACCAGAAATAAGTTCAATAGGTCAGATATGGACTTTTATAAGTGAATGCATTAAATAGATAACATGAGTGCTGTTGTAATTGCATTGCACACGATCTAACGATGTTCATAGAACAGTAACAAACAAACTAAGCGCTTGATGCATTTCAATGCATCCCAGAAATGACTCATTCCATTGTGCAATGAAAAGATAACATAAGTCCTGTTGCACTGCATTGCACACAAGATTTAACGATGTGCTTCGAAGAATATGATATAAGCTATGCGCTTGTAACATTGCAATGAATACTTTTGAAACTCATTCCCATGTGCAATGAAGATATAACATTGCTATCTCTTCGTTGGACAATTAATTGTTAATCTGTTGTGATAAATTCTTTATTTTGCTTCAGATTAATAGTTTAATTGTAGTTGCAATAAGATTCGAATGCAAATATGATGTTTGTTTATTTTTCATTGCACAGGGTTAGATCTGCAAAGGAATGCAACTGCAAAAATGGTATCTTTTCAATGCACATCGGAGTGAGTTTGTTCTTGTATGCATTGCATGCAACAGGTGTAAATGTAATTCTTCATTACATATTGTTAGATCGTGTCAATGCAATGCAAATATGTTATCCCTTAATGCACATGGGAATTAGTTAGTTCTGGTATGCAATGCACTGCAACAAGTGCATATGTTATTTTTCAATGCACAACGTCAGATCATTTGTGCAATGCAATGCAAACAACACATACGTTATCTCTTTCATGCTCATGGGATTTAGTTAGTTATGGTATGAAATGCAAAGCAACAAGTAAATAGCTTATATTTCAATGCAAAACGTTAGATCGTTTTTGCATTGCTATGCAATGCAAAATTCATGTTACCTCTATAATGGACAAAGGAATGAGTTAGTTCGGCTATGCAGTGAAATGTGCTTTGCTTATGTTAAACATTACTTCAACGCTAATTCTTAGATCGTTTGTGCATTGCATTTCAACAGCACATATGTTATCTTTTTAATGCACATGGGAATGAGCTAGTTCTGGTAAGCGATGAACTGCAAAAAGTGCACTGCTTATATGTTATTTTTCAATGCACAACGTTATATCGTTTGTGCAATGCAATAACAAAATAGTTTATATCTTTAATGCACAAGTTAGTTACAATGCAATGCAAAGCAACAAGTAAATAGATTATATTTCAATGCACAACGTTATATCGTTTGTGCAATGCAATGCAACAAACACATATGCACATACATATGCATATACAAATGCACATGGGAATTAGTTATGGTGAGCAATGCAATGCAACAAGTGCATATGTTATTTTTCAATGCACAACTTTAGATCGTTTGTGCAATGCCATGCAACAACACATTTGTTATCTCTTTAATGCACATGGGAATTAGTTAGTTATGGTATGCAATGCAAAGCAACAAGTAAACATCTTATATTTCAATGCAAAACGTTAGATTGTTTGTTTAATGCAATAAAATGCAACAACACATATGTTACCTCTTTAATGGACAAAAGAATGAGTTAGTTCGGCTATGCATTGAAATGTGCTTTGCATATGTTAAACATTCCTTTAACGCTAATTCTTCGATCATTTGTGCAATGCAATGCAAAAACACTCGTGTTATCTCATTATTTTATATGGGAAATTGTTAGTTATGGAATGCAATGCAAAGCAACAAGTAAAAAGTGAATATCATATTTTTCAATGCCCAACGTTAGATCGTTTGTGCAATCCAATGCAACAACACTCATGTTATCTCTTTTCCCATGTCCATACATGGGAATTAATTAGTTATGGTATGCAATGCAAAGCAACAAGTCCATAGCTTAAATGCAGAGTCGGACAATAACGGAGTACATTTACTTGAGTACAGTACTTCAGTACAATTTTGAGGGATCTTTACTTTACTCGAGTATCATTTTTGGGGAGTACTCATGACTTTACTCAAGTACATTTGAGAAGCAAATATGGTACTCTTCATTCCACTACATTTCTATCCATAGTCGTGAAAAAATCTACTTCGAAAAAAAAAAAGAAAAAAAGAAAAATCTCGGAAACCCTCAATTTGTTGTTTCCCTCTCAAACGTGATTGGATTGTGCAGGTGCCACTGATTGGGACTTCAGCTTTCCGCCAAAGTCAACTCCATGGTCAGATTTAGATAACAATGGATGAAGACGCAGCAGGTCCATCCCGGGAATGTGCCAACCCGTGGCCCCACCTCGCCAGACTATTTAAATATTCTGAATGTTCTTAAATTTTCTTAAATGTTAAATAAAGCAACATGGTAAAAAGATGAAAATGACTTGATTTCACTTTCAATTTCTTTTACATTCTCCAAGGTTTAAACATTAACATTTTTCATAACTCCATGTAGGACGTTTCTGTACATAAATGTAAGCACTGTGGCAGTAGTAATGCAATATTTAGAAAATGTACTCTTGATACTCAAGTACTTTTAAAAACAAGTACTTCAGTACTATTATATCTGACTGTAGTACTTTTACTTGTACATCAGTAAAATTTAGCAAGGGTTATCTGTACTTTTACTCAAGTAATGAAGCTGTGTACTCTGTCCGCCTCAGCTTAAATGTTATTTTTCAATGCACAACGTTAGATCGTTTTTAATGCACATGGGAATTAGTTAGTTCTTGTATACATTGCAATGCAAAAGCGCATAGTTTGTATGATATTCTTCAAAGCACATCGTTAGATCGTGTGTCCAGTGCAGTGCAACAGTACTCATCTTATCACTTTAATGCACAACGGAATAAGATAGTTCGGGCACGCTTTGAAATGCAACGTGTTTATTTTATATGTTATTTTTCAATGCACAACGTTAGATAGTTTTTGCAATGCAATGCTTGTTGGTCCCTTTTTGAACTACTGAAAACATTTTTGCCCAACGAGTTTGAACATTTTCTTTCTATACAAATAGACTCATTCTGATGTTAAATCAGTCATACAGAAGTCCACTTCTGACCTTCTGAACATATTACTGGGAAAAATTCCTTGATCTGGAACTTTCTATACTTTCTCATAGACTCCTTCTGATGCCTTATAAGCCATTTAGAAGACCATATCTGACACATTGAACCTATTTCTGGTCAAAGGATCAGAGGTCCCTTTTTGCCCTGCTTGAACATATATCTGGCAAAAGTGTTCTTAAACATAATTTAATACACATTCAGATTGACTTCTTGTATATGAGCCAGACAGTAGTCAGTTTTTTACCTACGCAACATATTTCTGCCCCTAGAGTACTTGATCTTGAACTTTCTATACATTCTCAAAGACTTCTGATGTTACATCAGCCATACACAAGTAGATTTTTGACCTTCTGAACATATTTCTGGCCAGAGTCCGTAAACATAAGCACACTATATATAATTTTTTTTCTATTTTACTATTTTCATATCTTTAGTGTTAAATCAGCCATACAAAACTTCATTTTTGATCTACTGAACATATTTCAAAGTCCGTAAACATGAACACACTATTTATAAAGACTGACTTGTAATGTTATATCAGGCAGACAGTAGTCAAAATTTGATCGATTGAACATACATGTTGGCCAAAGAGTCCTTAAAAGGATTTTTATTATCATAAATGTATAGACTCCTTCTGATCAGCCATACAGAAATCCAAATTTGATCTACTTGGACATTTTTGTGACCAGAGTCATTGAACAGTAACTTACAATACATACTTCTCATTCTATACAGCATTCTCGTGATGCTATATCAGCCAGACAGTAGTCAATATTTGACTGATTGAACATGTTTTTGGCCAAAGAATCCTCAAAATGTTTTTTTTTTACTATTATAAACTTATAGACTCTTTTTAATGTTAAATCAGCCATACAGTAGTCCTTATTTGATCTACTGAACATATTTCTGATGATTCATCATAAGCCATATCGAAGTCCATTTAGAAGTCCATATCTTGACCGATTGAACTTATCTCTGGTCAAAGGGTCCTAATATGGTTTTGAACTATATAACTTAGAGACTCCTTCTAATCTTAAATCAGCCATACAGAATTACATATTTGACCTATTGAACACATTGCTGGCAAAAGAGTCCTTTAGGATAAACACTAAACATTCAGATTGATTTCGTCTATATGTCAGCCTAACAAAAGTCCATATTTGACCTATTGAAAATATTTCTGACCAAGTAGTACTCGCTACTTGAACTTTCTATTAATTTTTGTTGACTCCTGATGTTACATCTGACATAAGAAGTCCACATTTGACCCAAAGAACATATTGCTGGCCAAATAATTTTCAATTTTCTATACATACTCATAGACTCCTTCTGATGCTTCATAAGCCATATAGAAGTCCATTGAGAAGTCCATATATTGACAGATTGAACTTATCACTGGTCAAAGGGTCCTCAAATGCTTTTAAACTGTATAACTTAGACACTCCTTCTGATGTTACATCAGCCATACAAAAGTGAATTTTTGACGTACTGAAAATATTTCTGGCCAGAGTCCGTGAACATGAACACAGTATATATAAAGACTGACTTCTGAATAATGTTATATCAGGTAGACAGTAGTCAATATTTGATTGACTGAATATATATTTTGGCCAAAGAGTCCTCAAAAGGATTTTTATTCTCATAAATGTATTGACTCCTTCTGATGTTAAATCAGCCATACAGAAGTCTAAATTTGATCTACTGAACATATTTGTGGCCAGAACCAATTGAACATTAACTTACTATACATACTTCTAATTCTATACAGCATTTTCGTGATGTTTTTTCAGCCAGACAGTATACAGAAAGGTCAATATTTGACCGATTGAACATGTTTTTGGCCAAAGAGTCCTCGATCTTGAACAAGATACATACTCATAGCAGTGGCGGCTCCTGCAAAATATCTCAGGGGGGGGGGGCAAATGTTTTGATGATTGATAAGGTCCACCCATGCAATGAATATATTAACAGCTTAATCATGTAAAGGCAACTTCACTACTTTAATATTAATGAAAAATAATGACTCTTACAATAAATCTCATTGTTTGTCTCTATACTCACTATTATTACACTTCTTACATCACATTACTCGCTTAACAAACTACGTTCGCCATGACGTTGTTCAAGTTCAACTGGCCTCCACTCGCGAGGTGTTCCAACAGTCTCTCTCGCTCTCGTTCTCTTTTTTAATTTTAATTTTTTTAATCACATTTGATAAAGATATTAAAGTTTGTTTCATTTTTTCTTGTTGTTCAAATTCAAAATTGTTTTCAAATATTATTTGTCACTTAATCTTAAAGATTTATATATATATATATATATTTTTTTTTTTATTGAACAGATTTTTAAAAGACAACATGTGCATGGCATATACGAAAAACATCACAACATGCTTTTGTACATCCATAGAAATGAATAAAGAAAGATTATACAAATATAGAGAACACTTTTTACTCTACCCAACCCAAAACATCCCACAGAAAAAAAATATAATAATAATAATACAAAAAAATAATAATAGTGATAATAAACTAGAATGTATATTTCCAGAAGAAAATGTGAAGTGGTGCTTGCAGTGGCAAAACTCGCCACTCGGTTGCTAGCGTGCGGTTAGCTAGTTTTTACCAAGATGCTAGCATGATTAGCATTTTGCTAGTATTTTTTTAACTAGATACTATCAAGATTAGCATGTTGCTAGCATCATGCAAGCATGTTTTTAGCATGATGCTAACATGATTAGCATGTTGCTATCATCAAGCTAGCATGATTAGCAGGTTGCTAGCATCAACCTAACATGATTAGCATCTGGTCACATTGCTAACATGTTTTTAGGTAGATGCTAGCATTATTAGCATGTTGCTAGCATCATGTTAGCATTATTATCATGTTGCAAGCATCATGCTAGCATGATTAGCGTTTTGCTAACATGATTAGCAGGTTTTGCTCTCATCATGCTAGCATGATTAGCGTGTTGCTAGCATCATGCTAACATGTCTTTAGCAAGATGCTAGCATGATTAGCATGTTGCTAGCATCATTCTAGCATGATTAGCATGTTGCTTGCATCATTCTGGCATGATTAGCATGTCGACTATGAATGATATAAACCAACTCCCATGTGTCTGTGTAGACTTGGAATTAAAGCCTCTTTTGTTTCCCCGTTATTATTTGATTTACGGGACCAGACACCAGTTATCTTGCCAAGAAAGATTTTATTCTTATATGTCAGGAGAGAAACTTCAAGATGTTGTATTCATGCCAGGTCTATGCGTTTCCGTGTTTCTCTGAGGTAGTACAGTAAGATTGAGCTTTTATACATCACAGAGAGTCTTACAGCTTCCTTGTAAGGTAACAAAACATGTTGCTCTGAGCTTCTTAAAATTAGAACGTATGTCATACGTATACGTTATGTTTAGCATGTCACAATTTACTTCCATATTAAGAACTATCCTTGTTGTTTACATCTGTGATGCACTTATATTGTACACACCCCATAGCAAAATATAGCTTCCCCCTGTCTGACATATGATCACCCCATGGATCCATGCTATCTATAGTTCCCTCATGCATTCAAACTCATGCTTTTGAAACTTCTGCTTTTGAACTCTGTATGATACAACTGATTATGAATATTAATAAAGAATAATAATACAGATACATAATATTTAATAATAAAATAATATTAAAAGATGAAATTTTGAATCTTCAGTCTGTAACATTCAGAATGGAAGATATCCCTCTTTGGATTTTGGTTGCTAAGGTGCTCGACAATGGTTGCTAGGGAGGGGCTAGGAAGTGTTGATGTGATTCCTGATTGGCTGTTTGCTGCCCCGAGTCAAACGAGACCACCCTTGTGTTTCTATGACACTTCTATCCGGAGATATCCCTTAATTGATCTCTTTCATTTGAAGTCTATGGGACTTGTTGCTAAGGTGCTCTAAATGGTTGCTAGGGCGTGGCTTGATAGCTTCACAATGATCCTGAGAGACTGATTGGTCGTCTGAGTAAAATGAGCCCACCCCCTTGTCTCTATGACACTGTGATCCACAGCTATGTTCAATACAAAATCCCTATGCAATTTACCATAGTAGGGAAGCCACGTGCATTTCATGGGCCGTCCTTCACCATAGTAAGTCAATGGGGCAACTTTGGGCAGCTCCTGACCCCCAGGGGTGCAACTTTTACCCCATTGTGAGGTATTCTCTTACAGAGCCTGCCAGCCTCTTCAAATGTGGCAAATCACACGTTTCTGCGAAATCCTCGCTCGGAGCTGTAACTCGTCAAATTTTTTCGCAATGTTTCGCCTGATCGCTTAGAAAAGTCATAGCACACCTCTCCTCAATAGGCCGCTCGATTTGACGCCTCACTCAGGGGTCTGTGATGTCAGCATGTATTTATTTACATAATTTATTACCTATTTATTCTAAAAATCTTTATTAAACAAGTGCATTTAGTACCGCACTCGGCCTGCAGCCTCGTGCCTATGGTTGCTAGGGTGCTGTAACTAGTTGCTATGGTGTGGCTATGAAGATTTTAGGCCAGTACTTATTGGCTGCTGGCTAATATAAATCCTCTGAGGGAGAGAGAGGGGGAGGGACTGCAGGGCTGTCAGGCCCTTCGTGTCTGTTTGTGTGAAAATGTCGGTTGGGATTTATATTTCCGAACATTCCGCAATGTTAAGTCAATGGGACTTTTTTGACCGCTTTTTCGTCCGCTGTGCGAACATCCTACCCCCGAACGCTTAGAAAAGCCCATAGATCATAGCACACCTCTCCTCAATGAACCGGTCGATTTGACGCCTCACTCAGGGGTCTGTGATAAACGGTGCGGGACGAGTTACGCGCCAAACTTTGTGTGGAATAATTTTTGCAAGATTTTTGCCTTTGGCAAGCACCACTAATAAGTATGGCGAATAACAATAGTGATGGCTTGCCTTTGGCAAGCACCACTAAAAATAATATCAAAAACAAACAAATCAAATCTCCAATGAAGGTATAGTCTCAACAAAGGAAAGGATAGGATTCCACATTTTATAAAATTAATTAACAGAGTCTCTGATGGAGTGCTTAGAAAAGTCATAGCACACCTCTCCTCAATAGGCCGCTCGATTTGAGGCCTCACTCAGGGGTCTGTGATGTCAGCATGTATTTATTTACATAATTTATGTAATTTATTACCTATTTATTCTAAAAATCTTTATTAAACAAGTGCATTTAGTACCGCACTCGGCCTGCAGCCTCGTGCCTATGGTTGCTAGGGTGCTGTAACTAGTTGCTATGGTGTGGCTATGAAGATTTTAGGCCAGTACTTATTGGCTGCTGGCTAATATAAATCCTCTGAGGGAGAGAGAGGGGGAGGGACTGCAGGGCTGTCAGGCCCTTCGTGTCTGTTTGTGTGAAAATGTCGGTTGGGATTTATATTTCCGAACATTCCGCAATGTTAAGTCAATGGGACTTTTTTGACCGCTTTTTCGTCCGCTGTGCGAACATCCTACCCCCGAACGCTTAGAAAAGCCCATAGATCATAGCACACCTCTCCTCAATGAACCGGTCGATTTGACGCCTCACTCAGGGGTCTGTGATAAACGGTGCGGGACGAGTTACGCGCCAAACTTTGTGTGGAATAATTTTTGCAAGATTTTTGCCTTTGGCAAGCACCACTAATAAGTATGGCGAATAACAATAGTGATGGCTTGCCTTTGGCAAGCACCACTAAAAATAATATCAAAAACAAACAAATCAAATCTCCAATGAAGGTATAGTCTCAACAAAGGAAAGGATAGGATTCCACATTTTATAAAATTAATTAACAGAGTCTCTGATGGAGTGCTTAGAAAAGTCCCACACCTCTCCTCAATAGGCCGCTCGATTTGAGGCCTCACTCAGGGGTCTGTGATGTCAGCATGTATTTATTTACATAATTTATGTAATTTATTACCTATTTATTCTAAAAATCTTTATTAAACAAGTGCATTTAGTACCGCACTCGGCCTGCAGCCTCGTGCCTATGGTTGCTAGGGTGCTGTAACTAGTTGCTATGGTGTGGCTATGAAGATTTTAGGCCAGTACTTATTGGCTGCTGGCTAATATAAATCCTATAGTCCTATATAAATATAGTCTCAACAAAGGAAAGGATAGGATTCCACATTTTATAAAATTAATTAACAGAGTCTCTGATGGAGTGCTTCATTTTTTCTAGGTGTAGAAAGGACATTAAGTCCTTCAGCCAAGAAAAAATAGAAGGGGGGCATGAGGATTTCCAATGCAACAGTATTCGTCTTCTGGCTATCAATGAAGCAAAAGCAATAATATCACCATGACGCTTGTTGGACAAGCCATCAACAGGTGTTTTTCCAAAAATAGCAATTATTGGGCAGGGTTTCACAGAGACACTGAGAGCCTTTGACAGCTTATCAAAAAAAGAAGACCAGAATGAGCACAATTTAGGACAGGTATAAAATGTATGAGTATGATCTGCTGGGGAAAGCGAACATCTATTGCACCTATCATCTTCTGTTAAAGAAAGTTTCTTCAATTATGCTTTGGTGAAATGAATTCTGTGAACAATTTTAAACTGAATAAGATTCAAGCGAGCACAGATGCAAACAGAGTTAATTTTAGCAAGAGCATTATTCCACAGCTCCTCGTCAAGCTCCAGTCCTAGCTCTCTCTCCCAGGTTCCCTTGAGTGCAAAAAGAGGAAGGAAATGCGAAGATCGTAACAGGCCAAAAATTGAGGAGATATGGCTATGTGATTTCAGGAGTAACATTATATATTTGTGAATGTAATTGAAAAGTCCCTTTCATTCACACTTTGGTGGTGCGTCGCCCAACCGCCCTAATGAAGAAACCGCCCCTGACTCATAGACTCCTTCTGATCCTTCATCAGCTATTGAATTTATAGGTCAGACTTATAGGTCAAAGATTCCTCAAAAGATATTAAACTACATACAGTTTTAGACTCCTTTTGATGATATATCAGCCATACAGAGGTCCCTTTTGACCTACTAAACATATTTCTAGCCAAAGAGTTCTTGATTTTGAAGTTTATATACATTCTCGTAGACTCCTTCTGCTGCTTCATAAGCCATTTAGAAGTCAGAATCTGACCTTTTGAACTTATTTCTGGTCAAAGGGTCTTCAAAAGGTTTTAAACTATAGAAACATATAGACTCCTTCTGATGTTAAATCAGCCATACCTGTACATATGTTCCTTTTTTGAACTATTGAACATATTTCTGGCCAAAGAGTTCCTGAACATTAACTTAACATACATTCAGATTGCCTTCTTTTGATGTTATATTAGCCACAGAAGTCCATATCTTGACCGATTGAACTTATTCCTGGTCAAAGGGTCCTCAAATTGTTTTAAAATATAAAACTTAGAGACTCCTTCTGATGGTAAATCAGCCATACTGAATTCCATATTTGACCTACTGAACATATTGCTGGCCAAAGAGTCCTTTAGGATAAACAATACGTATTCAGATTGATTTTGTCTAATTTTATGTCCACCTGGCAAAAGTCCATATTTAACCTAATGAAGATTTTCCGGCCAAGAAGTACTCCATACTAAAATCCACAATGTGCTAACACAGGAAGAAACAACACCTACATTGGACCATTTGAAAAATGCTTGGCAGGATGATCTAGGGGTGACTATTACAGACAATCAATGGTCAAAAGCCCAAAGAAATGTTCATTCTACCTCTGTATGTATTAGACATGGTCTTTTGCAGTTCAAAGTGCTACACAGATTACATTTATCCAAATTGAAATTGTCAAAGATGTTTACTTCCATTAGTCCTTCTTGTGATAGATGTTTACAAGGGTCGGCCTCTCTTGCACATATGTTTTGGAATTGTCGTCGCATTACGAACTATTGGAACTCTATATTTCAAACCCTTTCCAAGATCTAAAAAAAACAGCTTAAGCCAGAACCAATCTGGGCTCTTTTTGGTGTGAAACCAGTCAATGTACAACTTTCGGACACCCAAAACAGCATGGTTTGTTTTGTGACCTTGATGGCGCGAAGATTGATTTTCTTGTGATGGAAACAGAAAATGCCCCCTGCTCACTCAGCCTTAATGAAAGACATAATGGATCATTTGAAATTGGAGAAAATTAAATATTTGCTGAGGGGGAAGTCTGAAATATTTTATTCAACGTGGCAAACTTTTATAGATTACTTTGGTGAGAATGTATAATTGATTTGTTTAGCATGGCAATGGCAATGATGTCCTCTGATGTCTGTTGTTTGTTATTGTGTTTTTGTCTCTCTGTATTTTAAACGCAAAAAAACTCAATAAAGAGAATTAAAAAAAAATAAAAATAAAAAAAAAGAAGTACTCTATACTTGAACTTTCTATTTATTCTCGTTGACTCCTGAAGTTACGTCAGCCATACAGACGTCTATATTTGACCTGAGGAACATATTTCTGGCCAAAGAATCCTCGATGTTGAACTTACCATACATTCTCCTTCTGATGCTTCATAAGCATAATTAACAATATAGAAGTCCATATTTGACCTATTGAACTTATTTTAGGTCAAAGGGTCCTCAAAAGGTTTTAAAACTATATAAACTTAGAGACTCCTGATTTTAAATCAGCCGTACAGAGGTCCCATTTTGACTCTTTTTCCAGTAAAATGTTCAGTAGGTCAAATATGGACTTATGTATGGCTGATTTAACATGAAATGGAGTAAATATGTAGAGAAAGTATTCAAGCATTCTTTGGCCAAAATATATTCAGAGGGTTACAGATGAACACCTGTTTAAGTTATATATTGTCAGATGGAGTCTATGAGTATCTCTCGAGGGAGCTGTCTGTGAGCACTGTGAAGCACTCCCTATAAGAGTGCTGTACTCCCGCTTGGCTTTTAATGATGACGGCCAAGCTCGCGATCCCCACGGTTCAGGTCCCGTGTCCGTTGAGGCGGTGCGGATGCTTAGATCGTTGGGATCGCAGAAGGATCTCGAGGATGAGAACGAGACTGCTGAAGCACTTTCTCGTTCATCATCTGTGGATTCTATGAGGAAATGGCAGTTCGGCATCGAGATGTCGTCCTTGGCCACATTCAGAATCTGGGGTTGAGACTCAACACGAAAAAAGCGTGTTGGAACCAGACCAGAAAACAACGTTTCTGGGCGTGGTATGGAATTCGGTTACGATGCGGGCTCACATGTCTCCCGCACGTATCGAGTCCATTCTGACCATGGTCTCTGGGGTAAAGCTAGGCCAGGCCATCACTGTAAAGAAATTTCAAAGACTGCTGGGCCTCATGGCAGCGGCATCCAACATTATACCTTTGGACCTTCTCCACATGAGGCCCCTTCAGTGGTGGATGAAAGCCAAGGGGTTTTCCCCGAGGGGAAATCCGTTCCGTACAATCAGGGTTACGCGCAGATGCCTTCATTCCCTGTCAGTCTGGAAGAAACCTTGGTTTCTCTTCCAAGGACCAGTGTTAGGAGCATCATGTCCCCAGAAAACCGTATCGACAGACACCTCCCTGACTCGTTGGGGCGCGGTCATGGACGGCCGCTTTGCCAGGGGTCTGTGGCAGGACCATCATCTCTCTTGGCATATAAACTGCCTATAGATGTTGGTTGTTTTCAGGGCTTTGAAGAGCTTCCTCCCAGACATCGTAGGGTACCACGTCTTGATACGTTCGGACAATGCATCTGCGGTAGCTTATCTGAACCGAATAGGGGGACTCAGGTCGCGCCCTCTATCCAGATTGGTGCATCAGATTATTCTTTTGTCCCAGGGGAAAATATTATCCATCAGAGCGATATATGTCCCGGGGGTTCGGAATCGGGGAGCAGACATCCTGTCGAGGCAGGGGCTGAGGCCCGGGGAATGGAGACTTCACCCAGATGTGGTGAAGCTAATATGGCAGAGGTTCGGACCAATGGAAGTGGATCTATTTGCGTCTCGAGAGACGTCCCAATGTCTGCTTTGGTTTTCCCTCACCCATCCAGCCCCGCTGGGGTTGGACGCCATGGTACAGGCCTGGCCGAGGCTTCGCCTGTACGCTTTTCCCCCCATCGCTCTGCTTCCGGGAGTCATAGAGAGGGTCCGTCAGGAGGGCATTGGCAAGAAAAATGTTCAGTAGGTCAAAAACTGAGTATTGTATAACTGATGTAACATCAGAAGTCTTCAAAAATCTATAGAAATTTCAAGATTGAGTACTCTTTGGCCAGAAATATGTTCAGCAGCTCAAAAAGGGACCTCTTTATGGCTGAGTCTACGGTATATCTTTATATAGTTTAAAAACTTCTGAGGATTCTTTAACCAAAAATATATTCAATTGGTCAAATATGGACTACTGTCTAGCTGATATAACATCATGAGAACTCTGTATACTATGAGAAGTATGTATAGTAATGTTCAATGGCTCTGGCCACAAATATGTTCATTGGGTCAAATATGGACTTCATTATGGCTGATTTAACGTCAGAAGGAGTCTACAAGTTTATGATAGTCAATATCCGTTTGAGGACTCTTCTGCAAAAATGTGTTCAAAATCGGTCAAAAATGGATTACTGTCTGATATAACATTACGATAAGTCCGTCTGTATGCCTGATTTAACATTACGAGAAGTCAGTCTGTATATATAGTGAGTTAAAATTCACGGACTCTTGCCAGACATATGTTCAGTAGGTCAAAAAAGTACTTTTGTATGGCTGATGTAACATCAGAAGGAGTCTAAGAGAATGTATATAAATTTCAAAATCGAGTACTCTATGGCCAGAAATAAGCTGATTTAACATCAGGAGTCAATATGTTTTGAAAGATAAAGTTTAAAGACTCTTTGGGCAAAAACACGTATGGCTGATTTAACATGAGGAGGAGTCTATTAGTTTATATAGATTGAAACCTTTTGAGGACCCTTTGACCAGAAAAAAGTTAATTTTTTTCAGATATGGACTTCTAAATGAAGCATCAAAATTAGTCTATGAGTATGTATAGATTGTTCAAGATCGAGAACTCTTTTTCCAGTAATATATATTCAGAGGGTCACAATATGCACACCTGACTATCTGATATATCATCAGAGGAAGTCTTTGAGTATTTAGAAAGTTAACTTTTGAGGAACCTTTGGCCAGGAACATTTTCAATTCATAATTTATGGACCAATACATTGCTGATTAAATAAGGGAGTCCATGAGTATGTATGGAAAATTCAAAATCGAGGACTCTTTTTACAGTAATAGGAAAAAGAGTCCTATAATAGGAACTTCCAGTAATAGAAATGGACATCTTTTTCCAGAAGTCCATATTCCAACTAATGAAACAAGTAGGTGAAATATGGACTTCTGTATGGCATATTTAACATCAGATGGTGTCTATAAGTTAATAATAGCAAAAAACATTTTGAGGACTCTTTGGCTAAAATTTAGTTCAATCAGTCAAATATGGACTACTGTCTACCTGATATAACATTACGAGAAGTCAGTCTGTATGTATAGTGAGTTAATGTTCACAGACTCTGGATAGAAATAGGTTCAAAAGGTCAAAAATGGACATTTGTATGGCTGATGTAACATCAGAAGGAGTCTATGAGAATGTATAGAAAGTACAAGATGGAGTACTCTAGGGCCACAAATATGTTGAGTTGGTCAAAAAGGGACCTCTGTATGGCTGATTTAACATCAGGAGGAGTATAAAGGTTTATATAGATTGAAACCTTTTAGGACCCTTTGACCAGAAATAGGTTCAGATATTTACTTCTAAATTGCTTGAGGCATTAGAAGGAGTCTATGAGAATGTATAGAAAGTTCCAGATCAAGACATTTTTCCAGTAAAATGTAAAGGCAGAAGGAATGCAGTGCAGAGGCCCGCAAGCAGTCGACGGCACGAGACAACCCGCTTGTCAAGCTTTCGTGGATCCCCATCATTTAGCGCAGTCAACCTGTACAGCAAGACCTGCAAGCTTCCCTGGCCAGTCTCATCGGTGGTCGAGGAGTTTAAAGCCACCAAAGCAAGGGCAGTCAGTACACTGCTCTCGTCTAAAGATTGGAAAGTAAGACGCAAGTAAGACCATCAAATGCGGTAGAAAGTGGAAGCCTCAGCAAGCCGTAATGGAAGCAGAATCCTACTGGAAACACCAGGAAATCGTAGGCGTGGTTATGCCAGGGCCTTGGCTTTGGACACTATAGTGAGAGGAGGTGGAGCAGGGCTGATACCAGCGCTAGAAGAGGCCTCGTGGTGCAAAGGAGTCCGCGAGGCAGCAGAGGAGGACTGTCAGGTGAAGGCGATTGGACTTGCTTCTCAGGGTCGATGGACGCAGTGTGATGAGGCACAGGAGTGTCAATTGTCTTGGAAGGAACTGTGGCAAACCGACCAGGGGAAGTTAAGCTTTCTCTTGTGCTCGGTGACTGACCTGCTGCCAACACCAAGAAATATAAAGATCTGGGGTGGAGAGGAAGACCCATCTTACAACCAATGTGGAGCAGCCTCCTGTACGCTGAACCACATTCTGGCCGATTGTCCAAGGGCATTGGCAGAAGGCCGTTACAGATGCAGACACGCCAACGCCCCAAGTTACAACCTTTGTGAGGGAAGAAGACAAGGCTCATAAAACCGGCATGGTGGCCAAGAACCCACTCTCTACCTTGCAACAAGCCTCTGACTGGGAGTTGAGAGTGGTCCTGAAGAAGAAACTTGTCTTCCCACAGGACGTGGCAGCGACATCCCTCCGACCAGATATGGTCCTACTATCAAGTAGAACAAAATCCATCATAGTTGCTGAGCTCATGGTGCCCTGGGAAGAAAGGCTCCCTATAAGAGTGCTGTACTCCCGCTTGGCTTTTAATGATGACGGCCAAGCTCGCGATCCCCACGGTTCAGGTCCCATGTCCGTTGAGGCGGTGCGGATGCTTAGATCGTTGGGATCGCAGAAGGATCTCGCAGATGAGAACAAGACTGCTGAAGCCCTTTCTCATTCATCATCTGTGGATTCTATAACGCCCGCTCATGGTGCAGAAGCCCGCGCTGCGGCTTCTTCTGCCCATGGCGAGTGCCCGATGCTTGAGCTATCCGCTTCCGAGGAAGTGGGTGTGCTCAGCATCGGGAGCGAGGAACATGAATTATACTCGCCGGCTCATGTTCCCGCTTATGAGGATTTGGTGGAGGTTGTGACGCGTGCTGTGGCCAGACTCAACATCAGCTGGCCACAAGATAAGCAGGATGATCCTCATCAGAGTAAATTAGATGAGAGATTCCTGCAGAACCGCTCACAGCCTCAGCGCCGGGGCTTCACCATTTTCCCCGGATCTTAATAAGGAGACAATCAGCGGCGTTCCAGCAATATCTCCCTCGCCGATCTAAATCTGGGTCTAGGAGGGCTGGTCCAAGTGGCCAGCTTCAGCTGTAAACAAGCTCCTCCTATCGCCTAGAGCAGAAGGAGAGCGTTTCCACTCAAGCCCCTCCTGCGGGAGCTTGGCAACAGAGGAAACACTCTCACTCTAAATACTCCGGCCAGAAGGGCGACCTGAGAGCCGTCATTCAGGCAAAAAGGGCTTCAGGAAAGAGGTCCTGTCCCCCCTGTTGTGGAGCAACCGAGGTTATTCTCACAGCGGAGTCCTCTGGAAAAAGATGTTGTCCCACCATCCTGGACGCTTCGGGCCGCATCAATTTCCAGCGAACGTACACCATGGCATTCGCCCCAAAAGCTTGCAAGAGAGCACCGACTATGGTCACAAAATCTGTCTTGTTCGCTTCCTGCTAGTTCGCTGTTTCAGAGGTCGAGAGCAGTGCTCGAGAATCACCCGAGGCCAGTCTCGAGAGGCTGGTTCCCTTAGTCGATTTTGTAGAGGGGTGGCGCCTTCTTCCAAATATATCTATATGGGTCCTGAATGTATTAAAAAATGGGTACAGACTGCAGTTCGGTCACCGACCTCCCAGGTTTGCAGGGGTGGTGCCGACTACAGTGGTTTCAGAACAGGCTCGGGTTATGGAACAAGAAGTACAGGCTCTTCTGGTCAAAGGGGCCATCGAAATTGTTCCCCTACCAGACAGAGAGTCCGGGTTTTACAGCAACATACTTTATAGTTCCAAAGAAGGATGGCGGGCTAGGCCGATTTTGGATTTGAGGCAGTTGAATCGGTCTCTGAGGAGATTCAGGTTCAAGATGCTCACGATTCCCATCATCATGAATCAAATCAGGTCCGAAGACTGGTTTGTCACAATAGATCTAAAAGACGCCTATTTTCATGTCTCCATTTCATGTCACAGAAGGTTCCTGAGTTTTGCTTTCGGTGGCGAGGCATACCAGTACTGGGTTCTTCCGTTCGGCCTAGCACTCTCTCCCCGCACGTTCACGAAGTGTATGGATGCAGCTCTGGCTCCTCTGAGACTCCAGGGCATCCGTATAGAGTCTATACTGAGTTCCTGAGCCCCGTCTCAGGAAATGGCAGTTCGGCATCGAGATGTCGTCCTTGGCCACATTCAGAATCTGGGGTTGAGACTCAACACAAAAAACTGTGTTGGAACCAGACCAGAAAACAACATTTCTGGGCGTGGTATGAAATTCGGATACGATGCGGGCTCATATGTCCCGCAGGTATCGAGTCCATTCTGACCATGGTCTCTGGGGTAAAGCTAGGCCAGGCCATCACTGTAAAGCAATTTCAAAGACTGCTGGGCCTCATGGCAGCGGCATCCAACATTATACCTTTGGACCTTCTCCACATGAGGCCCCTTCACTGGTGGATGAAAGCCAAGGGGTTTTCCCCGAGGGGAAATCAGGGTTACGAATCAGCGGATGCCTTCATTCCCTGTCAGTCTGGAAGAAACCTTGGTTATGGTGAGCAATGCAATGGAACAAGTTCATATGTTATTTTTCGATGCACAAAGTTAGATCGTTTGTGCAATGCACTGCAACAACACATATGTTATCTCTTTAATACACATGATAATTAGTTAGTTATGGTATGCAATGCAAAGCAACAAGTAAAAAGCTTATTTTTAAATGCACAAGGCTAGATCGTTTGTGCAATGCAATGAAACAACACATATGTCATCTCTTTAAAGCACATGGGAAATAGTTAATTATGGTATGCAATGCAAAGCAACAAGTAAACATCTTATATTTCAATGCAAAATGTTTGATTGTTTGTGCAATGCAATAACAAAATATGTTATTTCTTTAATGCACAATAGTTAGTTATGGAATGCATTGCAATCCAACAAGTAAATATGCATAACGTCATATCGTTTGTGCAATGCAATGCAACAAACACATATTTTATCCCTTAATGCACATGGGAATTAGTTAGTTATGGTAAGCAATGCAAAGCAACAAGTCCATATTTTATTTTTCAGCCCCCAAAGTTAGATCGTTTGTGCAATGCAATGCAACAAGCACATATGCTATCTCTTTAATGCACAAGTTAGTTACAATAAGATGCAAAGCAACAAGTAAATAGATTATGTTTCAATGCACATGGAAATTAATTAGTTAAGGTAAGCAATGCAATGAAACAAGCACATATGTTATCTCTTTAATGCACAAGTTAGTTACAATGCAATGCAAAGCAACAAGTGTTTACAAGATTATGTTTCAATGCATAGCGCTATATCGTTTGTGCAATGCAATGCAACAAGTTAGTTATGGTAAGCAATGCAATGCAACAAGTGCATTTGTTATTTTTCATTGCACAACGTTAGATCGTTGGTGCAATGCAATGCAACAACACATCTCTTTAATGCACCCTGGAATTAGTTAGTTATGGTATGCAATACAAAGCAACAAGTAAAAAGCTTCTATGGGAATCCGTTAGTTATGGTATGCAATGCAAAGCAACAAGTAAAAGCTTATATTTCAATGCACAAGGTTAGATCGTTTGTGCAATGCAATGAAACAACACATTTGTTATCTCTTTAAAGCACATGGGAATTAGTTAATTATGTAGGCTTGCAAAGCAACAAGTAAACAGCTTATATTTCAATACAAAACGTTAGATTGTTTGTTTAATGCAATGCAACAACACATGTTATCTCTTTGATGCACATGGCAATGAGTTATGGTATGCAAGCACAGCAACAAAGTGCATAGTTTAAAAAAAAAATTTCAATGCACAACGTTAGATCATTTGTGCAATGCAACAACACATATTTTATCCCTTAATGCACATGGGAAATAGTTAGTTATGGAATGCATTGCAAAGCAACAAGTATAATATCTTATATTTCAATAAAAGACATTAGGGTTTAATGCAATGCAATCCAATGCAATGCAACAAGTGTTAGGACGGCTATGCATTGAAATGTGCTTTGCGTATGTTAAACATTACTTCAACGCTAATTCTTAGATCGTTTGTGTATTGCAATGCAACAGCACATATGTTATCTATTTAATGCACATGGGAATGAGTTACTTCTGGTATGCGATGCACTGCAACAAGTGCATAGCTTATATGTTATTTTTCAATGCACAACGTTAGATCGTTTGTGCAATGCAATAACAACATATGTTATCTCTTTAATGCACTAGTTACAATGCAATTGCAATGCAACAAGTAAATAGATTATGTTTCAATGGAATTAGTTAGTTATGGTGTGCAATGCAAAGCAACAAGTAAACAGCTTATATTTCAATGCAAAACGTTAGATTGTTTAATGCAATGTAACAAACACATATGTTATCCCTTAATCCACATGGGAATTAGTTAGTTATGGTATGCAATTGGTATGCATTGGTATGCAATGCACAAGGTTAGATCGTTTGTGCAATGCAATGAAACTACACCTTTTGTTATCTCTTTAAAGCACATGGGGATTAGTTAATTATGGTATGCAATGCAAAGCAACAAGTAAACAGCTTATATTTCAAAGCAAAACGTTAGAATGTTAGATTGTAATGCAATGCCACAACACATGTTACCTCTTTAATGGAAAAAGGAATGAGTTAGTTCGGCTATGCATTGAAATGTGCTTTGCGTATGTTAAACATTACTTCAACGCTAATTCTTAGATCGTTTGTGTATTGCAATGCAACAGCACATATGTTATCTATTTAATGCACATGGGAATGAGTTACTTCTGGTATGCGATGCACTGCAACAAGTGCATAGCTTATATGTTATTTTTCAATGCACAACGTTAGATCGTTTGTGCAATGCAATAACAAAATATGTTATCTCTTTAATGCACTAGTTACAATGCAATTGCAATGCAACAAGTAAATAGATTATGTTTCAATGGAATTAGTTAGTTATGGTGTGCAATGCAAAGCAACAAGTAAACAGCTTATATTTCAATGCAAAACGTTAGATTGTTTAATGCAATGTAACAAACACATATGTTATCCCTTAATCCACATGGGAATTAGTTAGTTATGGTATGCAATTGGTATGCATTGGTATGCAATGCACAAGGTTAGATCGTTTGTGCAATGCAATGAAACAACACCTTTTGTTATCTCTTTAAAGCACATGGGGATTAGTTAATCATGGTATGCAATGCAAAGCAACAAGTAAACAGCTTATATTTCAAAGCAAAACGTTAGAATGTTAGATTGTAATGCAATGCCACAACACATGTTACCTCTTTAATGGAAAAAGGAATGAGTTAGTTCGGCTATGCATTGAAATGTGCTTTGCTTATGTTTAACATTGCCTCAACGCTAATTCTTAGATCGTTTGTGCAATGCAATGCAACAACATATATGTTATCCCTTTGATAAACATGGGGATGAGTTAGTTATGGTATGCAAGCAAAGCAACAAGTGCATAGTTTTAAAAAAAATGTTTTCAATGTACAGCGTTAGCTCGTTTGTGCAATGCAACAACATATATGTTATCCCTTAATGCACTTTTTATAGTTACTATACAGTTTTAAGTGTTTTGTGGTTTTAAAATGTAAGTTGTGGTTTCACTTTATTTTATCTTTAACTTTTCGTTAGTTCTGGCAAGCGATGCACTGCAAGAAGTGCAGTGCTTATTGGTGATTTTTCAATGCACAACGTTAGATAGTTTTTGCAATGCAACAACACATATTTTTTCCCTTAATGCACATGGAAAATAGTTAGTTATGGAATGCATTGCAAAGGAACAAGTAAATAGGTTATTTTTCAATGCAAAACATAAGAGTTTAATGCAATGCCATCCAAAGCAATGCAACAACACATTTTATATCTCTTTAATGGACAAAGGAATGAGTTAGTTCGGCTATGCATTGAAATGTGCTTTACTTATTTTAAACAATACTTCAACGCTAATGCTTAGATCGTTTTTGCATTGCAATGCAACAGCATATAGGTTATATCTTTAATGCACAAGGGAATGATTTAATTCTGGTATGCGATGCACTTCAACAAGTGCATAGCTTATATGTTATTTTTCAATGCATAACGTTAGATAGTTTGTGCATAGCAATAACAAAATATGTTATCTCTTTAATGCTAAAGTTAAGTTACAATGCAATGCAAAGCAACAAGTAAAAAGATTATGTTTCAATGCACAACGCTCTATCGTTTGTGCAATGCAATGCAACAAACACATATTTTATCCCTTAATGCACATGGGAATTAGTTAGTTATCGTAAGCAATGCAATGCAACAAGTGCATGTGTTATTTTTCATTGCACAACGTTAGATCGTTTGTGCAATGCAATGCAACAACACATCTCTTTAATGCACATGGGAATTAGTTATGGTATGCAATACAAAGCAACAAGTAAAAAGCTTATATGGGAATCCGTTAGTTATGGTATGCAATGCAAAGTAACAAGTAAAAGCTTATATTTCAATGCAAAAGATTAGATCATTTGTGCAATGCAATGAAACAACACATTTGTTATCTCTTTAAAGCACATGGGAATTAGTTAATTATGTAGGCAATGCATAGCAACACGTAATCAGCTTATATTTCAATACAAAACGTTAGATTGTTTAATGCAATGCAACAACACATGTTATCTCTTTGATGCACATGGCAATGAGTTAGTTATGGTATGCAAGCAAAGCAAAAAAAGTGCATAGTTTAAAAAAAAATGTTCAATGCACAACGTATGATCGTTTGTGCAATTGCAATGCAATGCAACAAAGACAAATGTTATGTCTTTAATGCACATGGGAATGATTTAGTCCTGGTATGCGATGCACTGCAACAAGTGAAAAGCTTATATTTATATATTATATATACAAAAAGCTTTGCTTATGTTAAACATTGCCTCAACGCTAATTCTTAGATCGTTTGTGCAATGCAACAAACATATATGTTGTCTCTTTTATGCACATGGGAATGAGTTAGTTATGGTATGCAAGCAAAGCAACAAGTGCATAGTTTAAAAAAAAAAATTTAATGCACAACGTAAGATCGTTTGTGCAATGCAATGCAACAGCGATGCACTGCAAAGAGTGCACTGCTTATATGTGATTGTTCAATGCACAACGTTAGATCGTTTGTGCAATGCAACAACACATATTTTATCCCTTAATGCACATGGGAAATAGTTAGTTATAGAATTCACTGCAAAGCAACAAGTAAAATATCTTATATTTCAATAAAAAACATTAGAGTTTATTGCAATGCAATCCAATGCAATGCAACAACACATATGTTACCTATTTAATGGAAAGGAATGAGTTAGGTCGGCTATGCATTGAAATGTGCTTTGCTTATGTTAAACATTACTTCAACGCTAATTCTTAGATTGTTTGTGTATTGCAATGCAACAGCACATATGTTATCTCTTTAATGCACATGGGAATGAGTTACTTCTGGTATGCGATGCACTGCAACAAGTGCATAGCTTATATGTTATTTTTCAACGCACAACGTTATATCGTTTGTGCAATGCAATTACAAAATATGTTAATTCTTTAATGCACTAGTTACAATGCAATGCAATGCAACAAGTAAATAGATTATGTTTCAATGCACAACGTTATATCGTTTGTGCAATGCAGTGCAACAAACACATATGTCAATCCCTTTATGCATATTGGAATTAGTTAGTTATGGTAAGCAATGCAATGCAACAAGTGCACATGTTATTTTTCAGTGCACAACGTTAGATCGTTTGTGCAATGCAATGCAACAACATATGTTACCTCTTTAATGGACAAAGGAATGAGTTAGTTCGGCTATGCGTTGAAATGCGCTTTGCTTATGGCAAACATTGCTTCAACGCTAATTCTTAGATCGTTTGTGCATTTCAATGCAACAGCACATATGTCATCACTTTAATGCACATGGGAATGAGCTAGTTCTGGTATGCGATGCACTGCAACAAGTGCATAGCTTGTATGTTATTTTTCAATGCACTACGTTAGCTCGTTTGTGCAATGCAATAACAAATTATGTCATCTCTTTAATGCACAAGTTAGTTACAATACAATGCAATGACACAAGTAAATAGATTATGTTTCAATGCACAACTTTAGCTCGTTTGTGCAATAAAATGCAACTACTCATGTGTTTTCCCTTAATGCACATTTGAATTAGTTATTTCTAGTATACAATGCACTGCAACAAGTGCATAGCTTATAAGTTGTTTTTCAATGCACGACGTAAGATCATTTTAGCAATGCAATGCAACAACACTCATGTTATCTCTTTTCCCATGTCCATACATGGGAATTAGTTATTTATGGTATGCAATGCAAAGCAACAAGTGCAGAGCGTATGTTTCATTGCTCAACGTTAGATCGTTTGTGCAAAGCAATGCAACAACAAATATGTTATCTCTTTAATGCACATGAGAATTAGTTAGTTCTGGTTTGCAATAAACTGCAACAAGTCCATAGCTTAAATGCAGAGCCGGACAGTAACGGAGTACATTTACTTGAGTACAGTACTTCAGTGCAATTTTGAGGGATCTTTACTTTACTCGAGTATCATTTTTGGTTAGTACTCATGACTTTACTCAAGTACATTTGAAAGGCAAATATTGTACTCTATATTCCACTACATTTCTATCCATAATCGTGAGAACCGGTTAATAATTCGAAGCTGTGAAGTTGTGTACTCTGTCCGCCTCAGCTTAAATGTTATTTTTCAATGCACAACGTTAGATCGTTTTTAATGCACATGGGAATTAGTTAGTTCTTGTATGCATTGCAATGCAAAAGCGCATAGCTTGTATGATATTCTTCAAAGCACATCGTTAGATCGTGTGTGCAGTGCAGTGCAACAGCACTCATGTTATCACTTTAATGCACAACGGAATAAGATAGTTCGGGCACGCTTTGAAATGCAACTTGTTTTTATTTTATATTTTATTTTTCAATGCACAACGTTAGATAGTTTTTGCAATGCAATGCTTGTTGGTCCCTTTTTGAATTACTAAAAAGATTTTTGCCCAACGAGTTTGAACATTATCTTACTATACAAATAGACTCATTCTGATGTTATACAAAAGTCCACTTCTGACCTTCTGAACATATTACTGGAAAAAATTCCTCGATCTAGAACTTTCAATACTTTCTCATAGACTCCTTTTGATGCCTTATAAGCCATTTGGAAGACCATATATGACATATTGAACCTATTTCTGGTCAAAGGTCAAAAGTGTTCTTGAACATAACTTAATACACATTCAGGTTGACTTCATATATGAGCCGACAGTAGTCAGTTTTTTACCTACTCAACATATTTCTTCCCCTAGAGTACTTGATCTTGAACTTTCTATACATTCTCAGACTTCTTCTGATGTTACATCAGCCATACAAAAGTAGATTTATGACCTTCTGAACATATTTCTGGCAAGAGTCCGTAAACATAAACACACTATATATACATTTTTTTCTATTTTTCTATTTTCTATTTTTAATGTTAATTCAGCCATACAGAACTTCATTTTTGATCTACTGAACATATTTCAAAGTCCGTAAACATAAACACATATATGGTGAAGACTGACTTGTAATATTATATCAGGCAGACAGTAGTCAAAATTTGATCGATTGAACATACATGTTGGCCAAAGAGTCCTTAAAAGGATTTTTATTATCATAAATGTATAGACTCCTTCTGATCAGTAACGGAAGTCCAAATTTGATCTACGTGGACATTTTTGTGACCAGAGTCATTGAACAGTAACTTACAATACATACTTATTCTATACAGCATTAACGTGATGCTATATCAGCCAGACAGTAGTCCATACTTGACCTATTGAACATATTGCTGGCAAAAGAGTCCTTTAGGATAAACACTAAACATTCAGATTGATTTCGTCTATATGTCAGCCTAACAAAAGTCCATATTTGACCTATTGAAAATTTGTCTGACCAAGTAGTACTCGCCACTTGAACTATCTATTCATTTTTGTTGACTCCTAATGTCTGACATACAGAAGTCCACATTTGACCCAAGGAACATATTTCTGTTCAAATAATCTTCAATCTTCAATTTTCTATACATACTCATAGACTCCTGATGCTTCATAAGAAGTCCATTTAGAAGTCCATATATTGACAGATTGAACTTATCACTGGTCAAAGGGTCCTCAAATGCTTTTAAACTGTATAACTTAGACACTCCTTCTGATGTTACATCAGCCATACAAAAGTGAATTTTGGACGTACTGAAAATATTTCTGGCCAGAGTCCGTGAACATGAACACACTATATATAAAGACTGACTTCTGAATAATGTTATATCAGGCAGACAGTAGTCAATATTTGATTGACTGAACATATATTTTGGCCAAAGAGTCCTCAAAAGGATTTTTATTCTCATAAATGTATTGACTCCTTCTGATGTTAAATCAGCCATACAGAAGTCTAAATTTGATCTACTGAACATATTTGTGGCCAGAACCATTGAACATTAACTTACTATACATACTTCTAATTCTATACAGCATTTTCGTGATGTTATTTCAGCCAGAAAGTATAACGAAAGGTCAATATTTGACCGATTGAACATATTTTTGGCCAAAGAGTCCTCGATCTTGAACAAGATACATACTCATAGCAGTGGCGGCTCCTGCAAAATCTCTCAGGGGGGGCAAATGTTTTGATGATTGATAAGGTCCACCCATGCAATGAATAAATTAACAGCTTAATCATGTAAAGGCAACTTCACTACTTTAATATTAATGAAAAATAATGACTCTTACAATAAATCTCATTGTTTGTCTCTAGACTCACTATTATTACACTTCTTACATCACAGTACTCGAACAACGTCATGGCGAACGCAGTTTATTAAGCAAGTTCAACAGGCCTCCACTCGCGAGATGTCCCAACAGTCTCTCTCGCTCTCGTTCTCTTTTTTATTTTTATTTTTTTAATCACATTTGATAAAGATATTAAAGTAGAGTTTCATTTTTTCTTGTTGTTCAAATTCAAAATTGTTTTCAAATATTATTTGTCACTTAATCTTAAAGATTTATATATATATTATATATATTTTTTTATTGAACAGATTTTTAAAAGACAACATGTGCATGGCATATACGAAAAACATCACAAACTGCTTTTTTACATCCATAGAAATGAATAAAGAAAGATTATACAAATATAGAGAACACTTTTTACTCTACCCAACCCAAAACATCCCACAGAAAAAAATATAAATAAAATAATAATAATAATAATAAATAAAAATAATAATAATAAACTAGAATGTACATTTCCAGAAGAAAAAGTGAAGTGGTGCTTGCAGTGGCAAAACTCGCCACTCGGTTGCTAGCGTGCGGTTAGCTAGTTTTTACCAAGATGCTACCATGATTAGCATGTTGCTAGTATTTTTTTAACTAGATACTATCAAGATTAGCATGTCGCTAGCATCATGCTAGCATGTTTTTAGCATGATGCTAACAAGATTAGCATGTTGCTAGCATTATGCTAGCATGATTAGCATGTTACTAGCATCAACCTAAGATGATTAGCATGTTGCTAGCATCATGCTAACATTATTAGCATGTTTGCTAACATGTTTTTAGGTAGATGCTAGCATTATTAGCATGTTTCTAGCATCATGTTAGCATTATTAGCATGTTGCTAGCATCATGCTAGCATGATTAGCGTTTTGCTAACATGATTAGCATGTTTTGCTACCATGATTAGCATGTTTTGCTAGCATCATGCTAGCATGTTTAGCGTGTTGCTAGCATCATGTTAACAGGTTTATAGCAAGATGCTATCATGATTAGCATGTCGCTAGAATCATGCTAGCATGTTTATCGTGTTGCTAGCATCATGCTAGCATGTTTTTAGCAAGATGCTAGCATGTTTAGCATGTTGCTAGAATCATGCTAACATGATTAGCATTTTGCTTGCATCATTCTAGCATGATTAGCATGTTGCTAGCATCATTCTTGCATGATTAGCATGTCGTTAGCATCATTCTAGCATGATTAGCATGTTGCTTGCATCATTCTGACATGATTAGCATGTCGCTAGCATCATTCTAGCATGATTAGCATGTCGCTAGCATCATTCTAGCATGATTAGCATGTCGCTAGCATGACTTTAACACAATTTAGCATATTCCTAGCATGGTTACCAAGATTTACCATTTTACCATGATTTACCATGTTCTAGTATGATTTACCATAATTCTCGCATCATTTACCATAGTTTACCATGATTTAGGCAAATGAGCCAACCCCCATCTTTATTCGATGTTCTGATGCAGAGATATAGGTCTTGCAAAAATGGTTGCTAGGGTACTCTGTTTGGTTGCTAGGGAGTGACTTGGCAGCTGCCAATCATGAAACTCCAAAGGCTGCTTGTCACTATGAATGATATAAACCAACTCCCATGTGTCTGTAACATTCAGAATGGAAGATATCCCTCTTTGGATTTTGGTTGCTAAGGTGCTCGACAATGGTTGCTAGGGAGGGGCTAGGAAGTGTTGATGTGATTCCTGATTGGCTGTTTGCTGCGCCGAGTCAAACGAGACCACCCTTGTGTTTCTATGACACTTCTATCCTGAGATATCGCTTTGATCTCTTTCATTAGAAGTCTATGGGACTTGTTGCTAAGGTGCTCTAAATGGTTGCTAGGGCGTGGCTTGATAGCTTCACAATGATCCTGAGAGACTGATTGGTCATCTGAGTAAAATGAGCCCGCCCCCTTGTCTCTATGACACTGTGATCCACAGCTATGTTCAATACAAAATTCCCATGCAATTTACCATAGTAGGAAAAACACGTAAATTTCATGGGCCGTCCTTCACCATAGTAAGTCAGTGGGGCAACTTTGGGCAGCTCCTGCCCCCCAGGGGTGCAACTTTTACCCCATTGTGAGGTATTTTCTTACAGAGCCTGCCAGCCTCTTCAGATGTGGCAAATCACACGTTTCTGCGAAATCCTCGCTCGGAGCTGTAACTCGTCGAATTTTTTCGCAATGTTAAGTCTATGCTTTTTTTTGGCCGCTTTTTCGCCCCTGGGGCAAACACCGTACCCCTGATCGCTTAGAAAAGTCATAGCACACCTCTCCTCAATAGGCCGCTCGATTTGAGGCCTCACTCAGGGGTCTGTGATGTCAGCATGTATTTATTTACATAATTTATGTAATTTATTACCTATTTATTCTAAAAATCTTTATTAAACAAGTGCATTTAGTACCGCACTCGGCCTGCAGCCTCGTGCCTATGGTTGCTAGGGTGCTGTAACTAGTTGCTATGGTGTGGCTATGAAGATTTTAGGCCAGTACTTATTGGCTGCTGGCTAATATAAATCCTCTGAGGGAGAGAGGGGGGGAGGGACTGCAGGGCTGTCAGGCCCTTTGTGTCTGTTTGTGTGAAAATGTCGGTTGGGATTTAAATTTCCGAACATTCCGCAATGTTAAGTCAATGGGACTTTTTTGACCGCTTTTTCGTCCGCTGTGCGAACATCCTACCCCCGATCGCTTAGAAAAGCCCATAGATCATAGCACACCTCTCCTCAATGAACCGGTCGATTTGACGCCTCACTCAGGGGTCTGTGATAAACGGTGCGGGACGAGTTACGCGCCAAACTTTGTGTGGAATAATTTTTGCAAGATAACACTAGTGTTGCCTTGCCTTTGGCAAGCACCACTAATAAGTATGGCGATTAACAATAGTGATGCCTTGACTTTGGCAAGCACCACTAAAAATAATATCAAAAACAAACAAATCAAATCTCCAATGAAGGTATAGTCTCAACAAAGGAAAGGATAGGATTCCACATTTTATAAAATTAATTAACAGAGTCTCTGATGGAGTGCTTCATTTTTTCTAGGTGTAGAAAGGACATTAAGTCCTTCAGCCAAGAAAAAATAGAAGGGGGGCATGAGGATTTCCAATGCAACAGTATTCGTCTTCTGGCTATCAATGAAGCAAAAGCAATAATATCACCATCAGCCAAGGGGTTTTCCCCGAGGGGAAATCCGTTCCGTACAATCAGGGTTACGCGCAGATGCCTTCATTCCCTGTCAGTCTGGAAGAAACCTTGGTTTCTGTCCCAAGGACCAGTGTTAGGACCATCATGTCCCCAGAAAACCGTATCGAACGACGCCTCCCTGACTCGTTGGGGCGCGGTCATGGACGGCCGCTTTGCCAGGGGTCTGTGGCAGGACCATCATCTCTCTTGGCATATAAACTGCCTAGAGATGTTGGTTGTTTTCAGGGCTCTGAAGAGCTTCCTCCCAGACATCGTAGGGTACCACGTCTTGATACGTTCGGACAATGCATCTGCGGTAGCTTATCTGAACCTAATAGGGGGACTCAGATCGCGCCCTCTATCCAGATTGGTGCATCAGATTATTCTTTTGTCCCAGGGGAAAATATTATCCATCAGAGCAATATATGTCCCGGGGGTTCGGAATCGGGGAGCAGACATCCTGTCGAGGCAGGGGCTGAGGCCCGGGGAATGGAGACTTCACCCAGATGTGGTGAAGCTAATATGGCAGAGGTTCGGACCAATGGAAGTGGATCTATTTGCGTCTCGAGAGACGTCCCAATGTCTGCTTTGGTTTTCCCTCACCCATCCAGCCCCGCTGGGGTTGGATGCCATGGTACAGGCCCGGCCGAGGCTTCGCCTGTACGCTTTTCCCCCCATCGCTCTGCTTCCCGAAGTCCTAGAGAGGGTCCGTCAGGAGGGCATTGGCAAGAAAAATGTTCAGTAGGTCAAAAACTGAGTATTGTATAACTGATGTAACATCAGAAGTCTTCAAAAACCTATAGAAATTTCAAGATTGAGTACTCTTTGGCCAGAAATATGTTCAGCAGCTCAAAAAGGGACCTCTTTATGACTGAGTCTACGTCTACTATAGTCTACTACGAGTCTACTATATCTTTATATAGTTTAAAAACTTCTGAGGATTCTTTAACCAAAAATATATTCAATCGGTCAAATATGGACTACTGTCTAGCTGATATAACATCATGAGAAGTCTGTATACTATGAGAAGTATGTATAGTAATGTTCAATGGCTCTGGCCACAAATATGTTCATTAGGTCAAATATGGACTTCGTTATGGCTGATTTAACGTCAGAAGGAGTCTACAAGTTTATGATAGTCAATATCCGTTTGAGGACTCATCTGCAAAAATGTGTTCAAAATCGGTCAAAAATGGACTACTGTCTGATATAACATTACGATGAGTCCGTCTGTATGCCTGATTTAACATTACGAGAAGTCAGTCTGTATATATAGTGAGTTAAATTTCACGGACTCTTGCCAGACATATGTTCAGTAGGTCAAAAAAGTACTTTTGTATGGCTGATGTAACATCAGAAGGAGTCTAAGAGAATGTATATAAATTTCAAGATCGAGTACTCTATGGCCAGAAATAAGCTGATTTAACATCAGGAGTCAATATGTTTTGAAAGATAAAGTTTAAAGACTCTTTGGGCTAAAGCACGTAAGGCTGATTTAACATCAGGAGGAGTCTATTAGTTTATATAGATTGAAACCTTTTGAGGACCCTTTGACCAGAAAGAAGTTAATTTTTTTCAGATATGGACTTCTAAATGAAGCATCAAAATTAGTCTATGAGTATGTATAGATTGTTCAAGCTCGAGAACTCTTTTTCCAGTAATATATATTCAGAGGGTCACAATATGGACAACTGACTATCTGATATATCATCAGAGGAAGTCTTTGAGTATTTAGTAAGTTAAGTTTTGAGGAACCTTTGGCCAGAAACATTTTCAATTCATAATTTATGGACCAATATATTGCTGATTAAATAAGGGAGTCCATGAGTATGTATGGAAAATTCAAAATCGAGGACTCTTTTTACAGTAATAGGAAAAAGAGTCCTATAATAGGAACTTCCAGTAATAGAAATGGACATCTTTTTCCAGAAGTCCATATTCCAACTAATGAAACAAGTAGGTGAAATATGGACTTCTGTATGGCATATTTAACATCAGATGGTGTCTATAAGTTAATAATAGCAAAAAACATTTTGAGGACTCCTTGGCTAAAATTTAGTTCAATCGGTCAAATATGGACTACTGTCTACCTGATATAACATTACGAGAAGTCAGTCTGTATGTATAGTGAGTTAATGTTCGTAGACTCTGGATAGAAATAGGTTCAAAAGGTCAAAAATGGACATTTGTATGGCTGATGTAACATCAGAAGGAGTCTATGAGAATGTATAGAAAGTACAAGATGGAGTACTCTAGGGCCACAAATATGTTGAGTTGGTCAAAAAGGGACCTCTGTATGGTTGATTTAACATCAGGAGGAGTATAAAGGTTTACATAGATTGAAACCTTTTAGGACCCTTTGACCAGAAATAGGTTCAATACGTCAGATATTTACTTCTAAATTGCTTGAGGCATAAGAAGGAGTCTATGAGAATGTGTAGAAAGTTCCAGATCAAGACATTTTTCCAGTAAAATGTAAAGGCAGGAGGAATGCAGTGCAGAGGCCCGCAAGCAGTCGACGGTACGAGACACCCCGCTTGTCAAGCTTTCGTGGATGATGGACGGTGACTACATCTATTCAGAGGACACAATGGATCCTGAATGCACTGGGAAAGATGGCATCTGAACATCTGGCTCAAGAACGTCGAGCACAGCCAACTGCTCGGGAGGTTTAAAGTCTGGTGCTTCCAATATGGCATCATACCCCGGCTAAAATGGCCCTTCCCCCATCATTTAGCGCAGTCAACCTGTACAGCAAGACCTGCAAGCTTCCCTTGCCAGTCTCATCGGTGGTCGAGGAGTTTAAAGCCACCAAAGCAAGGGCAGTCAGTACACTGCTCTCGTCTAAAGATTGGAAAGTAAGACGCAAGTAAGACCATCAAATGCGGTAGAAAGTGGAAGCCTCAGCAAGCCGTAATGGAAGCAGAATCCTACTGGAAACACCAGGAAATCGTAGGCGTGGTTATGCCAGGGCCTTGGCTTTGGACACTATAGTGAGAGGAGGTGGAGCAGGGCTGATACCAGGGCTAGAAGAGGCCTCGTGGTGCAAAGGAGTCCGCGAGGCAGCAGAGGAGGACCGTCAGGTGAAGGCGATTGGACTTGCTTCTCAGGGTCGATGGACGCAGTGTGATGAGGCACAGGAGTGTCAATTGTCTTGGAAGGAACTGTGGCAAACCGACCAGGGGAAGTTAAGCTTTCTCTTGTGCTCGGTGACTGACCTGCTGCCAACACCAAGAAATATAAAGATCTGGGGTGGAGAGGAAGACCCATCTTACAACCAATGTGGAGCAGCCTCCTGTACGCTGAACCACATTCTGGCCGGTTGTCCAAGGGCATTGGCAGAAGGCCGTTACAGATGCAGACACGCCAACAACAGGCACTGGCCCCCCCGCCCCAAGTTACAACCTTTGTGAGGGAAGAAGACAAGGCTCATAAAACCGGCATGGTGGCCAAGAACCCACTCTCTACCTTGCAACAAGCCTCTGACTGGGAGTTGAGAGTGGTCCTGAAGAAGAAACTTGTCTTCCCACAGGACGTGGCAGCGACATCCCTCCGACCAGATATGGTCCTACTATCGAGTAGAACGAAATCCATCATAGTTGCTGAGCTCATGGTGCCCTGGGAAGAAAGGCTAGCCACGTCACACCAACTAAAAAAAGCTAAGTACCAAGACCTGGTCGACGGAGCCATTTTAAAGGGGTGGCATGCAATCAGCTACCCCATTGAAGTCGGGTGCCGCGGGTTCCCAGCAAAATCGGTGCGCTACTTCCCTCTTCCAGAGGATGGGTCTGGAGTCTAAACAGCTGAAAGAAAGCCACCAGGGACATAGCTGCAATAGCCGAGTCCAGCTCAAGATGGCTGTGGCTGAAAAGAGCCCACTGTTGGAACCCCTCTGCAGGTGAAGGCTAGTCAGTCTTCACGGCCCCACTCAGGCGAGGTGTTCAGGTTAAGGGGCGTAACACCTGAGACCCTGACATCCCTGCTGATGATGCGGAAGAGTTCCAATAATGTGGATGCTCCAGGGAATACCATCTCGGAAGAAGGTCTGCATCATAGTTAGTATTTCCTACAGTGGCAGGTTGTGGCAAAGCATCTAGATGTTTACTTCACCTTCAGAAGATCAAAAATGGACTTCTGTGTGACTGATTTAACATCAGAAGGAGTTAATATTTATAGAATATTGAAAGTTCAAGATCGAGTACTCCTTTTCCAGTAATATAATCAGTAGTTGAAATATTGACTTCTGTATAGCTGATTTAACATCAGAAGGATTCAGTAAGATTATAAAAGTAAAAAACCTTTTAAAGATCTTTGGCTAAAATATATTCGATCGGTCAAATACTGTGTGCCTGATATATCATCACAAAAAGTCTATAAGTTTATATAGCTTAAATTTTGTGAGGACCCTTTGACCAGAAATAAGTTCAATAGGTCAGATATGGACTTTTATAAGTGAATGCATTAAATAGATAACATGAGTGCTGTTGTAATTGCATTGCACACGATCTAACGATGTTCATAGAACAGTAACAAACAAACTAAGCGCTTGATGCATTTCAATGCATCCCAGAAATGACTCATTCCATTGTGCAATGAAAAGATAACATAAGTCCTGTTGCACTGCATTGCACACAAGATCTAACGATGTGCTTCGAAGAATATGATATAAGCTATGCGCTTGTAACATTGCAATGAATACTTTTGAAACTCATTCCCATGTGCAATGAAGATATAACATTGCTATCTCTTCGTTGGACAATTAATTGTTAATCTGTTGTGATAAATTCTTTATTTTGCTTCAGATTAATAGTTTAATTGTAGTTGCAATAAGATTCGAATGCAAATATGATGTTTGTTTATTTTTCATTGCACAGGGTTAGATCTGCAAAGGAATGCAACTGCAAAAATGGTATCTTTTCAATGCACATCGGAGTGAGTTTGTTCTTGTATGCATTGCATGCAACAGGTGTAAATGTAATTCTTCATTACATATTGTTAGATCGTGTCAATGCAATGCAAATATGTTATCCCTTAATGCACATGGGAATTAGTTAGTTCTGGTATGCAATGCACTGCAACAAGTGCATATGTTATTTTTCAATGCACAACGTCAGATCATTTGTGCAATGCAATGCAAACAACACATACGTTATCTCTTTCATGCTCATGGGATTTAGTTAGTTATGGTATGAAATGCAAAGCAACAAGTAAATAGCTTATATTTCAATGCAAAACGTTAGATTGTTTTTGCATTGCTATGCAATGCAAAATTCATGTTACCTCTATAATGGACAAAGGAATGAGTTAGTTCGGCTATGCAGTGAAATGTGCTTTGCTTATGTTAAACATTACTTCAACGCTAATTCTTAGATCGTTTGTGCATTGCATTTCAACAGCACATATGTTATCTTTTTAATGCACATGGGAATGAGCTAGTTCTGGTAAGCGATGAACTGCAAAAAGTGCACTGCTTATATGTTATTTTTCAATGCACAACGTTATATCGTTTGTGCAATGCAATAACAAAATAGTTTATATCTTTAATGCACAAGTTAGTTACAATGCAATGCAAAGCAACAAGTAAATAGATTATATTTCAATGCACAACGTTATATCGTTTGTGCAATGCAATGCAACAAACACATATGTTATCCCTTAATGCACATGGGAATTAGTTATGGTGAGCAATGCAATGCAACAAGTGCATATGTTATTTTTCAATGCACAACTTTAGATCGTTTGTGCAATGCCATGCAACAACACATTTGTTATCTCTTTAATGCACATGGGAATTAGTTAGTTATGGTATGCAATGCAAAGCAACAAGTAAACATCTTATATTTCAATGCAAAACGTTAGATTGTTTGTTTAATGCAATAAAATGCAACAACACATATGTTACCTCTTTAATGGACAAAGGAATGAGTTAGTTCGGCTATGCATTGAAATGTGCTTTGCATATGTTAAACATTCCTTTAACGCTAATTCTTCGATCATTTGTGCAATGCAATGCAAAAACACTCGTGTTATCTCATTATTTTATATGGGAAATCGTTAGTTATGGAATGCAATGCAAAGCAACAAGTAAAAAGTGAATATCATATTTTTCAATGCCCAACGTTAGATCGTTTGTGCAATCCAATGCAACAACACTCATGTTATCTCTTTTCCCATGTCCATACATGGGAATTAATTAGTTATGGTATGCAATGCAAAGCAACAAGTCCATAGCTTAAATGCAGAGTCGGACAATAACGGAGTACATTTACTTGAGTACAGTACTTCAGTACAATTTTGAGGGATCTTTACTTTACTCGAGTATCATTTTTGGGGAGTACTCATGACTTTACTCAAGTACATTTGAGAAGCAAATATGGTACTCTTTATTCCACTACATTTCTATCCATAGTCGTGAAAAAATCTACTTCGAAAAAAAAAAAGAAAAAAAGAAAAATCTCGGAAACCCTCAATTTGTTGTTTCCCTCTCAAACGTGATTGGATTGTGCAGGTGCCACTGATTGGGACTTCAGCTTTCCGCCAAAGTCAACTCCATGGTCAGATTTAGATAACAATGGATGAAGACGCAGCAGGTCCATCCCGGGAATGTGCCAACCCGTGGCCCCACCTCGCCAGACTATTTAAATATTCTGAATGTTCTTAAATTTTCTTAAATGTTAAATAAAGCAACATGGTAAAAAGATGAAAATGACTTGATTTCACTTTCAATTTCTTTTACATTCTCCAAGGTTTAAACATTAACATTTTTCATAACTCCATGTAGGACGTTTCTGTACATAAATGTAAGCACTGTGGCAGTAGTAATGCAATATTTAGAAAATGTACTCTTGATACTCAAGTACTTTTAAAAACAAGTACTTCAGTACTATTATATCTGACTGTAGTACTTTTACTTGTACATCAGTAAAATTTAGCAAGGGTTATCTGTACTTTTACTCAAGTAATGAAGCTGTGTACTCTGTCCGCCTCAGCTTAAATGTTATTTTTCAATGCACAACGTTAGATCGTTTTTAATGCACATGGGAATTAGTTAGTTCTTGTATACATTGCAATGCAAAAGCGCATAGTTTGTATGATATTCTTCAAAGCACATCGTTAGATCGTGTGTCCAGTGCAGTGCAACAGTACTCATCTTATCACTTTAATGCACAACGGAATAAGATAGTTCGGGCACGCTTTGAAATGCAACGTGTTTATTTTATATGTTATTTTTCAATGCACAACGTTAGATAGTTTTTGCAATGCAATGCTTGTTGGTCCCTTTTTGAACTACTGAAAACATTTTTGCCCAACGAGTTTGAACATTTTCTTTCTATACAAATAGACTCATTCTGATGTTAAATCAGTCATACAGAAGTCCACTTCTGACCTTCTGAACATATTACTGGGAAAAATTCCTTGATCTGGAACTTTCTATACTTTCTCATAGACTCCTTCTGATGCCTTATAAGCCATTTAGAAGACCATATCTGACACATTGAACCTATTTCTGGTCAAAGGATCAGAGGTCCCTTTTTGCCCTACTTGAACATATATCTGGCAAAAGTGTTCTTAAACATAATTTAATACACATTCAGATTGACTTCTTGTATATGAGCCAGACAGTAGTCAGTTTTTTACCTACGCAACATATTTCTGCCCCTAGAGTACTTGATCTTGAACTTTCTATACATTCTCAAAGACTTCTGATGTTACATCAGCCATACACAAGTAGATTTTTGACCTTCTGAACATATTTCTGGCCAGAGTCCGTAAACATAAGCACACTATATATAATTTTTTTTCTATTTTACTATTTTCATATCTTTAATGTTAAATCAGCCATACAAAACTTCATTTTTGATCTACTGAACATATTTCGAAATCCGTAAACATGAACACACTATTTATAAAGACTGACTTGTAATGTTATATCAGGCAGACAGTAGTCAAAATTTGATCGATTGAACATACATGTTGGCCAAAGAGTCCTTAAAAGGATTTTTATTATCATAAATGTATAGACTCCTTCTGATCAGCCATACAGAAATCCAAATTTGATCTACTTGGACATTTTTGTGACCAGAGTCATTGAACAGTAACTTACAATACATACTTCTCATTCTATACAGCATTCTCGTGATGCTATATCAGCCAGACAGTAGTCAATATTTGACTGATTGAACATATTTTTGGCCAAAGAATCCTCAAAATGTTTTTTTTTTACTATTATAAACTTATAGACTCTTTTTAATGTTAAATCAGCCATACAGTAGTCCTTATTTGATCTACTGAACATATTTCTGATGATTCATCATAAGCCATATCGAAGTCCATTGAGAAGTCCATATCTTGACCAATTGAACTTATCTCTGGTCAAAGGGTCCTAATATGGTTTTGAACTATATAACTTAGAGACTCCTTCTAATCTTAAATCAGCCATACAGAATTACATATTTGACCTATTGAACACATTGCTGGCAAAAGAGTCCTTTAGGATAAACATTAAACATTCAGATTGATTTCGTCTATATGTCAGCCTAACAAAAGTCCATATTTGACCTATTTAAAATTTTTCTGAACAAGTAGTACTCGCTACTTGAACTTTCTATTAATTTTTGTTGACTCCTGATGTTACATCTGACATACAGAAGTCCACATTTGACCCAAAGAACATATTGCTGGCCAAATAATTTTCAATTTTCTATACATACTCATAGACTCCTTCTGATGCTTCATAAGCCATATAGAAGTCCATTGAGAAGTCCATATATTGACAGATTGAACTTATCACTGGTCAAAGGGTCCTCAAATGCTTTTAAACTGTATAACTTAGACACTCCTTCTGATGTTACATCAGCCATACAAAAGTGAATTTTTGACGTACTGAAAATATTTCTGGCCAGAGTCCGTGAACATGAACACAGTATATATAAAGACTGACTTCTGAATAATGTTATATCAGGTAGACAGTAGTCAATATTTGATTGACTGAATATATATTTTGGCCAAAGAGTCCTCAAAAGGATTTTTATTCTCATAAATGTATTGACTCCTTCTGATGTTAAATCAGCCATACAGAAGTCTAAATTTGATCTACTGAACATATTTGTGGCCAGAACCAATTGAACATTAACTTACTATACATACTTCTAATTCTATACAGCATTTTCGTGATGTTTTTTCAGCCAGACAGTATACAGAAAGGTCAATATTTGACCGATTGAACATGTTTTTGGCCAAAGAGTCCTCGATCTTGAACAAGATACATACTCATAGCAGTGGCGGCTCCTGCAAAATATCTCAGGGGGGGGGGCAAATGTTTTGATGATTGATAAGGTCCACCCATGCAATGAATAAATTAACAGCTTAATCATGTAAAGGCAACTTCACTACTTTAATATTAATGAAAAATAATGACTCTTACAATAAATCTCATTGTTTGTCTCTATACTCACTATTATTACACTTCTTACATCACATTACTCGCTTAACAAACTACGTTCGCCATGACGTTGTTCAAGTTCAACTGGCCTCCACTCGCGAGGTGTTCCAACAGTCTCTCTCGCTCTCGTTCTCTTTTTTAATTTTAATTTTTTTAATCACATTTGATAAAGATATTAAAGTTTGTTTCATTTTTTCTTGTTGTTCAAATTCAAAATTGTTTTCAAATATTATTTGTCACTTAATCTTAAAGATTTATATATATATATATATATTTTTTTTTTTATTGAACAGATTTTTAAAAGACAACATGTGCATGGCATATACGAAAAACATCACAACATGCTTTTGTACATCCATAGAAATGAATAAAGAAAGATTATACAAATATAGAGAACACTTTTTACTCTACCCAACCCAAAACATCCCACAGAAAAAAAATATAATAATAATAATACAAAAAAATAATAATAGTGATAATAAACTAGAATGTATATTTCCAGAAGAAAATGTGAAGTGGTGCTTGCAGTGGCAAAACTCGCCACTCGGTTGCTAGCGTGCGGTTAGCTAGTTTTTACCAAGATGCTAGCATGATTAGCATTTTGCTAGTATTTTTTTAACTAGATACTATCAAGATTAGCATGTTGCTAGCATCATGCAAGCATGTTTTTAGCATGATGCTAACATGATTAGCATGTTGCTATCATCAAGCTAGCATGATTAGCAGGTTGCTAGCATCAACCTAACATGATTAGCATCTGGTCACATTGCTAACATGTTTTTAGGTAGATGCTAGCATTATTAGCATGTTGCTAGCATCATGTTAGCATTATTATCATGTTGCAAGCATCATGCTAGCATGATTAGCGTTTTGCTAACATGATTAGCAGGTTTTGCTCTCATCATGCTAGCATGATTAGCGTGTTGCTAGCATCATGCTAACATGTCTTTAGCAAGATGCTAGCATGATTAGCATGTTGCTAGCATCATGCTAACATGATTAGCATGTTGCTAGCATCATGCTAACATGATTAGCATTTTGCTAGCATCATTCTAGCATGATTAGCATGTTGCTTGCATCATTCTGGCATGATTAGCATGTCGACTATGAATGATATAAACCAACTCCCATGTGTCTGTGTAGACTTGGAATTAAAGCCTCTTTTGTTTCCCCGTTATTATTTGATTTACGGGACCAGACACCAGTTATCTTGCCAAGAAAGATTTTATTCTTATATGTCAGGAGAGAAACTTCAAGATGTTGTATTCATGCCAGGTCTATGCGTTTCCGTGTTTCTCTGAGGTAGTACAGTAAGATTGAGCTTTTATACATCACAGAGAGTCTTACAGCTTCCTTGTAAGGTAACAAAACATGTTGCTCTGAGCTTCTTAAAATTAGAACGTATGTCATACGTATACGTTATGTTTAGCATGTCACAATTTACTTCCATATTAAGAACTATCCTTGTTGTTTACATCTGTGATGCACTTACATTGTACACACCCCATAGCAAAATATAGCTTCCCCCTGTCTGACATATGATCACCCCATGGATCCATGCTATCTATAGTTCCCTCATGCATTCAAACTCATGCTTTTGAAACTTCTGCTTTTGAACTCTGTATGATACAACTGATTATGAATATTAATAAAGAATAATAATACAGATACATAATATTTAATAATAAAATAATATTAAAAGATGAAATTTTGAATCTTCAGTCTGTAACATTCAGAATGGAAGATATCCCTCTTTGGATTTTGGTTGCTAAGGTGCTCGACAATGGTTGCTAGGGAGGGGCTAGGAAGTGTTGATGTGATTCCTGATTGGCTGTTTGCTGCCCCGAGTCAAACGAGACCACCCTTGTGTTTCTATGACACTTCTATCCGGAGATATCCCTTAATTGATCTCTTTCATTTGAAGTCTATGGGACTTGTTGCTAAGGTGCTCTAAATGGTTGCTAGGGCGTGGCTTGATAGCTTCACAATGATCCTGAGAGACTGATTGGTCGTCTGAGTAAAATGAGCCCACCCCCTTGTCTCTATGACACTGTGATCCACAGCTATGTTCAATACAAAATCCCTATGCAATTTACCATAGTAGGGAAGCCACGTGCATTTCATGGGCCGTCCTTCACCATAGTAAGTCAATGGGGCAACTTTGGGCAGCTCCTGACCCCCAGGGGTGCAACTTTTACCCCATTGTGAGGTATTCTCTTACAGAGCCTGCCAGCCTCTTCAAATGTGGCAAATCACACGTTTCTGCGAAATCCTCGCTCGGAGCTGTAACTCGTCAAATTTTTTCGCAATGTTTCGCCTGATCGCTTAGAAAAGTCATAGCACACCTCTCCTCAATAGGCCGCTCGATTTGACGCCTCACTCAGGGGTCTGTGATGTCAGCATGTATTTATTTACATAATTTATTACCTATTTATTCTAAAAATCTTTATTAAACAAGTGCATTTAGTACCGCACTCGGCCTGCAGCCTCGTGCCTATGGTTGCTAGGGTGCTGTAACTAGTTGCTATGGTGTGGCTATGAAGATTTTAGGCCAGTACTTATTGGCTGCTGGCTAATATAAATCCTCTGAGGGAGAGAGAGGGGGAGGGACTGCAGGGCTGTCAGGCCCTTCGTGTCTGTTTGTGTGAAAATGTCGGTTGGGATTTATATTTCCGAACATTCCGCAATGTTAAGTCAATGGGACTTTTTTGACCGCTTTTTCGTCCGCTGTGCGAACATCCTACCCCCGAACGCTTAGAAAAGCCCATAGATCATAGCACACCTCTCCTCAATGAACCGGTCGATTTGACGCCTCACTCAGGGGTCTGTGATAAACGGTGCGGGACGAGTTACGCGCCAAACTTTGTGTGGAATAATTTTTGCAAGATTTTTGCCTTTGGCAAGCACCACTAATAAGTATGGCGAATAACAATAGTGATGGCTTGCCTTTGGCAAGCACCACTAAAAATAATATCAAAAACAAACAAATCAAATCTCCAATGAAGGTATAGTCTCAACAAAGGAAAGGATAGGATTCCACATTTTATAAAATTAATTAACAGAGTCTCTGATGGAGGAGTCACAAAGGAAAGGATAGGATTCCACATTTTATAAAATTAATTAACAGAGTCTCTGATGGAGTGCTTCATTTTTTCTAGGTGTAGAAAGGACATTAAGTCCTTCAGCCAAGAAAAAATAGAAGGGGGGCATGAGGATTTCCAATGCAACAGTATTCGTCTTCTGGCTATCAATGAAGCAAAAGCAATAATATCACCATGACGCTTGTTGGACAAGCCATCAACAGGTGTTTTCCAAAAATTGCAATTATTGGGCAGGGTTTCACAGAGACACTGAGAGCCTTTGACAGCTTATCAAAAAAAGAAGACCAGAATGAGCACAATTTAGGACAGGTATAAAATGTATGAGTATGATCTGCTGGGGAAAGCGAACATCTATTGCACCTATCATCTTCTGTTAAAGAAAGTTTCTTCAATTTTGCTTTGGTGAAATGAATTCTGTGAACAATTTTAAACTGAATAAGATTCAAGCGAGCACAGATGCAAACAGAGTTAATTTTAGCAAGAGCATTATTCCACAGCTCCTCGTCAAGCTCCAGTCCTAGCTCTCTCTCCCAGGTTCCCTTGAGTGCAAAAAGAGGAAGGAAATGCGAAGATCGTAACAGGCCAAAAATTGAGGAGATATGGCTATGTGATTTCAGGAGTAACATTATATATTTGTGAATGTAATTGAAAAGTCCCTTTCATTCACACTTTGGTGGTGCGTCGCCCAACCGCCCTAATGAAGAAACCGCCCCTGACTCATAGACTCCTTCTGATCCTTCATCAGCTATTGAATTTATAGGTCAGACTTATAGGTCAAAGATTCCTCAAAAGATATTAAACTACATACAGTTTTAGACTCCTTTTGATGATATATCAGCCATACAGAGGTCCCTTTTGACCTACTAAACATATTTCTAGCCAAAGAGTTCTTGATTTTGAAGTTTATATACATTCTCGTAGACTCCTTCTGCTGCTTCATAAGCCATTTAGAAGTCAGAATCTGACCTTTTGAACTTATTTCTGGTCAAAGGGTCTTCAAAAGGTTTTAAACTATAGAAACATATAGACTCCTTCTGATGTTAAATCAGCCATACCTGTACATATGTTCCTTTTTTGAACTATTGAACATATTTCTGGCCAAAGAGTTCCTGAACATTAACTTAACATACATTCAGATTGCCTTCTTTTGATGTTATATTAGCCACAGAAGTCCATATCTTGACCGATTGAACTTATTCCTGGTCAAAGGGTCCTCAAATTGTTTTAAAATATAAAACTTAGAGACTCCTTCTGATGGTAAATCAGCCATACTGAATTCCATATTTGACCTACTGAACATATTGCTGGCCAAAGAGTCCTTTAGGATAAACAATACGTATTCAGATTGATTTTGTCTAATTTTATGTCCACCTGGCAAAAGTCCATATTTAACCTAATGAAGATTTTCCGGCCAAGAAGTACTCCATACTAAAATCCACAATGTGCTAACACAGGAAGAAACAACACCTACATTGGACCATTTGAAAAATGCTTGGCAGGATGATCTAGGGGTGACTATTACAGACAATCAATGGTCAAAAGCCCAAAGAAATGTTCATTCTACCTCTGTATGTATTAGACATGGTCTTTTGCAGTTCAAAGTGCTACACAGATTACATTTATCCAAATTGAAATTGTCAAAGATGTTTACTTCCATTAGTCCTTCTTGTGATAGATGTTTACAAGGGTCGGCCTCTCTTGCACATATGTTTTGGAATTGTCGTCGCATTACGAACTATTGGAACTCTATATTTCAAACCCTTTCCAAGATCTAAAAAAAACAGCTTAAGCCAGAACCAATCTGGGCTCTTTTTGGTGTGAAACCAGTCAATGTACAACTTTCGGACACCCAAAACAGCATGGTTTGTTTTGTGACCTTGATGGCGCGAAGATTGATTTTCTTGTGATGGAAACAGAAAATGCCCCCTGCTCACTCAGCCTTAATGAAAGACATAATGGATCATTTGAAATTGGAGAAAATTAAATATTTGCTGAGGGGGAAGTCTGAAATATTTTATTCAACGTGGCAAACTTTTATAGATTACTTTGGTGAGAATGTATAATTGATTTGTTTAGCATGGCAATGGCAATGATGTCCTCTGATGTCTGTTGTTTGTTATTGTGTTTTTGTCTCTCTGTATTTTAAACGCAAAAAAACTCAATAAAGAGAATTAAAAAAAAATAAAAATAAAAAAAAAGAAGTACTCTATACTTGAACTTTCTATTTATTCTCGTTGACTCCTGAAGTTACGTCAGCCATACAGACGTCTATATTTGACCTGAGGAACATATTTCTGGCCAAAGAATCCTCGATGTTGAACTTACCATACATTCTCCTTCTGATGCTTCATAAGCATAATTAACAATATAGAAGTCCATATTTGACCTATTGAACTTATTTTTGGTCAAAGGGTCCTCAAAAGGTTTTAAAACTATATAAACTTAGAGACTCCTGATTTTAAATCAGCCGTACAGAGGTCCCATTTTGACTCTTTTTCCAGTAAAATGTTCAGTAGGTCAAATATGGACTTATGTATGGCTGATTTAACATGAAATGGAGTAAATATGTAGAGAAAGTATTCAAGCATTCTTTGGCCAAAATATATTCAGAGGGTTACAGATGAACACCTGTTTAAGTTATATATCGTCAGATGGAGTCTATGAGTATCTCTCGAGGGAGCTGTCTGTGAGCACTGTGAAGCACTCCCTATAAGAGTGCTGTACTCCCGCTTGGCTTTTAATGATGACGGCCAAGCTCGCGATCCCCACGGTTCAGGTCCCGTGTCCGTTGAGGCGGTGCGGATGCTTAGATCGTTGGGATCGCAGAAGGATCTCGCAGATGAGAACAAGACTGCTGAATCACTTTCTCGTTCATCATCTGTGGATTCTATGAGGAAATGGCAGTTCGGCATCGAGATGTCGTCCTTGGCCACATTCAGAATCTGGGGTTGAGACTCAACACGAAAAAAGCGTGTTGGAACCAGACCAGAAAACAACGTTTCTGGGCGTGGTATGGAATTCGGTTACGATGCGGGCTCACATGTCTCCCGCACGTATCGAGTCCATTCTGACCATGGTCTCTGGGGTAAAGCTAGGCCAGGCCATCACTGTAAAGAAATTTCAAAGACTGCTGGGCCTCATGGCAGCAGCATCCAACATTATACCTTTGGACCTTCTCCACATGAGGCCCCTTCAGTGGTGGATGAAAGCCAAGGGGTTTTCCCCGAGGGGAAATCCGTTCCGTACAATCAGGGTTACGCGCAGATGCCTTCATTCCCTGTCAGTCTGGAAGAAACCTTGGTTTCTCTTCCAAGGACCAGTGTTAGGAGCATCATGTCCCCAGAAAACCGTATCGACAGACACCTCCCTGACTCGTTGGGGCGCGGTCATGGACGGCCGCTTTGCCAGGGGTCTGTGGCAGGACCATCATCTCTCTTGGCATATAAACTGCCTATAGATGTTGGTTGTTTTCAGGGCTTTGAAGAGCTTCCTCCCAGACATCGTAGGGTACCACGTCTTGATACGTTCGGACAATGCATCTGCGGTAGCTTATCTGAACCGAATAGGGGGACTCAGGTCGCGCCCTCTATCCAGATTGGTGCATCAGATTATTCTTTTGTCCCAGGGGAAAATATTATCCATCAGAGCGATATATGTCCCGGGGGTTCGGAATCGGGGAGCAGACATCCTGTCGAGGCAGGGGCTGAGGCCCGGGGAATGGAGACTTCACCCAGATGTGGTGAAGCTAATATGGCAGAGGTTCGGACCAATGGAAGTGGATCTATTTGCGTCTCGAGAGACGTCCCAATGTCTGCTTTGGTTTTCCCTCACCCATCCAGCCCCGCTGGGGTTGGACGCCATGGTACAGGCCTGGCCGAGGCTTCGCCTGTACGCTTTTCCCCCCATCGCTCTGCTTCCGGGAGTCATAGAGAGGGTCCGTCAGGAGGGCATTGGCAAGAAAAATGTTCAGTAGGTCAAAAACTGAGTATTGTATAACTGATGTAACATCAGAAGTCTTCAAAAATCTATAGAAATTTCAAGATTGAGTACTCTTTGGCCAGAAATATGTTCAGCAGCTCAAAAAGGGACCTCTTTATGGCTGAGTCTACGGTATATCTTTGTATAGTTTAAAAACTTCTGAGGATTCTTTAACCAAAAATATATTCAATTGGTCACATATGGACTACTGTCTAGCTGATATAACATCATGAGAAGTCTGTATACTATGAGAAGTATGTATAGTAATGTTCAATGGCTCTGGCCACAAATATGTTCATTGGGTCAAATATGGACTTCATTATGGCTGATTTAACGTCAGAAGGAGTCTACAAGTTTATGATAGTCAATATCCGTTTGAGGACTCTTCTGCAAAAATGTGTTCAAAATCGGTCAAAAATGGATTACTGTCTGATATAACATTACGATAAGTCCGTCTGTATGCCTGATTTAACATTACGAGAAGTCAGTCTGTATATATAGTGAGTTAAAATTCACGGACTCTTGCCAGACATATGTTCAGTAGGTCAAAAAAGTACTTTTGTATGGCTGATGTAACATCAGAAGGAGTCTAAGAGAATGTATATAAATTTCAAAATCGAGTACTCTATGGCCAGAAATAAGCTGATTTAACATCAGGAGTCAATATGTTTTGAAAGATAAAGTTTAAAGACTCTTTGGGCAAAAACACGTATGGCTGATTTAACATGAGGAGGAGTCTATTAGTTTATATAGATTGAAACCTTTTGAGGACCCTTTGACCAGAAAAAAGTTAATTTTTTTCAGATATGGACTTCTAAATGAAGCATCAAAATTAGTCTATGAGTATGTATAGATTGTTCAAGATCGAGAACTCTTTTTCCAGTAATATATATTCAGAGGGTCACAATATGCACACCTGACTATCTGATATATCATCAGAGGAAGTCTTTGAGTATTTAGAAAGTTAACTTTTGAGGAACCTTTGGCCAGGAACATTTTCAATTCATAATTTATGGACCAATACATTGCTGATTAAATAAGGGAGTCCATGAGTATGTATGGAAAATTCAAAATCGAGGACTCTTTTTACAGTAATAGGAAAAAGAGTCCTATAATAGGAACTTCCAGTAATAGAAATGGACATCTTTTTCCAGAAGTCCATATTCCAACTAATGAAACAAGTAGGTGAAATATGGACTTCTGTATGGCATATTTAACATCAGATGGTGTCTATAAGTTAATAATAGCAAAAAACATTTTGAGGACTCTTTGGCTAAAATTTAGTTCAATCAGTCAAATATGGACTACTGTCTACCTGATATAACATTACGAGAAGTCAGTCTGTATGTATAGTGAGTTAATGTTCACAGACTCTGGATAGAAATAGGTTCAAAAGGTCAAAAATGGACATTTGTATGGCTGATGTAACATCAGAAGGAGTCTATGAGAATGTATAGAAAGTACAAGATGGAGTACTCTAGGGCCACAAATATGTTGAGTTGGTCAAAAAGGGACCTCTGTATGGCTGATTTAACATCAGGAGGAGTATAAAGGTTTATATAGATTGAAACCTTTTAGGACCCTTTGACCAGAAATAGGTTCAGATATTTACTTCTAAATTGCTTGAGGCATTAGAAGGAGTCTATGAGAATGTATAGAAAGTTCCAGATCAAGACATTTTTCCAGTAAAATGTAAAGGCAGGAGGAATGCAGTGCAGAGGCCCGCAAGCAGTCGACGGCACGAGACAACCCGCTTGTCAAGCTTTCGTGGATCCCCATCATTTAGCGCAGTCAACCTGTACAGCAAGACCTGCAAGCTTCCCTGGCCAGTCTCATCGGTGGTCGAGGAGTTTAAAGCCACCAAAGCAAGGGCAGTCAGTACACTGCTCTCGTCTAAAGATTGGAAAGTAAGACGCAAGTAAGACCATCAAATGCGGTAGAAAGTGGAAGCCTCAGCAAGCCGTAATGGAAGCAGAATCCTACTGGAAACACCAGGAAATCGTAGGCTCGGTTATGCCAGGGCCTTGGCTTTGGACACTATAGTGAGAGGAGGTGGAGCAGGGCTGATACCAGCGCTAGAAGAGGCCTCGTGGTGCAAAGGAGTCCGCGAGGCAGCAGAGGAGGACTGTCAGGTGAAGGCGATTGGACTTGCTTCTCAGGGTCGATGGACGCAGTGTGATGAGGCACAGGAGTGTCAATTGTCTTGGAAGGAACTGTGGCAAACCGACCAGGGGAAGTTAAGCTTTCTCTTGTGCTCGGTGACTGACCTGCTGCCAACACCAAGAAATATAAAGATCTGGGGTGGAGAGGAAGACCCATCTTACAACCAATGTGGAGCAGCCTCCTGTACGCTGAACCACATTCTGGCCGATTGTCCAAGGGCATTGGCAGAAGGCCGTTACAGATGCAGACACGCCAACAACAGGCACTGGCCCCCCCCGCCCCAAGTTACAACCTTTGTGAGGGAAGAAGACAAGGCTCATAAAACCGGCATGGTGGCCAAGAACCCACTCTCTACCTTGCAACAAGCCTCTGACTGGGAGTTGAGAGTGGTCCTGAAGAAGAAACTTGTCTTCCCACAGGACGTGGCAGCGACATCCCTCCGACCAGATATGGTCCTACTATCAAGTAGAACAAAATCCATCATAGTTGCTGAGCTCATGGTGCCCTGGGAAGAAAGGCTCCCTATAAGAGTGCTGTACTCCCGCTTGGCTTTTAATGATGACGGCCAAGCTCGCGATCCCCACGGTTCAGGTCCCATGTCCGTTGAGGCGGTGCGGATGCTTAGATCGTTGGGATCGCAGAAGGATCTCGCAGATGAGAACAAGACTGCTGAAGCCCTTTCTCATTCATCATCTGTGGATTCTATAACGCCCGCTCATGGTGCAGAAGCCCGCGCTGCGGCTTCTTCTGCCCATGGCGAGTGCCCGATGCTTGAGCTATCCGCTTCCGAGGAAGTGGGTGTGCTCAGCATCGGGAGCGAGGAACATGAATTATACTCGCCGGCTCATGTTCCCGCTTATGAGGAGTTGGTGGAGGTTGTGACGCGTGCTGTGGCCAGACTCAACATCAGCTGGCCACAAGATAAGCAGGATGATCCTCATCAGAGTAAATTAGATGAGAGATTCCTGCAGAACCGCTCACAGCCTCAGCGCCGGGGCTTCACCATTTTCCCCGGATCTTAATAAGGAGACAATCAGCGGCGTTCCAGCAATATCTCCCTCGCCGATCTAAATCTGGGTCTAGGAGGGCTGGTCCAAGTGGCCAGCTTCAGCTGTAAACAAGCTCCTCCTATCGCCTAGAGCAGAAGGAGAGCGTTTCCACTCAAGCCCCTCCTGCGGGAGCTTGGCAACAGAGGAAACACTCTCACTCTAAATACTCCGGCCAGAAGGGCGACCTGAGAGCCGTCATTCAGGCAAAAAGGGCTTCAGGAAAGAGGTCCTGTCCCCCCTGTTGTGGAGCAACCGAGGTTATTCTCACAGCGGAGTCCTCTGGAAAAAGATGTTGTCCCACCATCCTGGACGCTTCGGGCCGCATCAATTTCCAGCGAACGTACACCATGGCGTTCGCCCCAAAAGCTTGCAAGAGAGCACCGACTATGGTCACAAAATCTGTCTTGTTCGCTTCCTGCTAGTTCGCTGTTTCAGAGGTCGAGAGCAGTGCTCGAGAATCACCCGAGGCCAGTCTCGAGAGGCTGGTTCCCTTAGTCGATTTTGTAGAGGGGTGGCGCCTTCTTCCAAATATATCTATATGGGTCCTGAATGTATTAAAAAATGGGTACAGACTGCAGTTCGGTCACCGACCTCCCAGGTTTGCAGGGGTGGTGCCGACTACAGTGGTTTCAGAACAGGCTCGGGTTATGGAACAAGAAGTACAGGCTCTTCTGGTCAAAGGGGCCATCGAAATTGTTCCCCTACCAGACAGAGAGTCCGGGTTTTACAGCAACATACTTTATAGTTCCAAAGAAGGATGGCGGGCTAGGCCGATTTTGGATTTGAGGCAGTTGAATCGGTCTCTGAGGAGATTCAGGTTCAAGATGCTCACGATTCCCATCATCATGAATCAAATCAGGTCCGAAGACTGGTTTGTCACAATAGATCTAAAAGACGCCTATTTTCATGTCTCCATTTCATGTCACAGAAGGTTCCTGAGTTTTGCTTTCGGTGGCGAGGCATACCAGTACTGGGTTCTTCCGTTCGGCCTAGCACTCTCTCCCCGCACGTTCACGAAGTGTATGGATGCAGCTCTGGCTCCTCTGAGACTCCAGGGCATCCGTATAGAGTCTATACTGAGTTCCTGAGCCCCGTCTCAGGAAATGGCAGTTCGGCATCGAGATGTCGTCCTTGGCCACATTCAGAATCTGGGGTTGAGACTCAACACAAAAAACTGTGTTGGAACCAGACCAGAAAACAACATTTCTGGGCGTGGTATGAAATTCGGATACGATGCGGGCTCATATGTCCCGCAGGTATCGAGTCCATTCTGACCATGGTCTCTGGGGTAAAGCTAGGCCAGGCCATCACTGTAAAGCAATTTCAAAGACTGCTGGGCCTCATGGCAGCGGCATCCAACATTATACCTTTGGACCTTCTCCACATGAGGCCCCTTCACTGGTGGATGAAAGCCAAGGGGTTTTCCCCGAGGGGAAATCAGGGTTACGAATCAGCGGATGCCTTCATTCCCTGTCAGTCTGGAAGAAACCTTGGTTATGGTGAGCAATGCAATGGAACAAGTTCATATGTTATTTTTCGATGCACAAAGTTAGATCGTTTGTGCAATGCACTGCAACAACACATATGTTATCTCTTTAATACACATGATAATTAGTTAGTTATGGTATGCAATGCAAAGCAACAAGTAAAAAACTTATTTTTAAATGCACAAGGCTAGATCGTTTGTGCAATGCAATGAAACAACACATATGTCATCTCTTTAAAGCACATGGGAAATAGTTAATTATGGTATGCAATGCAAAGCAACTAGTAAACATCTTATATTTCAATGCAAAATGTTTGATTGTTTGTGCAATGCAATAACAAAATATGTTATTTCTTTAATGCACAATAGTTAGTTATGGAATGCATTGCAATCCAACAAGTAAATATGCATAACGTCATATCGTTTGTGCAATGCAATGCAACAAACACATATTTTATCCCTTAATGCACATGGGAATTAGTTAGTTATGGTAAGCAATGCAATGCAACAAGTCCATATTTTATTTTTCAGCCCCCAAAGTTAGATCGTTTGTGCAATGCAATGCAACAAGCACATATGCTATCTCTTTAATGCACAAGTTAGTTACAATAAGATGCAAAGCAACAAGTAAATAGATTATGTTTCAATGCACATGGAAATTAATTAGTTAAGGTAAGCAATGCAATGAAACAAGCACATATGTTATCTCTTTAATGCACAAGTTAGTTACAATGCAATGCAAAGCAACAAGTGTTTACAAGATTATGTTTCAATGCATAGCGCTATATCGTTTGTGCAATGCAATGCAACAAGTTAGTTATGGTAAGCAATGCAATGCAACAAGTGAATTTGTTATTTTTCATTGCACAACGTTAGATCGTTGGTGCAATGCAATGCAACAACACATCTCTTTAATGCACCCTGGAATTAGTTAGTTATGGTATGCAATACAAAGCAACAAGTAAAAAGCTTCTATGGGAATCCGTTAGTTATGGTATGCAATGCAAAGCAACAAGTAAAAGCTTATATTTCAATGCACAAGGTTAGATCGTTTGTGCAATGCAATGAAACAACACATTTGTTATCTCTTTAAAGCACATGGGAATTAGTTAATTATGTAGGCTTGCAAAGCAACAAGTAAACAGCTTATATTTCAATACAAAACGTTAGATTGTTTGTTTAATGCAATGCAACAACACATGTTATCTCTTTGATGCACATGGCAATGAGTTATGGTATGCAAGCAAAGCAACAAAGTGCATAGTTTAAAAAAAAAAAATTCAATGCACAACGTTAGATCATTTGTGCAATGCAACAACACATATTTTATTCCTTAATGCACATGGGAAATAGTTAGTTATGGAATGCATTGCAAAGCAACAAGTAAAATATCTTATATTTCAATAAAAGACATTAGGGTTTAATGCAATGCAATCCAATGCAATGCAACAAGTGTTAGGACGGCTATGCATTGAAATGTGCTTTGCGTATGTTAAACATTACTTCAACGCTAATTCTTAGATCGTTTGTGTATTGCAATGCAACAGCACATATGTTATCTATTTAATGCACATGGGAATGAGTTACTTCTGGTATGCGATGCACTGCAACAAGTGCATAGCTTATATGTTATTTTTCAATGCACAACGTTAGATCGTTTGTGCAATGCAATAACAACATATGTTATCTCTTTAATGCACTAGTTACAATGCAATTGCAATGCAACAAGTAAATAGATTATGTTTCAATGGAATTAGTTAGTTATGGTGTGCAATGCAAAGCAACAAGTAAACAGCTTATATTTCAATGCAAAACGTTAGATTGTTTAATGCAATGTAACAAACACATATGTTATCCCTTAATCCACATGGGAATTAGTTAGTTATGGTATGCAATTGGTATGCATTGGTATGCAATGCACAAGGTTAGATCGTTTGTGCAATGCAATGAAACAACACCTTTTGTTATCTCTTTAAAGCACATGGGGATTAGTTAATTATGGTATGCAATGCAAAGCAACAAGTAAACAGCTTATATTTCAAAGCAAAACGTTAGAATGTTAGATTGTAATGCAATGCCACAACACATGTTACCTCTTTAATGGAAAAAGGAATGAGTTAGTTCGGCTATGCATTGAAATGTGCTTTGCGTATGTTAAACATTACTTCAACGCTAATTCTTAGATCGTTTGTGTATTGCAATGCAACAGCACATATGTTATCTATTTAATGCACATGGGAATGAGTTACTTCTGGTATGCGATGCACTGCAACAAGTGCATAGCTTATATGTTATTTTTCAATGCACAACGTTAGATCGTTTGTGCAATGCAATAACAAAATATGTTATCTCTTTAATGCACTAGTTACAATGCAATTGCAATGCAACAAGTAAATAGATTATGTTTCAATGGAATTAGTTAGTTATGGTGTGCAATGCAAAGCAACAAGTAAACAGCTTATATTTCAATGCAAAACGTTAGATTGTTTAATGCAATGTAACAAACACATATGTTATCCCTTAATCCACATGGGAATTAGTTAGTTATGGTATGCAATTGGTATGCATTGGTATGCAATGCACAAGGTTAGATCGTTTGTGCAATGCAATGAAACAACACCTTTTGTTATCTCTTTAAAGCACATGGGGATTAGTTAATCATGGTATGCAATGCAAAGCAACAAGTAAACAGCTTATATTTCAAAGCAAAACGTTAGAATGTTAGATTGTAATGCAATGCCACAACACATGTTACCTCTTTAATGGAAAAAGGAATGAGTTAGTTCGGCTATGCATTGAAATGTGCTTTGCTTATGTTTAACATTGCCTCAACGCTAATTCTTAGATCGTTTGTGCAATGCAATGCAACAACATATATGTTATCCCTTTGATAAACATGGGGATGAGTTAGTTATGGTATGCAAGCAAAGCAACAAGTGCATAGTTTTAAAAAAAATGTTTTCAATGTACAGCGTTAGCTCGTTTGTGCAATGCATCAACATATATGTTATCCCTTAATGCACTTTTTATAGTTACTATACAGTTTTAAGTGTTTTGTGGTTTTAAAATGTAAGTTGTGGTTTCACTTTATTTTATCTTTAACTTTTCGTTAGTTCTGGCAAGCGATGCACTGCAAGAAGTGCAGTGCTTATTGGTGATTTTTCAATGCACAACGTTAGATAGTTTTTGCAATGCAACAACACATATTTTTTCCCTTAATGCACATGGAAAATAGTTAGTTATGGAATGCATTGCAAAGGAACAAGTAAATAGGTTATTTTTCAATGCAAAACATAAGAGTTTAATGCAATGCCATCCAAAGCGATGCAACAACACATTTTATATCTCTTTAATGGACAAAGGAATGAGTTAGTTCGGCTATGCATTGAAATGTGCTTTACTTATTTTAAACAATACTTCAACGCTAATGCTTAGATCGTTTTTGCATTGCAATGCAACAGCATATAGGTTATATCTTTAATGCACAAGGGAATGAGTTAATTCTGGTATGCGATGCACTTCAACAAGTGCATAGCTTATATGTTATTTTTCAATGCATAACGTTAGATAGTTTGTGCATAGCAATAACAAAATATGTTATCTCTTTAATGCTAAAGTTAAGTTACAATGCAATGCAAAGCAACAAGTAAAAAGATTATGTTTCAATGCACAACGTTCTATCGTTTGTGCAATGCAATGCAACAAACACATATTTTATCCCTTAATGCACATGGGAATTAGTTAGTTATCGTAAGCAATGCAATGCAACAAGTGCATGTGTTATTTTTCATTGCACAACGTTAGATCGTTTGTGCAATGCAATGCAACAACACATCTCTTTAATGCACATGGGAATTAGTTATGGTATGCAATACAAAGCAACAAGTAAAAAGCTTATATGGGAATCCGTTAGTTATGGTATGCAATGCAAAGTAACAAGTAAAAGCTTATATTTCAATGCAAAAGATTAGATCATTTGTGCAATGCAATGAAACAACACATTTGTTATCTCTTTAAAGCACATGGGAATTAGTTAATTATGTAGGCAATGCATAGCAACACGTAATCAGCTTATATTTCAATACAAAACGTTAGATTGTTTAATGCAATGCAACAACACATGTTATCTCTTTGATGCACATGGCAATGAGTTAGTTATGGTATGCAAGCAAAGCAAAAAAAGTGCATAGTTTAAAAAAAAATGTTCAATGCACAACGTATGATCGTTTGTGCAATTGCAATGCAATGCAACAAAGACAAATGTTATGTCTTTAATGCACATGGGAATGATTTAGTCCTGGTATGCGATGCACTGCAACAAGTGAAAAGCTTATATTTATATATTATATATACAAAAAGCTTTGCTTATGTTAAACATTGCCTCAACGCTAATTCTTAGATCGTTTGTGCAATGCAACAAACATATATGTTGTCTCTTTTATGCACATGGGAATGAGTTAGTTATGGTATGCAAGCAAAGCAACAAGTGCATAGTTTAAAAAAAAAATTTTAATGCACAACGTAAGATCGTTTGTGCAATGCAATGCAACAGCGATGCACTGCAAAGAGTGCACTGCTTATATGTGATTGTTCAATGCACAACGTTAGATCGTTTGTGCAATGCAACAACACATATTTTATCCCTTAATGCACATGGGAAATAGTTAGTTATAGAATTCACTGCAAAGCAACAAGTAAAATATCTTATATTTCAATAAAAAACATTAGAGTTTATTGCAATGCAATCCAATGCAATGCAACAACACATATGTTACCTATTTAATGGAAAGGAATGAGTTAGGTCGGCTATGCATTGAAATGTGCTTTGCTTATGTTAAACATTACTTCAACGCTAATTCTTAGATTGTTTGTGTATTGCAATGCAACAGCACATATGTTATCTCTTTAATGCACATGGGAATGAGTTACTTCTGGTATGCGATGCACTGCAACAAGTGCATAGCTTATATGTTATTTTTCAACGCACAACGTTATATCGTTTGTGCAATGCAATTACAAAATATGTTAATTCTTTAATGCACTAGTTACAATGCAATGCAATGCAACAAGTAAATAGATTATGTTTCAATGCACAACGTTATATCGTTTGTGCAATGCAGTGCAACAAACACATATGTCAATCCCTTTATGCATATTGGAATTAGTTAGTTATGGTAAGCAATGCAATGCAACAAGTGCACATGTTATTTTTCAGTGCACAACGTTAGATCGTTTGTGCAATGCAATGCAACAACATATGTTACCTCTTTAATGGACAAAGGAATGAGTTAGTTCGGCTATGCGTTGAAATGCGCTTTGCTTATGGCAAACATTGCTTCAACGCTAATTCTTAGATCGTTTGTGCATTTCAATGCAACAGCACATATGTCATCACTTTAATGCACATGGGAATGAGCTAGTTCTGGTATGCGATGCACTGCAACAAGTGCATAGCTTGTATGTTATTTTTCAATGCACTACGTTAGCTCGTTTGTGCAATGCAATAACAAATTATGTCATCTCTTTAATGCACAAGTTAGTTACAATACAATGCAATGACACAAGTAAATAGATTATGTTTCAATGCACAACTTTAGCTCGTTTGTGCAATAAAATGCAACTACTCATGTGTTTTCCCTTAATGCACATTTGAATTAGTTATTTCTAGTATACAATGCACTGCAACAAGTGCATAGCTTATAAGTTGTTTTTCAATGCACGACGTAAGATCATTTTAGCAATGCAATGCAACAACACTCATGTTATCTCTTTTCCCATGTCCATACATGGGAATTAGTTATTTATGGTATGCAATGCAAAGCAACAAGTGCAGAGCGTATGTTTCATTGCTCAACGTTAGATCGTTTGTGCAAAGCAATGCAACAACAAATATGTTATCTCTTTAATGCACATGAGAATTAGTTAGTTCTGGTTTGCAATAAACTGCAACAAGTCCATAGCTTAAATGCAGAGCCGGACAGTAACGGAGTACATTTACTTGAGTACAGTACTTCAGTGCAATTTTGAGGGATCTTTACTTTACTCGAGTATCATTTTTGGTTAGTACTCATGACTTTACTCAAGTACATTTGAAAGGCAAATATTGTACTCTATATTCCACTACATTTCTATCCATAATCGTGAGAACCGGTTAATAATTCGAAGCTGTGAAGTTGTGTACTCTGTCCGCCTCAGCTTAAATGTTATTTTTCAATGCACAACGTTAGATCGTTTTTAATGCACATGGGAATTAGTTAGTTCTTGTATGCATTGCAATGCAAAAGCGCATAGCTTGTATGATATTCTTCAAAGCACATCGTTAGATCGTGTGTGCAGTGCAGTGCAACAGCACTCATGTTATCACTTTAATGCACAACGGAATAAGATAGTTCGGGCACGCTTTGAAATGCAACTTGTTTTTATTTTATATTTTATTTTTCAATGCACAACGTTAGATAGTTTTTGCAATGCAATGCTTGTTGGTCCCTTTTTGAATTACTAAAAAGATTTTTGCCCAACGAGTTTGAATATTATCTTACTATACAAATAGACTCATTCTGATGTTATACAAAAGTCCACTTCTGACCTTCTGAACATATTACTGGAAAAAATTCCTCGATCTAGAACTTTCAATACTTTCTCATAGACTCCTTTTGATGCCTTATAAGCCATTTGGAAGACCATATATGACATATTGAACCTATTTCTGGTCAAAGGTCAAAAGTGTTCTTGAACATAACTTAATACACATTCAGGTTGACTTCATATATGAGCCGACAGTAGTCAGTTTTTTACCTACTCAACATATTTCTTCCCCTAGAGTACTTGATCTTGAACTTTCTATACATTCTCAGACTTCTTCTGATGTTACATCAGCCATACAAAAGTAGATTTTTGACCTTCTGAACATATTTCTGGCAAGAGTCCGTAAACATAAACACACTATATATACATTTTTTTCTATTTTTCTATTTTCTATTTTTAATGTTAATTCAGCCATACAGAACTTCATTTTTGATCTACTGAACATATTTCAAAGTCCGTAAACATGAACACACATATAGTGAAGACTGACTTGTAATATTATATCAGGCAGACAGTAGTCAAAATTTGATCGATTGAACATACATGTTGGCCAAAGAGTCCTTAAAAGGATTTTTATTATCATAAATGTATAGACTCCTTCTGATCAGTAACGGAAGTCCAAATTTGATCTACGTGGACATTTTTGTGACCAGAGTCATTGAACAGTAACTTACAATACATACTTATTCTATACAGCATTAACGTGATGCTATATCAGCCAGACAGTAGTCCATACTTGACCTATTGAACATATTGCTGGCAAAAGAGTCCTTTAGGATAAACACTAAACATTCAGATTGATTTCGTCTATATGTCAGCCTAACAAAAGTCCATATTTGACCTATTGAAAATTTGTCTGACCAAGTAGTACTCGCCACTTGAACTATCTATTCATTTTTGTTGACTCCTAATGTCTGACATACAGAAGTCCACATTTGACCCAAGGAACATATTTCTGTTCAAATAATCTTCAATCTTCAATTTTCTATACATACTCATAGACTCCTGATGCTTCATAAGAAGTCCATTTAGAAGTCCATATATTGACAGATTGAACTTATCACTGGTCAAAGGGTCCTCAAATGCTTTTAAACTGTATAACTTAGACACTCCTTCTGATGTTACATCAGCCATACAAAAGTGAATTTTGGACGTACTGAAAATATTTCTGGCCAGAGTCCAGTGAACATGAACACACTATATATAAAGACTGACTTCTGAATAATGTTATATCAGGCAGACAGTAGTCAATATTTGATTGACTGAACATATATTTTGGCCAAAGAGTCCTCAAAAGGATTTTTATTCTCATAAATGTATTGACTCCTTCTGATGTTAAATCAGCCATACAGAAGTCTAAATTTGATCTACTGAACATATTTGTGGCCAGAACCATTGAACATTAACTTACTATACATACTTCTAATTCTATACAGCATTTTCGTGATGTTATTTCAGCCAGAAAGTATAACGAAAGGTCAATATTTGACCGATTGAACATATTTTTGGCCAAAGAGTCCTCGATCTTGAACAAGATACATACTCATAGCAGTGGCGGCTCCTGCAAAATCTCTCAGGGGGGGCAAATGTTTTGATGATTGATAAGGTCCACCCATGCAATGAATAAATTAACAGCTTAATCATGTAAAGGCAACTTCACTACTTTAATATTAATGAAAAATAATGACTCTTACAATAAATCTCATTGTTTGTCTCTAGACTCACTATTATTACACTTCTTACATCACAGTACTCGAACAACGTCATGGCGAACGCAGTTTATTAAGCAAGTTCAACAGGCCTCCACTCGCGAGATGTCCCAACAGTCTCTCTCGCTCTCGTTCTCTTTTTTATTTTTATTTTTTTAATCACATTTGATAAAGATATTAAAGTAGAGTTTCATTTTTTCTTGTTGTTCAAATTCAAAATTGTTTTCAAATATTATTTGTCACTTAATCTTAAAGATTTATATATATATTATATATATTTTTTTATTGAACAGATTTTTAAAAGACAACATGTGCATGGCATATACGAAAAACATCACAAACTGCTTTTTTACATCCATAGAAATGAATAAAGAAAGATTATACAAATATAGAGAACACTTTTTACTCTACCCAACCCAAAACATCCCACAGAAAAAAATATAAATAAAATAATAATAATAATAATAAATAAAAATAATAATAATAAACTAGAATGTACATTTCCAGAAGAAAAAGTGAAGTGGTGCTTGCAGTGGCAAAACTCGCCACTCGGTTGCTAGCGTGCGGTTAGCTAGTTTTTACCAAGATGCTACCATGATTAGCATGTTGCTAGTATTTTTTTAACTAGATACTATCAAGATTAGCATGTCGCTAGCATCATGCTAGCATGTTTTTAGCATGTTTTTAGCATGATGCTAACAAGATTAGCATGTTGCTAGCATTATGCTAGCATGATTAGCATGTTACTAGCATCAACCTAAGATGATTAGCATGTTGCTAGCATCATGCTAACATTATTAGCATGTTTGCTAACATGTTTTTAGGTAGATGCTAGCATTATTAGCATGTTTCTAGCATCATGTTAGCATTATTAGCATATTGCTAGCATCATGCTAGCATGATTAGCGTTTTGCTAACATGATTAGCATGTTTTGCTACCATGATTAGCATGTTTTGCTAGCATCATGCTAGCATGTTTAGCGTGTTGCTAGCATCATGTTAACAGGTTTATAGCAAGATGCTATCATGATTAGCATGTCGCTAGAATCATGCTAGCATGTTTATCGTGTTGCTAGCATCATGCTAGCATGTTTTTAGCAAGATGCTAGCATGTTTAGCATGTTGCTAGAATCATGCTAACATGATTAGCATTTTGCTTGCATCATTCTAGCATGATTAGCATGTTGCTAGCATCATTCTTGCATGATTAGCATGTCGTTAGCATCATTCTAGCATGATTAGCATGTTGCTTGCATCATTCTGACATGATTAGCATGTCGCTAGCATCATTCTAGCATGATTAGCATGTCGCTAGCATCATTCTAGCATGATTAGCATGTCGCTAGCATGACTTTAACACAATTTAGCATATTCCTAGCATGGTTACCAAGATTTACCATTTTACCATGATTTACCATGTTCTAGTATGATTTACCATAATTCTCGCATCATTTACCATAGTTTACCATGATTTAGGCAAATGAGCCAACCCCCATCTTTATTCGATGTTCTGATGCAGAGATATAGGTCTTGCAAAAATGGTTGCTAGGGTACTCTGTTTGGTTGCTAGGGAGTGACTTGGCAGCTGCCAATCATGAAACTCCAAAGGCTGCTTGTCACTATGAATGATATAAACCAACTCCCATGTGTCTGTAACATTCAGAATGGAAGATATCCCTCTTTGGATTTTGGTTGCTAAGGTGCTCGACAATGGTTGCTAGGGAGGGGCTAGGAAGTGTTGATGTGATTCCTGATTGGCTGTTTGCTGCGCCGAGTCAAACGAGACCACCCTTGTGTTTCTATGACACTTCTATCCTGAGATATCGCTTTGATCTCTTTCATTAGAAGTCTATGGGACTTGTTGCTAAGGTGCTCTAAATGGTTGCTAGGGCGTGGCTTGATAGCTTCACAATGATCCTGAGAGACTGATTGGTCATCTGAGTAAAATGAGCCCGCCCCCTTGTCTCTATGACACTGTGATCCACAGCTATGTTCAATACAAAATTCCCATGCAATTTACCATAGTAGGAAAAACACGTAAATTTCATGGGCCGTCCTTCACCATAGTAAGTCAGTGGGGCAACTTTGGGCAGCTCCTGCCCCCCAGGGGTGCAACTTTTACCCCATTGTGAGGTATTTTCTTACAGAGCCTGCCAGCCTCTTCAGATGTGGCAAATCACACGTTTCTGCGAAATCCTCGCTCGGAGCTGTAACTCGTCGAATTTTTTCGCAATGTTAAGTCTATGCTTTTTTTTGGCCGCTTTTTCGCCCCTGGGGCAAACACCGTACCCCTGATCGCTTAGAAAAGTCATAGCACACCTCTCCTCAATAGGCCGCTCGATTTGAGGCCTCACTCAGGGGTCTGTGATGTCAGCATGTATTTATTTACATAATTTATGTAATTTATTACCTATTTATTCTAAAAATCTTTATTAAACAAGTGCATTTAGTACCGCACTCGGCCTGCAGCCTCGTGCCTATGGTTGCTAGGGTGCTGTAACTAGTTGCTATGGTGTGGCTATGAAGATTTTAGGCCAGTACTTATTGGCTGCTGGCTAATATAAATCCTCTGAGGGAGAGAGGGGGGGAGGGACTGCAGGGCTGTCAGGCCCTTTGTGTCTGTTTGTGTGAAAATGTCGGTTGGGATTTAAATTTCCGAACATTCCGCAATGTTAAGTCAATGGGACTTTTTTGACCGCTTTTTCGTCCGCTGTGCGAACATCCTACCCCCGATCGCTTAGAAAAGCCCATAGATCATAGCACACCTCTCCTCAATGAACCGGTCGATTTGACGCCTCACTCAGGGGTCTGTGATAAACGGTGCGGGACGAGTTACGCGCCAAACTTTGTGTGGAATAATTTTTGCAAGATAACACTAGTGTTGCCTTGCCTTTGGCAAGCACCACTAATAAGTATGGCGAATAACAATAGTGATGCCTTGCCTTTGGCAAGCACCACTAAAAATAATATCAAAAACAAACAAATCAAATCTCCAATGAAGGTATAGTCTCAACAAAGGAAAGGATAGGATTCCACATTTTATAAAATTAATTAACAGAGTCTCTGATGGAGTGCTTCATTTTTTCTAGGTGTAGAAAGGACATTAAGTCCTTCAGCCAAGAAAAAATAGAAGGGGGGCATGAGGATTTCCAATGCAACAGTATTCGTCTTCTGGCTATCAATGAAGCAAAAGCAATAATATCACCATCAGCCAAGGGGTTTTCCCCGAGGGGAAATCCGTTCCGTACAATCAGGGTTACGCGCAGATGCCTTCATTCCCTGTCAGTCTGGAAGAAACCTTGGTTTCTGTCCCAAGGACCAGTGTTAGGACCATCATGTCCCCAGAAAACCGTATCGAACGACGCCTCCCTGACTCGTTGGGGCGCGGTCATGGACGGCCGCTTTGCCAGGGGTCTGTGGCAGGACCATCATCTCTCTTGGCATATAAACTGCCTAGAGATGTTGGTTGTTTTCAGGGCTCTGAAGAGCTTCCTCCCAGACATCGTAGGGTACCACGTCTTGATACGTTCGGACAATGCATCTGCGGTAGCTTATCTGAACCTAATAGGGGGACTCAGATCGCGCCCTCTATCCAGATTGGTGCATCAGATTATTCTTTTGTCCCAGGGGAAAATATTATCCATCAGAGCAATATATGTCCCGGGGGTTCGGAATCGGGGAGCAGACATCCTGTCGAGGCAGGGGCTGAGGCCCGGGGAATGGAGACTTCACCCAGATGTGGTGAAGCTAATATGGCAGAGGTTCGGACCAATGGAAGTGGATCTATTTGCGTCTCGAGAGACGTCCCAATGTCTGCTTTGGTTTTCCCTCACCCATCCAGCCCCGCTGGGGTTGGATGCCATGGTACAGGCCCGGGCGAGGCTTCGCCTGTACGCTTTTCCCCCCATCGCTCTGCTTCCCGAAGTCCTAGAGAGGGTCCGTCAGGAGGGCATTGGCAAGAAAAATGTTCAGTAGGTCAAAAACTGAGTATTGTATAACTGATGTAACATCAGAAGTCTTCAAAAACCTATAGAAATTTCAAGATTGAGTACTCTTTGGCCAGAAATATGTTCAGCAGCTCAAAAAGGGACCTCTTTATGACTGAGTCTACGTCTACTATAGTCTACTACGAGTCTACTATATCTTTATATAGTTTAAAAACTTCTGAGGATTCTTTAACCAAAAATATATTCAATCGGTCAAATATGGACTACTGTCTAGCTGATATAACATCATGAGAAGTCTGTATACTATGAGAAGTATGTATAGTAATGTTCAATGGCTCTGGCCACAAATATGTTCATTAGGTCAAATATGGACTTCGTTATGGCTGATTTAACGTCAGAAGGAGTCTACAAGTTTATGATAGTCAATATCCGTTTGAGGACTCATCTGCAAAAATGTGTTCAAAATCGGTCAAAAATGGACTACTGTCTGATATAACATTACGATGAGTCCGTCTGTATGCCTGATTTAACATTACGAGAAGTCAGTCTGTATATATAGTGAGTTAAATTTCACGGACTCTTGCCAGACATATGTTCAGTAGGTCAAAAAAGTACTTTTGTATGGCTGATGTAACATCAGAAGGAGTCTAAGAGAATGTATATAAATTTCAAGATCGAGTACTCTATGGCCAGAAATAAGCTGATTTAACATCAGGAGTCAATATGTTTTGAAAGATAAAGTTTAAAGACTCTTTGGGCTAAAGCACGTAAGGCTGATTTAACATCAGGAGGAGTCTATTAGTTTATATAGATTGAAACCTTTTGAGGACCCTTTGACCAGAAAGAAGTTAATTTTTTTCAGATATGGACTTCTAAATGAAGCATCAAAATTAGTCTATGAGTATGTATAGATTGTTCAAGCTCGAGAACTCTTTTTCCAGTAATATATATTCAGAGGGTCACAATATGGACAACTGACTATCTGATATATCATCAGAGGAAGTCTTTGAGTATTTAGTAAGTTAAGTTTTGAGGAACCTTTGGCCAGAAACATTTTCAATTCATAATTTATGGACCAATATATTGCTGATTAAATAAGGGAGTCCATGAGTATGTATGGAAAATTCAAAATCGAGGACTCTTTTTACAGTAATAGGAAAAAGAGTCCTATAATAGGAACTTCCAGTAATAGAAATGGACATCTTTTTCCAGAAGTCCATATTCCAACTAATGAAACAAGTAGGTGAAATATGGACTTCTGTATGGCATATTTAACATCAGATGGTGTCTATAAGTTAATAATAGCAAAAAACATTTTGAGGACTCCTTGGCTAAAATTTAGTTCAATCGGTCAAATATGGACTACTGTCTACCTGATATAACATTACGAGAAGTCAGTCTGTATGTATAGTGAGTTAATGTTCGTAGACTCTGGATAGAAATAGGTTCAAAAGGTCAAAAATGGACATTTGTATGGCTGATGTAACATCAGAAGGAGTCTATGAGAATGTATAGAAAGTACAAGATGGAGTACTCTAGGGCCACAAATATGTTGAGTTGGTCAAAAAGGGACCTCTGTATGGTTGATTTAACATCAGGAGGAGTATAAAGGTTTACATAGATTGAAACCTTTTAGGACCCTTTGACCAGAAATAGGTTCAATACGTCAGATATTTACTTCTAAATTGCTTGAGGCATAAGAAGGAGTCTATGAGAATGTGTAGAAAGTTCCAGATCAAGACATTTTTCCAGTAAAATGTAAAGGCAGGAGGAATGCAGTGCAGAGGCCCGCAAGCAGTCGACGGCACGAGACACCCCGCTTGTCAAGCTTTCGTGGATGATGGACGGTGACTACATCTATTCAGAGGACACAATGGATCCTGAATGCACTGGGAAAGATGGCATCTGAACATCTGGCTCAAGAACGTCGAGCACAGCCAACTGCTCGGGAGGTTTAAAGTCTGGTGCTTCCAATATGGCATCATACCCCGGCTAAAATGGCCCTTCCCCCATCATTTAGCGCAGTCAACCTGTACAGCAAGACCTGCAAGCTTCCCTTGCCAGTCTCATCGGTGGTCGAGGAGTTTAAAGCCACCAAAGCAAGGGCAGTCAGTACACTGCTCTCGTCTAAAGATTGGAAAGTAAGACGCAAGTAAGACCATCAAATGCGGTAGAAAGTGGAAGCCTCAGCAAGCCGTAATGGAAGCAGAATCCTACTGGAAACACCAGGAAATCGTAGGCGTGGTTATGCCAGGGCCTTGGCTTTGGACACTATAGTGAGAGGAGGTGGAGCAGGGCTGATACCAGGGCTAGAAGAGGCCTCGTGGTGCAAAGGAGTCCGCGAGGCAGCAGAGGAGGACCGTCAGGTGAAGGCGATTGGACTTGCTTCTCAGGGTCGATGGACGCAGTGTGATGAGGCACAGGAGTGTCAATTGTCTTGGAAGGAACTGTGGCAAACCGACCAGGGGAAGTTAAGCTTTCTCTTGTGCTCGGTGACTGACCTGCTGCCAACACCAAGAAATATAAAGATCTGGGGTGGAGAGGAAGACCCATCTTACAACCAATGTGGAGCAGCCTCCTGTACGCTGAACCACATTCTGGCCGGTTGTCCAAGGGCATTGGCAGAAGGCCGTTACAGATGCAGACACGCCAACAACAGGCACTGGCCCCCCCGCCCCAAGTTAAAACCTTTGTGAGGGAAGAAGACAAGGCTCATAAAACCGGCATGGTGGCCAAGAACCCACTCTCTACCTTGCAACAAGCCTCTGACTGGGAGTTGAGAGTGGTCCTGAAGAAGAAACTTGTCTTCCCACAGGACGTGGCAGCGACATCCCTCCGACCAGATATGGTCCTACTATCGAGTAGAACGAAATCCATCATAGTTGCTGAGCTCATGGTGCCCTGGGAAGAAAGGCTAGCCACGTCACACCAACTAAAAAAAGCTAAGTACCAAGACCTGGTCGACGGAGCCATTTTAAAGGGGTGGCATGCACTCAGCTACCCCATTGAAGTCGGGTGCCGCGGGTTCCCAGCAAAATCGGTGCGCTACTTCCCTCTTCCAGAGGATGGGTCTGGAGTCTAAACAGCTGAAAGAAAGCCACCAGGGACATAGCTGCAATAGCCGAGTCCAGCTCAAGATGGCTGTGGCTGAAAAGAGCCCACTGTTGGAACCCCTCTGCAGGTGAAGGCTAGTCAGTCTTCACGGCCCCACTCAGGCGAGGTGTTCAGGTTAAGGGGCGTAACACCTGAGACCCTGACATCCCTGCTGATGATGCGGAAGATTTCCAATAATGTGGATGCTCCAGGGAATACCATCTCGGAAGAAGGTCTGCATCATAGTTAGTATTTCCTACAGTGGCAGGTTGTGGCAAAGCATCTAGATGTTTACTTCACCTTCAGAAGATCAAAAATGGACTTCTGTGTGACTGATTTAACATCAGAAGGAGTTAATATTTATAGAATATTGAAAGTTCAAGATCGAGTACTCCTTTTCCAGTAATATAATCAGTAGTTGAAATATTGACTTCTGTATAGCTGATTTAACATCAGAAGGATTCAGTAAGATTATAAAAGTAAAAAACCTTTTAAAGATCTTTGGCTAAAATATATTCGATCGGTCAAATACTGTGTGCCTGATATATCATCACAAAAAGTCTATAAGTTTATATAGCTTAAATTTTGTGAGGACCCTTTGACCAGAAATAAGTTCAATAGGTCAGATATGGACTTTTATAAGTGAATGCATTAAATAGATAACATGAGTGCTGTTGTAATTGCATTGCACACGATCTAACGATGTTCATAGAACAGTAACAAACAAACTAAGCGCTTGATGCATTTCAATGCATCCCAGAAATGACTCATTCCATTGTGCAATGAAAAGATAACATAAGTCCTGTTGCACTGCATTGCACACAAGATCTAACGATGTGCTTCGAAGAATATGATATAAGCTATGCGCTTGTAACATTGCAATGAATACTTTTGAAACTCATTCCCATGTGCAATGAAGATATAACATTGCTATCTCTTCGTTGGACAATTAATTGTTAATCTGTTGTGATAAATTCTTTATTTTGCTTCAGATTAATAGTTTAATTGTAGTTGCAATAAGATTCGAATGCAAATATGATGTTTGTTTATTTTTCATTGCACAGGGTTAGATCTGCAAAGGAATGCAACTGCAAAAATGGTATCTTTTCAATGCACATCGGAGTGAGTTTGTTCTTGTATGCATTGCATGCAACAGGTGTAAATGTAATTCTTCATTACATATTGTTAGATCGTGTCAATGCAATGCAAATATGTTATCCCTTAATGCACATGGGAATTAGTTAGTTCTGGTATGCAATGCACTGCAACAAGTGCATATGTTATTTTTCAATGCACAACGTCAGATCATTTGTGCAATGCAATGCAAACAACACATACGTTATCTCTTTCATGCTCATGGGATTTAGTTAGTTATGGTATGAAATGCAAAGCAACAAGTAAATAGCTTATATTTCAATGCAAAACGTTAGATCGTTTTTGCATTGCTATGCAATGCAAAATTCATGTTACCTCTATAATGGACAAAGGAATGAGTTAGTTCGGCTATGCAGTGAAATGTGCTTTGCTTATGTTAAACATTAGTTCAACGCTAATTCTTAGATCGTTTGTGCATTGCATTTCAACAGCACATATGTTATCTTTTTAATGCACATGGGAATGAGCTAGTTCTGGTAAGCGATGAACTGCAAAAAGTGCACTGCTTATATGTTATTTTTCAATGCACAACGATATATCGTTTGTGCAATGCAATAACAAAATAGTTTATATCTTTAATGCACAAGTTAGTTACAATGCAATGCAAAGCAACAAGTAAATAGATTATATTTCAATGCACAACGTTATATCGTTTGTGCAATGCAATGCAACAAACACATATGTTATCCCTTAATGCACATGGGAATTAGTTATGGTGAGCAATGCAATGCAACAAGTGCATATGTTATTTTTCAATGCACAACTTTAGATCGTTTGTGCAATGCCATGCAACAACACATTTGTTATCTCTTTAATGCACATGGGAATTAGTTAGTTATGGTATGCAATGCAAAGCAACAAGTAAACATCTTATATTTCAATGCAAAACGTTAGATTGTTTGTTTAATGCAATAAAATGCAACAACACATATGTTACCTCTTTAATGGACAAAGGAATGAGTTAGTTCGGCTATGCATTGAAATGTGCTTTGCATATGTTAAACATTCCTTTAACGCTAATTCTTCGATCATTTGTGCAATGCAATGCAAAAACACTCGTGTTATCTCATTATTTTATATGGGAAATCGTTAGTTATGGAATGCAATGCAAAGCAACAAGTAAAAAGTGAATATCATATTTTTCAATGCCCAACGTTAGATCGTTTGTGCAATCCAATGCAACAACACTCATGTTATCTCTTTTCCCATGTCCATACATGGGAATTAATTAGTTATGGTATGCAATGCAAAGCAACAAGTCCATAGCTTAAATGCAGAGTCGGACAATAACGGAGTACATTTACTTGAGTACAGTACTTCAGTACAATTTTGAGGGATCTTTACTTTACTCGAGTATCATTTTTGGGGAGTACTCATGACTTTACTCAAGTACATTTGAGAAGCAAATATGGTACTCTTTATTCCACTACATTTCTATCCATAGTCGTGAAAAAATCTACTTCGAAAAAAAAAAAGAAAAAAAGAAAAATCTCGGAAACCCTCAATTTGTTGTTTCCCTCTCAAACGTGATTGGATTGTGCAGGTGCCACTGATTGGGACTTCAGCTTTCCGCCAAAGTCAACTCCATGGTCAGATTTAGATAACAATGGATGAAGACGCAGCAGGTCCATCCCGGGAATGTGCCAACCCGTGGCCCCACCTCGCCAGACTATTTAAATATTCTGAATATTCTTAAATTTTCTTAAATGTTAAATAAAGCAACATGGTAAAAAGATGAAAATGACTTGATTTCACTTTCAATTTCTTTTACATTCTCCAAGGTTTAAACATTAACATTTTTCATAACTCCATGTAGGACGTTTCTGTACATAAATGTAAGCACTGTGACAGTAGTAATGCAATATTTAGAAAATGTACTCTTGATACTCAAGTACTTTTAAAAACAAGTACTTCAGTACTATTATATCTGACTGTAGTACTTTAACTTGTACATCAGTAAAATTTAGCAAGGGTTATCTGTACTTTTACTCAAGTAATGAAGCTGTGTACTCTGTCCGCCTCAGCTTAAATGTTATTTTTCAATGCACAACGTTAGATCGTTTTTAATGCACATGGGAATTAGTTTTTAGGTAGATGCTAGCATTATTAGCATGTTGCTAGCATCATGTTAGCATTATTATCATGTTGCAAGCATCATGCTAGCATGATTAGCGTTTTGCTAACATGATTAGCAGGTTTTGCTCTCATCATGCTAGCATGATTAGCGTGTTGCTAGCATCATGCTAACATGTCTTTAGCAAGATGCTAGCATGATTAGCATGTTGCTAGCATCATGCTAACATGATTAGCATGTTGCTAGCATCATGCTAACATGATTAGCATTTTGCTAGCATCATTCTAGCATGATTAGCATGTTGCTTGCATCATTCTGGCATGATTAGCATGTCGACTATGAATGATATAAACCAACTCCCATGTGTCTGTGTAGACTTGGAATTAAAGCCTCTTTTGTTTCCCCGTTATTATTTGATTTACGGGACCAGACACCAGTTATCTTGCCAAGAAAGATTTTATTCTTATATGTCAGGAGAGAAACTTCAAGATGTTGTATTCATGCCAGGTCTATGCGTTTCCGTGTTTCTCTGAGGTAGTACAGTAAGATTGAGCTTTTATACATCACAGAGAGTCTTACAGCTTCCTTGTAAGGTAACAAAACATGTTGCTCTGAGCTTCTTAAAATTAGAACGTATGTCATACGTATACGTTATGTTTAGCATGTCACAATTTACTTCCATATTAAGAACTATCCTTGTTGTTTACATCTGTGATGCACTTACATTGTACACACCCCATAGCAAAATATAGCTTCCCCCTGTCTGACATATGATCACCCCATGGATCCATGCTATCTATAGTTCCCTCATGCATTCAAACTCATGCTTTTGAAACTTCTGCTTTTGAACTCTGTATGATACAACTGATTATGAATATTAATAAAGAATAATAATACAGATACATAATATTTAATAATAAAATAATATTAAAAGATGAAATTTTGAATCTTCAGTCTGTAACATTCAGAATGGAAGATATCCCTCTTTGGATTTTGGTTGCTAAGGTGCTCGACAATGGTTGCTAGGGAGGGGCTAGGAAGTGTTGATGTGATTCCTGATTGGCTGTTTGCTGCCCCGAGTCAAACGAGACCACCCTTGTGTTTCTATGACACTTCTATCCGGAGATATCCCTTAATTGATCTCTTTCATTTGAAGTCTATGGGACTTGTTGCTAAGGTGCTCTAAATGGTTGCTAGGGCGTGGCTTGATAGCTTCACAATGATCCTGAGAGACTGATTGGTCGTCTGAGTAAAATGAGCCCACCCCCTTGTCTCTATGACACTGTGATCCACAGCTATGTTCAATACAAAATCCCTATGCAATTTACCATAGTAGGGAAGCCACGTGCATTTCATGGGCCGTCCTTCACCATAGTAAGTCAATGGGGCAACTTTGGGCAGCTCCTGACCCCCAGGGGTGCAACTTTTACCCCATTGTGAGGTATTCTCTTACAGAGCCTGCCAGCCTCTTCAAATGTGGCAAATCACACGTTTCTGCGAAATCCTCGCTCGGAGCTGTAACTCGTCAAATTTTTTCGCAATGTTTCGCCTGATCGCTTAGAAAAGTCATAGCACACCTCTCCTCAATAGGCCGCTCGATTTGACGCCTCACTCAGGGGTCTGTGATGTCAGCATGTATTTATTTACATAATTTATTACCTATTTATTCTAAAAATCTTTATTAAACAAGTGCATTTAGTACCGCACTCGGCCTGCAGCCTCGTGCCTATGGTTGCTAGGGTGCTGTAACTAGTTGCTATGGTGTGGCTATGAAGATTTTAGGCCAGTACTTATTGGCTGCTGGCTAATATAAATCCTCTGAGGGAGAGAGAGGGGGAGGGACTGCAGGGCTGTCAGGCCCTTTGTGTCTGTTTGTGTGAAAATGTCGGTTGGGATTTATATTTCCGAACATTCCGCAATGTTAAGTCAATGGGACTTTTTTGACCGCTTTTTCGTCCGCTGTGCGAACATCCTACCCCCGAACGCTTAGAAAAGCCCATAGATCATAGCACACCTCTCCTCAATGAACCGGTCGATTTGACGCCTCACTCAGGGGTCTGTGATAAACGGTGCGGGACGAGTTACGCGCCAAACTTTGTGTGGAATAATTTTTGCAAGATTTTTGCCTTTGGCAAGCACCACTAATAAGTATGGCGAATAACAATAGTGATGGCTTGCCTTTGGCAAGCACCACTAAAAATAATATCAAAAACAAACAAATCAAATCTCCAATGAAGGTATAGTCTCAACAAAGGAAAGGATAGGATTCCACATTTTATAAAATTAATTAACAGAGTCTCTGATGGAGTGCTTCATTTTTTCTAGGTGTAGAAAGGACATTAAGTCCTTCAGCCAAGAAAAAATAGAAGGGGGGCATGAGGATTTCCAATGCAACAGTATTCGTCTTCTGGCTATCAATGAAGCAAAAGCAATAATATCACCATGACGCTTGTTGGACAAGCCATCAACAGGTATTTTTCCAAAAATTGCAATTATTGGGCAGGGTTTCACAGAGACACTGAGAGCCTTTGACAGCTTATCAAAAAAAGAAGACCAGAATGAGCACAATTTAGGACAGGTATAAAATGTATGAGTATGATCTGCTGGGGAAAGCGAACATCTATTGCACCTATCATCATCTGTTAAAGAAAGTTTCTTCAATTTTGCTTTGGTGAAATGAATTCTGTGAACAATTTTAAACTGAATAAGATTCAAGCGAGCACAGATGCAAACAGAGTTAATTTTAGCAAGAGCATTATTCCACAGCTCCTCGTCAAGCTCCAGTCCTAGCTCTCTCTCCCAGGTTCCCTTGAGTGCAAAAAGAGGAAGGAAATGCGAAGATCGTAACAGGCCAAAAATTGAGGAGATATGGCTATGTGATTTCAGGAGTAACATTATATATTTGTGAATGTAATTGAAAAGTCCCTTTCATTCACACTTTGGTGGTGCGTCGCCCAACCGCCCTAATGAAGAAACCGCCCCTGACTCATAGACTCCTTCTGATCCTTCATCAGCTATTGAATTTATAGGTCAGACTTATAGGTCAAAGATTCCTCAAAAGATATTAAACTACATACAGTTTTAGACTCCTTTTGATGATATATCAGCCATACAGAGGTCCCTTTTGACCTACTAAACATATTTCTAGCCAAAGAGTTCTTGATTTTGAAGTTTATATACATTCTCGTAGACTCCTTCTGCTGCTTCATAAGCCATTTAGAAGTCAGAATCTGACCTTTTGAACTTATTTCTGGTCAAAGGGTCTTCAAAAGGTTTTAAACTATAGAAACATATAGACTCCTTCTGATGTTAAATCAGCCATACCTGTACATATGTTCCTTTTTTGAACTATTGAACATATTTCTGGCCAAAGAGTTCCTGAACATTAACTTAACATACATTCAGATTGCCTTCTTTTGATGTTATATTAGCCACAGAAGTCCATATCTTGACCGATTGAACTTATTCCTGGTCAAAGGGTCATCAAATTGTTTTAAAATATAAAACTTAGAGACTCCTTCTGATGGTAAATCAGCCATACTGAATTCCATATTTGACCTACTGAACATATTGCTGGCCAAAGAGTCCTTTAGGATAAACAATACGTATTCAGATTGATTTTGTCTAATTTTATGTGCACCTGGCAAAAGTCCATATTTAACCTAATGAAGATTTTCCGGCCAAGAAGTACTCCATACTAAAATCCACAATGTGCTAACACAGGAAGAAACAACACCTACATTGGACCATTTGAAAAATGCTTGGCAGGATGATCTAGGGGTGACTATTACAGACAATCAATGGTCAAAAGCCCAAAGAAATGTTCATTCTACCTCTGTATGTATTAGACATGGTCTTTTGCAGTTCAAAGTGCTACACAGATTACATTTATCCAAATTGAAATTGTCAAAGATGTTTACTTCCATTAGTCCTTCTTGTGATAGATGTTTACAAGGGTCGGCCTCTCTTGCACATATGTTTTGGAATTTCCCGTCGCATTACGAACTATTGGAACTCTATATTTCAAACCCTTTCCAAGATCTAAAAAAAACAGCTTAAGCCAGAACCAATCTGGGCTCTTTTTGGTGTGAAACCAGTCAATGTACAACTTTCGGACACCCAAAACAGCATGGTTTGTTTTGTGACCTTGATGGCGCGAAGATTGATTTTCTTGTGATGGAAACAGAAAATGCCCCCTGCTCACTCAGCCTTAATGAAAGACATAATGGATCATTTGAAATTGGAGAAAATTAAATATTTGCTGAGGGGGAAGTCTGAAATATTTTATTCAACGTGGCAAACTTTTATAGATTACTTTGGTGAGAATGTATAATTGATTTGTTTAGCATGGCAATGGCAATGATGTCCTCTGATGTCTGTTGTTTGTTATTGTGTTTTTGTCTCTCTGTATTTTAAACGCAAAAAAACTCAATAAAGAGAATAAAAAAAAAATAAAAATAAAAAAAAGAAGTACTCTATACTTGAACTTTCTATTTATTCTCGTTGACTCCTGAAGTTACGTCAGCCATACAGACGTCTATATTTGACCTGAGGAACATATTTCTGGCCAAAGAATCCTCGATGTTGAACTTACCATACATTCTCCTTCTGATGCTTCATAAGCATAATTAACAATATAGAAGTCCATATTTGACCTATTGAACTTATTTTTGGTCAAAGGGTCCTCAAAAGGTTTTAAAACTATATAAACTTAGAGACTCCTGATTTTAAATCAGCCGTACAGAGGTCCCATTTTGACTCTTTTTCCAGTAAAATGTTCAGTAGGTCAAATATGGACTTATGTATGGCTGATTTAACATGAAATGGAGTAAATATGTAGAGAAAGTATTCAAGCATTCTTTGGCCAAAATATATTCAGAGGGTTACAGATGAACACCTGTTTAAGTTATATATCGTCAGATGGAGTCTATGAGTATCTCTCGAGGGAGCTGTCTGTGAGCACTGTGAAGCACTCCCTATAAGAGTGCTGTACTCCCGCTTGGCTTTTAATGATGACGGCCAAGCTCGCGATCCCCACGGTTCAGGTCCCGTGTCCGTTGAGGCGGTGCGGATGCTTAGATCGTTGGGATCGCAGAAGGATCTCGAGGATGAGAACGAGACTGCTGAAGCACTTTCTCGTTCATCATCTGTGGATTCTATGAGGAAATGGCAGTTCGGCATCGAGATGTCGTCCTTGGCCACATTCAGAATCTGGGGTTGAGACTCAACACGAAAAAAGCGTGTTGGACTCAGACCAGAAAACAACGTTTCTGGGCGTGGTATGGAATTCGGTTACGATGCGGGCTCACATGTCTCCCGCACGTATCGAGTCCATTCTGACCATGGTCTCTGGGGTAAAGCTAGGCCAGGCCATCACTGTAAAGAAATTTCAAAGACTGCTGGGCCTCATGGCAGCGGCATCCAACATTATACCTTTGGACCTTCTCCACATGAGGCCCCTTCAGTGGTGGATGAAAGCCAAGGGGTTTTCCCCGAGGGGAAATCCGTTCCGTACAATCAGGGTTACGCGCAGATGCCTTCATTCCCTGTCAGTCTGGAAGAAACCTTGGTTTCTCTTCCAAGGACCAGTGTTAGGAGCATCATGTCCCCAGAAAACCGTATCGACAGACACCTCCCTGACTCGTTGGGGCGCGGTCATGGACGGCCGCTTTGCCAGGGGTCTGTGGCAGGACAATCATCTCTCTTGGCATATAAACTGCCTATAGATGTTGGTTGTTTTCAGGGCTTTGAAGAGCTTCCTCCCAGACATCGTAGGGTACCACGTCTTGATACGTTCGGACAATGCATCTGCGGTAGCTTATCTGAACCGAATAGGGGGACTCAGGTCGCGCCCTCTATCCAGATTGGTGCATCAGATTATTCTTTTGTCCCAGGGGAAAATATTATCCATCAGAGCGATATATGTCCCGGGGGTTCGGAATCGGGGAGCAGACATCCTGTCGAGGCAGGGGCTGAGGCCCGGGGAATGGAGACTTCACACAGATGTGGTGAAGCTAATATGGCAGAGGTTCGGACCAATGGAAGTGGATCTATTTGCGTCTCGAGAGACGTCCCAATGTCTGCTTTGGTTTTCCCTCACCCATCCAGCCCCGCTGGGGTTGGACGCCATGGTTCAGGCCTGGCCGAGGCTTCGCCTGTACGCTTTTCCCCCCATCGCTCTGCTTCCGGGAGTCATAGAGAGGGTCCGTCAGGAGGGCATTGGCAAGAAAAATGTTCAGTAGGTCAAAAACTGAGTATTGTATAACTGATGTAACATCAGAAGTCTTCAAAAATCTATAGAAATTTCAAGATTGAGTACTCTTTGGCCAGAAATATGTTCAGCAGCTCAAAAAGGGACCTCTTTATGGCTGAGTCTACGGTATATCTTTATTTAGTTTAAAAACTTCTGAGGATTCTTTAACCAAAAATATATTCAATTGGTCAAATATGGACTACTGTCTAGCTGATATAACATCATGAGAAGTCTGTATACTATGAGAAGTATGTATAGTAATGTTCAATGGCTCTGCTCACAAATATGTTCATTGGGTCAAATATGGACTTCATTATGGCTGATTTAACGTCAGAAGGAGTCTACAAGTTTATGATAGTCAATATCCGTTTGAGGACTCTTCTGCAAAAATGTGTTCAAAATCGGTCAAAAATGGATTACTGTCTGATATAACATTACGATAAGTCCGTCTGTATGCCTGATTTAACATTACGAGAAGTCAGTCTGTATATATAGTGAGTTAAAATTCACGGACTCTTGCCAGACATATGTTCAGTAGGTCAAAAAAGTACTTTTGTATGGCTGATGTAACATCAGAAGGAGTCTAAGAGAATGTATATAAATTTCAAAATCGAGTACTCTATGGCCAGAAATAAGCTGATTTAACATCAGGAGTCAACATGTTTTGAAAGATAAAGTTTAAAGACTCTTTGGGCAAAAACACGTATGGCTGATTTAACATGAGGAGGAGTCTATTAGTTTATATAGATTGAAACCTTTTGAGGACCCTTTGACCAGAAAAAAGTTAATTTTTTTCAGATATGGACTTCTAAATGAAGCATCAAAATTAGTCTATGAGTATGTATAGATTGTTCAAGATCGAGAACTCTTTTTCCAGTAATATATATTCAGAGGGTCACAATATGCACACCTGACTATCTGATATATCATCAGAGGAAGTCTTTGAGTATTTAGAAAGTTAACTTTTGAGGAACCTTTGGCCAGGAACATTTTCAATTCATAATTTATGGACCAATACATTGCTGATTAAATAAGGGAGTCCATGAGTATGTATGGAAAATTCAAAATCGAGGACTCTTTTTACAGTAATAGGAAAAAGAGTCCTATAATAGGAACTTCCAGTAATAGAAATGGACATCTTTTTCCAGAAGTCCATATTCCAACTAATGAAACAAGTAGGTGAAATATGGACTTCTGTATGGCATATTTAACATCAGATGGTGTCTATAAGTTAATAATAGCAAAAAACATTTTGAGGACTCTTTGGCTAAAATTTAGTTCAATCAGTCAAATATGGACTACTGTCTACCTGATATAACATTACGAGAAGTCAGTCTGTATGTATGGTGAGTTAATGTTCACAGACTCTGGATAGAAATAGGTTCAAAAGGTCAAAAATGGACATTTGTATGGCTGATGTAACATCAGAAGGAGTCTATGAGAATGTATAGAAAGTACAAGATGGAGTACTCTAGGGCCACAAATATGTTGAGTTGGTCAAAAAGGGACCTCTGTATGGCTGATTTAACATCAGGAGGAGTATAAAGGTTTATATAGATTGAAACCTTTTAGGACCCTTTGACCAGAAATAGGTTCAGATATTTACTTCTAAATTGCTTGAGGCATTAGAAGGAGTCTATGAGAATGTATAGAAAGTTCCAGATCAAGACATTTTTCCAGTAAAATGTAAAGGCAGGAGGAATGCAGTGCAGAGGCCCGCAAGCAGTCGACGGCACGAGACAACCCGCTTGTCAAGCTTTCGTTGATCCCCATCATTTAGCGCAGTCAACCTGTACAGCAAGACCTGCAAGCTTCCCTGGCCAGTCTCATCGGTGGTCGAGGAGTTTAAAGCCACCAAAGCAAGGGCAGTCAGTACACTGCTCTCGTCTAAAGATTGGAAAGTAAGACGCAAGTAAGACCATCAAATGCGGTAGAAAGTGGAAGCCTCAGCAAGCCGTAATGGAAGCAGAATCCTACTGGAAACACCAGGAAATCGTAGGCGTGGTTATGCCAGGGCCTTGGCTTTGGACACTATAGTGAGAGGAGGTGGAGCAGGGCTGATACCAGCGCTAGAAGAGGCCTCGTGGTGCAAAGGATACCGCGAGGCAGCAGAGGAGGACTGTCAGGTGAAGGCGATTGGACTTGCTTCTCAGCGTCGATGGACGCAGTGTGATGAGGCACAGGAGTGTCAATTGTCTCGGAAGGAACTGTGGCAAACCGACCAGGGGAAGTTAAGCTTTCTCTTGTGCTCGGTGACTGACCTGCTGCCAACACCAAGAAATATAAAGATCTGGGGTGGAGAGGAAGACCCATCTTACAACCAATGTGGAGCAGCCTCCTGTACGCTGAACCACATTCTGGCCGATTGTCCAAGGGCATTGGCAGAAGGCCGTTACAGATGCAGACACGCCAACAACAGGCACTGGCCCCCCCGCCCCAAGTTACAACCTTTGTGAGGGAAGAAGACAAGGCTCATAAAACCGGCATGGTGGCCAAGAACCCACTCTCTACCTTGCAACAAGCCTCTGACTGGGAGTTGAGAGTGGTCCTGAAGAAGAAACTTGTCTTCCCACAGGACGTGGCAGCGACATCCCTCCGACCAGATATGGTCCTACTATCAAGTAGAACAAAATCCATCATAGTTGCTGAGCTCATGGTGCCCTGGAAAGAAAGGCTCCCTATAAGAGTGCTGTACTCCCGCTTGGCTTTTAATGATGACGGCCAAGCTCGCGATCCCCACGGTTCAGGTCCCATGTCCGTTGAGGCGGTGCGGATGCTTAGATCGTTTGGATCGCAGAAGGATCTCGCAGATGACAACAAGACTGCTGAAGCCCTTTCTCATTCATCATCTGTGGATTCTATAACGCCCGCTCATGGAGCAGAAGCCCGCGCTGCGGCTTCTTCTGCCCATGGCGAGTGCCCGATGCTTGAGCTATCCGCTTCCGAGGAAGTGGGTGTGCTCAGCATCGGGAGCGAGGAACATGAATTATACTCGCCGGCTCATGTTCCCGCTTATGAGGAGTTGGTGGAGGTTGTGACGCGTGCTGTGGCCAGACTCAACATCAGCTGGCCACAAGATAAGCAGGATGATCCTCATCAGAGTAAATTAGACGAGAGATTCCTGCAGAACCGCTCACAGCCTCAGCGCCGGGGCTTCACCATTTTCCCCGGATCTTAATAAGGAGACAATCAGCGGCGTTCCAGCAATATCTCCCTCGCCGATCTAAATCTGGGTCTAGGAGGGCTGGTCCAAGTGGCCAGCTTCAGCTGTAAACAAGCTCCTCCTATCGCCTAGAGCAGAAGGAGAGCGTTTCCACTCAAGCCCCTCCTGCGGGAGCTTGGCAACAGAGGAAACACTCTCACTCTAAATACTCCGGCCAGAAGGGCGACCTGAGAGCCGTCATTCAGGCAAAAAGGGCTTCAGGAAAGAGGTCCTGTCCCCCCTGTTGTGGAGCAACCGAGGTTATTCTCACAGCGGAGTCCTCTGGAAAAAGATGTTGTCCCACCATCCTGGACGCTTCGGGCCGCATCAATTTCCAGCGAACGTACACCATGGCGTTCGCCCCAAAAGCTTGCAAGAGAGCACCGACTATGGTCACAAAATCTGTCTGTTCGCTTCCTGCTAGTTCGCTGTTTCAGAGGTCGAGAGCAGTGCTCGAGAATCACCCGAGGCCAGTCTCGAGAGGCTGGTTCCCTTAGTCGATTTTGTAGAGGGGTGGCGCCTTCTTCCAAATATATCTATATGGGTCCTGAATGTATTAAAAAATGGGTACAGACTGCAGTTCGGTCACCGACCTCCCAGGTTTGCAGGGGTGGTGCCGACTACAGTGGTTTCAGAACAGGCTCGGGTTATGGAACAAGAAGTACAGGCTCTTCTGGTCAAAGGGGCCATCGAAATTGTTCCCCTACCAGACAGAGAGTCCGGGTTTTACAGCAACATACTTTATAGTTCCAAAGAAGGATGGCGGGCTAGGCCGATTTTGGATTTGAGGCAGTTGAATCGGTCTCTGAGGAGATTCAGGTTCAAGATGCTCACGATTCCCATCATCATGAATCAAATCAGGTCCGAGGACTGGTTTGTGACAATAGATCTAAAAGACGCCTATTTTCATGTCTCCATTTCATGTCACAGAAGGTTCCTGAGTTTTGCTTTCGGTGGCGAGGCATACCAGTACTGGGTTCTTCCGTTCGGCCTAGCACTCTCTCTCCGCACGTTCACGAAGTGTATGGATGCAGCTCTGGCTCCTCTGAGACTCCAGGGCATCCGTATAGAGTCTATACTGAGTTCCTGAGCCCCGTCTCAGGAAATGGCAGTTCGGCATCGAGATGTCGTCCTTGGCCACATTCAGAATCTGGGGTTGAGACTCAACACAAAAAACTGTGTTGGAACCAGACCAGAAAACAACATTTCTGGGCGTGGTATGAAATTCGGATACGATGCGGGCTCATATGTCCCGCAGGTATCGAGTCCATTCTGACCATGGTCTCTGGGGTAAAGCTAGGCCAGGCCATCACTGTAAAGCAATTTCAAAGACTGCTGGGCCTCATGGCAGCGGCATCCAACATTATACCTTTGGACCTTCTCCACATGAGGCCCCTTCACTGGTGGATGAAAGCCAAGGGGTTTTCCCCGAGGGGAAATCAGGGTTACTAATCAGCGGATGCCTTCATTCCCTGTCAGTCTGGAAGAAACCTTGGTTATGGTGAGCAATGCAATGCAACAAGTTCATATGTTATTTTTCGATGCACAAAGTTAGATCGTTTGTGCAATGCACTGCAACAACACATATGTTATCTCTTTAATGCACATGATAATTAGTTAGTTATGGTATGCAATGCAAAGCAACAAGTAAAAAGCTTATTTTTAAATGCACAAGGCTAGATCGTTTGTGCAATGCAATGAAACAACACATATGTCATCTCTTTAAAGCACATGGGAAATAGTTAATTATGGTATGCAATGCAAAGCAACAAGTAAACATCTTATATTTCAATGCAAAATGTTTGATTGTTTGTGCAATGCAATAACAAAATATGTTATTTCTTTAATGCACAATAGTTAGTTATGGAATGCATTGCAATCCAACAAGTAAATATGCATAACGTCATATCGTTTGTGCAATGCAATGCAACAAACACATATTTTGTCCCTTAATGCACATGGGAATTAGTTAGTTATGGTAAGCAATGCAATGCAACAAGTCCATATTTTATTTTTCAGCCCCCAAAGTTAGATCGTTTGTGCAATGCAATGCAACAAGCACATATGCTATCTCTTTAATGCACAAGTTAGTTACAATAAGATGCAAAGCAACAAGTAAATAGATTATGTTTCAATGCACAACGTTATATCGTTTGCGCAATGCAACAAACACATATTTTATCCCTTAATGCACATGGAAATTAATTAGTTAAGGTAAGCAATGCAATGAAACAAGCACATATGTTATCTCTTTAATGCACAACTTAGTTACAATGCAATGCAAAGCAACAAGTGTTTACAAGATTATGTTTCAATGCATAGCGCTATATCGTTTGTGCAATGCAATGCAACAAGTTAGTTATGGTAAGCAATGCAATGCAACAAGTGCATTTGTTATTTTTCATTGCACAACGTTAGATCGTTGGTGCAATGCAATGCAACAACACATCTCTTTAATGCACCCTGGAATGGTATGCAATACAAAGCAACAAGTAAAAAGCTTCTATGGGAATCCGTTAGTTATGGTATGCAATGCAAAGCAACAAGTAAAAGCTTATATTTCAATGCACAAGGTTAGATCGTTTGTGCAATGCAATGAAACAACACATTTGTTATCTCTTTAAAGCACATGGGAATTAGTTAATTATGTAGGCTTGCAAAGCAACAAGTAAACAGCTTATATTTCAATACAAAACGTTAGATTGTTTGTTTAATGCAATGCAACAGCACATGTTATCTCTTTGATGCACATGGCAATGAGTTATGGTATGCAAGCAAAGCAACAAAGTGCATAGTTTAAAAAAAAAAATTTCAATGCACAACGTTAGATCATTTGTGCAATGCAACAACACATATTTTATCCCTTAATGCACATGGGAAATAGTTAATTATGGAATGCATTGCAAAGCAACAAGTAAAATATCTTATATTTCAATAAAAGACATTAGGGTTTAATACAATGCAATCCAATGCAATGCAACAAGTGTTAGGACGGCTATGCATTGAAATGTGCTTTGCGTATGTTAAACATTACTTCAACGCTAATTCTTAGATCGTTTTTGTATTGCAATGCAACAGCACATATGTTATCTATTTAATGCACATGGGAATGAGTTACTTCTGGTATGCGATGCACTGCAACAAGTGCATAGCTTATATGTTATTTTTCAATGCACAACGTTAGATCGTTTGTGCAATGCAATAACAAAATATGTTATCTCTTTAATGCACTAGTTACAATGCATTTGCAATGCAACAAGTAAATAGATTATGTTTCAATGGAATTAGTTAGTTATGGTGTGCAATGCAAAGCAACAAGTAAACAGCTTATATTTCAATGCAAAACGTTAGATTGTTTAATGCAATGTAACAAACACATATGTTATCCCTTAATCCACATGGGAATTAGTTAGTTATGGTATGCAATTGGTATGCATTGGTATGCAATGCACAAGGTTAGATCGTTTGTGCAATGCAATGAAACAACACAGTTGTTATCTCTTTAAAGCACATGGGGATTAGTTAATTATGGTATGCAATGCAAAGTAACAAGTAAACAGCTTATATTTCAAAGCAAAACGTTAGAATGTTAGATTGTAATGCAATGCCACAACACATGTTACCTCTTTAATGGAAAAAGGAATGAGTTAGTTCGGCTATGCATTGAAATGTGCTTTGCTTATGTTAAACATTGCCTCAACGCTAATTCTTAGATCGTTTGTGCAATGCAATGCAACAACATATATGTTATCCCTTTGATAAACATGGGGATGAGTTAGTTATGGTATGCAAGCAAAGCAACAAGTGCATAGTTTTAAAAAAAATGTTTTCAATGCACAGCGTTAGCTCGTTTGTGCAATGCAACAACATATATGTTATCCCTTAATGCACTTTTTATAGTTAATATACAGTTTTAAGTGTTTTGTGGTTTTAAAATGTAAGTTGTGGTTTCACTTTATTTTATCTTTAACTTTTCGTTAGTTCTGGCAAGCGATGCACTGCAAGAAGTGCAGTGCTTATTGGTGATTTTTCAATGCACAACGTTAGATAGTTTTTGCAATGCAACAACACATATTTTTTCCCTTAATGCACATGGAAAATAGTTAGTTATGGAATGCATTGCAAAGGAACAAGTAAATAGGTTAATTTTCAATGCAAAACATAAGAGTTTAATGCAATGCCATCCAAAGCAATGCAACAACACATTTTATATCTCTTTAATGGACAAAGGAATGAGTTAGTTCGGCTATGCATTGAAATGTGCTTTACTTATTTTAAACAATACTTCAACGCTAATGCTTAGATCGTTTTTGCATTGCAATGCAACAGCATATAGGTTATATCTTTAATGCACAAGGGAATGAGTTAATTCTGGTATGCGATGCACTTCAACAAGTGCATAGCTTATATGTTATTTTTCAATGCATAACGTTAGATAGTTTGTGCATAGCAATAACAAAATATGTTATCTCTTTAATGCTAAAGTTAAGTTACAATGCAATGCAAAGCAACAAGTAAAAAGATTATGTTTCAATGCACAACGTTCTATCGTTTGTGCAATGCAATGCAACAACACATCTCTTTAATGCACATGGGAATTAGTTATGGTATGCAATACAAAGCAACAAGTAAAAAGCTTATATGGGAATCAGTTAGTTATGGTATGCAATGCAAAGTAACAAGTAAAAGCTTATATTTCAATGCAAAAGATTAGATCATTTGTGCAATGCAATGAAACAACACATTTGTTATCTCTTTAAAGCACATGGGAATTAGTTAATTATGTAGGCAATGCATAGCAACACGTAATCAGCTTATATTTCAATACAAAACGTTAGATTGTTTAATGCAATGCAACAACACATGTTATCTCTTTGATGCACATGGCAATGAGTTAGTTATGGTATGCAAGCAAAGCAAAAAAAGTGCATAGTTTAAAAAAAATGTTCAATGCACAACGTATGATCGTTTGTGCAATTGCAATGCAATGCAACAAAGACAAATGTTATGTCTTTAATGCACATGGGAATGATTTAGTCCTGGTATGCGATGCACTGCAACAAGTGAAAAGCTTATATTTATATATTATATATACAAAAAGCTTTTCTTATGTTAAACATTGCCTCAACGCTAATTCTTAGATCGTTTGTGCAATGCAACAAACATATATGTTGTCTCTTTTATGCACATGGGAATGAGTTAGTTATGGTATGCAAGCAAAGCAACAAGTGCATAGTTTAAAAAAAAAAATTTAATGCACAACGTAAGATCGTTTGTGCAATGCAATGCAACAGCGATGCACTGCAAAGAGTGCACTGCTTATATGTGATTGTTCAATGCACAACGTTAGATCGTTTGTGCAATGCAACAACACATATTTTATCCCTTAATGCACATGGGAAATAGTTAGTTATAGAATTCACTGCAAAGCAACAAGTAAAATATCTTATATTTCAATAAAAAAACATTAGAGTTTATTGCAATGCAATCCAATGCAATGCAACAACACATATGTTACCTATTTAATGGAAAGGAATGAGTTAGGTCGGCTATGCATTGAAATGTGCTTTGCTTATGTTAAACATTACTTCAACGCTAATTCTTAGATTGTTTGTGTATTGCAATGCAACAGCACATATGTTATCTCTTTAATGCACATGGGAATGAGTTACTTCTGGTATGCGATGCACTGCAACAAGTGCATAGCTTATATGTTATTTTTCAACGCACAACGTTATATCGTTTGTGCAATGCAATTACAAAATATGTTAATTCTTTAATGCACTAGTTACAATGCAATGCAATGCAACAAGTAAATAGATTATGTTTCAATGCACAACGTTATATCGTTTGTGCAATGCAGTGCAACAAACACATATGTCAATCCCTTTATGCATATTGGAATTAGTTAGTTATGGTAAGCAATGCAATGCAACAAGTGCACATGTTATTTTTCAGTGCACAACGTTAGATCGTTTGTGCAATGCAATGCAACAACATATGTTACCTCTTTAATGGACAAAGGAATGAGTTAGTTCGGCTATGCGTTGAAATGCGCTTTGCTTATGGCAAACATTGCTTCAACGCTAATTCTTAGATCGTTTGTGCATTTCAATGCAACAGCACATATGTCATCACTTTAATGCACATGGGAATGAGCTAGTTCTGGTATGCGATGCACTGCAACAAGTGCATAGCTTGTATGTTATTTTTCAATGCACTACGTTAGCTCGTTTGTGCAATGCAATAACAAATTATGTCATCTCTTTAATGCACAAGTTAGTTACAATACAATGCAATGACACAAGTAAATAGATTATGTTTCAATGCACAACTTTAGCTCGTTTGTGCAATAAAATGCAACTACTCATGTGTTTTCCCTTAATGCACATTTGAATTAGTTATTTCTAGTATGCAATGCACTGCAACAAGTGCATAGCTTATAAGTTGTTTTTCAATGCACGACGTAAGATCATTTTAGCAATGCAATGCAACAACACTCATGTTGTCTCTTTTCCCATGTCCATACATGGGAATTAGTTAGTTATGGTATGCAATGCAAAGCAACAAGTGCAGAGCGTATGTTTCATTGCTCAACGTTAGATCGTTTGTGCAAAGCAATGCAACAACAAATATGTTATCTCTTTAATGCACATGAGAATTAGTTAGTTCTGGTTTGCAATAAACTGCAACAAGTCCATAGCTTAAATGCAGAGCCGGACAGTAACGGAGTACATTTACTTGAGTACAGTACTTCAGTGCAATTTTGAGGGATCTTTACTTTACTCGAGTATCATTTTTGGTTAGTACTCATGACTTTACTCAAGTACATTTGAAAGGCAAATATTGTACTCTATATTCCACTACATTTCTATCCATAATCGTGAGAACCTGTTAATAATTCGAAGCTGTGAAGTTGTGTACTCTGTCCGCCTCAGCTTAAATGTTATTTTTCAATGCACAACGTTAGATAGTTTTTGCAATGCAATGCTTGTTGGTCCCTTTTTGAATTATTAAAAAGATTTTTGCCCAACGAGTTTGAACATTATCTTACTATACAAATAGACTCATTCTGATGTTAAATCAGTCATACAAAAGTCCACTTCTGACCTTCTGAACATATTACTGGAAAAAATTCCTCGATCTAGAACTTTCAATACTTTCTCATAGACTCCTTTTGATGCCTTATAAGCCATTTGGAAGACCATATATGACATATTGAACCTATTTCTGGTCAAAGGTCAAAAGTGTTCTTGAACATAACTTAATACACATTCAGGTTGACTTCATATATGAGCCGACAGTAGTCAGTTTTTTACCTACTCAACATATTTCTTCCCCTAGAGTACTTGATCTTGAACTTTCTATACATTCTCAGACTTCTTCTGATGTTACATCAGCCATACAAAAGTAGATTTTTGACCTTCTGAACATATTTCTGGCAAGAGTCCGTAAACATAAACATACTATATATGCATTTTTTTCTATTTTTCTATTTTCTATTTTTAATGTTAAATCAGCCATACAGAACTTCATTTTTGATCTACTGAACATATTTCAAAGTCCGTAAACATGAACACACTATATATAAAGACTGTTTTGTAATATTATATCAGGCAGACAGTAGTCAAAATTTGATCGATTGAACATACATGTTGGCCAAAGAGTCCTTAAAAGGATTTTTATTATCATAAATGTATAGACTCCTTCTGATCAGTAACGGAAGTCCAAATTTGATCTACGTGGACATTTTTGTGACCAGAGTCATTGAACAGTAACTTACAATACATACTTCTCATTCTATACAGCATTCTCGTGATGCTATATCAGCCAGACAGTAGTCCATACTTGACCTATTGAACATATTGCTGGCAAAAGAGTCCTTTAGGATAAACACTAAACATTCAGATTGATTTCGTCTATATGTCAGCCTAACAAAAGTCCATATTTGACCTATTGAAAATTTGTCTGACCAAGTAGTACTCGCCACTTGAACTTTCTATTCATTTTTGTTGACTCCTAATGTTACGTCTGACATACAGAAGTCCACATTTGACCCAAGGAACATATTTCTGTTCAAATAATCTTCAATCTTCAATTTTCTATACATACTCATAGACTCCTGATGCTTCATAAGAAGTCCATTTAGAAGTCCATATATTGACAGATTGAACATATCACTGGTCAAAGGGTCCTCAAATGCTTTTAAACTGTATAACTTAGACACTCCTTCTGATGTTACATCAGCCATACAAAAGTGAATTTTGGACGTACTGAAAATATTTCTGGCCAGGGTCCGTGAACATGAACACACTATATATAAAGACTGACTTCTGAATAATGTTATATCAGGCAGACAGTAGTCAATGTTTGATTGACTGAACATATATTTTGGCCAAAGAGTCCTCAAAAGGATTTTTATTCTCATAAATGTATTGACTCCTTCTGATGTTAAATCAGCCATACAGAAGTCTAAATTTGATCTACTGAACATATTTGTGGCCAGAACCATTGAACATTAACTTACTATACATACTTCTAATTCTATACAGCATTTTCGTGATGTTATTTCAGCCAGACAGTATAAAGAAAGGTCAATATTTGACCGATTGAACATATTTTTGGCCAAAGAGTCCTCGATCTTGAACAAGATACATACTCATAGCAGTGGCGGCTCCTGCAAAATCTCTCAGGGGGGGCAAATGTTTTGATGATTGAAAAGGTCCACCCATGCAATGAATAAATTAACAGCTTAATCATGTAAAGGCAACTTCACTACTTTAATATTAATGAAAAATAATGACTCTTACAATAAATCTCATTGTTTGTCTCTAGACTCACTATTATTACACTTCTTACATCACAGTACTCGAACAACGTCATGGCGAACGCAGTTTATTAAGCAAGTTCAACAGGCCTCCACTCGCGAGATGTCCCAACAGTCTCTCTCGCTTTCGTTCTCTTTTTTATTTTTATTTTTTTAATCACATTTGATAAAGATATTAAAGTAGAGTTTCATTTTTTCTTGTTGTTCAAATTCAAAATTGTTTTCAAATATTATTTGTCACTTAATCTTAAAGATTTATATATATATTATATATTTTTTTTTATTGAACAGATTTTTAAAAGACAACATGTGCATGGCATATACGAAAAACATCACAAACTGCTTTTTTACATCCATAGAAATGAATAAAGAAAGATTATACAAATATAGAGAACACTTTTTACTCTACCCAACCCAAAACATCCCACAGAAAAAAATATAAATAAAATAATAATAATAATAATAAATAAAAATAATAATAATAAACTAGAATGTACATTTCCAGAAGAAAAAGTGAAGTGGTGCTTGCAGTGGCAAAACTGGCCACTCGGTTGCTAGCGTGCGGTTAGCTAGTTTTTACCAAGATGCTACCATGATTAGCATGTTGCTAGTATTTTTTTAACTAGATACTATCAAGATTAGCATGTCGCTAGCATCATGCTAGCATGTTTTTAGCATGATGCTAACAAGATTAGCATGTTGCTAGCATTATGCTAGCATGATTAGCATGTTACTAGCATCAACCTAAGATGATTAGCATGTTGCTAGCATCATGCTAACATTATTAGCATGTTTGCTAACATGTTTTTAGGTAGATGCTAGCATTATTAGCATGTTTCTAGCATCATGTTAGCATTATTAGCATGTTGCTAGCATCATGTTAGCATGATTAGCGTTTTGCTAACATGATTAGCATGTTTTGCTACCATGATTAGCTTGTTTTGCTAGCATCATGCTAGCATGTTTAACGTGTTGCTAGCATCATGCTAACAGGTTTTTAGCAAGATGCTAGCATGATTAGCATGTCGCTAGAATCATGCTAGCATGTTTATCGTGTTGCTAGCATCATGCTAGCATGTTTTTAGCAAGATGCTAGCATGTTTAGCATGTTGCTAGAATCATGCTAACATGATTAGCATTTTGCTAGCATCATTCTAGCATGATTAGCATGTTGCTAGCATCATTCTTGCATGATTAGCATGTCGTTAGCATCATTCTAGCATGATTAGCATGTTGCTTGCATCATTCTGACATGATTAGCATGTCGCTAGCATCATTCTAGCATGATTAGCATGTCGCTAGCATGACTTTAACACAATTTAGCATATTCCTAGCATGGTTACCAAGGTTTACCATTTTACCATGATTTACCATGTTCTAGTATGATTTACCATAATTCTCGCATCATTTACCATAGTTTACCATGATTTAGGCAAATGAGCCAACCCCCATCTTTATTCGATGTTCTGATGCAGAGATATAGGTCTTGCAAAAATGGTTGCTAGGGTACTCTGTTTGGTTGCTAGGGAGTGACTTGGCAGCTGCCAATCATGAAACTCCAAAGGCTGCTTGTCACTATGAATGATATAAACCAACTTCCATGTGTCTGTAACATTCAGAATGGAAGATATCCCTCTTTGGATTTTGGTTGCTAAGGTGCTCGACAATGGTTGCTAGGGAGGGGCTAGGAAGTGTTGAGGTGATTCCTGATTGGCTGTTTGCTGCGCCGAGTCAAACGAGACCACCCTTGTGTTTCTATGACACTTCTATCCTGAGATATCCCTTTGATCTCTTTCATTAGAAGTCTATGGGACTTGTTGCTAAGGTGCTCTAAATGGTTGCTAGGGCGTGGCTTGATAGCTTCACAATGATCCTGAGAGACTGATTGGTCATCTGAGTAAAATGAGCCCGCCCCCTTGTCTCTATGACACTGTGATCCACAGCTATGTTCTTTTTTTTGGCCGCTTTTTCGCCCCTGGGGCAAACACCGTACCCCTGATCGCTTAGAAAAGTCATAGCACACCTCTCCTCAATAGGCCGCTCGATTTGAGGCCTCACTCAGGGGTCTGTGATGTCAGCATGTATTTATTTACATAATTTATGTAATTTATTACCTATTTATTCTAAAAATCTTTATTAAACAAGTGCATTTAGTACCGCACTCGGCCTGCAGCCTCGTGCCTATGGTTGCTAGGGTGCTGTAACTAGTTGCTATGGTGTGGCTATGAAGATTTTAGGCCAGTACTTATTGGCTGCTGGCTAATATAAATCCTCTGAGGGAGAGAGAGGGGGAGGGACTGCAGGGCTGTCAGGCCCTTTGTGTCTGTTTGTGTGAAAATGTCGGTTGGGATTTAAATTTCCGAACATTCCGCAATGTTAAGTCAATGGGACTTTTTTGACCGCTTTTTCGTCCGCTGTGCGAACATCCTACACCCGATCGCTTAGAAAAGCCCATAGATGATAGCACACCTCTCCTCAATGAACCGGTCGATTTGACGCCTCACTCAGGGGTCTGTGACAAACGGTGCGGGACGAGTTACGCGCCAAACTTTGTGTGGAATAATTTTTGCAAGATAACACTAGTGTTGCCTTGCCTTTGGCAAGGACCACTAATAAGTATGGCGAATAACAATAGTGGTGCCTTGCCTTTGGCAAGCACCACTAAAAATAATATCAAAAACAAACAAATCAAATCTCCAATGAAGGTATAGTCTCAACAAAGGAAAGGATAGGATTCCACATTTTATAAAATTAATTAACAGAGTCTCTGATAGAGTGCTTAATTTTTTCCAGGTGTAGAAAGGACATTAAGTCCTTCAGCCAAGAAAAAATAGAAGGGGGCCATGAGGATTTCCAATGCAACAGTATTCGTCTTCTGGCTATCAATGAAGCAAAAGCAATAATATAACCATGACGGTTGTTGTACAAGCCATCAACAGGTGTTTTTCCAAAAATTGCAATTATTGGGCAGGGTTTCACAGAGACACTGAGAGCCTTATTAAAAAAAGAAGACCAGAATGAGCACAATTTAGGACAGGTATAAAATGTATGAGTATGATCTGCTGGGGAAAGCGAACATCTATTGCACCTATCATCTTCTGTTAAAGAAAGTTTCTTTAATTTTGCTTTGGTGAAATGAATTCTGTGAACAATTTTAAACTGAATAAGATTCAAGTGAGCACAGATGCAAACAGAGTTAATTTTAGCAAGAGCATTATTCCACAGCTCCTCGTCAAGCTCCAGTCCTAGCTCTCTCTCCCAGGTTCCCTTGAGTGCAAAAAGAGGAGGGAACTGCGAAGATCGTAACAGGCCAAAAATTGAGGAGATATGGCTATGTGATTTCAGGAGTAACATTATATATTTGTGAATGTTATTGAAAAGTCCCTTTCATTCACACTTTGGTGGTGCGTCGCCCAATCGCCCTAATGAAGAAACCGCCCCTGACTCATAGACTCCTTCTGATCCTTCATCAGCTATTGAATTTATAGGTCAGACCTATATGTCAAAGATTCCTCAAAAGATATTAAACTACATGCAGTTTTAGACTCCTTTTGATGATATATCAGCCATACAGAGGTCCCTTTTGACCTACTAAACATATTTCTGGCCAAAGAGTTCTTTATTTTGAACTTTATATACATTCTCGTAGACTCCTTCTGCTGCTTCATAAGCCATTTAGAAGTCAGTATCTGACCTTTTGAACTTATTTCTGGTCAAAGGGTCTTCAAAAGGTTTTAAACTATAGAAACATATAGACTCCTTCTGATGTTAAATCAGCCATACCTGTACATATGTTCCTTTTTTGAACTATTGAACATATTTCTGGCCAAAGAGTTCCTGAACATTAACTTAACATACATTCAGATTGCCTTCTTTTGATGTTATATTAGCCACAGAAGTCCATATCTTGACCGATTGAACTTATTCCTGGTCAAAGGGTCCTCAAATTGTTTTAAACTATAAAACTTAGAGACTCCTTCTGATGGTAAATCAGCCATACTGAATTCCATATTTGACCTACTGAACATATTGCTGGCCAAAGAGTCCTTTAGGATAAACAATACGTATTCAGATTGATTTTGTCTAATTTTATGTCCACCTGACAAAAGTCCATATTTAACCTAATGAAGATTTTCCGGCCAAGAAGTACTCCATACTAAAATCCACAATGTGCTAACACAGGAAGAAACAACACCTACATTGGACCATTTGAAAAATGCTTGGCAGGATGATCTACGGGGTGACTATTACAGACAATCAATGGTCAAAAGCCCAAAGAAATGTTCATTCTACCTCTGTATGTATTAGACATGGTCTTTTGCAGTTCAAAGTGCTACACAGATTACATTTATCCAAATTGAAATTGTCAAAGATGTTTACTTCCATTAGTCCTTCTTGTGATAGATGTTTACAAGGGTCGGCCTCTCTTGCACATATGTTTTGGAATTGTCCTCGCATTACGAACTATTGGAACAATATATTTCAAACCCTTTCCAAGATCTAAAAAAAACAGCTTAAGCCAGAACCAATCTGGGCTCTTTTTGGTGCGAAACCAGTCAATGTACAACTTTCGGAGACCCAAAACAGCATGGTTTGTTTTGTGACCTTGATGGCGCGAAGATTGATTTTCTTGTGTTGGAAACAGAAAATGCCCCCTGCTCACTCAGCCTTAATGAAAGACATAATGGATCATTTGAAATTGGAAAAAATTAAATATTTGCTGAGGGGGAAGTCTGAAATATTTTATTCAACGTGGCAAACTTTTATAGATTACTTTGGTGAGAATGTATAATTGATTTGTTTAGCATGGCAATGGCAATGATGTCCTCTGATGTCTGTTGTTTGTTATTGTGTTTTTGTCTCTCTGTATTTTAAACGCAAAAAAACTCAATAAAGAGAATAAAAAAAAATTAAAAAAAAGAAGTACTCCATACTTGAACTTTCTATTTATTCTCGTTGACTCCTGAAGTTACGTCAGCCATACAGACGTCTATATTTGACCTGAGGAATATATTTCTGGCCAAAGAATCCTCGATGTTGAACTTACCATACATACTCCTTCTGATGCTTCATAAGCATAATTAACAATATAGAAGTCCATATTTGACCTATTGAACTTATTTTTGGTCAAAGGGTCCTCAAAAGGTTTTAAACTATATAAACTTAGAGACTCCTGATTTTAAATCAGCCGTACAGAGGTCCCATTTCGACTATTTTTCCAGTAAAATGTTCAGTAGGTCAAATATGGACTTATGTATGGCTGATTTAACATGAAATGGAGTAAATATGTAGAGAAAGTATTCAAGCATTCTTTGGCCAAAATATATTCAGAGGGTTACAGATGAACACCTGTTTAAGTTATATATCGTCAGATGGAGTCTATGAGTATCTCTCGAGGGAGCTGTCTGTGAGCACTGTGAAGCACTCCCTATAAGAGTGCTGTGCTCCCGCTTGGCTTTTAATGATGACGGCCAAGCTCGCGATCCCCACGGTTCAGGTCCCGTGTCCGTTGAGGCGGTGTGGATGCTTAGATCGTTGGGATCGCAGAAGGATCTCGCAGATGAGAACGAGACTGCTGAAGCACTTTCTCGTTCATCATCTGTGGATTCTATAAGGAAATGGCAGTTCGGCATCGAGATGTCGTCCTTGGCCACATTCAGAATCTGGGGTTGAGACTCAACACGAAAAAAGCGTGTTGGAACCAGACCAGAAAACAACGTTTCTGGGCGTGGTATGGAATTCGGTTACGATGCGGGCTCACATGTCTCCCGCACGTATCGAGTCCATTCTGACCATGGTCTCTGGGGTAAAGCTAGGCCAGGCCATCACTGTAAAGAAATTTCAAAGACTGCTGGGCCTCATGGCAGCGGCATCCAACATTATTCCTTTGGACCTTCTCCACATGAGGCCCCTTCAGTGGTGGATGAAAGCCAAGGGGTTTTCCCCGAGGGGAAATCCGTTCCGTACAATCAGGGTTACGCGCAGATGCCTTCATTCCCTGTCAGTCTGGAAGAAACCTTGGTTTCTCTCCCAAGGACCAGTGTTAGGAGCATCATGTCCCCAGAAAACTGTATCGACAGACGCCTCCCTGACTCGTTGGGGCGCGGTCATGGACGGCCGCTTTGCCAGGGGTCTGTGGCAGGACCATCATCTCTCTTGGCATATAAACTGCCTAGAGATGTTGGTTGTTTTCAGGGCTCTGAAGAGCTTCCTCCCAGACATCGTAGGGTACCACGTCTTGATACGTTCGGACAATGCATCTGCGGTAGCTTATATGAACCGAATAGGGGGACTCAGGTCGCGCCCTCTATCCAGATTGGTGCATCAGATTATTCTTTTGTCCCAGGGGAAAATATTATCCATCAGAGCAATATATGTCCCGGGGGTTCGGAATCGGGGAGCAGACATCCTGTCGAGGCAGTGGCTGAGGCCCGGGGAATGGAGACTTCACCCAGATGTGGTGAAGCTAATATGGCAGAGGTTCGGACCAATGGAAGTGGATCTATTTGCGTCTCGAGAGACGTCCCAATGTCTGCTTTGGTTTTCCCTCACCCATCCAGCCCCGCTGGGGTTGGATGCCATGGTACAGGCCTGGCCGAGGCTTCGCCTGTACGCTTTTCCCCCCATCGCTCTGCTTCCGGGAGTCCTAGAGAGGGTCCGTCAGGAGGGCATTGGCAAGAAAAATGTTCAGTAGGTCAAAAACTGAGTATTGTATAACTGATGTAACATCAGAAGTCTTCAAAAATCTATAGAAATTTCAAGATTGAGTACTCTTTGGCCAGAAATATGTTCGGCAGCTCAAAAAGTGACCTCTTTATGGCTGAGTCTACGGTATATCTTTATATGGTTTAAAAACTTCTGAGGATTCTTTAACCAAAAATATATTCAATTGGTCAAATATGGACTACTGTCTAGCTGATATAACATCTTGAGAAGTCTGTATAGTATGAGAAGTATGTATAGTAATGTTCAATGGCTCTGTCCACAAATATGTTCATTAGGTCAAATATGGACTTCGTTATGGCTGATTTAACATCAGAAGGAGTCTACAAGTTTATAATAGTCAATATCCGTTTGAGGACTCTTCTGCAAAAATATGTTCAAAATCGGTCAAAAATGGACGACTGTCTGATATAACATTACGATAAGTCCGTCTGTATGCCTGATATAACATTACGAGAAGTCAGTCTGTATATATAGTGAGTTAAAATTCACGGACTATTGCCAGACATATGTTCAGTAGGTCAAAAAAGTACTTTTGTATGGCTGATGTAACATCAGAAGGAGTCTAACAGAATGTATATAAATTTCAAGATCGAGTACTCTATGGCCAGAAATAAGCTGATTTAACATCAGGAGTCAATATGTTTTGAAAGATAAAGTTTAAAGACTCTTTGGGCAAAAACACGTATGGCTGATTTAACATCAGGAGGAGTATAAAGGTTTATATAGATTGAAACCTTTTAGGACCCTTTGACCAGAAATAGGTTCAATACGTCAGATATTTACTTCTAAATTGCTTGAGGCATAAGAAGGAGTCTGTGAGAATGTGTAGAAAGTTCCAGATCAAGACATTTTTCCAGTAAAATGTAAAGGCAGGAGGAATGCAGTGCAGAGGCCCGCAAGCAGTCGACGGCACGAGACACCCCGCTTGTCAAGCTTTCGTGGATGATGGACGGTGACTACTCCATCTATTCAGAGGACATAATGGATCCTGAATGCACTGGGAAAGATGGCATCTGAACATCTGGCTCAAGGCCGTCGAGCACAGCCAACTGCTCGGGAGGTTTAAAGTCTGGTGCTTCCAATATGGCATCATACCCCGGCTAAAATGGCCCTTCCCCCATCATTTAGCGCAGTCAACCTGTACAGCAAGACCTGCAAGCTTCCCTTGCCAGTCTCATCGGTGGTCGAGATTGGAAAGTAAGACGCAAGTAAGACCATCAAATGCGGTAGAAAGTGGAAGCCTCAGCAAGCCGTAATGGAAGCAGAATCCTACTGGAAACACCAGGAAATTGTAGGCGTGATTATGCCAGGGCCTTGGCTTTGGACACTATAGTGAGAGGAGGTGGAGCAGGGCTGATACCAGCGCTAGAAGAGGCCTCGTGGTGCAAAGGAGTCCGCGAGGCACCAGAGGAGGACCGTCAGGTGAAGGCGATTGGACTTGCTTCTCAGGGTCGATGGACGCAGTGTGATGAGGCACAGGAGTGTCAATTGTCTTGGAAGGAACTGTGGCAAACCGACCAGGGGAAGTTAAGCTTTCTCTTGTGCTCGGTGACTGACCTGCTGCCAACACCAAGAATTATAAAGATCTGGGGTGGAGAGGGAGACCCATCTTACAACCAATGTGGAGCAGCCTCCTGTACGCTGAACCACATTCTGGCCGGTTGTCCAAGGGCATTGGCAGAAGGCCGTTACAGATGCAGACACGCCAACAACAGGCACTGGCCCCCCCGCCCCAAGTTACAACCTTTGTGAGGGAAGAAGACAAGGCTCGTAAAACCGGCATGGTGGCCAAGAACCCACTCTCTACCTTGCAACAAGCCTCTGACTGGGAATTGAGAGTGGTCCTGAAGAAGAAACTTGTCTTCCCACAGGACGTGGCAGCGACATCCCTCCGACCAGATATGGTCCTACTATCGAGTAGAACAAAATCCATCATAGTTGCTGATCTCATGGTGCCCTGGGAAGAAAGGCTAGCCACGTCACACCAACTAAAAAAAGCCAAGTACCAAGACCTGGTCGACGGAGCCATTTTAAAGGGGTGGCATGCAATCAGCGGGTGGCATGCAATGCAATCATTGAAGTCGGGTGCCGCGGGTTCCCAGCAAAATCGGTGCGCTACTTCCCTCTTCCCTGCTTCCCTCTTTACTTCCCTTCCAGAGGATGATTCTGGAGTCTAAACAGCTGAATGAAAGCCACCAGGGACATAGCTGCAATAGCCGAGTCCAGCTCAAGATGGCTGTGGCTGAAAAGAGCCCACTGTTGGAACCCCTCTGCAGGTGAAGGCTAGTCAGTCTTCATGGCCCCACTCAGGCGAGGTGTTCAGGTTAAGGGGCGAAACACCTGAGACCCTGACATCCCTGCTGATGATGCGGAAGAGTTCCAACAATGTGGATGCTCCAGGGAATACCATCTCGGAAGAAGGTCTGCATCATAGTTAGTATTTCCTACAGTGGCAGGTTGTGGCAAAGCATCTAGATGTTTACTTCACCTTCAGAAGATCAAAAATGGACTTCTGTGCGACTGATTTAACATCAGAAGGAGTTAATATTTATAGAATATTGAAAGTTCAAGATCGAGTACTCCTTTTCCAGTAATATAATCAGTAGATGAAATATTGACTTCTGTATAGCTGATTTAACATCAGAAGGATTCAGTAAGATTATAAAAGTAAAAAACCTTTTAAAGACTCTTTGGCTAAAATATATTCGATCGGTCAAATACTGTGTGCCTGATATATCATCACAAAAAGTCTATAAATTTATATAGCTTAAATTTTTTGAGGACCCTTTGACCAGAAATAAGTTCAATAGGTCAGATATGGACTTCTATAAGCGGATGCATTAAATAGATAACATGAGTGATGTTGTAATTGCATTGCACACGATCTAACGATGTTCATAGAACAGTAACAAACAAACTAAGCGCTTGATGCATTTCAATGCATCCCAGAAATGACTCATTCCGTTGTGCAACGAAAAGATAACATAAGTCCTGTTGCACTGCATTGCACACAAAATCTAACGATGTGCTTCGAAGAATATGATATAAGCTATGCGCTTGTAACATTGCAATGAATACTTTTGTAACTCATTCCCATGTGCAATGAAGATATAACATTGCTATCTCTTCATCTGTTGTGATAAATTCTTTATTTTGCTTCAGATTAATAGTTTAATTGTAGTTGCAATAAGATGCGAATGCAAATATGATGTTTGTTTATATTTCATTGAACAGGGTTAGATCTGCAAAGGAATGCAACTGCAAAAATGGTATCTTTTCAATGCACATCGGAGTGAGTTTGTTCTTGTATGCATTGCATGCAACAAGTGTAAATGTAATTCTTCATTACATATTGTTAGATCGTGTCAATGCAATGCAAATATGTTATCCCTTAATGCACATGGGAATTAGTTAGTTCTGGTATGCAATGCACTGCAACAAGTGCATATGTTATATTTCAATGCACAACGTCAGATCGTTTGTGCAATGCAATGCAAACAACACATACGTTATCTCTTTCATGCTCATGGGAATTAGTTAATTATGGTATGAAATGCAAAGCAACAAGTAAATAGTTTATATTTCAATGCACATGTTAGATCGTTTTTGCATTGCTATGCAATGCAAAATTCATGTTACCTCTATAATGGACAAAGGAATGAGTTAGTTCGGCTATGCATTGAAATGTGCTTTGCTTATGTTAAACATTGCTTCAACGCTAATTCTTAGATCGTTTGTGCAATGCAATGCAACAATACATATGTTATCGTTAATGCACAATTAGTTAGTTCTGGTAAGCGATGCACTGCAAAAAGTGCACTGCTTATAGGTGATTTTTCAATGCACAACGTTAGATCGTTTTTGCAATACAACAACACATATGTTATCCCTTAATGCACATGGGAAATAGTTAGTTCTGGAATGCATTGCAAAGCAACAAGTAAATAGCTTATATTTCAATGCAAAACATTAGATTGTTTGTTTAATGCAATGCAACAACACATATTGTATCTCTTTAATGGACAAAGGAATGAGTTAGTTCGGCTATGCATTGAAATGTGCTTTGCTTATATTAAACATTACTTCAACGCTAATTCTTAGATCGTTTGTGCATTGCATTTCAACAGCACATATGTTATCTCTTTAATGCACATGGGAATGAGCTAGTTCTGGTAAGCGATGAACTGCAAAAAGTGCACTGCTTATATGTTATTTTTCAATGCACAACGTTATATCGTTTGTGCATTGCAATAACAAAATATTTTATATCTTTAATGCACAAGTTAGTTACAATACAATGCAAAGCAACAAGTAAAGAGATTATATTTCAATGCACAACGTTATATCGTTTGTGCAATGCAATGCAACAAACACATATGTTATCCCTTAATGCACATGGGAATTAGTTAGTTATGGTGAGCAATGCAATGCAACAAGTGCATATGTTATTTTTCAATGCACAAAGTTAGATCGTTTGTGCAATGCAATGCAACAACACATTTGTTATCTCTTTAATGCACATGGGAATTAGTTAGTTATGGTAGCAATGCAAAGCAACAAGTAAAAAGCTTATTTTTCAATGAATAAGGTTAGATCGTTTGTGCAATTCAATGAAACAACAGATATGTTATCTCTTTAAAGCATATGGGAATTAGTTAATTATGGTATGCAATGCAAAGCAACAAGTAAACATCTTATATTTCAATGCAAAACGTTAGATTGTTTGTTTAATGCAATAGAATGCAACAACACATGTTACCTCTTTAATGGACAAAGGAATGAGTTAGTTCGGCTATGCATTGAAATGTGCTTTGCTTATGTTAAACATTGCTTTAACGCTAATTCTTAGATCATTTGTGCAATGCAATGCAACAACCCTCGTGTTATCTCATTATTTTATATGGGAAATCGTTAGTTATGGAATGCAATGCAAAGCAACAAGTAAAAAGTGAATATGTTATTTTTCAATGGACAACGTTAGATCGTTTGTGCAATGCAATAAAACAACACACATGTTATGTTATGTTATGTTATGATGCACATGGGAATAAGTTAGTTATGGTATGCAAGCAAAGCAACAAGTGCATAGTTTAAATCATTTTTTTTTCAATGCACAACGTAAGATCGGTGTGCAATGCAGTGCAAAAGCGATGCAATGGAAAAAGTGCAACTGCTTTTATTTAATTTTTCAATGCACAACGTTAGATCGTTTGTGGAATGCAACAACACATATGTTATCCCTTAATACACATGGGAAATAGTTAGTTATGGAATGCATTGCAAAGCAACAAGTAAATAGCTTATATTTGAATGCAAAAGAACTTATATTTCAATGCATATGTTATCCCTTAATGTACATGGGAAATAGTTAGTTCTGGTAAGCAATGCACTGCAACAAGTGCATATGTTATTTTTCAATGCGCAACGTTAGATTGTTTGTGCAATCCAATGCAACAAAACTCATGTTATCTCTTTTCCCATGTCCATACATGGGAATTAATTAGTTATGGTATGCAATGCAAAGCAACAAGTCCATAGCTTAAATGCAGAGTCGGACAATAACGGAGTACATTTACTTGAGTACAGTACTTCAGTACAATTTTGAGGGATCTTTACTTTACTCGAGTATCATTTTTGGGGAGTACTCATGACTTTACTCAAGTACATTTGAGAAGCAAATATGGTACTCTTTATTCCACTACATTTCTATCCATAATTGTGAAAAAAATTTACTTCGAAAAAAAAAAAGGAAAAAAGAAAAATCTCGGAAACCCTCAATTTGTTGTTTCCCTCTCAAACGTGATTGGATTGTGCAGGCGCCACTGATTGGGACTTCAGCTTTCCGCCAAAGTCAACTCCATGGTCAGATTTAGATAAAAATGGATGAAGACGCAGCAGGTCCATCCCGGGAATGTGCCAACCCGTGGCCCCACCTCGCCAGACTATTTAAATATTCTGAATGTTCTTAAATTTTCTTAAATGTTAAATAAAGCAACATGGTAAAAAGATGAAAATGACTTGATTTCACTTTCAATTTCTTTTACATTCTCCAAGGTTTAAACATTAACATTTTTCATAACTCCATGTAGGACGTTTCTGTACATAAATGTAAGCACTGTGGCAGTAGTAATGCAATATTTAGAAAATGTACTCTTGATACTCAAGTACTTTTAAAAACAAGTACTTCAGTACTATTATATCTGACTGTAGTACTTTTACTTGTACATCAGTAAAATTTAGCAAGGGTTATCTGTACTTTTACTCAAGTAATGAAGCTGTGTACTCTGTCCGCCTCAGCTTAAATGTTATTTTTCAATGCACAACGTTAGATCGTTTTTAATGCACATGGGAATTAGTTAGTTCTTGTATGCGTTGCAATGCAAAAGCGCATAGTTTGTATGATATTCTTCAAAGCACATCGTTAGATCGTGTGTCCAGTGCAGTGCAACAGTACTCATGTTATCACTTTAATGCACAACGGAATAAGATAGTTCGGGCACGCTTTGAAATGCAACGTGTTTATTTTATATGTTATTTTTCAATGCACAACGTTAGATAGTTTTTGCAATGCAAAACGTTGGTCCCTTTTTGAACTACTGAAAACATTTTTGCCCAACGAGTTTGAACATTTTCTTTCTATACAAATAGACTCATTCTGATGTTAAATCAGTCATACAGAAGTCCACTTCTGACCTTCTGAACATATTACTGGAAACAATTCCTTGATCTGGAACTTTCTATACTTTCTCATAGACTCCTTCTGATGCCTTATAAGCCATTTAGAAGACCATATCTGACATTTTGAACCTATTTCTGGTCAAAGGATCAGAGGTCCCTTTTTGCCCTACTTGAACATATATCTGGCAAAAGTGTTCTTAAACATAATTTAATACACATTCAGATTGACTTCTTGTATATGAGCCAGACAGTAGTTAGTTTTTTACCTACGCAACATATTTCTGCCTCTAGAGTACTTGATCTTGAACTTTCTATACATTCTCAAAGACTTCTGATGTTACATCAGCCATACAAAAGTAGATTTTTGACCTTCTGAACATATTTCTGGCCAGAGTCCGTAAATATAAACACACTATATATATATATTTTTTTTCTATTTTACTATTTTCATATCTTTAATATTAAATCAGCCATACAAAACTTTAAAAAAAAAAAACATTTTTCATCTACTGAAAATATTTCAAAGTCCGTAAACATGAACATACTATTTATAAAGACTGACTTGTAATGTTATATCAGGCAGACAGTAGTCAAAATTTGATCGATTGAACATACATGTAAGCCAAAGAGTCCTTAAAAGGATTTTTATTATCATAAATGTATAGACTCCTTCTGATCAGCCATACAGAAATCCAAATTTGATCTACTTGGACATTTTTGTGACCAGAGTCATTGAACAGTAACTTACAATACACACTTCTCATTCTATACAGCATTCTCGTGATGCTATATCAGCCAGACAGTAGTCCATATTTGACTGATTTAACATATTTTTGGCCAAAGAATCCTCAAAATGTTTTTTTTTTTACTATTATAAACTTATAGACTCTTTTTAATGTTAAATCAGCCAGACAGTAGTCCATATTTGATCTACTGAACATATTTCTGATGATTCATCATAAGCCATATCGAAGTCCATTTAGAAGTCCATATCTTGACCGATTGAACTTATCTCTGGTCAAAGGGTCCTAAAATGGTTTTGAACTATATAACTTAGAGACTCCTTCTAATCTTAAATCAGCCATACAGAATTACATATTTGACCTATTGAACACATTGCTGGCAAAAGAGTCCTTTAGGATAAACACTAAACATTCAGATTGATTTCGTCTATATGTCAGCCTAACAAAAGTCCATATTTGACCTATTGAAAATTTTTCTGACCAAGTAGTACTCGCTACTTGAACTTTCTATTCATTTTTGTTGACTCCTGATGTTACATCTGACATACAGAAGTCCACATTTGACCCAAAGAACATATTTCTGGCCAAATAATCTTCAATTTTCTATACATACTCATAGACTCCTTCTGATGCTTCATAAGCCATATAGAAGTCCATTGAGAAGTCCATATATTGACAGATTGAACTTATCACTGGTCAAAGGGTCCTCAAATGCTTTTAAACTGTATAACTTAGACACTCCTTCTGATGTTACATCAGCCATACAAAAGTGAATTTTTGACGTACTGAAAATATTTCTGGCCAGAGTCCGTGAACATGAACACAGTATATATAAAGACTGACTTCTGAATAATGTTATATCAGGTAGACAGTAGTCAATATTTGATTGACTGAACATATATTTTGGCCAAAGAGTCCTCAAAAGGATTTTTATTCTCATAAATGTATTGACTCCTTCTGATGTTAAATCAGCCATACAGAAGTCTAAATTTGATCTACTAAACATATTTGTGGCCAGAACCAATTGAACATTAACTTACTATACATACTTCTAATTCTATGCAGCATTTTCGTGATGTTTTTTCAGCCAGACAGTATACAGAAAGGTCAATATTTGACCGATTGAACATGTTTTTGGCCAAAGAGTCCTCGATCTTGAACAAGATACATACTCATAGCAGTGGCGGCTCCTGCAAAATATCTCAGGGGGGGGGATGTTTTGATGATTGATAAGGTGCAATGAATAAATTAACAGCTTAATCATGTAAAGGCAACTTCACTACTTTAATATTAATGAAAAATAATGACTCTTACAATAAATCTCATTGTTTGTCTCTATACTCACTATTATTACACTTCTTACATCACATTACTCGCTTAAACTGCGTTCGCCATGACGTTGTTCAAGTTCAACTGGCCTCCACTCGCGAGGTGTCCCAACAATCTCTCTCGCTCTCGTTCTCTTTTTTATTTTTATTTTTTAATCATATTCGATAAAGATATTAAAGTAGTGTTTCATTTTTTCTTGTTGTTCAAATTCAAAATTGTTTTCAAATATTATTTGTCACTTACTCTTAAAGATTTATATATATATATATATATATATATATATATTTATTTTTTTATTTTTTTTATTGAACAGATTTTTAAAAGACAACATGTGCATGGCATATACGAAAAACATCACAACATGCTTTTGTACATCCATAGAAATGAATAAAGAAAGATTATACAAATATAGAGAACACTTTTTACTCTACCCAACCCAAAACATCCCACAGAAAAAAAAATATAATAATAATAATAAAAAAAAAATAATAATAGTAATAATAAACTAGAATGTACATTTCCAGAAGAAAATGTGAAGTGGTGCTTGCAGTGGCAAAACTCGCCACTCGGTTGCTAGCGTGCAGTTAGCTAGTTTTACCAAGATGCTAGCATGATTAGCATTTTGCTAGTATTTTTTAACTAGATACTATCAAGATTAGCATGTTGCTAGCATCATTCAAGCATGTTTTTAGCATGATGCTAACATGATTAGCATGTTGCTAGCATCAAGCTAGCATGATTAGCAGGTTGCTAGCATCACCCTAACATGATTAGCATCTGGTCACATTGCTAACATGTTTTTAGGTAGATGCTAGCATTATTAGCATGTTACAAGCATCATGCTAGCATGATTAGCGTTTTGCTAACATGATTAGCAGGTTTTGCTCTCATCATGCTAGCACTAAAAATAATATCAAAAACAACATGGTTAGCATTTTGCTAGCATTATTCTAGCATGATTAGCATGTCGCTAGCATCATTCTAGCATGATTAGCATGTCGCTAGCATGACTTTAACAAAATTTAGCATATTCCTAGCATGGTTACCAAGATTTACCATTTTTACCATGATTTACCATGTTCTAGTATGATTTACCATAATTCTCGCATCATTTACCATAGTTTACCACGATTTAGGCAAATGAGCCAACCCCACTCTTTATTCGATGTTCTGATGCAGAGATATAGGTCTTGCAAAAATGGTTGCTAGGGTACTCTGTAGGGTTGCTAGGGAGTGACTTGGCAGCTGCCAATCATGAAACTCCAAAGGCTGCTTGTCACTATGAATGATATAAATCAACTCCCATGTGTCTGTAACATTCAGAATGGAAGATATCCCTCTTTGGATTTTGGTTGCTAAGGTGCTCGACAATGGTTGCTAGGGAGGGGCTAGGAAGTGTTGATGTGATTCCTGATTGGCTGTTTGCTGCCCCGAGTCAAACGAGACCACCCTTGTGTTTCTATGACACTTCTATCCGGAGATATCCCTTTGATCTCTTTCATTTGAAGTCTATGGGACTTGTTGCTAAGGTGCTCTAAATGGTTGCTAGGGCGTGGCTTGATAGCTTCACAATGATCCTGAGAGTCTGATTAGTCGTCTTTGTAAAATGAGCCCGCCCCCTTGTCTCTATGACACTGTGATCCACAGCTATGTTCAATACAAAATCCCCATGAAATTTACCATAGTAGGAAAGCCACGTGCATTTCATGGGCCGTCCTTCACCATAGTAAGTCAATGGGGCAACTTTGGGCAGCTCCTGACCCCCAGGGGTGCAACTTTTACCCCATTGTGAGGTATTCTCTTACAGAGCCTGCCAGCCTCTTCAAATGTGGCAAATCACACATTTCTGCGAAATCCTCGCTCGGAGCTGTAACTCGTCAAATTTTTTCGCAATGTTTCGCCTGATCGCTTAGAAAAGTCATAGCACACCTCTCCTCAATAGGCCGCTCGATTTGACGCCTCACTCAGGGGTCTGTGATGTCAGCATGTATTTATTTACATAATTTATTACCTATTTATTCTAAAAATCTTTATTAAACAAGTGCATTTCGTACCGCACTCGGCCTGCAGCCTCGTGCCTATGGTTGCTAGGGTGCTGTAACTAGTTGCTATGGTGTGGCTATGAAGATTTTAGGCCAGTACTTATTGGCTGCTGGCTAATATAAATCCTCTGAGGGAGAGAGAGGGGGAGGGACTGCAGGGCTGTCAGGCCCTTTGTGTCTGTGTGTGTGAAAATGGCGGTTGGGATTTAAATTTCCGAACATTCCGCAATGTTAAGTCAATGGGACTTTTTTGACCGCTTTTTCGTCCGCTGTGCGAACATCCTACACCCGATCTCTTAGAAAAGCCCATAGATTATAGCACACCTCTCCTCAATGAGCCGGTCGATTTGACGCCTCACTCAGGGGTCTGTGATAAACGGCGCGGGACGAGTTACGCGCCAAACTTTGTGTGGAATAATTTTTGCAAGATAACACTAGTGTTGCCTTGCCTTTGGCAAGCACCACTAAAAATAATATCAAAAACAAACAAATCAAATCTCCAATGAAGGTATAGTCTCAACAAAGGAAAGGATAGGATTCCACATTTTATAAAATTAATTAACAGAGTCTCTGATGGAGTGCCTAATTTTTTCCAGGTGTAGAAAGGACATGAAGTCCTTCAGCCAAGAAAAAATAGAAGGGGGCCATCAAGAGGTATAAAATGTATGAGTATGATCTGCTGGGGAAAGCGAACATCTATTTCACCTATCATCTTCTGTTAAAGAAAGTTTCTTCAATTTTGCTTTGGTGAAATGAATTCTGTGAACAATTTTAAACTGAATAAGATTCAAGTGAGCACAGATGCAAACAGAGTTAATTTTAGCAAGAGCATTATTCCACAGCTCCTCGTCAAGCTCCAGTCCTAGCTCTCTCTCCCAGGTTCCCTTGAGTGCAAAAAAAGGAGGGAACTGCGAAGATCGTAACAGGCCAAAAATTGAGGCGATATGGCTATGTGATTTCAGGAGTAACATTATATATTTGTGAATGTAATTGAAAAGTCCCTTTCATTCACACTTTGGTGGTGCGTCGCCCAATCGCCCTAATGAAGAAACCGCCCCTGACTCATAGACTCCTTCTGATCCTTCATCAGCTATTGAATTTATAGGTCAGACTTAAAGGTCAAAGATTCCTCAAAAGATATTAAACTACATACAGTTTTAGATTCCTTTTGATGATATATCAGCCATACAGAGCTCCCTTTTGACCTACTAAACATATTTCTGGCCAAAGAGTTCTTGATTTTGAACTTTATATACATTCTCGTAGACTCCTTCTGCTGCTTCATAAGCCATTTAGAAGTCAGAATCTGACTTTTTGAACTTATTTCTGGTCAAAGGGTCTTCAAAAGGTTTTAAACTATAGAAACATATAGACTCCTTCTGATGTTAAATCAGCCATACCTGTACATATGTTCCTTTTTTGAACTATTGAACATATTTCTGGCCAAAGAGTTCCTGAACATTAACTTAACATACATTCAGATTGCCTTCTTTTGATGTTATATTAGCCACAGAAGTCCATATCTTGACCGATTGAACTTATTCCTGGTCAAAGGGTCCTCAAATTGTTTTAAACTATAAAACTTAGAGACTCCTTCTGATGGTAAATCAGCCATACTGAATTCCATATTTGACCTACTGAACATATTGCTGGCCAAAGAGTCCTTTAGGATAAACAATACGTATTCAGATTGATTTTGTCTAATTTTATGTCCACCTGGCAAAAGTCCATATTTAACCTAATGAAGATTTTCCGGCCAAGAAGTACTCCATACTAAAATCCACAATGTGCTAACACAGGAAGAAACAACACCTACATTGGACCATTTGAAAAATGCTCGGCAGGATGATCTAGGGGTGACTATTACAGACAATCAATGGTCAAAAGCCCAAAGAAATGTTCATTCTACCTCTGTATGTATTAGACATGGTCTTTTGCAGTTCAAAGTGCTACACAGATTACATTTATCCAAATTGAAATTGTCAAAGATGTTTACTTCCATTAGTCCTTCTTGTGATAGATGTTTACAAGGGTCGGCCTCTCTTGCACATATGTTTTGGAATTGTCCTCGCATTACGAACTATTGGAACTCTATATTTCAAACCCTTTCCAAGATCTAAAAAAAACAGCTTAAGCCAGAACCAATCTAGGCTCTTTTTGGTGTGAAACCAGTCAATGTACAACTTTCAGACACCCAAAACAGCATGGTTTGTTTTGTGACCTTGATGGCGCGAAGATTGATTTTCTTGTGTTGGAAACAGAAAATGCCCCCTGCTCACTCAGCCTTAATGAAAGACATAATGGATAATTTGAAATTGGAGAAAATTCAATATTTGCTGAGGGGGAAGTCTGAAATATTTTATTCAACGTGGCAAACTTTTATAGATTACTTTGGTGAGAATGTATAATTGATTTGTTTAGCATGGCAATGGCAATGATGTCCTCTGATGTCTGTTGTTTGTTACTGTGTTTTTGTCTCTCTGTATTTTAAACGCAAAAAAACTCAATAAAGAGAATAAAAAAAAAATTAAAAAAAGAAAGAAGTACTCCATACTTGAACTTTCTATTTATTCTCGTTGACTCCTGAAGTTATGTCAGCCATACAGACGTCTATATTTGACCTGAGGAACATATTTCTGGCCAAAGAATCCTCGATGTTGAACTTACCATACATACTCCTTCTGATGCTTCATAAGCATAATTAACAATATAGAAGTCCATATTTGACCTATTCAACTTATTTTTGGTCAAAGGGTCCTCAAAAGGTTTTAAACTATATAAACTTAGAGACTCCTGATTTTAAATCAGCGGTACAGAGGTCCCATTTCGACTCTTTTCCAGTAAAATGTTCAGTAGGTCAAATATGGACTTATGTATGGCTGATTTAACATGAAATGGAGTAAATATGTAGAGAAAGTATTCAAGCATTCTTTGTCCAAAATATATTCAGAGGGTTACAGATGAACACCTGTTTAAGTTATATATCGTCAGATGGAGTCTATGAGTATCTCTCGAGGGAGCTGTCTGTGAGCACTGTGAAGCACTCCCTATAAGAGTGCTGTGCTCCCGCTTGGCTTTTAATGATGACGGCTAAGCTCACGATCCCCACGGTTCAGGTCCCGTGTCCGTTGAGGCGGTGCGGATGCTTAGATCGTTGGGATCGCAGAAGGATCTCGCAGATGAGAACGAGACTGCTGAAGCACTTTCTCGTTCATCATCTGTGGATTTTATGAAGAAATGGCAGTTCGGCATCGAGATGTCGTCCTTGGCCACATTCAGAATCTGGGGTTGAGACTCAACACGAAAAAAGATTGTTGGAACCAGACCAGAAAACAACGTTTCTGGGCGTGGTATGGAATTCGGTTACGATGCGGGCTCACATGTCTCCCGCACGTATCGAGTCCATTCTGACCATGGTCTCTGGGGTAAAGCTAGGCCAGGCCATCACTGTAAAGAAATTTCAAAGACTGCTGGGCCTCATGGCAGCGGCATCCAACATTATACCTTTGGACCTTCTCCACATGAGGCCCCTTCAGTGGTGGATGAAAGATGCCCTCATTCCCTGTCAGTCTGGAAGAAACCTTGGTTTCTCTTCCAAGGACCAGTGTTAGGAGCATCATGTCCCCAGAAAACCGTATCGACAGACGCCTCCCTGACTCGTTGGGGCGCGGTCATGGACGGCCGCTTTGCCAGGGGTCTGTGGCAGGACCATCATCTCTCTTGGCATATAAACTGCCTAGAGATGTTGGTTGTTTTCAGGGCTCTGAAGAGCTTCCTCCCAGACATCGTAGGGTACCACGTCTTGATACGTTCGGACAATGCATCTGCGGTAGCTTATCTGAACCGAATAGGGGGACTCAGGTCGCGCCCTCTATCCAGATTGGTGCATCAGATTATTCTTTTGTCCCAGGGGAAAATATTATCCATCAGAGCAATATATGTCCCGGGGGTTCGGAATCGGGGAGCAGACATCCTGTCGAGGCAGGGGCTGAGGCCCGGGGAATGGAGACTTCACCCAGATGTGGTGAAGCTAATATGGCAGAGTTTCGGACCAATGGAAGTGGATCTATTTGCGTCTCGAGAGACGTCCCAATGTCTGCTTTGGTTTTCCCTCACCCATCCAGCCCCGCTGGGGTTGGATGCCATGGTACAGGCCTGGCCGAGGCTTCGCCTGTACGCTTTTCCCCCCATCGCTCTGCTTCCGGGAGTCCTAGAGAGGGTCCGTCAGGAGGGCATTGGCAAGAAAAATGTTCAGTAGGTCAAAAACTGAGTATTGTATAACTGATGTAACATCAGAAGTCTTCAAAAATCTATAGAAATTTCAAGATTGAGTACTCTTTGGCCAGAAATATGTTCAGCAGCTCAAAAAGGGACCTCTTTATGGCTTAGTCTACGGTATATCTTTATATGGTTTAAAAACTTCTGAGGATTCTTTAACCAAAAATATATTCAATTGGTCAAATATGGACTACTGTCTAGCTGATATAACATCTTGAGAAGTCTGTATAGTATGAGAAGTATGTATAGTAATGTTCAATGGCTCTGGCCACAAATATGTTCATTAGGTCAAATATGGACTTCGTTATGGCTGATTTAACATCAGAAGGAGTCTACAAGTTTATAATAGTGATATAATTATAATATCCGTTTGAGGACTCTTCTGCAAAAATGGACGACTGTCTGATATAACATTACGATAAGTCTGTCTGTATGCCTGATTTAACATTACGAGAAGTCATTCTGTATATATAGTGAGTTAAAATTCACGGATTCTTGCCAGACATATGTTCAGTAGGTCAAAAAAGTACTTTTGTATGGCTGATGTTACATCAGAAGGAGTCTAAGAGAATGTATATAAATTTCAAGATCGAGTACTCTATGGCCAGAAATAATTTAACATCAGGAGTCAATATGTTTTGAAAGATAAAGTTTAAAGACTCTTTGGGCAAAAACACGTATGGCTGATTTAACATCAGGAGGAGTCTATTAGTTTATATGGATTGAAACCTTTTGAGGACCCTTTGACCAGAAAATAAGTTATTTTTTTTTAGATATGGACTTCTAAATGAAGCATCAAAATTAGTCTATGAGTATGTATAGATTGTTCAAGATCGAGAACTCTTTTTCCAGTAATATATATTCAGAGGGTCACAATATGGACACCTGACTATCTGATATATCATCAGAGGAAGTCTTTGAGTAATTAGAAAGTTAACTTTTGAGGAACCTTTGGCCAGAGAGATTTTCAATTCATAATTTATGGACCAATATATTGCTGATTAAATAAGGGAGTCCATGAGTATGTATGGAAAATTCAAAATCGAGGACTCTTTTTACAGTAATAGGAAAAAGAGTCCTATAATAGGAACTTCCAGTAATAGGAATGGACATCTTTTTCCAGAAGTCCATATTCCAACTAATGAAACAAGTGAAATATGGACTTCTGTATGGCATATTTAACATCAGATGGTGTCTATAAGTTAATAATAGCAAAAAACATTTTGAGGACTCCTTGCTAAAATTTAGTTCAATCAGTCAAATATGGACTACTATCTACCTGATATAACATTACGAGAAGTCAGTCTGTATGTATGGTGAGTTAATGTTCACAGACTCTGGCTAGAAATAGGTTCAAAAGGTCAAAAATGGACATTTGTATGGCTGATGTAACATCAGAAGGAGTCTATGAGAATGTATAGAAAGTACAAGATGGAGTACTCTAGGGCCACAAATATGTTGAGTTGGTCAAAAAGGGACCTCTGTATGGCTGATTTAACATCAGGAGGAGTATAAAGGTTTAGATAGATTGAAACCTTTTAGGACCCTTTGACCAGAAATAGGTTCAATACGTCAGATATTTACTTCTAAATTGCTTGAGGCATAAGAAGGAGTCTATGAGAATGTATAGAAAGTTCCAGATCAAGACATTTATCCAGTAAAATGTAAAGGCAGGAGGAATGCAGTGCAGAGGCCCGCAAGCAGTCGACGGCACGAGACACCTCGCTTGTCAAGCTTTCGTGGATGATGGATGGTGACTACATCTATTCAGAGGACACAATGGATCCTGAATGCACTGGGAAAGATGGCATCTGAACATCTGGCTCAAGGCCGTCGAGCACAGCCAACTGCTCGGGAGGTTTAAAGTCTGGTGCTTCCAATATGGCATCATACCCCGGCTAAAATGCCCCTTCCCCCATCATTTAGCGCAGTCAACCTGTACAGCAAGACCTGCAAGCTTCCCTTGCCAGTCTCATCGGTGGTCGAGGAGTTTAAAGCCACCAAAGCAAGGGCAGTCAGTACACTGCTCTCGTCTAAAGATTGGAAAGTAAGACGCAAGTAAGACCATCAAATGCGGTAGAAAGTGGAAGCCTCAGCAAGCCGTAATGGAAGCAGAATCCTACTGGAAACACCAGGAAATCGTAGGCGTGGTTATGCCAGGGCCTTGGCTTTGGACACTATAGTGAGAGGAGGTGGAGCAGGGCTGATACCAGCGCTAGAAGAGGCCTCGTGGTGCAAAGGAGTCCGCGAGGCAGCAGAGGAGGAGCGTCAGGTGAAGGCGATTGGATTGCTTCTCAGGGTCGATGGACGCAGTGTGATGAGGCACAGGAGTGTCAATTGTCTTGGAAGGAACTGTGGCAAACCGACCAGGGGAAGTTAAGCTTCCTCTTGTGCTCGGTGACTGACCTGCTGCCAACACCAAGAAATATAAAGATCTGGGGTGGAGAGGAAGACCCATCTTACAACCAATGTGGAGCAGCCTCCTGTACGCTGAACCACATTCTGGCCAGTTGTCCAAGGGCATTGGGAAAAGGCCGTTACAGATGCAGACACGCCAACAACAGGCACTGACCCCCCCCCCCACCCCCCACCCCAAGTCTCAACTTATGTGAGGGAAGAAAACAAGGCTCATAAGACCGGCATGGTGGCCAAGAATCCACTCTCTACCTTGCAACGAGCCTCTGACTGGGAGTTGAGAGTGGTCCTGAAGAAGAAACTTGTCTTCCCACAGGACGTGGCAGCGACATCCCTCCGACCAGATATGGTCCTACTATCGAGTAGAACGAAATCCATCATAGTTGCTGAGCTCATGGTGCCCTGGGAAGAAAGGCTAGCCACGTCACACCAACTAAAAAAAGCCAAGTACCAAGGTCTGGTCGACGAAGCCATTTTAAAGGGGTGGCATGCAATCAGCTACCCCATTGAAGTCGGGTGCCGCGGGTTCCCAGCAAAATCCGTGCGCTACTTCCTCCAGAGGATGGGCCTGGAGTCTAAAGAGCTGAAGAAAGCCACCAGGGACATAGCTGCAATAGCCGAGTCCAACTCAAGATGGCTCTGGCTGAAGAGACCCCACAGTTGGAACCTCTGCAGGTGAAGGCTAGTCAGTCATCATGGCCCCACTCAGGCGAGGTGTTCAGGTGAAGGGGCGAAACACCTGAGACCCTGACATCCCTGCTGATGATGCGGAAGAGTTCCAACAATGTGGATGTTCCAGGGTATACCATCTCGGAAGAAGGTCTGTATCATAGTTAGTAGTACCTACAGTGGCAGCATGTGGCAAAGCATCTAGATGTTTACTTCACCTTCAGAAGATCAAAAATGGACTTCTGTATGACTGATTTAACATCAGAAGGAGTTAATATTTATAGAATATTGAAAGTTCAACATCGAGTACTCCTTTTCCAGTAATATAATCAGTTGGTGAAATATTGACTTCTGTATAGCTGATTTAACATCAGAAGGATTCAGTAAGATTATAAAAGTAAAAAACCTTTTAAAGACTCTGGCTAAAATATATTCGAACGTTCAAATACTGTGTGCCTAATATAACATCACAAAAAGTCTTTGTTTATATAGCTTAAATTTTGTGAGGACCCTTTGACCAGAAATAAGTTCAATAGGTCAGATATGGACCTCTATAAGTGAATGCATTAAATAGATAACATGAGTGCTGTTGAAGTTGCATTGCACACGATCTAATGATGTTCATAGAACAGTAACAAACAAAATAAGCGCTTGATGCATTTCAATGCATTCCAGAAATGACTCATTCCGTTGTGCAACGAAAAGATAACATAAGTCCTGTTGCACTGCATTGCACACAAGATCAAACGATGTGCATTGAAGAAAAATCATATAAGCTATGCGCTTGCAACATTGCAATGCATACTTTGTAACTCATTCCCATGTGCATTGAAGAAATAACATTGCTAGCTCTTCGTTGGACAATTAATTGTTAACCCATTGTGATAAATTCTTCATTTTCCTTCAAATTAATAGTTTAATTGTAGTTGCAATAGGATGCGAATGAAAATATGTTGTTTGTTTATTTTTCATTGCACAGGGTTAGATCTGCAAAGGAATGCAAGTGCAAAAATTGTATCTTTTCAATGCACATCAGAGTCAGTTTGTTCTTGTATGCACTGCATGCAACAAGTGTATATGTAATTCTTCAATACATATTGTTAGATCGTGTCAATGCAATGCAAATATGTTATCCCTTAATGCACATGGGAATTAGATAGTTCTGGTATGCAATGCACTCCTACAAGTGCATATGTTATTTTTCAATGCACAACGTTAGATTGTTATAGTTAACATACGTTATCTCTTTAATGCACATGGGAATTAGTTAGTAATGGTATGCAATGCAAAGCAACAAGTAAATAGTTTATGTTTCATTGCAAAACGTTAGATCTTTTGTGCAATGCAATGCAAAAACATATGTTACCTCTATAATGGACAAAGGAATGAATTAGTTCGGCTATGCATTGAAATGTGATTTGCTTATGTTAAACATTACTTTCAATGCTAATTCTTAGATCGTTTGTGCATTGCAATGCAACAGCATACATGTTATCTCTGTAATGCACATGGGAATGAGTTAATTCTGGTAAGCGATGCACTGCAACAAGTGCATATGTTATTTTTCAATGCAGAACGTTAGATCGTTTGTGCATTGCAATAACAAAATATGTTATCTCTTTAATGCACAAATTAGTTACAATGCAATGCAAAGCAACAAGTAAATAGATTGTTTCAATGCACAACGTTATATCGTTTGTGCAATGCAATGCAAGAACACTTGTGTTATCTCATTCATTTATATGGGAATCCGTTAGTTATGGTATGGAATGCAAAGCAGCAACAAGTAAAAAGTTAATATGTTAATATTCAATACCAGAACTGACTAATTCCCATGTGCATTAAGGGATAACATATGTGTTGTTGCATTGCATTGCACAAACGATCTTAGGTTGTGCAATAAACTTTGCACTTGTTGCTTTGCTTGCATACCATAACTAATTCATTCTCATGTGCATCAAAGGTTATCAAAGACGTTATCTCTTTAACACACATGGGAATTAGTTAGTTCTGGTAAGCGATGCACTGCAAAAAGTGTACTGCTTATATTTGATTTTTCAATGCACAAGATCGTTAGATCGTTTGTGCGATGCAATGCAACAAACAAATATGTTATCCCTTAATGCACATGGGAATCATTCATTTCTGGTAAGTAATGCAATGCAACAAGTCCATATGTTATCTCTTTAATGCATCATTAGTTAGTTATGTAATGCAATGTAAAGCAACAAGTAAAAAGCTTATATTTCAATGCACAAGGTTAGATCGTTTGTGCAAAACAATGAAACAACACATATGTTATCTCTTCAAAACACATGGGAATTAGTTAATTATGGTATGTAATGCAAAACAAGTAAACCGCTTATATTTCAATGCAATACGTCAAATTGTTTGTTTCATGCAATGCAACAACACATATGTTACCTATTTAATTGACAGAGGACAGGTTAGTTCGGCTATGCATTGAAATGTCCTTTGCTTATGTTAAAAATTGCTTCAACGCTAATTCTTAGATCGTTTGTGCAATGCAATGCAACAAACACATAATATATCCCTTAATGAACAGGGGAATCAGTTAGTTATGTAATGCAATGAAAAGCAACAAGTAAAATGCTTATATTTCAATGCACAAGGTTAGATCGTTTGTGCAAAACAATGAAACAACACATATGTTATCTCTTCAAAACACATGGGAATTAGTTAATTATGGTATGTAATGCAAAACAAGTAAACCGCTTATATTTCAATGCAATACGTCAAATTGTTTGTTTCATGCAATGCAACAACACATATGTTACCTATTTAATTGACAGAGGACAGGTTAGTTCGGCTATGCATTGAAATGTCCTTTGCTTATGTTAAAAATTGCTTCAACGCTAATTCTTAGATCGTTTGTGCAATGCAATGCAACAAACACATAATATATCCCTTAATGCACAGGGGAATCAGTTAGTTATGTAATGCAATGAAAAGCAACAAGTAAAATGCTAATATTTCAATGCACAAGGTTAGATCGTTTGTGCAAAACAATGAAACAACACATATGTTATCTCTTCAAAACACATGGGAATTAGTTAATTATGGTATGTAATGCAAAACAAGTAAACCGCTTATATTTCAATGCAATACGTCAAATTGTTTGTTTCATGCAATGCAACAACACATATGTTACCTATTTAATTGACAGAGGACAGGTTAGTTCGGCTATGCATTGAAATGTCCTTTGCTTATGTTAAAAATTGCTTCAACGCTAATTCTTAGATCGTTTGTGCAATGCAATGCAACAAACACATAATATATCCCTTAATGCACAGGGGAATCAGTTAGTTATGTAATGCAATGAAAAGCAACAAGTAAAATGCTTATATTTCAATGCACAAGGTTAGATCGTTTGTGCAAAACAATGAAACAACATATGTTATCTCTTTAAAGCACATGGGAATTAGTCAATTATGGTATGTAATGCAAAGCAACAAGTAAACAGCTTATATTTCAATGCAAAACGTTGGATTGTTTGTTTAATGCAATGCAATGCAACAACACATATGGTACCTCTTTAATGGACAAAGGAATGAGTTAGTTCGGCTATGCATTGAAATGTCCTTTGCTTATGTTAAACATTGCCTTTAATGCTAATTCTTAGATCGTTTGTGCAATGCAATGCAACAGCACTTGTGTTATGTCAGTAATTTATATGGGAATCCGTTAGTTATGGTATGCAATGCAAAGCAACAGGTAAAAATTAATATCTTATTTTTCAATGCAAAACGTTAGATCGTTTTTGCAATGCAACACATATTACATAGTTTGGCTTATGCATTGAAATATGCTTATGTATGTTAAACATTGCTTTAACGCTAAAGCTTAGATATTTTGTGCAATGCAACAACACATACGTTATTCCTTTAATGCACATGGAAATTAGTTAGTTCTGTTAAGCGATGCACTGCAAAAAGTGCACTGCTTATATTTGATTTTTCAATGCACAACGTTAGATCGTTTGTGCAATGCAACAACACATATATTATCCCTTAATGCACATGGGAAATAGTTAGTTATAGTTAGCATTGCAAAGCAACAAGTAAATAGCTTATATTTCATTGCAAAACATTAGATTGTTTGTTTAATGCAATGAAATCAAATGCAAGGCAAAAAGACATTTTTTATCTATTTAATGGACAAAGGAATGACTTACTTCGGCCTTGCTTTGAAATGTGCTTTGCTTATACTAATTAAACATTACTTTCAACGCTAATTCTTAGATCGTTTTTGCATTGCAATAAAACAGCATATATGTTATCTCTTTAATGCACATGGCAATGAGTTAGTTCTGGTAAGCGATGCACTGCAACAAATGCATATGATATTTTTCAATGCAGAACTTTAGATCAAACGAACACAAACGTGCAATAGAATGCAACAACACATTATCGCATTATTATTATCTATGTTATCTATTTAATGGACAAGGGAATTAGTTAGTTCTGGTATGCAATTTGTAAACAGCTTATATTTCAATGCAAAACGTTAGATTGTTTGTTTCATGCAATGCAATAACACGTTACCTCTTTAAAGGACAAATGAATGAGTTAGTTCGGCTAAGCATTGAAATGTGGTTTGCTTATGTTTTAATATTTCTTCAACGCTAATTCTTAGATCGTTTTTGCAATGCAACAACACATATGTTATCCCTTAATGCACATGGGAATTAGTTAGTTATGCAATGCATTGCAAAGCAACAAGTGAATAGCTTATATTTCAGTGCAAAACATTAGATCGTTTGTTTAATGCAATGCAATCAATGCAATGCTACAACACATTTTGTATCTATTTAATGGGCAAAGGAATGAGTTAGTTCGGCTATGCATTGAAATGTGCTTTGCTCATGTTAAACATTACTTTCAATGCTAATTCTTAGATCGTTTGTCTATTGCATTGCAACAGCATATATGTTATCTCTGTAATGCACAATTTAGTTACAATGCAATGCAAAGCAACAAGTAAATAGATTGTTTCAATGCAAAACGTTATATCGTTTGTGCAATGTAATGCAACAACACTTGTGTTATCTCATTCATTTATATGGGAATCCGTTAGTTATGGTATGGAATGCAAAGCAGCAACAAGTAAAAAGTTATGTTAATTTTCAATGCACAACGTTAGATCGTTTGTGCAATGCAACACATATTACAAAGCTCGTCTATGCATTGAAATATGCTTATGTATGTTAAACATTGCTTCAACGCTAATGCTTAGATCGTTTGTGCAATGCAATGCAACAACACATATCTCATCTCTTTGATGCACATGGGATGCACTTTTTGCAGTGCATCGCTTACCAGAACTATCTAATTCTCATGTGCATTAAGGGATAACATATGTGTTGTTGCTTTGCATTGCACAAACGATCTTACGTTGTGCAATGAACTTTTTTTTTTTTAAACTTTGCACTTGTTGCTTTGCTTGCATACCATAGCTAACTCATTCCCATGTGCATCAAAGGTTATCAAAGGCGTTATCTCTTTAACGCGAATGGGAATTAGTTAGTTCTGGTAAGCGATGCACTGCAAAAAGTGCACTGCTTATATTTGATTTTTCAATGCAAAAGATCGTTAGAACGTTTGTGCAATGCAATGCAACAAACAAATATGTTATCCCTTAATGCACATGGGAATCATTCAGTTCTGGTAAGCAATGCAATGCAACAAGTGCATATGTTATCTCTTTAACGCACATGGGAATCAGTTAGCCATGTAATGCAATGTAAAGCAACAAATAAAAAGCTTATATTTCAATGCACAACGTTAGATGTTTGTGCAAAACAATGAAACAACATATGTTATCTCTTTAAAGCACATGGGGATTAGTCAATTAATGTATGTAGTGCAAAGCAACAAGTACACAGCCTATATTTCAATGCAAAACGTTAGATTGTTTGTTTAATGCAATGCAATGCAACAACACATATGTTACATCTTTAATGGACAAAGGAATGAGTTAGTTCGGGTATGCATTGAAATGTCCTTTGCTTATGATAAACATTGCTTCAATGCTAATTCATAGATCGTTTGTGCAATGCAATACAACAACACTTGTGTTATCTCAGTAATTTATATGGGAATCCATTAGTTATGGTATGCAATGCAAAGCAACAAGTAAAAAATTAATATCTTATTTTTCAATGCACAACGTTAGATCGTTTGTGCAATGCAACACATATTACATAGTTCGGCTTATGCATTGAAATATGCTTATGTATTATTAAACATTACTTTAACGCTAAAGCTTACATCTTTTGTGCAATGCAACAACACATACGTTATTCCTTAATGCACATGGGAATTAGTTGGTTCTGGTAAGCGATGCACTGCAAAAAGTGCACTGCTTATATGTGATTTTTCAATGCACATTGTTAGATCGTTTGTGCAATGCAACAACACATATGTTATCCCTTAATGCACATGGGAAATAGTTAGTTATAGTTAGCATTGCAAAGCAACAAGTAAATAGCTTATATTTCATTGCAAAACATTAGATTGTTTGTTTAATGCAATGCAATCAAATGCAATGCAACAACACATTTTTTATCTATTTAATGTACAAAGGAATGAGTTAGTTCGGCTATGCTTTGAAATGTGCTTTGCTTATACTAATTAAACATTACTTTCAACGCTAATTCTTAGATCGTTTTTGCATTGCAATGCAACAGCATATATGTTATCTCTTTAATGCACATGGCAATGAGTTAGTTCTGTTAAGCGATGCACTGCAACAAATGCATATGATATTTTTCAATGCAGAACTTTAGATCAAACGAACACAAACGTTCAATAGAATGCAACAACACATTATCGCATTATCATTATCTATGTTAACTATTTAATGGACAAGGGAATTAGTTAGTTCTGGTATGCAATTAGTAAACAGCTTATATTTCAATGCAAAACGTTAGATTGTTTGTTTCATGCAATGCAATAACACATTACCTCTTTAATGGACAAATGAATGAGTTAGTTCGGCTAAGTATTGAAATGTGGTTTGCTTATGTTTTAATATTTCTTCAACGCTAATTCTTAGATCGTTTTTGCAATGCAACAACACATATTATCCCTTAATGCACATGGGAATTAGTTAGTTTTGGTAAGCGATGCACTGCAAAAAGTGCACTGCTTATATCTGATTTTTCAGTGCACAACGTTCGATCTTTCGTGCAATGCAACAACACATATGTTATCCCTTAATGCATATGAGATATAGTTAGTTATGCAATGCATTGCAAAGCAACAAGTAAATAGCTTATATTTCAATGCAAAACATTAGATCGTTTGTTTAATGCAATGCAATCAATGCAATACTACAACACATTTTGTATCTATTTAATGGGCAAAGGAATGAGTTAGTTCAGCTATGCATTGAAATGTGCTGTGCTCATGTTAAACATTACTTTCAATGCTAATTCTTAGATCGTTTTTCTATTGCATTGCAACAGCATATATGTTATCTCTGTAATGCACATGGGAATGACCTAGTTCTGGTAAGCGATGCACTAAACAAGTGCATATGTTATTTTTCAATGCAGAACGTTGGATCGTTTGTGCATTGCAATAACAAAATATGTTATCTCTTTTATGCACAAATTAGTTACAATGCAATGCAAAGCAACAAGTAAATAGATTGTTTCAATGCAAAACGTTATATCGTTTGTGCAATGTAATGCAACAACACTTGTGTTATCTCATTCATTTATATGTTATGGTATGGAATGCAAAGCAGCAACAAGTAAAAAGTTAATATGTTAATATTCAATGCACAACGTTAGATCGTTTGTGCAATGCAACACATACTACAAAGCTCGTATATGCATTGAAATATGCTTATGTATGTTAAACATTGCTTCAACGCTAATGCTTAGATCGTTTGTGCAATGCAAAGCAACAACACATATCTCATCTCTTTGATGCACATGGGATGCACTTTTTGCAGTGCATCGCTTACCAGAACTATCTAATTCTCATGTGCATTAAGGGATAACTTATGTGTTGTTGCTTTGCATTGCACAAACGATCTTACGTTGTGCAATGAACTTTTTTTTTTTTTAAACTTTGCACTTGTTGCTTTGCTTGCATACCATAACTAACTCATTCCCATGTGCATCAAAGGTTATCAAAGGCGTTATCTCTTTAACGCGCATGGGAATTAGTTAGTTCTGGTAAGCGATGCACTGCAAAAAGTGCACTGCTTATATTTGATTTTTAAATGCACAAGATCGTTAGATCGTTTGTGCAATGCAATGCAACAAACCAATATGTTATCCCTTAATGCACATGGGAATCATTCAGTTCTGGTAAGCAATGCAATGCAACAAGTGCATATGTTATCTCTTTAACGCACATGGGAATCAGTTAGCTATGTAATGCAATGTAAAGCAACAAGTAAAAAGCTTATATTTCAATGCACAAGGTTAGATGTTTGTGCAAAACAATGAGACAACACATTTGTTATCTCTTTAAAACACATGGGAATTAGTTAATTATGGTATGTAATGCAAAGCAACAAGTAAACAACTTATATTTCAATGCAAAACGTTAAATTGTTTGTTTGTTTCATGCAATGCAACAAAACATATGTTACCTGTTTAATGGACAAAGGAACGAGTTATTTCGGCTATGCATTGAAATGTCCTTTGCGTATGTTAAACATCGCTTCAACGCTAATTCTTAGATCGTTTGTTTCATGCAATGCAACAAACACATATGTTATCCCTTAATGCACAGGGGAATCAGTTAATTATATAATGCAATGTAAAGCAACAAGTAAAATGCTTATATTTCAATGCACAAGGTTAGATCGTTTGTGCAAAACAATGAAACAACATATGTTATCTCTTTAAAGCACATGGGGATTGGTCAATTAATGTATGTCATGCAAAGCAACAAGTACACAGCTTATATTTCAATGCAAAACGTTAGATTGTTTGTTTAATGCAATGCAATGCAACAACACACATGTTACATCTTTAATCGACAAAGGAATGAGTTAGTTAGGGTATGCATTGAAATGTCCTTTGCTTATGATAAACATTGCTTCAATGCTAATTCTTAGATCGTTTGTGCAATGCAATGCAACAACACTTGTGTTATCTCAGTAATTTTTATGGGAATCCATTAGTTATGGTATGCAATGCAAAGCAACAAGTAAAAAATTAATATCTTATTTTTCAATGCACAACGTTAGATCGTTTGTGCAATGCAACATATATTACATAGTTCGGCTTATGCCTTGAAATATGCTTATGTATGTTAAACCTTACTTTAACGCTAAAGCTTAGATATTTTGTGCAATGCAACAACACATTCGTTATTCCTTAATGCACATGGGAATTAGTTGGTTCTGGTAAGCGATGCACTGCAAAAAGTGCACTGCTTATATGTGATTTTTCAATGCACATTGTTGCAACAACACATATGTTATCCCTTAATGCACATGGGAAATAGTTAGTTATAGTTAGCACTGCAAAGCAACAAGTAAATAGCTTATATTTCATTGCAAAACATTAGATTGTTTGTTTAATGCAATGCAATATAATGCAATGCAACAACACATTTTTTATCTATTTAATGGACAAAGGAATGAGTTAGTTCGGCTATGCTTTGAAATGTGCTCTGCTTATGTTATTTAACATTACTTTCAACGCTAATTCTCAGATCGTTTTTGCATTGCAATGCAACAGCATATATGTTATCTCTTTAATGCACATGGCAATGAGTTAGTTCTGGTAAGCGATGCACTGCAACAACTGCATATGATATTTTTCAATGCAGAACTTTAGATCGTTTGTGCAATGCAATGCAACAACACAATATCGCATTATCATTATGTATGTTATCTATTTAATGGACAAGGGAATTAGTTCTGGTAAGCAATTAGTAAACAGCTTATATTTCAATGCAAAACGTTAGATTGTTTGTTTCATGCAATGCAATGAAATAACACGTTACCTCTTTAATGGACAAAGCAATGAGTTAGTTCGGCTAAGCATTGAAATGTGGTTTGCTTATGTTAAATATTTCTTCAACGCTAATTCTTAGATCGTTTTTGCAATACAACAACACATATGTTATCCCTTAATGCACATGGGAATTAGTTAGTTTTGGTAAGCGATGCACTGCAAAAAGTGCACTGCTTATATGTGATTTTTCAGTGCACAACGTTCGATCTTTTGTGCAATGCAACAACACATATGTTATCCCTTAATGGACATGAGATATAGTTAGTTATGCAATGCATTGCAAAGCAACAAGTGAATAGCTTATATTTCAATGCAAAACATTAGATCGTTTGTTTAATGCAATGCAATCAATGCAATGCTACAACACATTTTGTATCTATTTAATGGGCAAAGGAATGAGTTAGTTCGGCTATGCATTGAAATGTGCTTTGCTCATGTTAAACATTACTTTCAATGCTAATTCTTAGATCGTTTGTCTTTTGCATTGCAACAGCATATATGTTATCTCTGTAATGCACATGGGAATGACCTAGTTCTGGTAAGCGATGCACTAAACAAGTGCATATGTTATTTTTCAATGCAGAACGTTAGATCGTTTGTGCATTGCAATAACAAAATATGTTATCTCTTTAATGCACAAATCAGTTACAATGCAATGCAAAGCAACAAGTAAATAGATTGTTTCAATGCAAAACGTTATATCGTTTGTGCAATGTAATGCAACAACACTTGTGTTATCTCATTCATTTATATGGGAATCCGTTAGTTATGGTATGGAATGCAAAGCAGCAGCAAGTAAAAAGTTAATATGTTAATTTTCAATGCACAACGTTAGATCGTTTGTGCAATGCAACACATATTACAAAGCTCGTCTATGCATTGAAATATGCTTATGTATGTTAAACATTGCTTCAACGCTAATGCTTATGCTTAGATCGTTTGTGCAATGCAATGCAACAACACATATCTTATCTCTTTGATGCACATGGGATGCACTTTTTGCAGTGCATCGCTTACCAGAACTATCTAATTCCCATGTGCATTAAGGGATAACATATGTGTTGTTGCATTGCATTGCACAAACGATCTTACGTTGTGCAATGAACTTTTTTTTTTTTTTAAACTTTGCACTTGTTGCTTTGCTTGCATACCATAACTAAATCATTCCCATGTGAATCAAAGGTTATCAAAGGCGTTATCTCTTTAACGCGCATAGGAATTAGTTAGTTCTGGTAAGCGATGCACTGCAAAAAGTGCACTGCTTATATTTGATTTTTCAATGCACAAGATCGTTAGATCGTTTGTGCAATGCAATGCAACAAACAAATATGTTATCCCTTAATGCATATGGGAATCATTCAGTTCTGGTAAGCAATGCAATGCAACAAGTGCATATGTTATCTCTTTAATGCACATGGGAATCAGTTAGCTATGTAATGCAATGTAAAGCAACAAGTAAAAAGCTTATATTTCAATGCACAAGGTTAGATCGATTGTGCAAAACAATATAACAACACATATGTTATCTCTTTAAAACACATGGGAATTAGTTAATTATGGTATGCAATGCAAAGCAACAAGTAAACCGCTTATATTTCAATAAAACGTTAAATTGTTTGTTTCATGCAATGCAACAAAACATATGTTACCTGTTTAATGGACAAAGGAACGAGTTAGTTCGGCTATGCATTGAAATGTCCTTTGCTTATCTTAAACATTGCTTCAACGCTAATTCTTAGATCATGTGTCATGCAATGCAACAAACACATATGTTATCCCTTAATGCACAGGGGAATCAGTTAGTTATATAATGCAATGTAAAGCAACAAGTAAAATGCTTATATTTCAATGCACAAGGATAGATCGTTTTCTAAAACAATGAAACAACATATGTTATCTCTTTAAAGCACATGGGAATTAGTCAATTATGGTATGTAATGCAAAGCAACAAGTAAACAGCTTATATTTCAATGCAAAACGTTAGATTGTTTGTTTAATGCAATGCAATGCAACAACACATATGTTACATCTTTAATGGACAAAGGAATGAGTTAGTTCGGCTATGCATTGAAATGTCCTTTGCTTATGTTAAACATTGCTTCAATGCTAATTCTTAGATCGTTTGTGCAATGCAATGCAACAACACTTGTGTTATCCCAGTAATTTATATGGGAATCCATTAGTTATGGTATGCAATGCAAAGCAAAAAGTAAAAAATTAATATCTTATTTTTCAATGCACAACGTTAGATCGTTTGTGCAATGCAACACATATTACATAGTTCGGCTTATGCATTGAAATATGCTTATGTATGTTAAACATTGCTTTAACGCTAAAGCTTAGATCTTTTGTGCAATGCAACAACACATACGTTATTCCTTAATGCACATGGGAATTAGTTGGTTCTGGTAAGCGATGCACTGCAAAAAGTGCACTACTTATATGTGATTTTTCAATGCACATTGTTAGATCCTTTGTGCAATGCAACAACACATATGTTATCCCTTAATGCACATGGGAAATAGTTAGTTACAGTTAGCATTGCAAAGCAACAAGTAAATAGCTTATATTTCATTGCAAAACATTAGATTGTTTGTTTAATGCACTGCAATCAAATGCAATGCAACAACACATTTTTTATCTATTTAATGGACAAAGGAATGAGTTAGTTCGGCTATGCATTGAAATTTGCTTTGCTTATGTTAAACATTACTTTCAATGCTAATTCTTACATCGTTTGTGCATTGCAATGCAACAGCATATATGTTATCTCTGTAATGCACATGGGAATGACTTAGTTCTGGTAAGCGATGCACTGCAAAAAGTGCATAGCTTATATGTTATTTTTCAATGCACAACGTTAGATCGTTTGTGCATTGCAATAACAAAATATGTTATCTCTTTAATGCACAAATTAGTTACAATGCAATGCAAAGCAACAAGTAAATATATTCTTTCAATGCACAACGTTATATCGTTTGTGCAATGCAATGCAACAACACTTGTGTTATCTCATTCATTCATATGGGAATCCGTTAGTTATGGTATGGAATGCAAAGCAGCATCAAGTAAAAAGTTAATATGTTAATTTTCAATGCTCAACGTTAGATAATTTGTGCAATGCAACACATACTACAAAGCTCGTCTATGCATTGAAATATGCTTTTGTTTGTCAAACATTGCTTCAACGCTAATGCTTAGATCGTTTGTGCAATGCAATGCAACAACACATATCTTATCTCTTTGATGCACATGGGATATACTTTTTGCAGTGCATCGCTTACCAGAACTAAGTAATTCCCATGTGCATTAAGGGATAACATGTGTTGTTGCATTGCAGTGCACAAACGATCTTAGGTTGTGCAATGAACTTTTTTTTTTTTTTTAAACTTTGCACTTGTTGCTTTGCTTGCATACCATAACTAACTCATTCTCATGTGCATCAAAGGTTATCAAAGGCGTTATCTCTTTAACACACATGGGAATTAGTTAGTTCTGGTAAGCGATGCACTGCAAAAAGTGCACTGCTTTTATGTGATTTTTCAATGCACAACATTAGATTGTTTGTGCAATGCAACAACACATATGTTATCCCTTAATGCACAAGTTAGTTATGGTATGCAATGCAAAGCAACAAGTAAATAGATTATGTTTCAATGCAAAACGTTAGATTGTTTGTTTAATGCAATACAATAACACGTTACCTCTTTAATGGACAAAGGAATGAGTTAGTTCGGCTGCATTGAAATGTGCTTTGCTTATGTTAAACATTGCTTCAACGCTCATTCTTAGATCGTTTTTGCAATGCAACAAGGGATATGTTATCCCTTAATGCACATAGGAATTAATTAGTTCTGGTAAGCACTGCACTGCAACAAGTGCATTTGTTATTTTTCAATGCACAACTTTAGATCGTTTGTGCAATGCAATGCAACAACACATTATCACATTATCATTATCTATGTTATCTATTTAATGGACATGGGAATTAGTTAGTTCTGGTATGCAATGCACTGCAACAAGTACTCATGACTTTACTCAAGTACATTTGAGAGGCAAATACTATACTCTTTGCTCCACTACATTTCTATCCATAATCGTGAGTACCCGTTGCTACTTCGAGACAAAAAAAGGAAATAAAAAAAAGGAAAAAAGAAAAATCTCGTAAACTCTCAATTTGTTTTTTCCCTCTCAAACGTGACCTGATTGTGCAGGCGCCACTGATTGGGACAGCCTATCAGCAATCAACTTCAGGTTTCCGCCAAAGTCAACTCCACGGTCAGATTTAGATAAGAGACGAAACCATGGAAGAAAAAATGGATGAAGGTACATCCCGTGAATGTGTCAACCCGTGGCCCCACCTCGCCAGACTGTTTAAATATTCTGAATGTTCTTAAATTTTCTTAAATGTTAAATAAAGCAAGTTGGTAAAAAGATGAGTGACTTGATTTCACTTTCAATTCCTTTTACATTGTCCAAGGTATTAATATTAACCTTTTTCATAACTCCATGTAGGACGTTTCTGTACATAAATGTAAGCACTGTGGCAGTAGTAATGCAATATTTAGAAAATTTACTCTTGTACTCTTGATATTCAAGTACTTTTAAAAACAAGTACTTCAGTACTTTTATTTAGACATCTGACTGTAGTACTTTTACTTGTACTTGAGTAAAATTTAGCAAGGGGTGTCTGTACTTTTACTCAAGTAATGAAGCTGTGTACTCTGTCCGTCTCAGCTTAAATGTTATTTTTCAATGCACAACGTTAGATCGTTTTTAATGCCCATGGGAATTAGTTATTTTTTGTATGCATTGCAATGCAAAAGAGCATAGTTTGTATGATATTCTTCAAAGCACATCGTTAGATCGTGTGTGCAGTGCAGTGCAACAGTACTCATGTTATCACATTAATACACAACGGAATAAGACAGTTCGGGCACGCTTTGAAATGTTTATTTTATATGTTATTTGTCAATGCACAACGTTAGATAGTTTTTGCAATGCAATGCTTGTTGGTCCCTTTTTGAACTACTGAAAACATTTTTGCCCAACGAGTTTGAACATTATCTTTCCAGATCGTATTGTATACAAATTGACTCCACTTCTGACCTTCTGAACATATTACTGGAAAAAATTCCTCGATCTGCAACATTCTATACTTTCTCATAGACTCCTTCTGATGCCTTATAAGCCATTTAGAAGACCATATCTCATATAATGAGCCTATTTCTGGTCAAAGGGTCATCAAAAGGTTTCAAACTATATAAACTTATTGACTCCTTCTGATGTTCTAAATCAGCCATACAGCGGTCCCTTTGACCTACTTGAACATATATCGGGCAAAAGTGTTCTTGAACATTAACTTAATGCACATTCAGATTGACTTCTTGTATATGAGCCAGACAGTAGTCAATTTTTTACCCACTCAACATATTTCTGCCCCTAGAGTACTTGATCTTGAAATTTCTCTAAATTCTCAAATACTTCTTCTGATGTTATATCAGCCATACAAAAGTACATTTTTGACCTTCTGAACATATTTCTGGCCAGAGTCCATAAACATAAACACACTATATATACATTTTTTTTCTATTTTACTATTTTCTACTTTTAATGTTAAATCAGCCATACAGAAATTCATTTTTGATCTACTGAACATATTACTGAAAGAAAATGTCCTCGATCTTGAACTACATACTCATGACTCCTACTGATACTTTGTAGGCTTACTGATACTGATGAGCCATTTAGAAGTCCATATCTGACCTTTTGAATTTATTTCTGGTCAAAGGGTCTTCAAACTATATAAACATCCTTCTGATGTTAAATCAGCCATACAGAGGTCCCTTTTTGACCTACTAAAAACATATTTCTGGGAAAAGTGTTCTTGAACATTAACTTTAATACACATTCTCAGATTGACATTGGACCTTGTTGAGCTAGAACCTTACTCAACATATTTCTGCACCTACAGAACATGATCTTGAACTTTCTATACATTCTCATAGACTTCTTCTGATGTTACATCAGCCATAAAAAAGTCAATTTTTGACATACTGAACATATTTCAAAGTCCGTAAACATGAACACACTATATATATATATATATAAAGACTGACTTGTAATGTTATATCAGGCAGACAGTTGTTAAAATTTGATCGATTGAACATGTGTTGGCCAAAGAGTCCTTAAAAGGATTTTTATTGTCATAAATGTATAGACTCCTTCTGATGTTAAATCAGCCATACAGAAGTACAAATCTACTGAACATATTTGTGGCCAGAATCATTGAACATTAACTTACTATTCATACTTCTAATTCTATACAGCATTTCCGTGATGTTATTTCAGCCAGACAGTATACAGACAGGTCAATAATTGACCGATTGAAAATATTTTTGGGGTAAGGGGGTCCATGATCTTGAACCTCTATACATACTCATAGACTCCTTCTGATGCTTCATTAGCCACATAGATGGCCATATCTGACCTATTGAACTTATAGGTCAGACTTATAGGTCAAAGATTCCTCAAAAGATATTAAACTACATAGTCAAGTAAAGTCAAGTCAAGTGTATTTATATAGCGCTTTTCACAATATAAATTGCATCAAAGCAGCTTCACAATATCAATCAAATAACATAACAATGTTTGTTTCTTAGTGAATAAACATCCACGTTTGGTAGGGCTGATCAATGGTATTAATTCTTGGTTAATTAATTTGAATATCCCCAACTGAGCAAACCAAAGGCAACAGTGGCAAGGAACCGAAAAACTCTATCAAGGGACCTACTGGTGTCCTAAAACTCCATCAGGTGACCTAATGGAGAGAAAAAAAAACCTTGGGAGAACCCAGGCTCAGTCGGGGGCCAGTTCTCCTCTGGCGTTTATGAACTAGAGGCCGGATTTACAGTAACCGAGTTACGGAATCACAGTGTTTTATCTGTAGAGTGGGAAAGGGATCCTCCATAGGGAGAGGCTAGTTGGCACTTCAGCACTGCGTTGTCATCCGGTCCAGGCAAAGCTCCTAGTCAGATCTGGATACGGCCTGGATACGGCCTGGATCCGGTAGGCTGCGGGAAAACCTCGGGATAAACAAAGACACTAAAATTAGCGTAGATCCCATTCTTCTTATGATGATGTAACGAGTACATCAGGATTTAAGGGAAGTGTTCCCAGTTCCGGCTGACCTAATCTATGCAGCCTAACATTGAATTATAGAAGTCTATAATATATTATGTGTATGCTAGGTCAAAGAGATGTGTTTTTAGTCTAGCTTTGAACTGACAGAGTGTGTCTGCTTCCCGGACAATGGTAGGAAGACTGTTCCAAAGTTTTGGTGCTAAATAGGAAAAGGATCTACCGCCAGCAGTCGATTTTGATATTCTAGGTATTATCAACTGGCCCGAATTTTGAGATCGTGAAGACGTGAAGGACTATAATGCGTTAAGAGCTTGCTCAAGTACTGCGGAGCTAAACCATTTAGTGCTTTGTAAGTAATCAACAATATTTTAAAATTTATACGATGTTTAATAGGCAGCCAATGCAGTGTTGACAGACCGGGCTAATATGGTCATATTTCCTGGTTCTAGTAAGAACTCGAGCTGCAGCGTTTTGGACCAGCTGTAGTTTATTTATTAAGCGCGCAGGGCAACCACCCAGTAGAGCATTACAATAATCTAGTCTTAATGTCATGAAAGCATGAACTAATTGTTCCGCATTTGTTAATGAGAGCATATGTCGTAATTTAGATATATTTTTAAGATGAAAAAATGCGGTTTTACAGATACTAGACACGTGACTTTCAAATGAAAGATTTCTATCAAAGAGCACACCCAGGTTCCTAACCGACGACGAAGACTTAAAAGAGCAGCCATCAAGTGTTAGACAGTATTCTAGGTTATTACGTTTTTAAGTTTTTTGTCCAATAATTAGAATACTGTTTTTTCAGAGTTTAGTAGTAGGAAATTACTAGTCATCCAATTTTTTAAATCAGCTATGCATTCCGTTAATTTTGTGAATTGGAAAGTTTCGTTAGGTTTTGAAGAAATATACAGCTGAGTATCATCGGCATAACAGTGAAAGATAATTCCATGTTTCCTAATGATATGTCCTAATGGTAGCATGTACAGAGTGAACAGCAGCGGTCCTAGTACTGAGCCTTGTGGTACGCCATACTGAACTTGTGATCGATAAGACATCTCTTCATTTACTGCTACAAACTGATAACGGTCAGATAAGTATGATTTAAACCATGCTAGTGCAATTCCACTAATGCCAACATAGTTTTCTAGTCTATTTAAAAGAATGTTGTGGTCAATTGTGTCAAATGCAGCACTAAGATCATGTAACACTAATAGAGAGATACAACCACGATCGGATGATAAAAGTAAATCATTTGTAACTCTAATGAGAGCTGTCTCAGTACTATGGTGTGGTCTAAATCCTGACTGAAAATCCTCGCAGATATCATTTCTTTCAAGAATGGAACACAGTTGTGAGGATACTGCTTTTTCTAATATCTTTGACAGAAAAGGCAGATTTGAGATCGGCCTGTAATTGACTAATTCTGAAGGATCAAGTTGCGTTTTTTTAACAAGCGGTTTTATCATAGCCAGCTTAAAGGTTTTTGGTACGTATCCTAGAGACAAAGACGAATTAATGATATTAAGAAGAGGATCTATGATCTCTGGAAGCATCTCTTTCAATAGCTCTTTCAACATACAGTTTTAGACTCCTTTTGATGATATTTCAGCCATACAGAGGTCCCTTTTGACCTACTAAACAAACTTCTGGCCAAAGAGTTCTTGATTTTGAACTTTATATACATTCTCATAGTTTCCTTCTGCTGCTTCATAAGCCATTTAGAAGTCAGAATCTGCCCTTTTGAACTTATTCATGGTCAAAGGGTCCTCAAATGATTTTAAACTTTAAAACTTAGAGACTCCTTCTGATGGTAAATCAGCCATACTGAATTCCATATTTGACCTACTGAACATATTGCTGGCCAAAGAGTCCTTTAGGATAAACAATACGTGTTCAGATTGATTTTGACTAATTTAAAGAAGAACTCCATACTTGAACTTTCTATTCATTCTCATTGACTCCTGAAGTTACGTCAGCCATACAGACGTCTATATTTGACCTAAGGAACATATTTCTGGCCAAAGAATCCTCGATCTTGAACTTACCATACATACTCCTTGTGATGCTTCATAAGCATAATTAACAATATAGAATCTATATTTGACCTATTGAACTTATTTTTGGTCAAAGGGTCCTCAAAAGGTTTTAAACTATATAAACTTAGAGACTGATTTTAAATTAGCCGTACAGAGGTCCCATTTTGACTCTTTTTCCAGTAATATGTTCAGTAGGTCAAATATGGACTTCTGTATGGCTGATTTAACATGAAATGGAGTAAATATGTACAGAAAGTATTCAAGCATTCTTTGGCCAAAATATATTCAGAGGGTTACAGATGAACACCTGTTTAAGTTATATATCTTCAGATAGAGTCTATGAGTAAGTTAACTTTTGAGGACCCTTTGGCCAAAAACTTATTCAATTCACCAGATATGGACATCTATATATGGCTTATGAAGAATCAGAATGAGTCTATGAGTGTGTATGGACAGTTCAAGTTCTGATTGAGGACTCTTTGGCCAGAAATATGTTCCTTGGGTCAATTATGGACTTCTCTATGGCTGACGTAACATCAGAAGGAGTCAACGATTATGAAAAGAAGGTTCAAGTTTGGAGTACACTTTGGGCAGAAAGATTTTCAGTAGGTCAAATATGAATTTTTGTCAGGCTGATAAAACATAAGGAGACAACAATCTTGTATATATAATAATGTTAATCCTTAAGGACTCTTTGGCCAATAATATGTTCAGTAGGTCAAATATGGTTCCCTATCAAGGGAACTCAACACTGTGTCGTTGAAAATGACTCTTTGGGAACGCTCTATTAGCGAAGTATGAATGAAACTAATCCAATCCTGATTGGTTTTGCGTCATGACGTAATATGTGACGTCATAACCCGGATGTCCTAAAAGTGATGTCGGCACACATACACATTAGCTTTCGCTCTTCAGCAAGCGCTCTGTGTTATACTGTCAGTCTTATTTGGTGTTGTCTGTCTGTTTGAAAGAAAATGTTTATGGCGAGGTAACAATTCATTAGGTGTGTGCATCCCTGCCCTAGATTTATTACGGGTGGGGACACACATCAGCTATGTGTGAATTGTTTGGGAGTGCTGCACGCACAAGGCAGCTCTCGAGGGGGCTGTCTGTGAGCACTGTGAAGCACTCCCTATCAGAATGCTGCGCTCCCGCTTGGCTGTATTTAATGATGACGGCCAAGCTCGCGATCCCTACGGTACAGGTCCCACGTCCGTTGAGGCAGCGCGGAGGCTTAGATCGTGGGGATCGCAGAAGGATCTCGCAGATGAGAACGAGACCGCTGAGGCACTTTCTCGTTCATCATCTGTGGATTCTATAATGCCCGCTCATGGTGCAGAAGCCCGCGCTGCGGCTTCTTCTGCCCATGACGAGTGACCGATGCTTGAGCTATCCGCTTCCGAGGAAGTGGATGTGCTCAGCATCGGGAGCGAGGAACATGAGTTATACTCGCCGGCTCATGTTCTCGCTTATGAGGAGTTGGTGGAGATTGTGACGCGTGCTGTGGCCAGACTCAACATCAGCTGGCCACAAGATAAGCAGGATGATCCTCGTCAGAGTAAATTAGACGAGAGATTCCTGCAGCACCGCTCACAGCCTCATTTACCAATTTTCCCGGATCTTCATAAGGAGATCTCTAGATCCTGGGAAAAGCCTCACTCTTCTTGCATCTCATCCCCTACGTTATGTGATTATAGTAATGTGGTGGGTGCGAGAGACGGGGTATGGCAATATGCCACGGATGGAGGAAGCTTTAGCGAGCTGCCTTTCTCCTGAAGCGGCATCTTCGCTCAAAGCCCCGGCGCTGCCTAGCAAACTATGCAGGGACACCTCTGCACTGGTGGGCCGGGCTTATATGGCGGCTGGTAGGGCTGGTGCGTGCCTGCACTCAATGGCAATCTTGCAGGCGTACCAGGCCGACCTCCTAAAATATTTAGATGAGGGTGAGGGACTAACTCCCGCTTATTGCAGAGTTGAGAATAGCCACAGATTTGTCTCTCCGGGCCACTAAGGAGACGGCACGTGCTATCGGCCGCTCCATGTCAGCTATGCTGGCCACGGAGAGGCATCTGTGGCTGAATCTGTCCGGTATGAAGGATAAGGACAGATCCTTTCTGTTGGACGCCCCGCTGTCGCCTTCTGGCCTGCTCGGAGACGCAGTAGCCACTGTTGTCGACAGGTTACAGGAGGCAAAAAAACAATCAGCGGCGTTCCAGCAATATCTCCCTCGCCGATCTAAGTCTGGGTCTAGGAGGGCTGGTCCAAGTGGCCAGCCTCAGCCGTCAACCAGCTCCTCCCATCGCCTCGAGCAGAAGGAGAGTGTTTCCTCTCGAGCTCCTCCTGCGGGAGCTTGGCAACAGAGGAAACACTCTCACTCTAAATCCTCCGGCCAGAAGGGTCGTCATTCAGGCAAAAAGGGCTTCAGGAAAGAGGTCCTGTCCCCCCCATTGTGGAGCAACTGAGGTTGTTCTCACAGCGGAGCCCTCTGGAAAAAGATGTTGTCCTGCGTCCTGGACACTTCGGGCCGCATCAATTTCCAGCGAACGCACACCGTGGCGTTCGCCCCAAAAGCTTGCAAGAGAGCACCGACTATAGTCACAAAATCGTTCTCGTCCGCTTCCTGCCAGTTCGCTGTTTCAGGAGGTCGAGAACAGTGCTCGAGAAACACCCGAGGCCGGTCTCGAGAGGCTGGTTTCCTTAGTCGATTTTGTAGAGGGGTGGCGCCTTCTTCCAAATATATCTATATGGGTTCCGAATATAATAAAAAATGGGTACAGACTGCAGTTCGGTGACCGACCTCCCAGGTTTGCAGGGGTGGTGCCGACTACAGTGGTTCCAGAACAGGCTCGGGTTATGGAACAAGAAGTACAGGCTCTTCTGGTCAAGGGGGCCATCGAAATTGTTCTCCTACCAGACAGAGAGTCCAGGTTTTACAGCCGATACTTTATAGTTCCAAAGAAGGATGGTGGGCTAAGGCCTATTTTGGATTTAAGGCAGTTGAATCGGTCTCTGAGGAGATTCAGGTTCAAGATGCTCACGATTCCCATCATCGTGAAATCAAATCAGGTCCGAGAACTGGTTTGTCACAATAGATCTAAAAGACAACTATTTTCATGTCTCCATCCTTCCATGTCACAGGAGGTTCCTGAGGTTTGCTTTCGGGTGCGAGGCATACCAGTACCGGTTTCTTCCGTTCGGCCTAGCACTCTCACTATTCTGACCAAGGTCTCTGGGGTAAAGCTAGGCCAGGCCAGGCCATCACTGTAAAGCAATTTCAAAGACTGCTGGGCCTCATGGCAGCGGCATCCAACATTATACCTTTGGGCCTTCTCCACATGAGGGCCTCTGAAGGCACTGAAGGATTGGTGGCTGAAAGCCAAGGGATTTTCCCCGAGGGGAAATTCGTTCCGTACAATCAGGGTTATGCGCAGATGCCTTCGTTCCCTGTTAATCTGGAAGAAACCTTGGTTTCTGTCCCAAGGACCAGTGTTAGGAGCATCATGTCACCGGAAAACCGTATTGACAGACGCCTCCCTCACTGGTTGGGGCGCGGTCGAGGGGGACTCATATCGCGCCCTCTATCCAGATTGGCGCATCAGATTATTCTTTGGTCCCAAGGGAAAATATTATCCATCAAAGCAATATATGTCCCGGGGGATCAGAATCGGGGAGCAGACATCCTGTCGAGGCAGGGGCTGAGGCACAGGGAGTGGAGACTTCACCCAGATGTGGTGAAGCTAATATGGCAGAGGTTCGGACCAATGGAAGTGGATCTATTTGCGTCTTGAGAGACGTCCCACTGTCCGCTTTGGTTTTCCCTCACCCATCCAGCCCCGCTGGGGTTGGATGCCATGTACAGGCCTGGCCGAGGCTTCGCCTGTACGCTTTTCCCCCCATCGCTCTGCTTCCGGGAGTCCTAGAGAGGGTCCGTCAGCAGGGCATCAGTCTTCTTCTGGTAGCCCCGTTGTGGCCGGCCCGAGTATGGTTTTCAGTTTTATAGCACTCCTAATAGGCCCGCCGTGGCAGATTCCTCTGAGGAGGGATCTGTTGTCTCAGGCGGAGGGCACAGTCTTCCACCCTCGCCCAGAGCTGTGGAAGCTGTGGGTCTGGCCCCTGAGGGGGCCCAGTACTTAAATGCTGGTCTATCAGGCGGGTTGGTTGAAACCATACTAGGGCTCCGTCCACTAGGAGATTGTATGGCCTCAAGTGGAATGTCTTTCTCACCTTGGTGTAGAGAACATGAGTTAGATCCAGTTAACTGCCCAGTGGCTTCAGTTCTGGAGTTTCTCTAAGATCATTTCTCTGCGGGTCTCTCCCCATCCACGCTTAAGGTGTACGTGGCTGCCATTGCGGCTTTCCATGCACCACTGAGCGATGGGCCTTTGGCGAGGCACCAACTGGTCGTACGTTTTCTCCGTGGTACATGGAGGATGAGACCGACAACCAGGTCCAGGGTTCCATCCTGGGACCTGGCGGTGGTGCTCGAAGGGTTATCTCTGGCCCCCTTCGAACCATTTCAGTCGGCTTCACCTAAGGATCTGACGTTCAAGATGGCTTTCCTTAGCTATTACTTCTCTTAAGAGGGTGGGAGATCTCCAAGCCCTGGAAGTATCGCCAGCCTGCTTGGAGTTTGCCCCTGGCAGAGTTAAGGTCATTCTGAACCCAAGACCTGGCTATGTGCCCAAAGTGCCTTCTAACGTGGCACGGTCTACAGTCCTGCAGGCTTTTCATCCTCCACATCATGTGTCGGCAGAAGAGGAGAGGCTCCATTTGCTCTGTCCAGTCAGAGATTTGAGCATTTACCTTGAGAGGTCCTCTTCCTGGAGGACGTCGGACCAACTGTTAGTGTGTTTTGAGTCACCTAGGAAGGGGCTCCCTGCGTCCAAGCAGATAGTAATTGGATTGTTCAGGCTATTGCCGCGACCTACAAGGTGCGCAATGTGCCTTCAGCTTTGGCCATAAGGGCTCACTCTACTAGAGGCATGGTGTCCTCTAGGGCCCTCCAATTTGCAGTGCCCCTCCAGGAGATCTGTGAGGCAGCCGGTTGGGCTACCCCGCACACTTTTATCAGGTTTTACGGTCTGCACCTCCCTAGTACGCCTGGCGCACGAGTGCTCTCGTCCTAGCTTTGTGCCTGTATTCAGTTTCACTCTAGGGCAGGCCTTTTTTGTGGTGCGTGGCATAGTGGGCATTCGTTCCCCAAAAAATCGTTTTCAACGACGCAGTGTTGAGTTCCCTCGATAGGGAACGTCTCGGGTTATGACTATAGCCCTTGTTCCCTAAGAAGGGAACGAGACACTGCGTCGTCCTGCCACGCCCCTCGAGGCCTGAGAGCGTCTTGATTCATCGCTATACTAATGTGTATGTGTGTCGGCGTCACTTTTATGACATCCGGTTATCCCGTCACATGTTACGTCATGACGCATCACCAATCAGGATTGGATTAGTTTCATTCACACTTCAGAGGCGCACGCTAAGGGAGCGTCCCCAAAGAGTCGTTTTCAACGACGCAGTGTCTCGTTCCCTTCTCAGGGAACAAAGGGTTATAGTCATAACCCGAGAGGATTTCTGTATTGCTGATTTATCACCAGAAGGAGTCTCTAAGTTAAGAATATTAAAAAAAACCTTTTTGAGGATTCTTTGTCCGAAAATATTTTCAATTGGACAAAAATGGACTACTGTATTGCTGATAACCTTACAAGAAGTCAATCTATGTGTATAGTAAGTAAGTGTTAAGGACTCATTGGCACAAAAACTTTTCAGTAGGTCAAAAACTGAGTATTGTATAACTGATGTAACATCAGAAGTCTTCAAGAATCTAGAGAAATTTCAAGATTGAGTACTCTTTGGCCAGAAATATGTTCAGCAGCTCAAAAAGGGACCTCTTTATGGCTGAGTCTACGGTATATCTTTATATAGTTTAAAGACTTCTGAGGATTCTTTAACCAAAAATATATTCAATCGGTCAAATATGGACTACTGTCTAGCTGATATAACATCATGAGAAGTCTGTATACTATGAGAAGTATGTATAGTAATGTTCAATGGCTCTGGTCACAAATATGTTCATTAGGTCAAATATGGACTTCGTTATGGCTGATTTAACATCAGAAGGAGTCTACAAGTTTATGATAGTCAATATCCGTTTGAGGACTCTTCTGCAAAAATGTGTTCAAAATCGGTCAAAAATGGATTACTGTCTGATATAACATTACGATAAGTCTGTCTGTATGCCTGATTTATCATTCTGTATATATAGTGAGTTAAAATTCACGGATTCTTGCCAGACATATGTTCAGTAGGTCAAAAAAGTACTTTTGTATGGCTGATGTAACATCAGAAGGAGTCTAAGAGAATGTATATAAATTTCAAGATCGAGTACTCTATGGCCAGAAATAAGCTGATTTAACATCAGGAGTCAATATGTTTTGAAAGATAAAGTTTAAAGACTCTTTGGGCAAAAACATGTATGGCTGATTTAACATCAGGAGGAGTCTATTAGTTTATATAGATTGAAACCTTTTGAGGACCCTTTGACCAGAAAAAAAGTTTATTTTTTTCAGATATGGACTTCTAAATGAAGCATCAAAATTAGTCTATGAGTATGTATAGATTGTTCAAGATCGAGAACTCTTTTTCCAGGAAAATATATTCAGAGGGTCACAATATGGACACCTGACTATCTGATATATCATCAGAGGAAGTCTTTGAGTATTTAGAAAGTTAACTTTTGAGGAACCTTTGGCAAGAAACATTTTCAATTCATAATTTATGGACCAATATATTGCTGATTAAATAAGGGAGTCCATGAGTGTGTATGTAAAATTCAAAATTGAGGACTCTTTTTACAGTAATAGGAAAAAGAGTCCTATAATAGGAACTTCCAGTAATAGAAATGGACATCTTTTTCCAGAAGTCCATATTCCAACTAATGAAACAAGTAGGTGAAATATGGACTTCTGTATGGCATATTTAACATCAGATGGTGTCTATAAGTTAATAATAGCAAAAAACATTTTGAGGACTCCTTGGCTAAAATTTTGTTCAATCAGTCAAATATGGACAACTGTCTACCTGATATAACATTACGAGAAGTCAGTCTGTATGTATAGTGAGTTAATGTTCGAAATAGGTTCAAAAGGTCAAAAATGGACATTTGTATGGCTGATGTAACATCAGAAGGAGTCTATGAGAATGTATAGAAAGTACAAGATGGAGTACTCTAGGGCCACATATATGTTGAGTTGGTCAAAAAGGGACCTCTGTATGGCTGATTTAACATCAGGAGGAGTATAAAGGTTTATATAGATTGAAACCTTTTAGGACCCTTTGACCAGAAATAGGTTCAATACGTCAGATATTTACTTCTAAATTGCTTGAGGCATAAGAAGGAGTCTATGAGAATGTATAGAAAGTTCCAGATCAAGACATTTTTCCAGTAAAATGTAAAGGCAGGAGGAATGCAGTGCAGAGGCCCGCAAGCAGTCGACGGCACGAGACACCCCGCTTGTCAAGCTTTCGTGGATGATGGACGGTGACTACTCCATCTATTCAGAGGACACAATGGATCCTGAAAGCACTGGGAAAGATGGCATCTGAACATCTGGCTCAAGGCCGTCGAGCACAGCCAACTGCTCGGGAGGTTTAAAGTCTGGTGCTTCCAATATGGCATCATACCCCGCCTAAAATGGCCCTTCCCCCATCATTTAGCGCAGTCAACCTGTACAGCAAGACCTGCAAGCTTCCCTTGCCAGTCTCATCGGTGGTCGAGGAGTTTAAAGCCATCAAAGCAAGGGCAGTCAGTACACTGCTCTCGTCTAAAGATTGGAAAGTAAGACGCAAGTAAGACCATCAAATGCGGTAGAAAGTGGAAGCCTCAGCAAGCCGTAATGGAAGCAGAATCCCACTGGAAACACCAGGAAATCGTAGGCATGGTTATGCCAGGGCCTTGGCTTTGGACACTATAGTGAGAGGAGGTGGAGCAGGGCTGATACCAGCGCTAGAAGAGGCCTCGTGGTGCAAAGGAGTCCGCGAGGCAGCAGAGGAGGACTGTCAGGTGAAGGCGATTGGACTTGCTTCTCAGGGTCGATGGACGCAGTGTGATGAGGCACAGGAGTGTCAATTGTCTTGGAACTGTGGCAAACCGACCAGAGGAAGTTAAGCTTTCTCTTGTGCTCGGTGACTGACCTGCTGCCAACACCAAGATATATAAATATCTGGGGCGGAGAGGAAGACCCATCTTGCAACCAATGTGGAGCAGCCTCCTGTACGCTGAACCACATTCTGGCCGGTTGTCCAAGGGCACTGGCAGAAGGCCGTTACAGATGGAGGCACGACAAGGTCCCCACGGAAATTGCCAAATGGGTGGAACAGCAGCGAGTCAAAGCCAACAACAGGCAGGCCTACCTGCCCCAAGTCACAACCTTTGTCAGGGAAGGAGACAAGGCTCATAAGACCGGCATGGTGGCCAAGAACCCACTCTCTACCTTGCAACGAGCCTCCGACTGGGAGTTGAGAGTGGACCTGAAGAAGAAACTTGTCTTCCTGCAGGACGTGCCAGCGACATCCCTCCGACCAGATATGGTCCTGCTATCCAGGAGCACGAAATCCATCAAGTTGTTGAGCTCACGGGGCCCTAGGAAGAAAGGCCAGCTACGTCACACACACTAAAAAAAGCCAAGTACCAAGATCTGGTCGACGAAGCCATTTTAAAGGGGTGGCATGCAATCAGCTACCCCTTTTGAAGTCTGGTGCAGCATGTTCCCAGCGCAGCGCTACTTCCTCCAGAGGATGGGCCTGGAGTCTAAACAGCTGAAGAAAGCCACCAGGGACACAGCTGCAGTAGCCGATTCAAATCCAATTCAAGATGGCTGTGGCAGAAGAGAGCCCACAGTTGGAACCCTTCTGCAGGTGAAGGCTAGTCAGTCTTCATGGCCCCACTCAGGCGAGGTGTTCAGGTTAAGGGGCGAAACACCTGAGACCCCAGCAGTCCCTGCTGATGATGCAGACGAGTTCCAACAATGTGGATGCTCCAGGGAATACCATCTCGGAAGAAGGTCTGCATCATAGTTAGTAGTTCTTGCAGTGGCAGCTTGTGGCAAAGCATCTAGATGTTTACTTCACCTTCAGAAGGTCAAATATGGACTTCTGTATGACTGATTTAACATCAGAAGGAGTTAATTTTATAGAAAGATAATTTTCAAAGACTCTTTGGACAAAAATGTGTTCAATAGTTCTAAAAGGGACCTCTTCATGGCTGATTAACATCAGGAGTACATGAGAATGTATAGAAAGTTCAAGGTCGAGTACTCTAGGGCCAGAAATTTGTCGAGAAGGTAAAAAATGGACTACTTTCTGGCTAATATAACATCACAACTAGTCAATCTGTATGTATAAAATAGCAAGTTAATGTTTAAAAACTCTTTGGCCAGAAATATGTATAGTAGGTCAAAAATTGACCTCTGTATGGCTGATTTATCATCAGAAGGCGTCTATAACTTTATATAGGTTAAAACCCATTGACTAGAAGTAAGTTCAATAGGCCAGATATGGACTTCTATATGGCTTATGAAGCATCATAAGGAGTCATTTGAGTATTGAGTACTCCTTTTCCAGTAATATAACCAGTAGGTGAAATATTGATGTCTATATAGCTGATTTAACATCAGAGGGATTCAGTAAGATTATAGAAGTAAAAAACCTTTTAAAGACTCTTTGGCTAAAATATATTCGATTGGTCAAAAAATGGACTACTGTGTGCCTGATATAACATCACAAAAAGTCTACAAGTTTATATAGCTTAAATTATGTGAGGACCCTTTGACCCGAAATAAGTTCAATAAGTCATATGGACTTCTATATTGCTAATAAAGCATCAGTAGGAGTCTATGAGTGTGTATAGAAATTTAAATTTCGAGTACTCTTCCATTAATGTGATCAGTAAGTGAGATAATTACTTCTTCTGTTGTGCAACGACAAGATAACAAATCTGCTGTTGCTTTACAAAATTACAACTGTTGCTGTTGACATTGCACACAAGAACATTGTGCATTGAAGAATAACATATAAGAACTTGCACTTGTTGCAGTGCAGTGCCTACAAGAAATAATCTCCTTCCGATGTGCTTTGAAGAAATATTTTTGCAGTTTTGTATAGCATTGCAAAAATAATCCAAATTATTCCTCTATGCAAAGAAAACACATAACATACACGTTACTACAACTTTACGTTGAAGGAATAACTACCTCATCAGAAGGTAAAAAATGGACTACTGTCTGGCTAATATAACCAGTGTGCAACGAAAATATAACTTAATAAATAAATATATAAAATATAACATGGCAATGCACACACGATCTAAGAAGATGCCAGAACTAACTCATTCATTTGTGCATTAAATAGATAACATGAGTGCTGTTGTAATTGCATTGCACACGATCTAACGATGTTCATAGAACAGTAACAAACACACTAAGCGCTGATGCATTTCAATGCATCCCAGAAATGACTCATCCCGTTGTGCAACGAAATGATAACATAAGTCCTGTTGCACTGCATTGCACACAAGATCTAACGATGTGCACTGAAGAATATCATACAAGCTATGCGCTTGTAACATTGCAATGCATACTTTTGTAACTCATTCCCATGTGCATTGAAGAAATAACATTGCTCTTCGTTGGGCTATTAATTGTTAATCCATTGTGATAAATTCTTCATTTTCCTTCAAATTAATAGTTTAATTGTAGTTGCAATAAGATGCGAATGTAAATATGTTGTTTATTTATTTTTCATTTCACAGGGTTAGATCTGCAAAGGAATGCAACTGCAAAAATTGTGTCTTTTCAATGCACATCGGAGTGAGTTTGTTCTTGTATGCATTGCATGCAACAAGTGTTTATCTAATTCTTCAATAAATATGTTAGATCGTGTCAATGCAACGCGACAGCACATATATTATCTCTTAAATGCACATGTTATCTCTTTAATGAACATAGTTTAGATATGGAATCTAATGCAAAGCAACAAGTAAATAGCTAATATTTCAATGCAAAACGTTCAATCGTTTGTTCAATGCAATGCAACAGCACGTTATCTCTTTAATGCACATGGGAAAGGTTGAGTTCTGGTATGCAATGCAATGCAACGAGTGCATAGCTTATGTTATTTTTCAATGCACAACGTTAGATCGTTTGTGCAATGCAATGAAATGGAACAACAATGGTGTTATCTCTTTAATGTACATGGGAATTAATTAGTTCTGGTATGCAATGCATTGCAACAAGTGCATAGCTTATATGTTATTTTTCAATGCAAAACGGTAGATTGTTTGTGCAATGCAATGCAACAAACACATATGTTATCCAAATGCATATGGAAATTAGTTCTGGTATGCAATGCACTGCAACAAGTGCATAGCTTAAATGTTATTTTTCAATGCAAAACGTTAGATCGTTTGTGCAATGCAATACACCAACACATAGGTTATCTCTTTAATGCACATGGAAATTAGTTAGTTATGGTATGCAATGCAATGCAACAAGTAAAGAGCAGTTATATTTCAATGCACAACGACAGATCGTGTGTGCAATCAGTGCGACAGCAATAAAGTTATTACTTTAATGCACAAAAAGGAATTAAATAGTTCGGGTATGCATTAAAATGCAACGTGCTTAGTTTGTGTCATTTTTCAATGCACAACGCTAGATCGTTTGTGCAATGCAATGCAACAACACATGTTATCTTTTTAATGTACATGGAAATTAGTTAGTTCTGGTATGCAATGCACTGCAACAAGTGCATAGCTTATATGTTATTTTTCAATGCCAAACGTTAGATCTTTAGTGAAATGCAATAAAACAAAACACGTTATGTATTTAATAGACATGGGAATTAGTTAGTTCTGGTATGGAATGCAATGCAACAAGTAAATAGCTTATTTTTCAATGCACAATGTTAGATCATTTGTGCAATGCAATGCATCAACACATATGTTATCTCTTCATGCACATGGAAATTAGTTAGTTCTGGTATGCAATGCACTGCAACAAGTGCATAGCTTATATGTTATTTTTCAATGCAAAACGTTAGATCGTTAGTGAAATGCAATACAACAAAACACGTTATCTATTTAATAGACATGGGAATTAGTTAGTTCTGGTATGCAATGCAATGCAACAAGTAAATAGCTTATTGTTCAATGCACAATATTAGATCATTTGTGCAATGCAATGCATCAACACATATGTTATCTCTTCATGCACATGGGAATTATTTAGTTCTGGTATGCAATGCACATTACCAAAGTGCATACCTTATATGTTATTTTTCAATGCACAACTTTAGATCGTTTGTGCAATGCAATTCAACGTTATTTATGAATAAATATGTTTATATATGTTATTTCGTTAATGCACATGGGAATTATGGTAGTTATGAGTAATTATTAGAGTTATGGTATGCAATGCAACAATGAAATAGCTTATATATTAATGCACAACATTAGATCGTGTGTGCAATCAGTGCAACAGTACTCATTATATTACTTTAGCGCACAAAAGGGAATTAGATAGTAACTTGCTTAGTTTATGTCATTTTCAATGCACAACGTTAGATTGTTTGTTTAATGCAATGCAACAACACATATGTTATCCCTCAATGCACAAGGGAATTAGTTAGTTCTGGTGTGCAATGCACAACAAGTGCATATGGCTTGTATGATTTTCAATGCACAACGTTAGATCGTTTGTGCAATGCAACAACACATGTTATCCCTCAATGCACCTAGTTATGGTGCATCAACATCAACACATGTTATCACAATGCACACAATGCATCAACACATGTTATCTCTTTAATGTACATGGGAATTAGTTAGTTATAGTTTGCTATGCAAACCAAAAAGTCCATGGCTTATATGTTATTTTTCAATGCCTAACGTTAGACGGTTTGTACAATGCAATGCATCAACACATATGTTATCTCTTAATGCCAATGGGAAAAAGTTAGTTCTGGTGTGCAATACAAGTGCATAGCTTATGTTATTTTTCAATGCACAACTTTAGATCGTTTGTGCAATGCAATTCAACGTTATTTATGAATAAATATGTTTATATATGTTATTTCGTTAATGCACATGGGAATTAGTTAGTTATGGTATGCAATGCAACAATGAAATAGCTTATATATTAATGCACAACATTAGATCGTGTGTGCAATCAGTGCAACAGTACTCATTATATTACTTTAGCGCACAAAAGGGAATTAGATAGTTCGAGCATGTATTGAAATGCAACTTGCTTAGTTTATGTCATTTTCAATGCACAACGTTAGATTGTTTGTTTAATGCAATGCAACAACACATATGTTATCCCTCAATGCACAAGGGAATTAGTTAGTTCTGGTGTGCAATGCACAACAAGTGCATATGGCTTGTATGATTTTCAATGCACAACGTTAGATCGTTTGTGCAATGCAACAACACATATGTTATCCCTCAATGCACCTGGGAATTAGTTAGTTCTGGTGTGCAATGCACTTTAACAAGTGCATAGTTTATATGTTATTTTTCAATGCACAACGTTAGACCGTTTGTGCAATGCAATGCATCAACACATGTTATCTCTTTAATGTACATGGGAATTAGTTAGTTATAGTTTGCTATGCAAACCAAAAAGTCCATGGCTTATATGTTATTTTTCAATGCCTAACGTTAGACGGTTTGTACAATGCAATGCATCAACACATATGTTATCTCTTAATGCACATGGGAAAAAGTTAGTTCTGGTGTGCAATACAAGTGCATAGCTTATGTTATTTTTCAATGCACAACTTTAGATCGTTTGTGCAATTCAATTCAACAACACATATTTCATCTCTTTAATGTACATGGAAATTAGTTAGTTATGGTATGCAATGCAACAAGTAAATAGCCTATATATTAATGCACAACGTTAGATCGTGTGTGCAATCAGTGCAAAAGTACTCATTTTATTACTTTAGCGCACAAAAAGGAATTAGATCGTTCGGGCATGCATTGAAATGCAACGTTTATGTCATTTTTCAATGCACAACGTTAGACCGTTTGTGCAATGCAATGCAACAAAACATGTTATCTCTTTAATGTACATGGGAATTAGTTAGTTATGGTATGCTATGCAAACCAACAAGTGCATAGCTTATATGTTATTTTTTAATGCACATCGTTAGATCATTTGTGCAATGCAATGCATCAACACATATGTTATCTCTTCATGCACATGGGAATTAGTTAGTTATGATATGCTATGCAAACCAACAAGTGCATAGCTTATATGTTATTTTTTAATGCACAACATTAGATCATTTGTGCAATGCAATGCATCAACACATATGTTATCTCTTCATGCACATGGGAATTAGTTAGTTATGGTAGCTTACATGTTATTTTTTCAATGCACAACGTTATATCGTTTGTGAAATGCAACAACACATATGTTATCTCTTCATGCACATGGGAATTAGTTAGTTATGGTAGCTTATATGTTATTTTTTCAATGCACAATGTTAGATCGTTTGTGAAATGCAACAACACATGTTATCTCTTCATGCACATGGGAATTAGTTAGTTATGGTAACTTATATGTTATTTTTTCAATGCACAACGTTAGATCGTTTGTGAAATGCAACAACACATATGTTACCTCTTTAATGCACATGGGAATAAGTGATATGGTATGCAAAACGCAACAAGTAAATATAGCTGCGAGCAGCGATTGCGGGCCCAAGCCGGTGGCACCGCCGCCCCGGTGCCTTTAGGGTTATTGTGCACGACGTGCAAAAACGTAACCCCCCCCTTGACTGTTGAAAAGAAGTGTGCTGTAGAGCTTGCATCAGTGTGGCCTCTGCAAAAGTCCGTATCCAGGGCACATATAAACCACAAAGTATGCGTGAGCAACCTTCTGAAACCCAAATTGAAAAATGAGACAGCCTATGGTCTCATTGATTTAACAGACACATGAAATAAGTACACAAGACCGAAAATTCATATGAAGTGTGCCATTTGGGGACAGGGCCTATGATCGTGAACCACAATAGCCACATATATGAGATCATTTAAAATTAGAATAATTTTTAGGTCAATATGTTTTGCAGCACTTAAATGTGTCAATCCAGAAGCCCAGTATTTATCTGGAGGTCTTTGTCCTTTGCCTGTCAACCTGGTTTGTCTCTGCTTTTTCTGTTCTGCCCTGTTTGCCATAGTTCACCCTGCCTGTCTTGACCATTCTTAATGAAAAGCTGCAAATGGATTCCCCTGGCCTGACCCTGCCTCGATACAACACACATGCTGCATCTGCTCGCTATCTGCCGAACGGCTGTTAGTTCCGCTTCAGCACTGATGATGTTGTAGGAATAGTGCGCTCTGATTGGTCTGGATTATTCGGGAATTTTTATTTTATACAGAAATAAGTTATTTATAATTCATATATATAGATAGATAGATAGATAGATAGATAGATAGATAGATAGATAGATAGATAGATAGATAGATAGATATACATATATAAAGACACAGAGAATATTACTTGCCTTACCTGTTTAGTAAAATGAAAAAATAAAAATAAATAACTAGGGAAACCGAGATAATTATTCTGATTTGATGATACACTCAAAATATTACACAAGCAATCGTTTAAATGTAATGATATTCAGAACAGAACAAGAATTTTTAAAAACTATAAACAAGAAGTAACCGAAATAATGTAAAGCGAAAGTCAAAGTAAGTGGTGTTGGGCTCACGTAACTCTCTCATTAGAATCAAACTGTTTCAACATTTGTGATGTATTTGGATGCTAATTTTTTCTTTATTATAGGCTTTGTACTTCACTCACGTTCCAATATGTGTGTGAGTGTGTGTGTGTGTATGTGTGTGTGTGTGTGTGTGTGTTTGGTGTGTGTGTGTGGTTGAGGTGTGGGTGCGATTGAACTGTTACACATAAAAACATACTCCGTCATTTTGTTCATCGAGGACGTAAATTCAAACTGCAAAGTGTTTATTTATATTTATGTACACTCACAATAAAACACAAAGTGCTTTTGTCAAACTATAAACTCAAACTGTAACCTACAACTGTCCCCCAACCAAAATCTCACCCACACACACCATCACCCACACACACAGTTTAAAAGCAAAAAATATTTATCCAACCTCGTTTAAAAACAGTCTGTGAGTGCCATCTTTTGGACATTCATCATATTGCATTGGTTTTAATTTCTTGTCCTCAAACAGAGCACTGATCTGTTTATTTTTAAGTTACACATTCTACATTGATTAAAATAGAAAATCAAATGTGTTTTTTTTAATGGTAGTATTATTTTATACAATAATTTATAAATGTGATGAGAATAAATGTAGTGTGCATAAAATTTTTAAGGAAAACATTGATCTAATATAGCACATTAAAGAGAGAGAGACGGAGGAGCGGGCGCGATCGAACTGTCTGTGTGTGTGTGTGTCTGTGCGTGTGTGTGTGAAAGGGGCGCGATCGAACTGTGTGTGTGTGTGGGAGAGAGAATAAAATTTTTAAGGAAAACATATTGATCTAATATAGCACATTATTGATCTAATATAGCACATTAGAGAGAGAGAGAGAGAGAGAGAGAGAGAGAGAGAGAGAGAGAGACAGAGAGAGAGGGAGAGAGAGGGAGAGAGAGAGAGAGAGAGAGAGAGAGAGAGAGAGAGAGAGAGAGAGAGAGAGAGAGAGAGAGAGGCGCGGGCGCGATCGAAATGTGTGTGTGTGTGAGAGAGAGGCGCGGGCGCGATCGAACTGTGTGTGTGTGTGCGTGTGTGGGAGAGAGAGCGGGCGCGATCAAACTGTGTGTGTGCGTGAGACAGAGAGAGAGGCGCGGGAGCGATCGAACTGTGTGTGTGTGTGTGTGTGCGTGTGTGTGTGTGTGTGTGTGTGTGTGTGTGTGAGAGAGAGAGAGAGAGAGAGGCGCGGGTGCGATCGAACTGTGTGTGTAATACAGGTAATAAATGAATAAAAGTGCCTATAAATACAATTTTGGACACAAGAGGGCAGTATGGCCCCATGAATGACTTTGTGTTTAAACTATCACCCGAGGATACCCCCCCCCCCCCCTCCTCACACAGACACACACACACACACACACACACACACACACACACATACAGAATGCCAGGGTGCATTCTCTCTGTCAGAGAGAGGGAGAGAAAATTCTCAGAATCCACATTCAAACTACAATATCTGACTTTCTGTTTGTCTGAGCTAATGACAATAAATTAGAAAGTTGTTCGGCTTGACGAGAACAATCTACACGCAGAGTTTTGTAACTGTAGATAAAATTAACTAAGTTATAACACACTTTATGTGTCCTTTTTTAGTCATAAATTCATTTCCTCGCCACGGCCAAACCGTTCGAGATATCAAAAATCCGTTCGCAATTTAGCATCCTCAATGTCTTGACTTCACGCTAACCGAGTTTTGTGGTGTTTGGATTAATTCTCTAGGAGAAGTATATCAAAAATAAAAGCATGCATTTTCCAAACAACCCATAATAGCTGACTTCATGTTGAGCTGTCGTAAAACTTAGAGCACGAAAGTTGTTCGGCCCGATGAGATCTATAAGTGTACCGAGTTTCATATTATTACAAGCAAGCATGTTTGATATATGGACAAGTGTTCGAATCCCGTTCCAGGGGGCGCTGTCGAGCCCCCCTGCCACGCCCGGGTACCAGCTTCAGCCCGGCCCTGATGGCCGCGGGTTCTGACCCGTGTGCAAAGTTTCAAGAGTTTTCGAGCACGTTAAGGGCCCCAAAACCTTGAAAAACTAAAATAAAAGCATTCTCACTCAGCAGACAAACCCCCCTCCCCTCAAACACACGGAGAGACGTAGGGTCAGAGAGAGAGGAAGAGAAAATTCTCCAAAACATCCACATTCAAACCAAAATATCTGACTTCCTGTTGGTCTGAGCTAATAAGTGTAAATTAGAAAGTTGTCCAGCTCGATATGAACATTATACATACTGAGTTTTAAGATTGTAGAAAAAAGTATAGACCTAACTCCCCCTCTTTTGTCAAAAGGTGGCGCTACTGAGCCCCGGCACCACGCCCGTTTCTGAAACTTTGCACATGTCTACTGGCTAATAAATGTGATGTGTCTATCGAGTTTCATGCAATTTCAAGTATGCTAAGAGTCTCAAAAGCATCAAAAAAGAATCTTAAAGTTTGATGCGTTACCACGGCAACAGTATCTAAGATATCAATAATCCTTTCACAGGTCTAAATCTGCCGTGTGTTTACATTATACACATAAAGTTTGAAGCAAATCGGGTAAAAATAAGAGGGTGATTTCAAAGCATTTTGAAAGTGACAAACTTCCTGCTGCCAGTTGGTGGCGCTATAACTTTGACTCACAATAGTCACATCCATGTGATCGGCCTCTCACAGCGAACACACTGCTGAAGTTTCATCAAGATCAGTCAATGTATGCAGAAGTTATAACACACTTCCTGTTTCCATTATTCGCCATAATTTCGTTTCCTCGCCACGGCCAAACCGTTCGAGATATCAAAAATCCCCTGGCAATTTTTCATCCTCAATGTCTTGACTTCATGCACACCGAGTTTGGTGACGATCGGGTGGATTCCCTAGGAGGAGTATATCAAATTCCTGAACATGAGTTTCCAAACAATCCATAATAGCCGACTTCCTGTTGGGCTGGCGTAAAAAGTAAGAGTGCAAAGGATATATGAAACGATGAGATCTATATGTGTACTGATTTTCAGATTAATTCATGCAAGCGTGTTTGATATACGGACATGTTTTCAAATCCCGTTCCAGGGGGCGCTGTCGAGCCCCCCTGCCACGCCCGGGTACCATCTTCAGCCCAGCCCTGATGGCCGCGGGTTCTGACCCGTGTGCAAAGTTTCAAGAGTTTTCGAGCACGTTAAGGGCCCCAAAAGTGCCCAAAAGGTAGTAAAATAATAATAAATATAGCTGCGAGCAGCGATTGCGGGCCCAAGCCGGTGGCACCGCCACCCCGGTGCCTTTAGGGTTATTGTGCACGACGTGCAAAAACTTAACCCCGCTTTGACTGTTGAAAAGAAGTGTGCTGTAGAGCTTGCATCAGTGTGGCCTCTGCAAAAGTGCGCATCGAGGGCACATATCAACCACAAAGTATGCGTGAGCAACCTTCTGAAACCTAAAATGAAAAATGAGACAGCCTATGGTCTCATTGATTTAACAGACACATGAAATAAGTACACAAGACCGAAAATTCATATGAAGTGTGCAATTTGGGGACAGGGCCTATGATCGTGAACCACAATAGCCACATATATGAGATCATTTAAATTTAGAATAACTTTTAGGTCAATATGTTTTGCAGCACTTAAATGTGTAAATCCAGAAGCCCAGTATGTAACTGGAGGTCTTTGTCCTTTGCCTCTCAACCTGGTTTGTCTCTGTCTTTTCTGTTCTGCCCTGTTTGCCATTGTTCACCCTGCCTGTCTTGACCATTCTTAATAAAAAGCTGCAAATGGATTCCCCTGGCCTGACCCTGCCTCGATACAACACAGATGCTGCATCTGCTCGCTATCTGCCGAACGGCTCTGTTAGTTCCGCTTCAGCACTGATGATGTTGTAGGAATAGTGCGCTCTGGTTGGTCTGGATTATTAGGAAATTTTTATTTTATACAGATATAAGTTATTTATAATTCATATATATATATATATATATATATATATATATATATATATATATATATATAGATAGATAGATAGATAGATAGATAGATAGATAGATAGATAGATATACATGTATAAAGACACAGAGAATATTACTTGCCTTACCTGTTTAGTAAAATGAAAAAATAAAAATAAATAACTAGGGAAACCGAGATAAGTATTCTGATTTGATGATACACTCAAAATATTACACAAGCAATTGTTTAAATTTAATGATATTCAGAACAGAACAAGAATTTTAAAAAACTATAAATAAGAAGTAACCGAAATAATGTAAAGCGAAAGTGAAAGTAAGTGGTGTTAGGCTCATGTAACTCTGTCATTAGAATCAAACTGTTTCAACATTTGTGATGTATTTGGATGCTAAACTATTCTTTATTATAGGCTTTGTACTTCACTCACGTTCCAATGTGTGTGTGTGTGTGTGTGTGTGTGTGTGTGTGTGTGTGTGTGTGTGTGTGTGTGTGTGTGTTCGGTGTGTGTGTGTGGGTGACGTGTGGGTGCGATTGAACTGTTACACAAAAACATACTCCTTCATTTTGTTGATCGAGGATGTAAATTCAAACTGCAAAGTGTTTACTTATATTTATGTACACTCACAATAAAACACAAAGTGCTTTTGTCAAACTATAAACTCAAACTGTAACCTACAACTGTCCCCCAACCAAAATCTCACCCACACACACCAACACCCACACACACAGTTTAAAAGCAAAAAATATTTATCCAACCTCGTTTAAAAACAGTCTGTGAGTGCCATCTTTTGGACATTCATCATATTGCATTGGTTTTAATTTCTTGTCCTCAAACAGAGCACTAATCTGTTTATTTTTAAGTTACACATTCTACATTGATTAAAATAGAAAATCAAATGTGTTTTTTTTAAATGGTAGTATTATTTTATACAATAATTTATAAATGTGATGAGAATAAATGTAGTGTGCATAAATTTTTTAAGGAAAACATTGATCTAATATAGCACATTAAAGAGAGAGAGACGGAGGCGCGGGCGCGATCGAACTGTGTGTGTGTGTGTGTGTGTGTGTGTGTGCGCGTGTGTGTGAAAGGGGCGCGATCGAACTGTGTGTGTGTGTGGGAGAGAGAATAAAATTTTTAAGGAAAACATATTGATCTAATATAGCACATTATTGATCTAATATAGCACATTAGAGAGAGAGAGAGAGAGAGAGAGAGAGAGAGAGAGAGAGAGAGAGAGAGAGAGAGAGAGAGAGAGAGAGAGGCGCGGGCGCGATCGAACTGTGTGTGTGTGTGTGTGTGTGCGTGTGTGTGTGAGAGAGAGGCGCGGGCGCGATCGAACTGTGTGTGTGTGTGTGCGTGTGTGGGAGAGAGAGAGGCGCGGGCGCGATCAAACTGTGTGTGTGCGTGAGACAGAGAGAGAGGCGCGGGAGCGATCGAACTGTGTGTGTGTGTGTGTGTGTGTGTGTGTGTGTGTGTGTGAGAGAGAGAGAGAGAGAGAGAGAGAGAGAGAGAGAGAGAGAGAGAGAGAGAGGCGCGGGTGCGATCGAACTGTGTGTGTGTGTGTGTGTAATACAGGTAATAAATGAATAAAAGTGCGTATAAATACAATTTTGGACACAAGAGGGCAGTATGGCCCCATGAATGACTTTGTGTTTAAACTATCACCCGAGGATACCCCCTCCCCTCCCCCTCCTCACACAGACACACACACACACATACAGAATGCCAGGGTGCATTCTCTCTGTCAGAGAGAGGGAGAGAAAATTCTCAGAATCCACATTCAAACTACAATATCTGACTTTCTGTTTGTCTGAGCTAATGACAATAAATTAGAAAGTTGTTCGGCTTGACGAGAACAATATACACGCAGAGTTTTGTAACTGTAGGTAAAATTAACTAAGTTATAACACACTTTATGTGTCCTTTTTTAGTCATAAATTCATTTCCTCGCCACGGCCAAACCGTTCGAGATATCAAAAATCCGTTCGCAATTTAGCATCCTCAATGTCTTGACTTCACGCTGAGCGAGTTTCGTGGTGTTTGTATTAATTCTCTAGGAGAAGTATATAAAAAATAAAAGCATGCATTTTCCAAACAACCCATAATAGCTGACTTCCTGTTGAGCTGTCGTAAAACTTAGAGCACGAAAGTTGTTCGGCCCGATGAGATCTATAAGTGTACCGAGTTTCATATTATTACATGTAAGCATGTTTGATATATGGACAAGTGTTCGAATCCCGTTCCAGGGGGCGCTGTCAAGCCCCCCTGCCACGCCCGGGTACCATCTTCAGCCCGGCCCTGATGGCCGCGGGTTCTGACCCTGTGTGCAAAGTTTCAAGAGTTTTCGAGCACGTTAAGGGCCCCAAAACCTTGAAAAACTAAAATAAAAGCATTCTCACTCAGCAGACAAACCCCCCTCCCCTCAAACACACGGAGAGACGTAGGGTCAGAGAGAGAGGAAGAGAAAATTCTCCAAAACATCCACATTCAAGCCAAAATATCTGACTTCCTGTTGGTCTGAGCTAATAAGTGTAAATTAGAAAGATGTCCAGCTCGATATGAACATTATACATACTGAGTTTTAAGATTGTAGATAAAAGTATAGACCTAAATCCCCCTCTTTTGTCAAAAGGTGGCGCTACTGAGCCCCGGCAACACGCCCGTTTCTGAAACTTTGCACATGTCTACTGGCTAATAAATGTGATGTGTCCTGTCGAGTTTCATGCAATTTCAAGTATGCTAAGAGTCTCAAAAGCATAAAAAAAGAATCTTAAAGTTTGATGCGTTGCCACGGCAACAGTATCTAAGATTTCAATAATCCTTTCACAGGTCTAAATCTGCCGTGTGTTTACATTATACACATAAAGTTTGAAGCAAATCGGGTAAAAATAAGAGGGTGATTTCAAAGCATTGTGAAAGTGACACACTTCCTGCTGCCAGTTGGTGGCGCTATAACTTTGACTCACAATAGTCACATCCATGTGATCGGCCTCTTACAGCGAACACACTGCTGAAGTTTCATCAAGATCAGTCAATGTATGCAGAAGTTATAACACACTTCCTGTTTCCATTATTCGCCATAATTTCGTTTCCTCGCCACGGCCAAACCGTTCGAGATATCAAAAATCCCCTGGCAATTTTTCATCCTCAATGTCTTGACTTCATGCACACCGAGTTTGGTGACGATCGGGTGAATTCCCTAGGAGGAGTATATCGAATTCCTGAACATGAGTTTCCAAACAACCCATAATAGCCGACTTCCTGTTGGGCTGGCGTAAAAAGTAAGAGTGCAAAGGATATATGAAACGATGAGATCTATATGTGTACCGATTTTCAGATTAATTCATGCAAGCGTGTTTGATATACGGACATGTTTTCAAATCCCGTTCCAGGGGGCGCTGTCGAGCCCCCCTGCCACGCCCGGGTACCATATTCAGCCCGGCCCTGATGGCCGCGGGTTCTGACCCGTGTGCAAAGTTTCAAGAGTTTTCGAGCACGTTAAGGGCCCCAAAAGTGCCCAAAAGGTAGTAAAATAATAATAAATATAGCTGCGAGCAGCGATTGCGGGCCCAAGCCGGTGGCACCGCCGCCCCGGTGCCTTTAGGGTTATTGTGCACGACGTGCAAAAACGTAACCCCGCTTTGACTGTTGAAAAGAAGTGTGCTGTAGAGCTCGCATCAGTGTGGCCTCTGCAAAAGTGCGTATCCAGGGCACATATAAACCACAAAGTATGCATGAGCAACCTTCTGAAACCCAAATTGAAAAATGAGACAGCCTACGGTCTCATGGATTTAACAGACACATGAAATAAGTACACAAGACCGAAAATTCATATGAAGTGTGCCATTTGGGGACAGGGCCTATGATCGTGAACCACAATAGCCACATATATGAGATCATTTAAAATTAGAATAATTTTTAGGTCAGTATGTTTTGCAGCACTTAAATGTGTAAATCCAGAAGCCCAGTATTTATCTAGAGGTCTTTGTCCTTTGCCTGTCAACCAAGTTTGTCTCTGCCTTTTCTGTTCTGCCCTGTTTGCCATTGTTCTCCCTGCCTGTCTTGACCATTCTTAATAAAAAGCTGCAAATGGATTCCCCTGGCCTGACCCTGCCTCGATACAACACATATGCTGTATCTGCTCGCTATCTGCCGAACGGCTCTGGTAGTTCCGCTTCAGCACTGATGATGTTGTAGGAATAGTGCGCTCTGGTTGGTCTGGATTATTCGGGAATTTTTATTTTATACAGAAATAAGTTATTTATAATTCATATATATATATATATATATATATATATATATATATATATATAGATAGATAGATAGATAGATAGATAGATAGATAGATAGATAGATAGATAGATAGATAGATAGATAGATAGATAGATATACATATATAAAGACACAGAGAATATTACTTGCCTTACCTGTTTAGTAAAATGAAAAAATAAAATAAATAACTAGGGAAACCGAGATTATTATTCTGATTTGATGAAACACTCAAAATATTCCACAAGCAATTGTTTAAATTTAATGATATTCAGAACAGAACAAGAATTTTAAAAAACTATAATCAAGAAGTAACCGAAATAATGTAAAGCTAAAGTGAAAGTAAGTGGTGTTAGGCTCATGTAACTCTCTCATTAGAATCAAATTGTTTCAACATTTGTGATGTATTTGGATGCTAACTATTCTTTATTATAGGCTTTGTACTTCACTCACGTTCCAATATGTGTGTTGTGTGTGTGTGTGTGTGTGTGTGTGTGTGTGTGTGTGTGTGTGTGTGTGTGTGTGTGTGTGTGTGTGTGTGTGTGTGTGGGTGAGGTGTGGGTGCGATTGAACTGTTACACAAAAACATACTCCGTCATTTTGTTCATCGAGGACGTAAATTCAAACTGCAAAGTGTTTACTTATATTTATGTACACTCACAATAAAACACAAAGTGCTTTTGTCAAACTATAAACTCAAACTGTAACCTACAACTGTCCCCCAACCAAACTCTCACCCGCACACACCAACACCCACACACACAGTTTAAAAGCAAAAAATATTTATCCAACCTTGTTTAAAAACAGTGAGTGAGTGCCATCTTTTGGACATTCATCATATTGCATTGGTTTTAATTTCTTGTCCTCAAACAGAGCACTAATTTGTTTATTTTTAAGTTACACATTCTACATTGATTAAAATAGAAAATCAAATGTGTTTTTTTAATGGTAGTATTATTTTATACAATAATTTATAAATCTGATGAGAATAAATGTATTTTTAAGTTACACATTCTACATTGATTAAAATAGAAAATCAAATGTGTTTTTTTAATGGTAGTATTATTTTATACAATAATTTATAAATCTGATGAGAATAAATGTAGTGTGCATACATTTTTTAAGGAAAACATTGATCTAATATAGCACATTAGAGAGAGAGAGACGGAGGCGCGGGCGCGATCGAACTGTGTGTGTGTGTGTGTGCGTGTGTGTGTGACAGGGGCGCGATCGAACTGTGTGTGTGTGTGGGAGAGAGAATAAAATTTTTAAGGAAAACATATTGATCTAATACAGCACATTAGAGAGAGAGAGAGAGAGAGAGCGAGAGAGAGCGGCGCGGGCGCCATGGAACTGTGTGTGTGTGTGTACGTGTGTGTGTGTGAGAGAGAGAGGCGCGGGTGCGATCGAACTGTGTGTTTGTGTGCGTGTGTGGGAGAGAGAGAGGCGCGGGCGCGATCAGACAGTGTATGTGCGTGAGACAGAGAGAGAGGCGCGGGAGCGATCGAAGTGTGTGTGTGTGTGTGTGTGTGTATGTGTGTGTGTGTGAGAGAGAGAAAGAGAGAGAGAGAGAGCGAGAGAGAGAGAGAGGCGCGGGTGCGATCGAACTGTGTGTGTGCGTAATACAGGTAATAAATGAATAAAAGTGCGTATAAATACAATTTTGGACACAAGAGGGCAGTATGGCCATATGAATGACTTTGTGTTTAAACTATCACCCGAAGATACCCCCCTCCCCCTCCCCCTCCTCACACAGACACACACACACACACACACACACACACATACAGAACGCCAGGGTGCATTCTCTCTGTCAGAGAGAGGGAGAGAAAATTCTCAGAATCCACATTCAAACTACAATATCTGACTTTCTGTTGGTCTGAGCTAATGACAATAAATTAGAAAGTTGTTCGGCTTGACGAGAACAATATACACGCAGAGTTTTGTAACTGTAGGTAAAATTAACTAAGTTATAACACACTTTATGTGTCCTTTTTTAGTCATAAATTCATTTCCTCGCCACGGCCAAACCGTTCGAGATATCAAAAATCCGTTCGCAATTTAGCATCCTCAATGTCTTGACTTCACGCTGACCGAGTTTCGTGGTGTTTGGATTAATTCTCTAGGAGAAGTATATAAAAAAAAAAGCATGCATTTTCCAAACAACCCATAATAGCTGACTTCCTGTTGAGCTGTCGTAAAACTTAGAGCACGAAAGTTGTTCGGCCCGATGAGATCTATAAGTGTACCGAGTTTCATATTATTACAAGCAAGCATGTTTGATATATGGACAAGTGTTCGAATCCCGTTCCAGGGGGCGCTGTCGAGCCCCCCTGCCACGCCCGGGTACCATCTTCAGCCCGGCCCTGATGGCCGCGGGTTCTGACCTGTGTGCAAAGTTTCAAGAGTTTTCGAGCACGTTAAAGGCCCCAAAACCTTAAAAAACTAAAATAAAAGCATTCTCACACAGCAGACAAACCCCCCTCCCCTCAAACACACAGAGAGACGTAGGGTCAGAGAGAGAGGAAGAGAAAATTCTCCAAAACATCCACATTCAAACCAAAATATCTGACTTCCTGTTGGTCTGAGCTAATAAGTGTAAATTAGAAAGTTGTCCAGCTCGATATGAACATTATACATACTGAGTTTTAAGATTGTAGATAAAAGTATAGACCTAAATCCCCCTCTTTTGTCAAAAGGTGGCGCTACTGAGCCCTGGCACCATGCCCGTTTCTGAAACTTTGCACATGTCTACTGGCTAATAAATGTGATGTGTCTGTCGAGTTTCATGCAATTTCAAGTATGCTAAGGGTCTCAAAAGCATAAAAAAAGAATCTTAAAGTTTGATGCGTTACCACGGCAACAGTATCTAAGATATCAATAATCCTTTCACAGGTCTAAATCTGCCGTGTGTTTACATTATACACATAAAGTTTGAAGCAAATCGGGTAAAAATAAGAGGGTCATTTCAAAGCATTTTGAAAGTGACACACTTCCTGCTGCCAGTTGGTGGCGCTATAACTTTGACTAACAATAGTCACATCCATGTGATCGGCCTCTTACAGCGAACACACTGCTGAAGTTTCATCAAGATCAGTCAATGTATGCAGACGTTATAACACACTTCCTGTTTCCATTATTCGCCATAATTTCGTTTCCTCGCCACGGCCACACCGTTCGAGATATCAAAAATCCCCTGGCAATTTTTCATCCCCAATGTCTTGACTTCATGCACACCGAGTTTGGTGACGATCGGGTGAATTCCCTAGGAGGAGTATATCAAATTCCTGAGCACGAGTTTCCAAACAACCCATAGTAGCCGACTTCCTGTTGGGCTGGCGTAAAAAGTAAGAGTGCAAAGGATATATGAAACGATGAGATCTATATGTGTACCGATTTTCAGATTAATTCATGCAAGCGTGTTTGATATACGGACGTGTTTTCGAATCCCGTTCCAGGGGGCGCTGTCGAGCCCCCCTGCCACGCCCGGGTACCATCTTCAACCCGGCCCTGATGGCCGCGGGTTCTGACCCGTGTGCAAAGTTTCAAGAGTTTTCGAGCACGTTAAGGCCCCCAAAAGTGCCCAAAAGGTAGTAAAATAATAATAATAATAATAATAATAATAATAATAATAATAATAATAATAATAATAATAATAATAATAATAATAAATAATCCTAAGGAAAACAATAGGGCCTTCGCCTTTTCAAGGCTTGGGCCCTAATAATAATAATAAATATAGCTGCGAGCAGCGATTGCGGGCCCAAGCCGGTGGCACCGCCGCCCCGGTGCCTTTAGGGTTATTGTGCACGACGTGCAAAAACGTAACCCCGCTTCGACTGTTGAAAAGAAGTGTGCTGTAGAGCTCGCATCAGTGTGGCCTCTGCAAAAGTGCGTATCCAGGGCACATATAAACCACAAAGTATGCGTGAGAAACCTTCTGAAACCCAAATTGAGAAATGAGACAGCCTACGGTCTCATGGATTTAACAGACACATGAAATAAGTACACAAGACCGAAAATTCATATGAAGTGTGCCATTTGGGGACAGGGCCTATGATCGTGAACCACAATAGCCACATATATGAGATCATTTAAAATTAGAATAATTTTTAGGTCAATATGTTTTGCAGCACTTAAATGTGTAAATCCAGAAGCCCAGTATTTATCTGGAGGTCTTTGTCCTTTGCCTGTCAACCAAGTTTGTCTCTGCTTTTTCTGTTCTGCCCTGTTTGCCATAGTTCACCCTGCCTGTCTTGACCATTCTTAATAAAAAGCTGCAAATGGATTCCCCTGGCCTGACCCTGCCTCGATACAACACACATGCTGCATCTGCTCGCTATCTGCCGAACGGCTCTGGTAGTTCCGCTTCAGCACTGATGATGTTGTAGGAATAGTGCGCTCTGATTGGTCTGGATTATTCGGGAATTTTTATTTTATACAGAAATAAGTTATTTATAATTCATATATCTAGATAGATAGATAGATAGATAAATATACATATATAAAGACACAGAGAATATTACTTGCCTTACCTGTTTAGTAAAATGAAAAAATAAAAATAAATAACTAGGGAAACCGAGATAATTATTCTGATTTGATGATACACTCAAAATATTACACAAGCAATCGTTTAAATGTAATGATATTCAGAACAGAACAAGAATTTTAAAAAACTATAAACAAGAAGTAACCGAAATAATGTAAAGCGAAAGTCAAAGTAAGTGGTGTTGGTCTCACGTAACTCTCTCATTAGAATCAAACTGTTTCAACATTTGTGATGTATTTGGATGCTATTTTTTTCTTTATTATAGGCTTTGTACTTCACTCACGTTCCAATATGTGTGTGAGTGTGTGTGTGTGTATGTGTGTGTGTGTGTGTGTGTGTGTGGTTGGTGTGTGTGTGTGGTTGAGGTGTGGGTGCGATTGAACTGTTACACATAAAAACATACTCCGTCATTTTGTTAATCGAGGACGTAAATTCAAACTGCAAAGTGTTTATTTATATGTATGGTCACTCACAATAAAACACAAAGTGCTTTTGTCAAACTATAAACTCAAACTGTAACCTACAACTGTCCCCCAACCAAAATCTCACCCACACACACCAACACCCACACACACAGTTTAAAAGCAAAAAATATTTATCCAACCTCGTTTAAAAACAGTCTGTGAGTGCCATCTTTTGGACATTCATCATATTGCATTGGTTTTAATTTCTTGTCCTCAAACAGAGCACTGATCTGTTTATTTTTAAGTTACACATTCTACATTGATTAAAATAGAAAATCAAATGTTTTTTTTTAATGGTAATATTATTTTATACAATAATTTATAAATGTGATGAGAATAAATGTAGTGTGCATAAAATTTTTAAGGAAAACATTGATCTATCACATTAAAGAGAGAGAGACGGAGGAGCGGGCGCGATTGAACTGTGTGTGTGTGCGTGTGTGTGAAAGGGGCGCGATCGAACTGTGTGTGTGTGTGGGAGGGAGAATAAAATTTTTAAGGAAAACATATTGATCTAATATAGCACATTATTGATCTAATATAGCACATTAGAGAGAGAGAGAGAGAGAGAGAGAGAGAGAGAGAGGCGCGGGCGCGATCGAACTGTGTGTGTGTGTGTGTGCGTGTGTGTGAGAGAGAGGCGCGGGCGCGATCGAACTGTGTGTGTGTGTGCGTGTGTGGGAGAAAGAGAGTCGCGGGCGCGATCAAACTGTGTGTGTGCGTGAGACAGAGAGAGAGGCGCGGGAGCGATCGAACTGTGTGTGTGTGTGCGTGTGTGGGAGAGAGAGAGGCGCGGGCGCGATCAAACTGTGTGTGTGCGTGAGACAGAGAGAGAGGCGCGGGAGCGATCGAACTGTGTGTGTGTGTGTGTGTGTGTGTGTGTGTTTGTGTGTGTGTGTGTGAGAAAGAGAGAGAGAGAGAGAGAGAGGCGCGGGTGCGATCGAACTGTGTGTGTGTGTGTAATACAGGTAATAAATGAATAAAAGTGCGTATAAATACAATTTTGGACACAAGAGGGCAGTATGGCCCCATGAATGACTTTGTGTTTAAACTATCACCCGAGGATACCCCTTCCCCCTCCCCCTCCTCACACAGACACACACACACACACATACAGAATGCCAGGGTGCATTCTCTCTGTCAGAGAGAGGGAGAGAAAATTCTCAGAATCCACATTCAAACTACAATATCTGACTTTCTGTTTGTCTGAGCTAATGACAATAAATTAGAAAGTTGTTCGGCTTGACGAGAACAATATACACGCAGAGTTTTGTAACTGTAGATAAAATTAACTAAGTTATAACACACTTTATGTGTCCTTTTTTAGTCATAAATTCATTTCCTCGCCACGGCCAAACCGTTTGAGATATCAAAAATCCGTTCGCAATTTAGCATCCTCAATGTCTTGACTTCACGCTGACCGAGTTTCGTGGTGTTTGGATTAATTCTCTAGGAGAAGTATATCAAAAATAAAAGCATGCATTTTCCAAACAACCCATAATAGCTGACTTCCTGTTGAGCTGTCATAAAACTTAGAGCACGAAAGTTGTTCGGCCCGATGAGATCTATAAGTGTACCGAGTTTCATATTATTACAAGCAAGCATGTTTGATATATGGACAAGTGTTCGAATCCCGTTCCAGGGGGCGCTGTCGAGCCCCCCTGCCACGCCCGGGTACCATCTTCAGCCCGGCCCTGATGGCCGCGGGTTCTGACCCGTGTGCAAAGTTTCAAGAGTTTTCGAGCACGTTAAAGGCCCCAAAACCTTGAAAAACTAAAATAAAAGCATTCTCACTCAGCAGACAAACCCCCCTCCCCTCAAACACACAGAGAGACGTAGGGTCAGAGAGAGAGGAAGAGAAAATTCTCCAAAACATCCACATTCAAACCAAAATATCTGACTTCCTGTTGGTCTGAGCTAATAAGTGTAAATTAGAAAGTTGTCCAGCTCGATATGAACATTATACATACTGAGTTTTAAGATTGTAGATAAAAGTTTAGACCTAACTCCCCCTCTTTTGTCAAAAGGTGGCGCTACTGAGCCCCGGCACCACGCCCGTTTCTAAAACTTTGCACATGTCTACTGGCTAATAAATGTGATGCGTCTATCGAGTTTCATGCAATTTCAAGTATGCTAAGAGTCTCAAAAGCATCAAAAAAGAATCTTAAAGTTTGATGCGTTACCACGGCAACAGTATCTAAGATATCAATAATCCTTTCACAGGTCTAAATCTGCCGTGTGTTTACATTATACACATAAAGTTTGAAGCAAATCGGGTAAAACTAAGAGGGTGATTGCAAAGCATTTTGAAAGTGACACACTTCCTGCTGCCAGTTGGTGGCGCTATAACTTTGACTCACAATAGTCACATCCATGTGATCGGCCTCTTACAGCGAACACACTGCTGAAGTTTCATCAAGATCAGTCAATGTATGCAGAAGTTATAACACACTTCCTGTTTCCATTATTCGCCATAATTTCGTTTCCTCGCCACGGCCAAACCGTTCGAGATATCAAAAATCCCCTGGCAATTTTTCATCCTCAATGTCTTGACTTCATGCACACCGAGTTTGGTGACGATCGGGTGAATTCCCTAGGAGGAGTATATCAAATTCCTGAGCACGAGTTTCCAAACAACCCATAATAGCCGACTTCCTGTTGGGCTGGCGTAAAAAGTAAGAGTGCGAAGGATATATGAAACGATGAGATCTATATGTGTACCGATTTTCAGATTAATTCATGCAAGCGTGTTTGATATATGGACATGTTTTCGAATCCCGTTCCAGGGGGCGCTGTCGAGCCCCCCTGCCACGCCCGGGTACCATCTTCAGCCCAGCCCTGATGGCCGCGGGTTCTGACCCGTGTGCAAAGTTTCAAGAGTTTTCGAGCACGTTAAGGGCCCCAAAAGTGCCCAAAAGGTAGTAAAATAATAATAATAATAATAATAAATAATCCTAAGGAAAACAATAGGGCCTTCGCCTTTTCAAGGCTTGGGCCCTAATAATAATAATAAATAATCCTAAGGAAAACAATAGGGCCTTCGCCTTTTCAAGGCTTGGGCCCTAAATATAGCTGCGAGCAGCGATTGCGGGCCCAAGCCGGTGGCACCGCCACCCCGGTGCCTTTAGGGTTATTGTGCACGACGTGCAAAAACTTAACCCCGCTTTGACTGTTGAGAAGAAGTGTGATGTAGAGCTTGCATCAGTGTGGCCTCTGCAAAAGTGCACATCGAGGGCACATATCAACCACAAAGTATGCGTGAGCAACCTTCTGAAACCTAAAATGAAAAATGAGACAGCCTATGGTCTCATGGATTTAACAGACACATGAAATAAGTACACAAGACCGAAAATTCATATGAAGTGTGCCATTTGGGGACAGGGCCTATGATCGTGAACCACAATAGCCACATATATGAGATCATTTAAATTTAGAATAATTTTTAGGTCAATATGTTTTGCAGCACTTAAATGTGTAAATCCAGAAGCCCAGTATTTATCTGGAGGTCTTTGTCCTTTGCCTGTCAAACTGGTTTGTCTCTGCCTTTTCTGTTCTGCCCTGTTTGCCATTGTTCTCCCTGCCTGTCTTGACCATTCTTAATAAAAAGCTGCAAATGGATTCCCCTGGCCCGACCCTGCCTCGATACAACACACATGCTGCATCTGCTCGCTATCTGCCGAACGGCTCTGGTAGTTCCGCTTCAGCACTGATGATGTTGTAGGAATAGTGCGCTCTGGTTGGTGTGGATTATTAGGAAATTTTTATTTTATACAGAAATAAGTTATTTATAATTCATATATATATATATATATATATATAGATAGATAGATACATATACATATATAAAGACACAGAGAATATTACTTGCCTTACCTGTTTAGTAAAATGAAAAAATAAAAATAAATAACTAGGGAAACCGAGATAATTATTCTGATTTGATGATACACTCAAAATATTACACAAGCAATTGTTTAAATTTAATGATATTCAGAACAGAACAAAAAATTTAAAAAACTATAAACAAGAAGTAACCGAAATAATGTAAAGCGTAAGTGAAAGTAAGTGGTGTTGGGCTCATGTAACTCTCTCATTAGAATCAAACTGTTTCAACATTTGTGATGTATTTGGATGCTAAACTATTCTTTATTATAGGCTTTGTACTTCACTCACGTTCCAATATATCTGTGTGTGTGTGTGTGTGTATGTGTGTGTGTTTGGTGTGTGTGTGTGGGTGAGGTGTGGGTGCGATTGAACTGCAGTTTGAATTTACGTCCTCGATGAACAAAATGACGGAGTATGTTTTTGTGTAACAAAGTGTTTACTTATATTTATGTACACTCACAATAAAACACAAAGTGCTTTTGTCAAACTATAAACTCAAACTGTAACCTACAACTGTCCCCCAACCAAAATCTCAACCACACACACCAACACCCACACACACAGTTTAAAAGCAAAAAATATTTATCCAACCTCGTTTAAAAACAGTCTGTGAGTGCCATCTTTTGGACATTCATCATATTGCATTGGTTTTAATTTCTTGTCCTCAAACAGAGCACTATTCTGTTTATTTTTAAGTTACACATTCTACATTGATTAAAATAGAAAATCAAATGTGTTTTTTTTTAATGGAAGTATTATTTTATACAAAAAAATGTTATGCACAGTCCATTTATTCTCATCAGATTTATAATTTAAAGGAAAACATTGATCTAATATAGCACATTAGAGAGAGAGAGACGGAGGCGCGGGCGCGATCGAACTGTGTGTGCGTGTGTGTGTGTGTGTGAAAGGGGCGCGATCGAACTGTGTGTGTGTGTGGGAGAGAGAATAAAATTTTTAAGGAAAACATATTGATCTAATATAGCACATTAGAGAGAGAGAGAGAGAGAGAGAGAGAGAGAGAGAGAGAGAGAGAGAGAGAGAGAGAGAGAGAGAGAGAGGAGCGGGCGCGATCGAACTGTGTGTGCGTGTGTGTGTGTGTGAGAGAGAGAGGCGCGGGCGCGATCGAACTGTGTGTGTGTGTGTGCGTGTGTGGGAGAGAGAGAGGCGCGGGCGCGATCAAACTGTGTGTGTGCGTGAGACAGAGAGAGAGGCGCGGGAGCGATCGAACTGTGTGTGTGTGTGTGTGTGTGTGTGTGTGTGTGTGTGTGTGTGTGTGTGTGTGTGTGTGTGTGTGTGTGTGTGAGAGTGTGAGAGAGAGAGAGAGAGAGAGAGAGGCGCGGGTGCGATCGAACTGTGTGTGTGCGTAAAACAGGTAATAAATGAATAAAAGTGCGTATAAATACAATTTTGGACACAAGAGGGCAGTATGGCCCCATGAATGACTTTGTTTAAACTATCACCCGAAGATACCCCCTCCCCCTCCCCCTCCTCACACAGACACACACACACACACATACAGAATGGCAGGGTGCATTCTCTCTGTCAGAGAGAGGGAGAGAAAATTCTCAGAATCCACATTCAAACTACAATATCTGACTTTCTGTTGGTCTGAGCTAATGACAATAAATTAGAAAGTTGTTCGGCTCGACGAGAACAATATACACGCAGAGTTTTGTAACTGTAGGTAAAATTAACTAAGTTATAACACACTTTATGTGTCCTTTTTTAGTCATAAATTCATTTCCTCGCCACGGCCAAACCGTTCGAGATATCAAAAATCCGTTCGCAATTTAGCATCCTCAATGTCTTGACTTCACGCTGACCGAGTTTCGTGGTGTTTGGATTAATTCTCTAGGAGAAGTATATCAAAAATAAAAGCATGCATTTTCCAAACAACCCATAATAGCTGACTTCCTGTTGAGCTGTCGTAAAACTTAGAGCACGAAAGTTGTTTGGCCCGATGAGATCTATAAGTGTACCGAGTTTCATATTATTACATGTAAGCATGTTTGATATATGGACAAGTGTTCGAATCCCGTTCCAGGGGGCGCTGTCGAGCCCCCCTGCCACGCCCGGGTACCATCTTCAGCCCGGCCCTGATGGCCGCGGGTTCTGACCTGTGTGCAAAGTTTCAAGAGTTTTCGAGCACGTTAAGGGCCCCAAAACCTTGAAAAACTCAAATAAAAGCATTCTCACTCAGCAGACAAACCCCCCTCCCCTCAAACACACGGAGAGACGTAGGGTCAGAGAGAGTGGAAGAGAAAATTCTCCAAAACATCCACATTCAAACCAAAATATCTGACTTCCTGTTGGTCTGAGCTAATAAGTGTAAATTAGAAAGTTGTCCAGCTCGATATGAACATTATACATGCTGAGTTTTAAGATTGTAGATAAAAGTATAGACCTAAATCCCCCTCTTTTGTCAAAAGGTGGCGCTACTGAGCCCCGGAACCACGCCCGTTTCTGAAACTTTGCACATGTCTACTGGCTAATAAATGTGATGTGTCTGTCGAGTTTCATGCAATTTCAAGTATGCTGAGGGTCTCAAAAGCATAAAAAAAGAATCTGAAAGTTTGATGCGTTACCACGGCAACAGTATCTAAGATTTCAATAATCCTTTCACAGGTCTAAATCTGCCGTGTGTTTACATTACACACATAAAGTTTGAAGCAAATCGGGTAAAAATAAGAGGGTGATTTCAAAGCATTTTGAAAGTGACACACTTCCTGCTGCCAGTTGGTGGCGCTATAACTTTGACTCACAATAGTCACATCCATGTGATCGGCCTCTTACAGCGAACACACTGCTGAAGTTTCATCAAGATCAGTCAATGTATGCAGAAGTTATAACACACTTCCTGTTTCCATTATTCGCCATAATTTCGTTTCCTCGCCACGGCCAAACCGTTCGAGATATCAAAAATCCCCTGGCAATTTTTCATCCTCAATGTCTTGACTTCATGCACACCGAGTTTGGTGACGATCGGGTGAATTCCCTAGGAGGAGTATATCAAATTCCTGAGCAGGAGTTTCCAAACAACCCATAATAGCCAACTTCCTGTTGGGCTGGCGTAAAAAGTAAGAGTGCAAAGGATATATGAAACAATGAGATCTATATGTGTACCGATTTTCAGATTAATTCATGCAAGCGTGTTTGATATACGGACATGTTTTCAAATCCCGTTCCAGGGGGCGCTGTCGAGCCCCCCTGCCACGCCCGGGTACCATCTTCAACCCGGCCCTGATGGCCGCGGGTTCTGACCCGTGTGCAAAGTTTCAAGAGTTTTTGAGCACGCTAAGGCCCCCAAAAGTGCCCAAAAGGTAGTAAAATAATAATAATAAAGAAAATAAATAATAATAATAAATAATCCTAAGGAAAACAAGTAGCCTTCGCCTTTTCAGGCTTGGCCCTAATAATCCTAAGGAAAACAATAGGGCCTTCGCTTTTCAAGGCTGGCCCTAATAAATAAACCAAGGAAAACAATAGGGCCTTCGCTTTTCAAGGCTTGGGCCCTAAAAGGTATAAAACATAAAAATACATAATATAATAATAAAAATAAATAATCCTAAGGAAACAATAGGGCCTTCGCCTTTTCAAGGCTTGGGCCTAAATATCCTGCGAGCAGCGTTTGCGGGCCCCACCGTGGCAAGAACCGCCGCCCCGGTGCGTTTTAGGGTTATATTGTGCACGACGTGCAAAAAACCCTAACCTCCGTTTTGACTGTTTGAAAAGAAGTGCGATAGAGCTTCAACAGTGTGGCCTCTGCAAAAGTGCACATCGAGGGCACATATTCACCCACAAAGAATGCCGTGAGCAACCTTCTGAAACCTAAAATGAAATGAGACAGCCTATGGTCTCTTGATTTAACAGACACATGAAAATAATACACAAGACCCGAAAATTTCATATGAAGTGTCCAATTGGGGACAGGCCTATGATCGTGAACCACAGATCGCCACATATATGAAAAATTCATTAAGTAATTTAGAATAATTTTTAGGTCAATATGTTTGCAGCACTTAAATGTGTATATCCAGAAGCCCATATTATCTGGAGGTCCTTTGTCCCTTTGCCTGTCACCTAGGTTTTCTCAGCCTTTTCTGTTCAGCCCTGTGTTGCCATTGTTCTCCCTGCTGTCTTGAACCATTCTAATAAAAACTGCAAATGGATTCCCCTGCCTGACCCAGCCTCGATACAACACACATGTTTCATCTGCTCGCTATCTGCGAACGCCTGGTAGTTCCGCTTCAGCACTATGATGTTGTAGGAATAGTGCCTCTGGTTGGTTCTGGATTATAGGAATATTCATTTTTATACAGAAATAAGTTTATTTATAATTCATAAAAATAGATAGATAGATTAGATAATACATATATAAAGACACAGAGAAAAATACTTGACTTACCCTGTTACTAAAATGAAAAAAAAAAAAAAAATTACTAGGGAAAACCGAGATAATTATTCTGATTTGATGATACACTCGAAAATATTACACAATCAATTGTTTAAATTAATAATAATTCAGAACAGAACAAGAATTTTAAAAAAACAATAAACAAGGAAGTAACCGAAAATAATGTAAAGCAAAAGTAAAGAATTGGTGTTTGGCTCACGTTACTCTCTCATAGAATCCAAACTGTTTCAACATTTGTGATGTATTTGATGCTAATTTTTTTCTTTATTGTAGGCTTTGTACTTCAACTATCACGTTTTCCTATATGTGTGTGATGTTGTGTGTGGTGATGTTGTGTGTGTGTGTGTTTGGTGTGTGTGTGTGTTGAGGAGTGTGGTGCGATTGAACTGTACACATAAAAAACAAACTCCCGTCATTTGTCATCGGGACGTAAATTCAAACTGCAAAGTGTTTATTAATAGGTAAGTAAACACTCACAAATAAAACACAAGTCTTTTTGTCAAACTATAAACTCAAACTGAAACCTACAACTACTGTCCCCCCAACCAAAAACTCACCCACACACACCAACAACACACAGTTTTAAAAGCAAAAATATTTATACCAACCCGTTTAAAAACATTCTATATGCATCTTTTGGACATCACATAATTGCATTGGTTTTAATTGCTAGTCCGCAAACAGAAGCCTGATCTTTTTTATTTTAAGTTACACATTCTACATTGATTAAACTAGAAAAACAAATGTTGTTTTTTTTTTAATGGTTATTATTTTATACCAATAATTTTATAAATGTGATGAAAAAATGTAGTGTGCATAAAATTTTTAAAGGAAAACATTTATCAGATATAGCACATTAAAGAGAGAGAGACGAGGAGCGGCCGCGATCGAACTGTGAGTGTGTGATGTGTGTTGCGTTGTGTTGTGAAAAGGGGCGCGATCGAATTGTTGTGGTGTGCGAGAGAATTAAATTTTTTAAGGAAAACATATTGATCTAATATAGCACATTTATTGATCTAATATAGCACATTAGAGAGAAGAGAGAGAGAGAGAGAGAGAGGAGAGAGAGAGAGTAGAGAGAGAGATAGAGAGAGAGAGAGGCGCGGGCGCGATCAGGAACTGTGTGTGTTGTGTGCGTTTGTGTGTGAGAGAGAGGCGCGGCCGCGATCGAACTGTGTTGGGCGTGAGACAGAGAGAAGGCGCGGAGGCGATCGAACTGTGTGTGTGTCTGTGTGTTGTGTGTGTGTGAGAGAAGAGAGAGAAGAGAAAGAAGAGATTGAGAGAGGAGAGAGAGAGAGAGAGAGAGAGAGAAGAGAGAGGGCGCGGGTGCGATCGACCTGTGTGGTGGTGGGTGGTGTAATACAGGTTAAAATGAAATAAAAGTGCCTAATAAAATACAATTTTGGACACAGAGAAGGCAGTATGGCCCCAGAATGACTTTGTGATTAAACTATCACCCGAGGATAACCCCCTCCCCCTCCCCCTCCTCACACAGACACAAACAACACCTACACACAAACAGAATGGCAGGGTGCATTCCTCTGTCCAAGATGAGGTAGAGACATTACAGTAATCCACATTCAACAAAACAAAATCTTACTGACCTTTCTGTATTTGCTTTGAGCCTAATGACAATAAATTAGAAGTGTTCGGCTTGGAACGAGAACAATATACACGCAGAGTTATTTGTAACTGTAGTAAAATTAACTTAAGTTATAACACACTTTATGTGTCCATTTTAGTCATAAATTGCATTTCACTTTAATGTGTCTTTTTAGTCATAATTCATTTCCTCGCCACGGCCAAACCGTTTGAGATATCAAAAATCCCGTTCGCAATTTAGCATCCTCATTGTCTTGCTTCACGCTGACCGAGTTTCGTGTGTTGAGAAATTAATCTCTAGGAGAAGTATATCAAAAAATAAAAGCAGCCTTTTCAAACAACCCAAAATAGCTGACTCCTGTTGAGCTGTCATAAAACTAAGGAGCACGAAAAGTTGTTCGGCCCGAAGAGCTCCTATAAGTGTACTGATTTTCCATATTATAACCTTCAAGCATGTTTGATTATATGGACAAGGTGTTCGAATCCGCTTCCAGGGGCGCTGTCGAGCCCCCCTGCCACGCACCTGGGTACCATCTTTCAGCCCGTCCCTGATGCCCGCGGTTCTGACCCGTGTGCAAAAGTTTCATGAGTTTCGAGACACGTAACGGGTCCCCAAAACCTTGAAAAACGAAAATAAAAGCCATCTCACTCAGCAGACAAACCCCCCTCTCCCCTCAAACACACAGAGAGACGTAGGGTCCAGATAGAGGTGGAAGAGAAAAATCACCAAAACATCCACATTCAAACCAAAATACTGACTTCCTGTTGTTCCTGAGGGCTAAAAAGTGTAAATTAGAAAGTTGTCCAGCTACGATATGAACATTATACATGCTGAGTATTAAGATTGTAGATCAAGTATAGACCTAAATCCCCCTCTTTAGTCAAAAGGTGGCGTCTAACTGACCACCGGCACCACGCCCGTTCCTGAAACATTGCACACACTACTGGCTAATACATGTGATGTGACTGTCGAGTTTCATGTAATATCAAGTATCTAAGGGTCTCAAAAGCATAAAAAAAGAACTAAAAGTTTGATGCGTTTACCGACGCAACAGAATCTAAGATTTCAAACAATAATCCTTTCACAGGACCAAATCTGTCCGGTGTTTACATTACACACATAAAGTTGAAGCAAAACGTGTAACAATCAAGGGTGATTTCAAAGCATTTTGAAAGTGACACACTCTGCTGCCAGTTGGTGGCGCTAGATAAACTTATGACTCACAATAGTCACATCCATGTGGATCGGCCTCTTACGCGAACAACGGCAGGCTGAAGTTTCATCAAGACTGTCAAATCTATCAGAAGTTATAACACACATTCCTGTTTCCATAATTCGCCATAATCGTTTCTCGCCACGGCCAACCGTTCGATATATCAAAAATCCCTTGCAATTTTTTCATCCTCAATGTCCTTGACTTCATGCACACCGAGTTGGTGACGATCGGGTGAATTCCTAGGAGAGATATATCAAAATTCCTGAACATGAGATTCAAACAACCCATAATAGCCGACTTACCTGTTGGCTGGCGTAAAAAGTAAGAGTGCAAAAGTATATATAAACGATGAGATCTATATGAGTACCGATTATCAAGATTAATTCATGCAAGCGTGAATTGATATACGGACATGTTTTCAAATCCCGTATCCAGGGGGCGCTGTCGAGCCCCCTGCCACGCCCAGAACCATCTCAGGCCGGCCCTGATGCCAGCGGGTTCTGACCCGTATGCAAAGTTTTCAAGAGTTTTCGAGTAGGCACGTTAAGGCCCCCAAAGTGCCAAACAGGTAGTAAAATAATAATAATAAAAATGATAAAAAAATAAATAAAGCCTAAGAAAACAAAAGGGCCTTTTCGCATTTTCCCAAGGATTGGGCCTAATAATAATAATAATAAATAATCCTAAGGAAAAACAATTAGGGCGTTCGTCCTTTTTCAAGGCTTGGCCCTAATAATAATAATATAAATAATCCTAAGAAAACAATAGGGCCTTCGCCTTTCAAGGCTTGGGCCCTAATAATAAAATAATAATAATAATAATAATAAAAATAATAAAAAATAATCCTAAGAAAACAATAGGCCATCGCCTTTTCAAGGCTTGGGCCTAATAAATAATCCAAAGAAAACAATATGGGCCTTCGCCTTTTCAAGGCTTGGGGCCCTAAATATACTAGCTGGCGAGCAGCGATTGGGGCCCAAGCCCGGTGGCAAACCAAAACCGCCGCCAGCCGGTCCTTTATGGTAATTGTTGCACGACGTGCCAAAACTAACCCCGCTATGGACTGTTGAAAAGAAGTGTGGCTGTAAGGCAGCATCATGTGGGCTCTGCAAAAGGTGCGTATCACTGGGCACATAAAAACAAACCTACAAAGTATTACTGATCAACATCTGAAACCTAAATTGAAAAATGAGAAAGCCTACGGACTCAAGTGGATTTAAACAGTCACTTGAAATAATTACACAAGACCGAAAATTCCATATGAAGTGTGGCCAATTGGGCCAGCCTATATCGAGAACCACAATAGCCACATATATGAGATCATTTAAATTTTTAATTTAAATAAAAATTTTTAGGTCAATATGTTTTGCAGCCTTAAATGTGTCAAATCCAGAAGCCCAGTACTTTATCAGGAGGTCTTTGTCCTTTTGCCCTTCAACCCTCTTTGTCTCTGCCTTTTCTGTTCTGTTTCCCTGTTTTGCCATTGTTCACCCTGCCTGTCTTGACCATTCTTAAAAAAAAGCTGCATAAAGGATACCCCCTGGCCAGAACCCTCCACGATACAACACATATGCAGCATCTGCTCAGCTACCCTGCCGAACGCCTCTGTGTAGTTCCGCTCAGCACTGATATGTTTGTAAGGAAAGTGCGCTCTGGTTGGTCTGGATTATTAGGAAATTTTTATTTTTATACAGAAGATAAGTTATTTAATAATCCATAACTATAAATATAATATATAAATATATATATAAATATATATAATATATATAAATATATAATATATATATATATATAGATAGATAGAATAGATGATAGATATACATAGAAAAGACACAGAGATATTACTTGCCTTACCTGTTTAGTAAAATGAAAAAATAAAAATAGAATAACTAGGGAACTGAGATAATAATTCTGATTTGAATGATACACTCAACATTACACAAGCAATCGGGGTAAAGTGTAAAGATATTTCAGAACAGAACAAGAATTTTAAAAAACTATAAACAGAAGTAACGAAATAATGTAAGCGAAATTGAAAGTAATTGGTGTTGGTCCTCAACGAAACTCACACATTAGAATCAAAACTGTTTCAATTTTCAACATTTGTATGTATTTGGGATGCTAAATTTTTTTCTTTATTAATAGCTTTGTACTTCACTCACTTTCCAATCTGTGTTGTGTGTGTGTGTGTGTGTGTGTGTGTTGTGTGTGTGTGTTGTGGTGGTGGTGTGTTGTTTGGTTGAGGTGTGGTTCGATTGAACTGTTACACATAAAAACATACTCCGTCATTTTGATCATCGAGGGACGTAAATTCAAACTGCCAAAAGTGTTAATATAAGTATTACACTCACAATAAAACACAAGTGCTTTTTGTCAAACTATAAACTCAAACTGTAACCTACACTGTCCCCCCAACCAAAATCTCACCCCACACACACCAACACCCACACACACAGTTAAAATACAAACAATAATTTATCCAACCTCGTTTTAAAAAACAGTCCTTGAGTGCCATCTTTGGACATTCATCAATTGCATTGTTTTTTAATTTCTGTCCTCAACAAGCACTGATCTGTTTATTTTTAAGTTACACATTCTACATTTATTAAAAAAATAGAAAATCAAATGTGATTTTTTTAATGGTAGAATTATTTTATACAATACTTTTATAAATGAGATGAAATAAATGTAGTGAGCATAAAATTTTTTAAGGAAACATTGATCTAATATAGCACATTAAAGAGAGAGAGACGGAGGAGCGAGCGCGATTGAACAGAGTGTGTGTGTGTGTGTGGCGTGTGTGTAAAAGGGGCGCGATCGAACTGTGTGTGTGGTGTGGGAGAGAGAATAAAATTTTAAGAAAACCATAATGAACTAATATAAGCACATTATTGATCTAATATAGCACAATAGAGAGAGCGAGAAGAGAGAGAGAGAGACAGAGAGAGAGAGACGAGAGAGAGAAGACAGAGAGAGAGAGAGAGAGAGAGAAGAGAGAGAGAGAGAGGAGAGAGAGAGAGAGAGAGAGGCGCGTGCGCGATCGAACTGTGTGTGTGTGTGAGTGTGTGTGTGCGTGTGTGTGTGGAGAGAAAGCGCGGGCCGCGATCGAACTGTGTGTGTGTGTGCGTGTGGGGAAGTGAGAGGCGCGGGGCGCGATCAACTGTGTAGTTTGCGTGAGACAGAGAGAGAGGGGCCGGGAGATGATCGAACTGTGGTGTCTGTGTGTGTGTGTGAGAGAGGGAGAGAGAGAGAGAGAGTAGAGAGAGAGAAGAGAGCAGCGGTGCATCGAACTGATGGTGTGAGTTGATAAATACAGGTAATAAATGAATAAAAGTGCGTATAAATACAATTTTGGACACAAAGGGCCATATGGCCCCAATTAATGACTTTGTGTTAACTATCACCCGAAATAAAACCCCCTCCCCCCCCCCTCCCCCTCTCACACACGACACACACACACACACACACACACATACATAATGGCAGGTGCATTCTCTCTGTCAGAGAGAGGGAAGATAAAATACTCAGAATCCACATTCAAACTACAATATCTGACAATCTGTTTGTCTGAGCTAACTGACAAAAATTAAAGAAAGTTGTTCGCTTGACGAAACAATATCACACGCAAGTTTTTAACTGAGGTAAAATTAAAACTAAGTATAACACACTTTATAGTCCTATTTTAGTCATAAATTCAATTCCTCGCCACGTCCAAACCGTTCAAGATACAAAAATCCGTCGCAATTTAGCATCCTCAATTCTTGACTTCACCTAAACCGAGTTTGGTAGTTTTTTGATTAATCTCTAGGAGAAGTATATCAAAAAAATAAAAACATGCATTGTCCACCAACCCATAATAGATGCTTCCTGTTTGAGCTGATCTAAAAACTTAGAGCACAAAAGTTGTTCGGGCCCCCCATGATATCTAAAGTGTACCGAGTTTCATATTATTACAAGCAAGCCATGTTTGATTAAGGTACAAGTGTTCGAATCCCGTATACCAGGGGGCGCTGACGAGCCCCCCCTGCCACACGTACCCGGGTACCATCTTCAAGCCCAGCCCTGAGGCCTGCGGGTTTCTGACCCGTGGCAAAGTTTCAAGAGTTTTACGAGCACGTTAAGACCCCAAACCTTGAAAAACTAAAATTAAAAGTATTCACACTCAAGCAGAAGACAAACCCCCACCCCTCCAACACACAGAGAGACGTAGGTCAGAGAGAGGAAGAGAAATTTCTCCAAAACATCCACATTCACACCAAATACACACAACATGGACTATCCCTGTTGGTACTGAGGCTAAAAAGTGTAAAATAGAAAGTTGTCCATCTCGATATGAACATTATACAAACTTGAGTATTAAGATTGTAGATATAAGTATAGACCTAACATACCCCCTCTTTTTCAAAAGATGGCTGCTACCTGACCCGCGCTCCACGCCCGTTACTGAAACTTTGCACATGTCTAACTGGCTAATACATGTGATGTGGTCTAATCGAGTTTCATTGCAATTCAAGTATGCTAAAGTCTCAAAAGTCACAAAAAAGAATCTTAAAAGTTTATGCCGTTACCACAACGGCAAAGTATCTAAGATATCAAAAATCCTTTCACAGGTCCTAAATCTGCGTGTTTTTACATTATACACATAAAGTTTGAAGCAAATCGGGTATAAAATAAGAGGTGATTTCAAAGCATATTTGAAAGAGACACACTTCCTGCTGCCATTGGTGGCGCTATAACTTTGACCTCACAATAGTCACATCCATGTATCGGCCTCTTACAGCGAACACACTGCAGAAGTTTCATCAAGATCATCAATGTATGCAGAAGTATATAACACTCTTCCTTTTCCATTATTCGCCAAATCGTTTCCTCGCCACGGCCACACCTTCGAGATATCAAAAAAACCCCTGGCAAATTTTTCATCCTCAATGTCATGACTTCATGCACAATACACCGAGTTTGGTGACGATCGGGTGAATTCCCAAGGAGAGTATATCAATTACCTGAACATGATTATCACAACCCATAATAGCCGACTTCCTGTTGGGCTGGCGTAAAAAGTAAGAGTGGCAAAGGATATAAGAAACGATGAGATCTATAAGTGTACTGATTTTTCAGATAATTCATTCAAGCGTGTTGATATACTGGACAGTTTTCAAATCCCGTTCCAGGGGCGCTGGTCCGAGCCCCCCCTGCCACCCCGGTACCACTTCAGAGCCCCGGTCCCTGATGGCCGCGGTTTCTGACCCGTGTATGCATAAGATTCAAGAAGTTATCGAGCACGTTAAGGGCCCTGAAACCCAAAAGTGCCCAAAAGGTAGTAAAATAATCAATAATATAATAATAATAATAAAAATATATCTGCGAGCAGCGATTGGCGGGCCCAAGCCGGTGGGCACCGCCACCCGGGGGCGTGCCTTTAGGTTAATGTGCACGACGTGCAAAAACTTAACCCCGCCTTTGACAGTTGAAAAGAAGTGTGCTGTAGAGCTGCATCAGTGTTCCTCTGCAAAATGCACCATCCGAGGGCACATAATCAACCACAAAGATGCTTGAGCAACCTTCTGAAACCTAAAATGAAAAAATTAACGCCAATGGTCTCATTGATTTAACAGACACATGAAAATAAGTACACAAGACCGAAAAATCCGGTCAATATGTTTTGCACCACTTACATTTGTAAATCCTGAACCCTAGTATTTTGGGAGGTCTTTGCCTTTGCCTGACAACCAAGTATTCACTGCTTTTTCTGTTCTCCCTGTTTGCCATAGTTCACTCCTGCCTGTCTTGACCATTTTAAATAAAAAGCTGCAAATGGATTCCCCTGGCCTGACCCTGTTCCTCGATACACACACATGCTGCATCCTCGCTATCTGCCGAACGCTCCTGGTAGTCCCCCCTCAGCACTGATGATGTTGTAGGAATAGTGCGCTCCTGGTTGGTCAGGATTAATCGGAATTTTAATTTTATACAGAAATAATTATTTATAATTGCCCATATATAAAGATCGATATATAGATAGATAGATAGATAGATAGATATACATATTAAGACAGAGAATATTACTTACCTTACCTTGTTTTTAGTAAAATGATACAAATAAAAATAAATAACTAGGGAAACCGAGATAAATATTCTGATTTGATGATACACTCAAAATAATACACAAGCAATCGTATTAAATGTAATGATATTTCAGAAACAGAACAAGGAATTTAATAAAAAACATAAACAAGAATAACCGCAATAAGTAAATGAAAGTTAAAGTAAGTGGGTTGAGGCTCACGTACTCTCCTCATTAGAATCTAACGTTTTCAACCTTGTGATGTATTTTGGGTGCTAATTTATGTCTTTAATTAAAGGCTTATTGTACTTCACTCACGCTCCAATATGTGTGTGAGTGTGTGTGTGTGTGTGTGTGTGTGTGTGTGTGTTTGTTTGGTGTGGTGTGTGTGGTGAGGTGTGGGTGACGATTGAACTGTTACACATAAAAACATACTCCTACATTTTGGGTTTTTAGAGGACGTAAATTCAAACTGCAAAGTGTTTATATATTGTAATGGATCACTCACAATAAAACACACAATTGCTTTTGTCAAACTAAAAACTCAACTGTAACCTACAACGTTCCACCCAACCAAAAACCCACACACACACACCAACACCCACACACACAGTTTAAAAGCAAAAAAAATTTAATCCAACCTCGTTTAAAACAGTCCTGGTAGTGCCCATCTTTTGGACATTCATCATAATGCATTGGTTTTAATTTCTTGTCCCTCAAACAGAGCACTAATCAGTTTATTTTTAAGTTACACATTCTACAAGATTAAAATAGAAAATCAAGTTTTTTTTTTAATGTAGTATATTTTATACAATAATTTATAAATGTGATGAGAAATAAATGTAGTGGTGCATAAAATTTTTAAGAAAACAATGATCTAATATAGCATATTAAAGAGAAGAGACGGAGGAGCGGGCGCGATTGAACTGTGTGTGTGTGTGTGTGGCCGTGTGATTGTGAAAGGCGCGATCGAACAGAGTGTGTGTGTGGGAGAAGAGAATAATATTTTTAAGGAAAACATATTGATCTAATATAGCACATTATATGATCAAATATAGCACATTAGAGAGAGAGAGAAGAGAAGAAGAGAGAGAGAGAGAGAGAAAAGAAGAGAGAGAGTCGCGGTTGCGGGACCCGAACTGTGTGTGGTTTGGTGTGTGTGCGTGCGTGTGTGTGTGAGAGAACCGCGGGCCGCGATCGAACTGTGTGGTGTGTGTGTGCGTGTGTGGGAGAGAGAGAGAGTCCGGGCGCGATCAACTGTTGTGTGTGCGTGAGACCAGAGAGAGAGGCGCCGGAGCGATCGAACTGTGTGTGTTGTGTGTGTGTGTGTGTGAAGAGAGAGAGAGAGAGAGAGAGAGAGAGGCGCGTTGCGATCGAACTGTGTGTGGTGTGTTGTGTAATAAACAGGTAATAAATGAATAAAAGTGCGTAAAAATACAATTTTGGACCCAAGAGGGCAGTATGGCCCCCATGAATGACTTTGTGTGTAAACTATCACCCGAAGATACCCCCTTCCCCCTCCGCACACAGACACAGAACTCACACACACCTACAGAATTGCCGGGAGCATTCTCACTGTCAGAGAAGGGAGAGAAAATACTCAAATCCACATTCAAACTACTATATCTTACTTTCTGTGGTCAGAGCTAATGACATAAATTAGAAAGTTGTTCGGCTCGATGAGAACAATATACACGCAGGTTTTGAACTGTAGATAAAATTAACTAAGATAATAACACACATTATGTGTCCAAATTTAGTCTAAATTCATTTCCACGCCACTGCCAAACCGTTCGAGAATATCAAAAATTCCGTGCGCAATTTTAGCATCCTCAATTCTGAGACTTCACGCTAACCGAGTTTTGTGGTGTTTGGATTAATTCTCTAGGAGAAGTATATCAAAAATAAAAGCATGCATTTTCCAAACAACCCATAATAGCTGACTTCCTGTTGAGCTGTCGTAAAACTTAGAGCACGAAAGTTGTTGGGCCCGATGAGATCTATAAGTGTACCGAGTTTCATATTATTACAAGCAAGCATGTTTGATATATGGACAAGTGTTCGAATCCCGTTCCAGGGGGCGCTGTCGAGCCCCCCTGCCACGCCCGGGTACCATCTTCAGCCCGGCCCTGATGGCCGCGGGTTCTGACCCGTGTGCAAAGTTTCAAGAGTTTTCGAGCACGTTAAGGGCCCCAAAACCTTGAAAAACTAAAATAAAAGCATTCTCACTCAGCAGACAAACCCCCCTCCCCTCAAACACACGGAGAGACGTAGGGTCAGAGAGAGTGGAAGAGAAAATTCTCCAAAACATCCACATTCAACCAAAATATCTGACTTCCTGTTGGTCTGAGCTAATAAGTGTAAATTAGAAAGTTGTCCAGCTCGATATGAACATTATACATACTGAGTTTTAAGATTGTAGATAAAAGTATAGACCTAACTCCCCCTCTTTTGTCAAAAGGTGGCGCTACTGAGCCCCGGCACCACGCCCGTTTCTGAAACTTTGCACATGTCTACTGGCTAATAAATGTGATGTGTCTGTCGAGTTTCATGCAATTTCAAGTATGCTAAGAGTCTCAAAAGCATCAGAAAAGAATCTTAAAGTTTGATGCGTTACCACGGCAACAGTATCTAAGATATCAATAATCCTTTCACAGGTCTAAATCTGCCGTGTGTTTACATTATACACATAAGGTTTGAAGCAAATCGTGTAAAAATAAGAGGGTGATTTCAAAGCATTTTGAAAGTGACACACTTCCTGCTGCCAGTTGGTGGCGCTATAACTTTGACTCACAATAGTCACATCCATGTGATCGGCCTCTTACAGCGAACACACTGCTGAAGTTTCATCAAGATCAGTCAATGTATGCAGAAGTTATAACACACTTCCTGTTTCCATTATTCGCCATAATTTCGTTTCCTCGCCACGCCCAAACCGTTCGAGATATCAAAAATCCCCTGGCAATTTTTCATCCTCAATGTCTTGACTTTATGCACACCGAGTTTGGTGACGATCGGGTGAATTCCCTAGGAGGAGTATATCAAATTCCTGAACATGAGTTTCCAAACAACCCATAATAGCCGACTTCCTGTTGGGCTGGCGTAAAAAGTAAGAGTGCGAAGGATATATGAAACGATGAGATCTATATGTGTACCGATTTTCAGATTAATTCATGCAAGCGTGTTTGATATACGGACATGTTTTCGAATCCCGTTCCAGGGGGCGCTGTCGAGCCCCCCTGCCACGCCCGGGTACCATCTTCAGCCCGGCCCTGATGGCCGCGGGTTCTGACCCGTGTGCAAAGTTTCAAGAGTTTTCGAGCACGTTAAGGGCCCCAAAAGTGCCCAAAAGGTAGTAAAATAATAATAATAATAATAATAATAATAATAATAATAATAATAATAAATAATCCTAAGGAAAACAATAGGGCCTTCGCCTTTTCAAGGCTTGGGCCCTAATAATCCTAAGGAAAACAATAGGGCCTTCGCCTTTTCAAGGCTTGGGCCCTAATAATCCTAAGGAAAACAATAGGGCCTTCGCCTTTTCAAGGCTTGGGCCCTAATATTAATAATAAATAATCCTAAGGAAAACAATAGGGCCTTCGCCTTTTCAAGGCTTGGGCCCTAATAATCCTAAGGAAAACAATAGGGCCTTCGCCTTTTCAAGGCTTGGGCCCTAAATAGCTTATATTTCAGTGCAAAACGTTAGATCGTATATACAATCAGTGCAACAGCAATCATGTTATTACTTTAATGCACAAAAAGGAATTAGATAGTTCGGGCATGCATTGAAATGCAACGTGCTTAGTTTATGTCATTTATAAATGCACAACGTTTGACCGTTTGTGCAATGCAATACAACAATGCTTGGGAATAAGTTAGTTCTGGTATGCAATGCACAACAAGTGCATATGGCTTATATGATTTTCAATGCACAACGTTAGATCATTTGTGCAATGCAATGCAACAACACATACTTGCACATACTCTTTATTGCACATGGGAATTAGTTCTTAAACGCATTGCAATGCAACAAGCGCGTAGCTAGTATGATATTTTTCAATTCACAACGTTAGATCGTGTGTGTAGTGCAAGTGGAAAAGCCCTCATTTTATAATTTCAATCACATTTGATTAGATAGTTCGGGCATGCATTGAATTGTAACGTGTTTAGTTTAAATGTTATTTTTCAGTGCACAACGTTAGATCGCTTGTGCAATGCAATGCAACAACACGTTATCTCTTTAATGTACATGGGAATTACAGTTTTTTTACAATCGCTATGACAATTTTTTCAATACTTTTAACAAATTTCCTAAACTCTTAACTCACCAACACACCTACAACACACAATTGGCAAAACAGTTAATTTCATGCTCAAAATCACACATTGTAAACTAAACTCCAACACTAATTTTCAAAATACAATAATACACTAGCAACAATACACTATGTCTACTAAAACACTGCAAACATGTCACAAAATCAAATAATTTTTCAAAACACTAACATATGTTCTCGTCCCACAGGAAGATTTAGTCAATCATAGCACAATGTCATAAAAACACTAACATCAGATGGATTTACAGAAACTGCATTATTTTATATGTGTCAGTAATGCTCACAGGCAGTATATTGTATTGATCATAGATTGTGTTTTGCGCTGCAGTTTCTTTTGAAGCCTCTCTACATTTTTGTTTTGTTGAGTTTAGGTCTTTTTCTGCAGAAATTCAATAAAAAATAAGTGCTCAGAGTGCTTTATAAAATGTACGTTTAATGAAAAAAACGTTGCAAAATACAAAATATATGAACAGAAAAAGCACCAGAAGAAAAAAGAAAAGAAAAGAAAAAAAGAGTCATCTCTAATCTGCCCAGTCGGCACTAGAGGCACACAGTCACTGTATAATACATGGTAAAATGATTTACACTTTGCAGTTGGAGAAGCAATACCCTACCGATTGGTTTCTCTAAAAATCTGAACAATTGATGCCACCGTGTCCCGGCTGAGATTTGGATGTACTCGTTCACCAGCCTCTCTGTCTGATATCGCGTGGTTTATGATATGGTCTATTATAGTAGCTCGTATTTCATTAGTTACCCTAGCTCTGGCCCTTCTTTGAGCCCCACCATGCATTCTAACTCCTCTCCCTCACCCCACTCCTCTCCCTTGCCCTTGGCCTTGTCCTTGTCTCACTCCTCTCCCTTGCCCTTGTCCTTGTCCCACTCCTCTCCCTTGCCCTTGTCCCACTCCTCTCCCTTGCTCTTGTCCCACTCCTCACCTCTCCCTTGCCTTTGCCCTTGTCCTTGTCTCACTCCTCTCCCTTGCCCTTGTCCTTGTCCCACTCCTCTCCCTTGCCCTTGTCCCACTCCTCTCCCTTGCTCTTGTCCCACTCCTCACCTCTCCCTTGCCTTTGCCCTTGTCCTTGTCTCACTCCTCTCCCTTGCCCTTGTCCTTGTCCCACTCCTCTCCCTTGCCCTTGTCCTCGCCCCACTCCTCTCCCTTGCCCTTGCTCTTGTCCTTGTCCCGCTCCTCTCCCTTGCCCTTGTCCCACTCCTCCCCCTTGCCCCACACCTCTCCCTTGCCCTTGTCCCACTCCTTTCCCTTGTCCTTGTCCCACTCCTCTCCCTTGCCCTTGTCCTTGTCCCACCCCTCTTCCTTGTCCTGGTACACATCTTCCTCTACCTAGTGCAGACATTTTTCTTTCTTTCTTTTGTTGCTCTATATTGTTCCCTTTCCCCAAAAGATCAGCCCAAAGGTCCTCTTTTACTTTATACCATATGGTCATGCGATTGAAAGAACCTCAACACCCGAGTGTGTTTCCTAGATGGGAATCAGCTGTGATTTTTATATTTGCATAATTCAATCAGCTTTTTCTCTGTAACAATAGAATAAAATACAGGGGATATATTTGTGTTTCAATTTACAATATAAACAGCTGTTTACCTTGACTTTAGCCTGTAAGGTTAGGTTTAGAACATGGTGTTATCTGTTCTGACATACAGTGTTAAAGCATTGGTAAATTTGGCAAAAAAATTCATTGTTTTGGTCTTGTTTGAGTTCGTGTGTAAGAGAAGTTCAAGCATTTTAAATTTGTGTTAATTATATGCATTTTGTGTAAAATCAACAAGAAATGTGTTAATAGTATAGCTTACACAGACGGATGTAGTGCTAACTGTGTTAAGAGTTTTGGAAAATTGTTAAAAGTATTGAAAAATCTCTCATAGCAATCGTAAAAAACTGTAATTATACAAGGGATCTTTAGTGTTTTGCTAATTGTGTGTAGTGTTTTGAAAACACGGGCCATGTTTTGAAAATCGTGCTTACAGTTTTTTTGGATTGCTTAAGCACGATTTTCAAAACAGGGCCCGTGTTTTCAAAACACTACACACACTTGACCCTTCGCGTGGAGCTTGATTGACAGGCGATCTAACCAATCATAGCGACGATATTTTGTGCCCCGTGACTATCCGCCATTTTGTCTGACAAACAAATCAGTCGTGCGATAAACCCATAAACCAGGGGGGTATTCCAGAAAGCAGGTTATGTGACTTACCCGGGGTAAGTTTAGGAGTAAGTAAGCGGATAACCTCTGCTTTCGGTTCCAAAAATAGAGGTAACTTTCGGGTTATGTAAGTAACCATAGCAACTGACTCTCTGAGGATAACCTGCTCCGGAGCAGGTTATGTTGCAGGGTTAGTTTGTTTCAGAGAGGTTTCCGAGCATGGCGTGCCCTTTTGATGAGGATCCTGTGGACGTAGAGGCACAGATTATACGAGGGTTTTTTCCGCCGTGAGAGGGTGATAAGACCACGTATCGATGTATTTTCTTATCCTAACGAATATTTGCAGGAACACTATCGTTTTTCTAGGGAGTCGTTAATTTATTTAACAAACCTACTAAAACCACACATCTCAAACGCGACAAACCGCGGGTCAGCGCTTAGCGCCGAACAAATTATTTGTATTGCTCTGTGCTTTTCCGCTATGGGGAGTTTTCTCTACAATGTGGGCGATACAGAGCATGTGGGAAAGGCAACAGAGTGTAGAGCCGTTCGTACAGTATACATGGCACTGAAACGGTTTCTACACACTTTTGTACAGTTCCCTGGCCATAAACCTGTGCGCTTTATTAAAGAAGAATTCTACAGGGTTGCAGGTTTGCTCTCAGAAATTGTCATCTACTTCAATTAAATTACATTTCTTAATAGGTTTATTTTGACTGCACACACATAAAGGCTACACAAACTTCTTAAATTTGTAATTAATCTTAATTTCAGGGTTCCCAAACGTGATTGGGTTTATTGATGGCACCCACATTCCTATTAAAGCTCCATCTATCAATGAGGGAGACTATGTTAATAGGAAGTTTGTGCATAGCATCAACGTGCAGGTAGCTATATTTTGGCTCCTTAATATTGGTGTTACAAATAGGCCTAGTAAACTTATTGTTCTCCACAGGTAATATGTGATGCAACCCACCTCATCACTAATGTTGAGGCAAAATGGCCTGGGTCTGTACATGACGCCCGAATATTTAGAGAGTCATCTCTGTGCAACAAATTTCAACAGGGTACGTTTTGTTAGACAAATGCTTGTAGTCTTTATTACATTTACAAAACACCTCAAACATTACAGGACACTTCTATGGTTACTTGCTGGGGGACAGAGGATACCCTTGCCTCCCCTATTTGATGACACCCTACCCTGATCCTGAGCCCGGACCACAGACACGCTTCAACCGGTCTCACAGCAGAACACGGGCCAAGGTGGAGATGACAATAGGCATTCTGAAGGCGAGGTTTCAGTGTCTGCGTGGTCTCAGGGTCACTCCAAATAGGGCATGTGACATCACAGTTGCTTGTGTGGTACTTCACAACATTGCCACAATAAGAGGAGAGAGGCATTCCCCCTGTCCTGATGAAGATGACCTAGAACAGCACCCAATGAATCTGGCAGACCACAGAGATGGCAGAAGGCTTAGAGACATGATTTGTCAAAATCACTTTATTTAATGTGTTCTATTTCTTTATATCCTGAAATAAAAGAGACATGACAGATTTGTATTTATTGCTTTATACACACACAAAAAGAAATAACAGATTCATGTTCACATATGATTCTCACCTTAAGGAGATGCTCCAGTAGTTCTATTTCAAGTTTGTCCTTTTTAATGGCCAGCCTTTTCTCCTCTGTCTGAAGCTGTATAAGGTCCATTTCCATGTCAGTTTTTTTTATTTGCCTTAATAGATGGACCTTATACAGCTCCGTTGCAGACAACTAGGAAGGCAAAGTAAATAAGATGGTTAAAGAAGAAAATCTGCCACATAGTAACATTATGTAAATAAGGACAACCAGGGACAAGTTCTTACACTGCTAAGATTATGTGTAGAGGTAGATGGACCATCATCTGCATGTACATCCCCAGCTAGATTCTGTCACAGGACAAATTACATATTTTTCACTCCATCTAAAAAGCTATGCATTGTCCAGTATATGCATCATACCTCTGTGGGTCTCCCAGCACTTTCTAATTCTGTCACAGCAGATGTGGTCTCTTCATCATCATCATCCTAGAGTGGAAATATGCAAGGTGACTTTGTCTGGCAGACAAAGTGAAAGATCTAAAAGCAACTGGTTCTTAAAATGCATCACTAACAATTGTGACAGACTGTGTGGTTTCAGGAGGATCCAATAATACAATGCGTCCATCAGCAACTGCAAGAAAAAAAAAGATACTCAATGTGTAAATTACTAAAGTATGACAGACACTGAATAAAGGCATTAGGAACATGCAAGACTAAAAAAAAAAAACGATTACTTTATACAGCATATGCTGTAAAATAGAATATGTATGCATAATGCACAAGTGAAACAATGACTGCATTTGGGAAGCATTTAGCCTTCTTCCTAATGACAAGAGTTAATGATCGTTTTGTCCAAACGTATGACTAAATAATCATAAGTACTAATATGGTATACCTACATTGTACCAAGTCACTTGAGTTGTTGTGGGAGGTAGCTAAGTCTGACGAAGTTCCCTCTGGAATACCATCAACCACAGGGCGACCTTTTATAAGTAAGAGAGCCAACTCCTCAGATGAGGTGAGAGGAGGTGGAGGTGGACCCCCGCCAGTTAGACGGGCCTCAGCCTTCTTTCTATTAGCTATATAGGAAGAATACTTTAAAAGTAACTTAAGACATTGATCTTACAAAAGTTAAAATAAAATATTACCTTTTTGGAGAATGTTTTTGTGTTTCATTTTGACTTGGGAAAGAGTTATTTTGGCTCCAGAAGGATTACACCTTATAAACAAGAGGCCGACAACCGCTCACCCTGATCCTCTGTCTGCATTGACATATGACCATAGGAACTTTACACCTGCGAGGCGTCCACCAAAGTTGCGACCCTTGTCAGTGCCAACAAGGAAAAGACTACCAGTTACAGGATGCCAGATAATACTGAAAACATCAGGTGATTCTCTTTTGGTAATTTATACAAAGAAAAAGCTAATAATAACAATATGCAATATTTTTTTTAATTCTGACATTACAAATTACATTCACATCAGATGTTATATAGCTTGCTAAACATATTATTTTGGAAATATTAAATGTGTATCATATTAACAGTGTCGGGTGTGATCTACAAAACATGGGTACTACAGGAGAGATGGCAACAGAATCATTAATGGAGGATACCACTACAGAGGAGACTCTGGTCACTGAAATGGGTATGCAATTAGTTTTTTGTTAGTGATGTCTAACTGCACAGGGCTGGTAGGAAATGCTAAAAAAAGAACCAATCTTGTTTAGATTGAATGTTTTCCCACATTTCTTCATCAAATGTAAAGCGTTCCAGGTGGTAGTCATTGTCACATTTCACCAAAAATCACACCATGGCATCCCAGTTATTCCCATCTGCCCTATAACTTGGTAATAGTACTCATGATTACGTTTGAGATTGTATGTGTCACCACTGTGCTTTTTGAGGTATTTAAAACCTGTGTAGTTCCCTTTCATGGTCACTCCGAGTTACGTCGGAATGACGACGAAATGGGGTTTCGCTTAGAAAGCCTATCAACTTCGAGTATTAAAAAACAAGCCAATGGCAAAGAAATGCTATGGGTCTGTGGAATTTGCATGACGTAACTCCGCCCCACCTCGTGGTGTGACGATGTCATCAGGAAATAAATAAATATGGAACAATTAAATTACAATTTATTTATTTCCTCATTATTCATCTGTACATAACATTGAGCTCATAATCTACAAAAATCAGAACATCTCCATCATTTATGTAACCACAGTCATCGTAATATGTGTGCCCGAGTCAAGATGGCGATGTCTTTAGTCCAGCCCCTAGTTATCTGGATGACGTGCTTCGCTTATAAAAACATGGCGCCGGCTATCGAGCTGCAGTGAGTACCTTGCGGATCTCCTCAGAAGACTCCCGCGGCTGTTATTTGTTTTATCCGCGGTAAGATTGTATATCGTCGGTGTGCGTGCTAAGCAGATCGCGTTATGGATTATTAAAAGGAAAGTACCCTCGTCATTGTGTGACCGGTGGATTGTCGTTGAGACACTACAGAGGAAACTGATTGACGGATGGGGAGCCTAGAGTCTATATCTTCACGTCTGAGAAACCAGGGAAAATGTGGACCAGACTCTTAAAAGGAAAAGTCGTGAGTACAATTTAGTAGTGCTGGATGACAGCATGACATGACTTAACCTTGACTGTTTTTGAGTGGGGAATTTTTTCCTACTGACTGTGAGAACTACTTTTGCTGTGGATTACTGTGGATTACTGATGGACAATTTATGAACTGTTTTTTTTTCACTTTCACTGCTGAATATACATCTTTAAATGCAATTGTATGTGTCCTGTCGTATTGAATGGTTGGTGGTCTATTTAAGAGTGATTATTATGGGTAGTCTTGTATTGAGTATGGGTGTAAAATCTTTATCTCATTAAGTGACGGGTTTTGTGACAGAACAAGACAGACTGCACAAGATCTTTGTATGTTTCCCTAAAGTGAAACTTAATTAATGACAGAAATCCTGTCTGGCACCCCAGCATATAAAACCCCCTAACAAAGAGTGTGGGAAAACGTTAAAGTGGGTATAAAAGGAGGACGCCGGCAACATGCAGTTATGTTTCCGCTTCGGAGCCAAGAGTTTCTCTTCACTCCACAAGCCATCTCTGAATTGTCAGCTTCACAAACGAGTTCCTCTGGTGTTGGTGTGACGGCGATCTCCAACGAGCGCGTGCTTCCTGCTTATCTGTGCAGTGGTTTGCCAGTGAGTGCGTGTCTCCCCGGGCGCTTCAACACTCAGAGTGTTTCTCTCACAAAAGAGCTTGCACGCGGCACGTCTTTTTAAAGATGCCTCGCCCGTGCACTTCTGGTTGCGGCAGATTAGTGTCTGACTCTGATGGGCACGAGCGCTGTCTAGTATGTTTGGGCATGGATCACGCTAGAGCAGCGCTCGTGGATGACTCATGTTCTCTCTGTGGGAACATGACCATCGCGTCACTTAGGTCGAGACTCAATGAACTCGCAATAGTGAGAGTCCCCTCATCCACACCCCGATCTAGTGCTCCCTCGCGGGGTGCTACTTCGGTTGGTGGCCAGGGTGACCTGAGGGTTACGGTCTGGAACAAGGCGCCGACTATGTGTCCGCGACCCCAGCCCCCCTCCTCTGTGACGGTGCCCGCTAGTGATCCTCCGATTCCCGCGGGTCGACCTTCGGGTGGCCCGCGAGTTTCGGTTGAAGCTACAGAGGATGATGCTATGTCTGTAGCAGCATCACAAGGTGGGTCCGAATCTTCTGGAAGTGAGGACTCAGCACAGCTGCCACCTTCCGGTGTGCATACGGTTTTGCCTGAGACTGATCCGGAGATGACGGCCATGCTTTCCCGGGCAGCCGGTTTTCCCGGGCAGCTGGACGATTGGTTTTTTGGGTAAGGCCGCCGACCCGCGTCCAAGGCAAACCCCAATACCTTTCTTCCCGGACGTACATGATGAGATCTCGAAGTCCTGGAAGACCCCCCCTGTCTTCTCGGGACCGCTCGCTGGTCTCATCCGCCTTTCCTCCCCTCGATGGGGCAGCTGCCCGTGGGTACACTGGGCTTCCCCCGGTTGAACGCTCTGTTGCGATGCAACTGTGTCCTCAGAGTGCTTCTTCTCGTGGCGAGCCTAAGCACCCATCCAAGGCCTGTAGAGTTTCGTCTACTCTGGTGGCCAAGTCTTACAGAGCGGCGGGACAGGCAGCTGCTTCTTTAAATGCGATGGCCACTCTGCAGGTCTACCAGGCCCAGATGCTCAGAGACATGCACGAGGGTAGGACAGACCCAGGGCTCCTTGATGAGCTGCGCGCCGCAAACCGACCTTGCCCTCCGGGCGACGAAGGTAGCCGCGCGCTCCCTGGGCCTGGTGATGTCCACTTCGGTGGTCCAGGAGAGACACCTCTGGCTGAACCTGGCCGACATGCGGGATACCGAGCGGACTCTTCGGCGGCGCAGTTGAGGATTTTGCCCAACAGTTCTCAACTGCACAGAAACAGACTGAGGCCATCAAACACATTCTGCCCCGCCGACCCGCTGCTGCCTCGACGTCGGCCGGGAAGACGTCTCAGCCTGTTTCCCGCCGAGGGCGCCCACGGGTGGGCAGCAGCCTAATGTGGTTAAAGAAAGAAACGATCCTCTCAACCCTGAGCTCACAGAGTTCTCGGACGACACAGAGCGGCGCCCCCAAGCCGTGCTCTCCTCGTCCCCCTCTGTCCCAGAGTCGGTTGACACGGCGTGCCGTCCACGGACCGCTTCGCCCTTGTCCCGCTCTGTCGCCAGACCCCTGGCAGAGCAGGCCCCCGCGGGACGACCTTCCTGGTCCTTCCCTGGCCCCCTCTGCCAGGGCGCGGTTGTTAACTGTGCCCCCACACCGGGCCGCTATGCCGTCCACGTCTGAGCCAGTTACTCCGCTTCGCTGCCCCTCCGGGGGGACGCCTGTGGTTCGCATGACCCCGCTGGTTCAGTTCCTGGGAGCCTGGCTAGAGCTTCCCCGTCAGTCCCGCTGGGTCGCCCGAACCATCAGGCTCGGCTATGCGATTCAGTTCGCACGGTCTCCTCCCCGCTACAGGGGAGTCCGCTCCACTTTGATCGGTGGCAATGCCCCCATCATGAGAGCAGAGATTGCCACCCTGCTGGCAAAGGGTGCAATCGAGACTGTCCCTCCAGCCGAGATGAGGTCCGGCTTCTACAGCCCTTACTTCATTGTCCCCAAGAAAACCGGTGGGTTACGACCGATCCTGCACTTGCGCGTGCTGAACCGCTCCCTTCACAGGATGCCGTTGAAGATGATCACAGCCAAACGCATTTTCGAATGTGTTCGGCCCCAGGATTGGTTTGCAGCGATCGACCTGAAGGACGCCTACTTTCATGTCTCCATTCTTCCTCGACACAGACCGTTCCTCTGGTTTGCTTTCGAGGGGCAGGCATACCAGTACGCGGTTCTCCCTTTCGGGCTAGCCCTGTCTCCTCGTGTCTTCACGAAGGTCGTCGAGGCAGCCCTTGTTCCCCTTCGGGTTCACGGGGTTCGCATCCTGAACTATCTCGACGACTGGCTTATCCTAGCTCACTCTCGAGACCAGGTTTGCGAACACAGGGACCTTGTGCTCCAGCACCTAGCTCGTCTGGGCCTTCGGGTCAACTGGGAGAAGAGCAAACTTTGCCCCGTGCAGAGGATCTCTTTTCTCGGTATGGACATCGACTCGGTCGCCATGTCCGCGCAGCTTACGAGCGAGCGCGCACAGTCACTGCTGACTTGTCTGAGACAATTTCAGGGCAAGAGTGCGGTTCCACTGAAATATTTTCAGAGGCTCCTGGGGCATATGGCATCTGCAGCCGCGGTGACGCCGCTCGGATTGCTTCATATGAGACCGCTTCAGCTTTGGCTTCGCGACCGAGTCCCGAGGTGGGCATGGCAACAAGGCACGCTCCAAGTATCTGTTACTCCGACCTGCCGTCAGACCTTCACCCCCGTGGTCGAACCTCAGTTTTCTCAGGGCAGGTGTCACCCTGGAACGAGTTTCCCGGCATGTTGTTGTCTCAACAGATGCCTCCACCACGGGCTGGGGCGCCATGTGCAATGGACATGCTGCCGCGGGCTCCTTGACAGGACCCCAGCGCCTATGGCATGTCAATTGCCTCGAGTTGCTGGCAGTACGCCTTGCCCTGCAAGGCTTTCGGGCGTTGCTCAAGGGTCAACACGTACTAGTCCGATCAGACAATACCGCCACTGTAGCGTATATCAACCATTAAGGTGGTCTACGCTCCCGCCGTATGTTGCAACTCGCTCGCCACCTCCTCTTATTGAGTCAGAAGCATCTGAGGTCGCTTAGAGCCATTTACATTCCCGGAGCCCTGAACTGTGCAGCCGACGAGCTCTCACGGCTTCAGCCCCTCCCTGGAGAATGGCGACTCCATCCCCAGTCGATTCAGCTGATTTGGGACCAGTTCGGGGACGCACAGATAGATCTGTTTGCCTCCCACGACTCGACCCATTGCGACCAGTATTATTCCCTGACCGAGGGAACGCTCAGCACGGATGCTCTAGCGCACAGCTGGCTGCGGGGCCGCAAATATGCGTTTCCCCCAGTGAGCCTTCTTGCGCAGGTCTTGCGCAAGGTCAAGGAGGACGAGGAGCAGGTCCTTCTGGTTGCGCCGTACTGGCCCACCCGGACTTGGTTCTCCGAACTGGTGCTCCTCGCGACAGCACCTCCTTGGCCAATTCCTCTGAGGAAGGACCTCCTTTCTCAGGGGACGGGGCACCCTATGGCACCCTCGTCCCGATCTTTGGAACCTCCACGTGTGGCTCCTGGAAGGGACGAGGCAGGTTTGAGTGCCCTACCACCAGCGGTGGTGGCTACCATCACTTCCGCTAGAGCGTCGTCCACGAGACACGCCTATGCGTTGAAGTGGAACCTGTTCGTCAACTGGTGCTCTTCTCGCCGAGAAGACCCCCGGAGGTGTTCGGTCAGTGTCGTGCTTTCCTTCCTTCAAGATGGGTTGGAGCGAAGGCTGTCTCCCTCCACCCTCAAAGTTTATGTTGCCGCTATTGCCGCACACCATTACTTGGTGGAAGGTAAATCTTCAGGGAAGCACGACCTTGGGCTTTAGCGCATGGCGCCTCGCTAACAGACATCTGCAGAGCTGCTGGCTGGGCGACACCTAACACATTCGCTAGATTCTACAATCTCCGAGTGGAGCCAGTGTCCTCTCATGTACTCGCTTCAACTAGTTAGTACTGGACCCGCTCAGGTGTCTTCGCTTACTCGCCATTCCACTCCACGGACTGGATACGTGCGATATTCTCCTCAGGTGAGCTTCTCCGCAAGCCCTGAGTTCCTCCAGCACCCCTGATGCTAGCGCCAGTGTCTATTGCCTGTGCGTCGGCTAGGTGCCTCCCGTGTGCATGGTCCCTCCCCGGAGCTACCCCCACACGTGTATTTCCACTGTAAGCCTCTCTGAGCATGTGTCTTTCCCTTGGCAAGCCACCTTGCCACCCCTGGGGTTGAAATATTCCACCTGCGGCTGGACACCCCAGTATTCTCCATAGGTTTCCTTCGGGTCATATGTGTATTTCCAAATGCCCCCCCCCCCTCTGGGTTGGTGTTAATTGCATATTTCCTCTAACTATGGGATATGATTCCCAGTGTACCTTGGTATTCCTGTGTTAAATAGGAGTCCTTCGTCCGTGCTAGTCTCACACAAGGGTCTCAGATTTACGCAGGGCACTGGAAGACATCTGTGAAGGTGGCGTGATTAGACTGTTAACCCCATTTCGTCGTCATTCCGACTTAACTCGGAGTGACCACGAAAGGGAACGTCTCGGTTACGTATGTAACCTTCGTTCCCTGAGTAGGGAACGGAGACGTTACGTCTTCCTGCCACTTCCGCTGTACCGCGGGGATCGCCTGAGTTCAGTCTTGGCTCCTCAGCGAAGAAACATAACTGCATGTTGCCGGCGTCCTCCTTTTATACCCACGAGGTAGGGCGGAGTTACGTCATGCAAATTCCGCAGACCCATGGCATTTCTTTGCCATTGGCTCGTTTTTTAATACTCGAAGTTGATAGGCTTTCTAAGCGAAACCCCATTTCGTCGTCATTCCGACGTAACGTCTCCGTTCCCTACTCAGGGAACGATGGTTACATACGTAACCGAGACGTTTTCTGGTCTGGGCACTTTATTTCTAAAAGTCCATAGCTTTTGTCACGGCCACGCTGAATGACTTTCCTGTCAGGAGATGTACCTAAATGGCGGATGTTGGGATTGACGACAAAGCCACACATGTACACTTGATTTCCTGTGACCCCTGTATATTGGGCTGCAGCAACTGGCTCAAGCTCCAGGCCTCTCCTCATTGCTGAGGTTTGCAGTGTCTTCTTCCTCAGCATGCTGGTGGCAAGCTGCTCGTTGCCTGCTTTCCTGGAGTATATTCTTTTGAAAGAGGATGAAGTAAGACGAGAACAGCGAGAATGCCAGATGTTGTTGATGCTCTGTTGTCTGGTTTGTTTCTCCAGTGCCTCAGGTTCAGACCTTGAGACCATCATAGCATTAATACATTTCATCTGATCTTTTGTTAGGACCGTGCAGAAAGTTCTTGGCTGTGGTGGCAAAGGGAATACTGGAAAATCATCAGTAGGGTTTGATAGGGAGGATCTTGGCAAAGTGTTGTCCAATAATGGGGGCTACACACACAAGAAAGAAGAAAAAAAATTAAAATGTTTTTGAGTTATTTACATTTTGTTTATGTGTTAATAAAACACTAGTTTTAATCATTTCATTCTTATGTTTGCAGAGTGCACAGAAGACCAACTCCAGATGAAAGAAAAACAGGAGGAACTGGAACGACTGAAGACTCTTCTTGCTCAAAAAGAAAAAGAAAATGACTTGCTAAGGGGGAAAATACGAACTTGTCAGGCTCCTTACCGACTAACAGCCGAGGTGATAAATAACAGCAGTGTCCCTAACTACTTCCAATACTGCACTGGGTTCACTTATGATAAATTTAACAAACTGTGTAGATTTTCCTGTCTACCAGAAAATTCTTCTGTCTACGACACAGTACCACAAACACACATCCCCTTGACATATGAGAAACTGAACAGGCACATCCAGCATATGCCTTTACGTAAACAATTTATACTTGTACTTATGAGACTGAGACAAAAGTTCGACCTGAAAGAGCTAGCCTTCAAATTTCAAATTGATATTCAAAATGTTAGCGTTTTATTTAGTTCATGGATTGACTTCATGTATGGTAGGTTAGGTAATGTGTCTGTTTGGCCACACAGGGACATCACAGAAAACATGCCAGGTAATCACAAATCTACAAAGTTTCCAACAACAACCACAGAGATAAAGATAGAGAAACCCAGCTGACTGTTAGTGCAAAGTCAGACTTATTCTAACTACAAGTCAACTAACACACTTAAGTCTCTGATAGTCTGTGATCCTCGTGGCTCCATTATGTTTGCATCTACTCTTTACACAGGATCCATTTCTGACCAAGAGCTATTCAGACAGTGCAAAATTAAAGATTTATTGAAAGGTCTTCTTCAGTGTGGCTACCTTAAGGAAGGTCATGGGCTCATGGTGGATAAGGGGTTTCTCATTGAGAAAGATGTGAAGGAGCTTGGCCTTACAGTTTTTTCAATATATTTACAGTTTTTTCCAATCGCTATGACAGTTTTTTCAATACATTTAACAAGTTTCCTAAACTCTTAACGCACCAACACACCTAAAACACACAATTGGCAAAACGGTTAATTTCATGCTCAAAATCACACATTGTAAACTAAACTCCAAAACTAATTTTCAAAATACAATAATACACTAACACAATACACTATGTCTAACAAAACACTGCAAACATGTTTCAAAATCAAACAATTATTCAAAACACTAACACATGTTCTCTTCCAACAGGAACATTTAGTCAATCATAACACAATGACAAAAAAACACTATCATCAGCTGAAATTACAGAAACTGCATTATTTTATGTATATTTTAAGTATATTGTATTGATCATAGATTGTGTTTTGCACTGTAGTTTCTTTTGATGCCTCTCTACATTTTTGTTTTGTTGGGTTTAGTAAATGCATGCATTTTGTTTCTTTTGCTGTAGAAATTCAATACAAAAAAATGAATGACCATCTCAGAGTAGCTTTATAGAATGTACAGTTTATGAAGAAAAAAAAAAAAAGACAGACAGAATTGCTGCAGTAAATACTTTATTTGCAAAAGGACATTGCTGCAAGATATACAAACAGAAAAAGCACTGGAATAATAATTGAAAAAACAAAGTAATCTTCTAATCTGCCCGGTCTTCTGCATTTGGCCACATGTTCTCATCCACATCACACCTGATATCTTCTCTGGCAAGGCATCGTGGGAAGAATCTTTTGGCATGCCTAATCCACCCCTGGCAGTGTTCAGCTGTGATGTCTTGGCATGCAGCATTCATTGCATCCAGGAGGGACATTTGGTCATGTGGACGATGGTCAAAAACCTTCCATCTCCAGGCTGAGAAAAACTCCTCAATGGGGTTGAGGAAAGGGGAGTAAGGGGCAAGGAAATGGGACATCATCCTTGGATGGGCGTCAAACCAGGCTGTGACTGCACGAGAATGGTGGAATGCCACATTGTCCCATATGATCACATATATTGGCAAGTGGTCTCCCACCTGTCCCCTTTCTACCTCTGGCACCAGTCTTTCGTGCAGGTCTTCTAAAAACAGGAGAAGGCGGTCTGTGTTGTAGGGGCCAATCTCACATTTATGCAGTAGTGCACCGTTGTTGGAGATTGCGGCGCACATGGTAATGTTGGCTCCTCTCTGGCCCGGCACAGTAACTGTGGCCCTTTTGCCAATTATGTTTCTCCCACGGCGACGCCTTTTTGCCAAGTTGAAGCCAGCCTCGTCAACATAGGTCATTTCATGTGGGACTTGATTGGCCTCCAACTCCATGACTCTCTGAAAGTAATTAAACACAGTGTATGTAAATGCTGTGCTGTATATCTACTGTATGTCCTAATGTACTCCAGGTTTATAGAGTAGTTTACTGCAAAACACACTGTGTATAGTACAGTAATGACTGTATTGCATAACCTTACCTGGACGTATTGGTGACGGAGTTCTTTGATGCGCTCACTGTTCCTTTCAAAAGGAACTTTGTATAGTTGTTTCATTCGGACTCTGTGTTTAGCTAGAGTCCGAGAAATGGATGTTATGCTGATTACTGCAATGTTCCCAAAGACAAGGTGGTCCTCTACAACTCTGGACTGAATGTCCTTCAGTTTTATTTCATTGTCACCAATCACCATGTTGACAATAGCAAGTTCCTGTTCTTCATTTAGGAGCTTTCCTCTGCCCCCTGAGGGAGGTAGACGTTGAATCCTTAGAGGGACAAAATACAGTTACATTTTAGAGACCGGAGGCATACAGTCACTCTAATAAATGGTAAAATTATTTACACTTTGCTGTAGGAGAAGCAATATCCTACCTGTTGGTTTCTCTGAAAATACTGACAATGGATGCCACTGTGTCCCGGCTGAGATTTGGCTGTACTCGTTCACCAGCCTCTCTGTATGATAGCCCGTGGTTTATGACATGGTCAATGATAGTAGCTCTTATTTGATCAGTTACCCTAGCTCTGGTCCTTCTTTGAGCGCCACCACGCATTCTAACTCCTCTCCCTCCACCTTGCCCCACTCCTCTCCCTTGTCCTTGGCCCACTCCTCTCCCTTGTCCTTGTCCTTGTCCCACTCCTCTCCCTTGTCCTTGTCCTTGTCCCACTCCTCTCCCTTGTCCTTGGCCCACTCCTCTCCCTTGTCCTTGTCCTTGTCCCACTCCTCTCCCTTGTCCTTGGCCCACTCCTCTCCCTTGTCCTTGTCCTTGTCCCACTCCTCTCCCTTGTCCTTGTCCCACTCCTCTCCCTTGCCCTTGTCCCACTCCTCTCCCTTGTCCTTGTCCCACTCCTCTCCCTTGCCCTTGTCCCACTCCTCTCCCTTGCCCTTGTCCCACTCCTCTCCCTTGCCCTTGTCCCACTCCTCTCCCTTGTCCTTGCCCCACTCCTCTCCCTTGTCCTGGTACTCGTCTTCCTCTCCCTCGTGCAGGCATTTCTTTCTTTTTTTCTTTCTTTCTCTTTCTTTCTTTCTTTCTTTCTTTCTTTCTTTCTTTCTTTCTCTTTCTTTCTCTTTCTTTCTTTCTTTCTTCCTTTCTTCCTGTTGCTCTATATTGTTCCTTTTCCACAAAAGATCAGCCCAAAAGGTCCTCTTTTACTTTATACCATATGGTCATGCGATTGAAAGAACCTCAACACCTGAGTGTGCTTCCTAGATGGGAATCAGCTGTGATTTATATATTTGCATAACTTCAATAAGCTGTTTCTCATTAGCAATGGAATAAGATACAGGGAATATATTTGTTTTTCAATTCACAATATGAACAGCTGTTCACTTTGACTTTAGCCTATATAAGTTATGTTTAGAACATGATGTTATCTATTCTGACATACAGTGTGAAAGCATTTGTAAATTTGACTGTAAAATTACATTGTTTTGGTCTTGGTTGAGCTTGTGTGTAAAAGAAGTTCAAGCATTTTAAATTTGTGCTAATTGTATGCATTTTGTGTTAAAGCAACAACAAATGTGTTAATAGTATAGCTTATACAGACGGATGTAGTGCTAACTGTGTTAATAGTTTAGGAAACTTGTTAAATGTATTGAAAAAACTGTCATAGCGATTGGAAAAAACTGTAACAAGTTTCCTAAACTCTTAACACAGTTAGCACTACATCCGTCTGTATAAGCTATACTATTAACACATTTGTTGTTGCTTTAACACAAAATGCACACAATTAGCACACATTTAAAATGCTTGAACTACTTTTACACACAAGCTCAACCAAGACCAAAACAATGTAATTTTACAGTCAAATTTACAAATGCTTTCACACTGTATGTCAGAACAGATAACATCATTTTCTAAACATAACTTATATAGGCTAAAGTCAAAGTGAACAGCTATTCATATTGTGAATTGAAACACAAATATATTCCCTTTATCTTATTCCATTGCTAATGAGAAACAGCTTATTGAAGTTATGCAAATATATAAATCACAGCTGATTCCCATTGTCATAGATCGCTCCGCTGTGGCTCTCTCCGATCACCAAAGGACATTGTCACCTGAGTATTGAACTTCATTTCCCATCAGCCCCGAACCTAGGTCTAATCACCGTAATTTGCCCCTTACTCCCCTTTCCTCAACCCCATTGAGGAGTTTTTCTCAGCCTGGAGATGGAAGGTTTTTGACCATCGTCCACATGACCAAATGTCCCTCCTGGATGCAATGAATGCTGCATGCCAAGACATCACAGCTGAACACTGCCAGGGGTGGATAAGGCATGCCAAAAGATTCTTCCCACGATGCCTTGCCAGAGAAGATATCAGGTGTGATGTGGATGAGAACATGTGGCCAAATGCAGAAGACCGGGCAGATTAGAAGATTACTTTGTTTTTTCAATTGTTATTCCAGTGCTTTTTCTGTTTGTATATCTTGCAGCAATGTCCTTTTGCAAATAAAGTATTTACTGCAGCAATTCTGTCTCTGTCTTTTTTTTTTTTCATAAACTGTACATTCTATAAAGCTACTCTGAGATGGTCATTCATTTTTTGTATTGAATTTCTATAGCAAAAGAAACAAAATGCATGCATTTACTAAACCCAACAAAACAAAAATGTAGAGAGGCATCAAAAGAAACTACAGTGCAAAACACAATCTATGATCAATACAATATACTTAAAATATACATAAAATAATGCAGTTTCTGTAATTTCAGCTGATGATAGTGTTTTTTTGTCATTGTGTTATGATTGACTAAATGTTCCTGTTGGAAGAGAACATGTGTTAGTGTTTTGAATAATTTTTTGATTTTGAAACATGTTTGCAGTGTTTTGTTTGACATAGTGTATTGTGTTAGTGTATTATTGTATTTTGAAAATTAGTTTTGGAGTTTAGTTTACAATGTGTGATTTTGAGCATGAAATTAACCGTTTTGCCAATTGTGTGTTTTAGGTGTGTTGGTGCGTTAAGAGTTTAGGAAACTTGTTAAATGTATTGAAAAAACTGTCATAGCGATTGGAAAAAACTGTAATAAAGAATAATAATACAGATACATAATATTTAATAATAAAAATAATATTAAAAGATGAAATTTTGAATCTTCAATCATATGTTCTAAAAGAGGACTCTTTGGGATGATCTTGTGTGGAAAAGGAACAATATAGAGCAACAGAAAGAAAGAAAGAAATGCCTGCATGAGGGAGAGGAAGACGAGTACCAGGACATGGGAGAGGAGTGGGACAAGGACAAGGACAAGGGAGAGGAGTGGGGCAAGGACAAGGACAAGGACAAGGGAGAGGAGTGGGGCAAGGACAAGGACAAGGGAGAGGAGTGGGACAAGGGCAAGGGAGAGGGAGAGGAGTGGGACAAGGACAAGGGAGAGGAGTGGGGCAAGGACAAGGACAAGGGAGGGGAGTAGGGCAAGGTAGAGGGAGAGGAGTTAGAATGCGTGGTAGCGCTCAAAGAAGGACCAGAGCTAGGGTAACTGATCAAATAAGAGCTACTATCATTGACCATGTCATAAACCACAGGCTATCATACAGAGAGGCTGGTGAACGAGTACAGCCAAATCTCAGCCGGGACACAGTGGCAACAGGTAGGATATTGCTTCTCCTACAGCAAAGTGTAAATAATTTTACCATTTATTAGAGTGACTGTATGCCTCCGGTCTCTAAAATGTAACTGTATTTTGTCCCTCTAAGGATTCAACGTCTACCTCCCTCAGGGGGCAGAGGAAAGCTCCTAAATGAAGAACAGGAACTTGCTATTGTCAACATGGCGATTGCTGACAATGAAATAAAACTGAAGGACATTCAGTCCAGAGTTGTAGAGTACAACCTTATCTTTGGGAACATTGCAGCAATCAGCATAACATCCATTTCTCGGACTCTAGCTAAACACAGTCCGAATGAAACAACTATACAAAGTTCTTTTGAAAGGAACAGTGAGCGCATCAAAGAACTCCGTCACCACTACATCCAGGTAAGGTTATGCAATACAGTCATTACTGTACTATACACAGTCATGGAGTTGGAGGCCAATCAAGTTGCACATGAAATGATCTATGTTGACGAGGCTGGCTTCAACTTGGCAAAAAGGCGTCGCCGTGGGAGAAACATAATAGGCAAAAGGGCCACAGTTACCCTGCCGGGCCAGAGATGAGCCAACATTACCATGTGCGCCGCAATCTCCAACAATGGTGTACTCCTGCATAAATGTGAGATTGGCCCCTACAATACAGACTGCTTTCTCCTGTTTTTAGAAGACCTGCACGAAAGACTGGTGCCAGAGGTAGAAAGGGTACAGGTGGGAGACCACTTGCCAATATATGTGATCATATGGGACAATGTGGCATTCCACCATTCTCGTGCAGTCACAGCCTGGTTTGACGCCCATCCAAGGATGATATCCCATTTCCTTGCCCCTTACTCCCCTTTCCTCAACCCCATTGAGGAGTTTTCTCAGCCTGGAGATGGAAGGTTTTTGACCGTCGTCCACATGACCAAATGTCCCTCCTGGATACAATGGATGCTGCATGCCAAGACGTCACAGCTGAACACTGCCAGGGGTGGATAAGGCATGCCAAAAGATTCTTCCCACGATGCCTTGCCAGAGAAGATATCAGGTGTGATGTGGATGAGAACATGTGGCCAAATGCAGAAGACCGGGCAGATTAGAAGATTACTTTGTTTTTTAAATTATTATTCCAGTGCTTTTTCTGTTTGTATATCTTGCAGTAATGTTCTTTTGCAAATAAAGTATTTACTGCAGCAATTCTGTCTCTGTCTTTTTTCCCCATAAACTGTACATTCTATAAAGCAACTCTGAGATGGTCATTCATTTTTTGTAATGAATTTCTGCAGCAAAACAAACAAAATGCATGCATTTACTAAACCCAACAAAACAAAAATGTAGAGAGGCATCAAACGAAACTACAGACTACAGAAACTACAACTGCAAAACACAATCTATGATCAATACAATATACTGTCTATTGTATAAGGGCAGACCTGACACATAAAATAATGCAGTTTCTGTCATTTCAGCTGATGATAGTGTTTTTTTTGTCATTGCGTTATGATTGACTAAATGTTCCTGTTGGAAGAGAACATGTGTTAGTGTTTTGAATAATTATTTGATTTTGAAACATGTTTGCAGTGTTTTGTTAGACATAGTGTATTGTGTTAATGTATTATTGTATTTTGAAAATTAGTTTTGGAGTTTAGTTTACAACATGTGATTTTGAGCATGAAATTAACCGTTTTGCCAATTGTGTGTTTTAGGTGTGTTGGTGCGTTAAGAGTTTAGGAAACTTGTTAAATGTATTGAAAAAACTGTAATCTAAACATTTGCAAAGTCAAATCTTCAAATGCCAGTCCCAGATGTTGAGATGACAAAGAAAATAGCCAAACACAGAGTACATTTAGAAAGAGTAATAGTCAAAGTAAATTTTGGCAAAAATTTACGATCGTATCTGGTAGGATCCCGAATTCCATGTTAGGAAAAATAAACCAGATATGGTTTGTGGTGTGTATGTTGTCTAATTTCCAGCAGCACATTATTCAGGCATAGGCTGCTGAAGAAACCACATAGGGACAGCAAAGTGCTGAAGTTATCTCATATGGCCATGATTTCTTTCTGCTTGTCACACAAGTTATTAGAATCAACAAAATGTGTTATAACATAAATGTATAATGTAGTAACTAACATGAACTAACAATGAGCAATACATTTGTTACTGTGTTTTAAACTTAAAATTGTTTGTTACATTGTGAATGTTTTTATTTTGTAATGAACTGTGACTGCCTACAAATGATTATAAATTAATCAAAATTTGTATCAAGTTTGAATATTTCACTGCTTTACCTGGTAGCTCAAACCACTTCCAAGAGGGTACTTTTCCTGACCTACTGCTACATCATTGGTGGCCTGTTTGCTATGTAGCTCATAGGTGTCCCTGTCAATCCTCTCAGTAACTCAAAATCCTCATCTGTCACTTCAGACAAGGCTCTGCAATATACAAAATTAATGTCTACTTGTATCATAAAAGTCCAGATTACTGGTACTCCAACGCTGCAGTAAGTTATTAGTTTATCAATTTGGTATTTATAAAGCATAAAAAATTACTCACCTGTCTTTGCTGTAGTGACAGAAGATGGGTTTCCGTTTTCGGTCTGTCTTCGCCTTCGCCACTACAACAGCTGTTAAGGACAGCGGTGTTATTTTTTTGCCTCTTGGCTTATGCCACTGTTGTGGCAGGCTTGTGCAGGACTGGGCTGACAGACTGTTAATGTTTTGGGCTTTGTGTAGGTCCAGGGTATAAGTAAGACCAACGACATGGGCACAGGAACCTGTGGAGCTAACCACACGTTATACCGTTACAGCACACTAATAATGTCACAGTAGTTAGCTAACGCTTACTAGGATGATTTATTGATTGTGACGTTATAAATGTATACTACTTTTGCTTTTTAATTATTTTAATAGTGAATAGAGAGCTATATACCCAGTTTTACAGGAACAGTGTTGTTCTTTAATGTTGTTATCCTTGGTCTCAATCACCAGGTGATGCGGTAGTTCACTTTTTCCCTGTGACCTCTAGGCTATAGCTTCAATCTTGATTTTGTTTTTTTCATTTCGAGTCACATTCACATCCTGAATATATCCCTCGAAAGCATATTGCAGACCTTTCTGCCTGCTTCTGTCTGAGATCAACAAATTATTTTTCCAGAAATTATTCACTATTTCCCCAGGGAGTGCACAAATTGACAGTGGAAGCACCATGGCTGGAACCGGTTCTTTGTCGGACATAGCGACAGTAACTAAGTGGGGTGGGTCTTTGCGAACGGTCAATTAGCACAACCACACACCCAATTAGCAAAACACTACAGATCCTTTGCATAATTAAACACTCTTGTAAAAACTATACACTTCTGTTAAAAAAACACATTTTGGTACCATATGAAACACACGTTTCACATTACTATACTCTGTTTGCACGAGTTACACTCTGCTGTGATAAACTTAAAACACTTTTAGCACTTCTACTTCCCTATGATTAGAGTAGGCTACCATGAACAAAGTACAAATATAATGTAAATTCACCAAACACTACACAAGACCAATGAAGAAACTCATTTATTTCTCAACACGCCCAAAATGTTGACATGGAGATTCATAATACTGCAACAAAATGTCACTTTACGTATTGTACTTTAAGTTTACTGTAAAAAAAACAACAAAAAAACTGGACATTGTCTCTTCGCCTAGCTGGATCTGGCCAGAGAATTTCATCAACATCGCAGGCAATGTTGTCATTTGCAAGACACCTTGGAAAGAAACGTCTTGAATGACAAATCCATCCTTGCATTGCTGCTACCTCCATCTGGTCACAGGCCTCCTCCATGGATTGGATGAGGGGTACCTCAGCCTGGAGACGGAGATCATATACCTTCCACTGCCATGCCGAGAAAAACTCTTCTATAGGGTTGAGGAATGGAGAGTATGGTGGAAGATATAGGACGGTGAAATGTGGATGTTGCTGAAACCAGTTCTGAACCAGAGCAGAGCGGTGGAAAGACACATTGTCCCAGACAACAATGCATTGCATATGATTTGATTTGCTGCTGTAATGTTGTGCAATTGGTCCAAGAATGTAAGTATGAGTGCTGTGTTGTAAGGGCCCAAATGGGCATGGCGGTGGAGGACCCCATTCTTTGTAATGGCTGCACAGAGTGTTATATTACCCCCACGTTGCCCTGGGACATTGACTATAGCCCTTTGACCAATGATGTTTCTTCCCCTCCTTCGTGTTCTCGTCAGGTTGAACCCAGCCTCATCTACGTAAATGAACTCATGCTGGATCTCCTCTCCATCCATTCGTAAAACTCTGAAGAACAGTGTCAGGCAAAATTGTGTAGTTCAGTGTAGATCTAGTATACATATTACAGTACAGTAAAAGATTATAAGACAGTATGCAAGATCACACTGCTAAAGTGAATACATACCTCTGCATAATCAGTCGTTTCACCCTTTCGGAATTGCGTTCCAAAAGCACTCGATAAATTTGCTTCATTTGAATATGTTTTTTTTTTTTTACGATGCGTGCCAGTGTTGATGTTGAGACCTGATGTATATCGTTGAAACTGAAACTTGCCACTGTGCATCGGCTTAGATTTGGCTGTACTCGCAGTCCAGCCTCCCTCAGCGTCAGGCCGTGGTTGACAACGTGGTCAACCAGTGTTGCGCAGTTCTCATTTGTCAGATTCGGTCCTCTTTGAGCATCTTCTTGTCTTCCTCTTCCTCTTCCTCTACCTCTACCTCTACCTCAAGCATGGCCTCCATCTCTTCCTCTTCCTCTGTTGATTCCTCCTCTGTTTATTCCTCTTCCTCCTCCTCCTTGTCCTCCTCCTCGTCCTCCTCCTCGTCCTCCTCCTCCTCCTCGTCTTACTCTTTCTCTGACTCTTTCCTTTATGCTTGAAGACCGATGAACTCACCTGCTGCTTTTTATTGTGCTTATATACCTGATTGATGTGTCTACAATTAAGCAAACAAGTGTTTGCACACCTGATGACTGTGTTGAACCAATTGGTTGGACTGTGCGGTAATTTGACAGTCAGTGCTTTGGTATTGCAAGGAAGTGACTTCATGATAGATTTTTGTGTGTAATGTATGTTAAGTGTGTTTAGTGTTTTGCAAATCACTGTGTGTAGAGTTTTGCAACAAGTGTGAGGTTGACAATGTGCTTATAGTTGTGCAAATATGGGCTGATGTTTTGCTTCTTGAGTGTAAGGTTTTCCTAATAGTGTACTACTTTTAATTTTAGTGTGTAAGCAATCCAAAAAATATACTAAAGTAATAATCCAAAAAATAATAATCCAAAAGATAAACAGGAGCCTACATGACAGTGGGTCTGCTATCTGTGAAAGCAGACAGAAGCCTGCATAAGAAAGACCTTGAAAATGGTATAAAGGCTGTCCATTTCTTCCTGTCTGTGTCTCACTCACTCCACAGGGTAACTGCTGTGTTGGCGACTGGGCCTATTCTTGCAAGAATAAATACTTTTTTCATTTACAATTTGACTCAGAGTGTCTCTTACGCATTGATGATGTTTAATAAGAATTTTTGACACAACAGGCGCGATCTCCACTAAGCTTCAAACAGGAACATGGGATACTCTGAGAGGAACGCAAGAAGTCATTGAGATTGGTAGGGGATTAACATGTCCTTTATGTACTCTGGAGCCCTATCATGCAGGGCCTTGTAGACAAATATTAACACCTTGTATTGTATTCTGTATTTTACAGGTAGCAGTGAAAAGATATCAACATTATGATCCCTTTTCCGTGTGTTAGTCAAAAGTCTCGCTGCAAACATACTGAAGATGAGCAACCAAGGATTCACTTATGCCTAAATATAAAACATAATAATAATCCAACTGTGTGGAAATACAAGCATGCATAACAATCTCAAAGTCCTTGGCTGAGATAGGTTTCAGTTTAGGAAAAAAAAAAAAAATCTGACCATCACCAGTAGCTCTGTTAGAACCTTTTATTAATTTTTCAATTAATCCTCCTAATTACTTCTCCCAAAGATAAGTAGCTGTGGCTCCCTTCATGATTCACATAATAACTCTCATGAATTCTTGGTAACATTTTACAATAAGGTCCATTATTGAGCAACCAAGGATTCACTACTGCCTAAATATAAAACATAATAATAATCCAACTGTGTGGAAATACAAGCATGCATAACAATCTCCAAGTCCTTGGCTGAGAGGATAGGTTTCAGTTTAGGAAAAAAACAACAACAACTGACCATCACCAGTAGCTCTGTTAGAACCTTTTATTAATTTTTCAATTAATCCTCCTAATTACTTCTCCCAAAGATAAGTAGCTGTGGCTCCCTTCATGATTCACAAAATAACTCATGAATTCTTGGTAACATTTTACAATAAGGTCCATTATCTAACATGAACTAATCATGAGCAATACATCTGTTACTGTATTTAATAGATGCTTGTAGTTAATGCAAATAAAGCTGTTCATTGTTTGTTCATGTTAGTTCACAGTGTATTAAATATGTCTGAGAAACTCATTACAAAGATAAATTACATTAATTATTTTATACCAAATCTCTTTTGCCTTTGGGAGAAATAGGAAAAGAGAGGTAATGTTGATCTGACTTAAACCACTTTCTCTTTAGAGAAATCAAAACAGAGATCTCTTTCAAACTTTCAAAGAAAAATAGTCATTATTATTGCAGATGTCTTTCCAAAAATGAAGACAACAAATTAATATAGCCTATTACTTAGTCTTGGTATCACAGTTAAGACAATGCACCTTGAACAGTATAGAGGGAATGGCTGATATTGTATTCTACTTTCCAGTAAAATCATGACTGAGGAAGTTCCTTTGTGTAACCAAACATCTTTATCCATTCAATCATAAAAGAACACAGATGAACACACTAATGAAGATGCATGTTATTTCACAGAGAACAACTTTATGGGGAAAATGTGTGTCACTCTGTCAACATTTTGCATCTTGCTCAGGTGTATGCGTTCTGATTAGTCACATCCTCTTATTTAACGGCTCTGGTCACATCCAGATTTTAGGCTTGACGTGTGATGCACCCATGTAAGAAAAACGGTTCGTTGATCAGTACAGTAGGGGGCGACAATGCTCTTAAAGAGTGGATAGCCATTCATCAAGAAGAAGACGTACATTAAAATCAGAGGAAAACAATGACGTCAATTGAGTGACGTATCAAGCGGATGAGGATTGAGATCTGATATTCGTGATCATATTGAACGCTTAAAACAGATAATACAGCAGGTATGTGTACAATATAAATATTACATTATTTAATTAATGTTTATTTTATTCCGAGTGCAGTTATCAGGCAGGTTAGAGAGTGAAATATTTTCGGTCATGAGTTTACGGAGGTGGAAGGATAATCGCTTATATTATGGGATCCTAATAACTAAAATAATGAAGAAATCAATAAAATGTTGTTACTTATTCCCACTAAATGAACGACACACGTCATTTATTCTTCAACTGTGATTTAATATAGGCCTAAATGATGATTATAGCTGCTGTGTAGCATGGTAGCTGGCCTGCTAGCAGAGCTCGTAGTATTTAAGTTTAGTTACTTGCATCACAATATCATTTAATTCAGACAGCAGAGCATTTAATATACTGTTATATTCACTATATTTACAGCCTTAAATATTATGACCCTTTATCATCATATGTTTTAATGGCATGGACTTCTAAAATGAAAATTTCCACTCTTATATGCTACTTTTCTCTTGAAAATTATTCAAAATAATTAATTTTCATTATTATGTTTTTTTTTCTAACTGAATTCATTATTATAGTAACATTTTTATTGCTTAATTTGAGTTGTTAATTGTTTTGTCAAATATAATTTTATTGTGTAAGCAAAGCATGTGCTCCTGACATTTCTGATTACCTCTAGTGCAGGGGTGGTTATAGGATTTCTTTCATTCTCAGTGGGGCTTAAGCCCTCAGTCAGAATCTGTAGCAAGAGACCATTACCTAAGTGGTGCATCTTTAAATCGACACCACTATATTACTATATAGTAACTCAAAACTAGCCTATCGGTATTAAAAATGGTACTAAATCAAAAACCTTTTTTTTTAAATGATGCAATACCAGTCTTTCTGCAGTACAGTTCAAATCGGTTCACGTGTAGGCTACTGTTTTACTAACAGAACATTGTCAGTATTATCAGTTCAGTATTATTAACAAGTATCACTTTTAACAAGCTAAAAAACAAAAATATTGACTCAGGGCACTGTTTAAAAGCTTTTTTTTAATCAGTTTTTTTTTAGATTAGCTATCTATTTGCCCTGCCAAATCATTCACTGGCCATTGTCATTGTTGTGAATTATGTAAAATTCAGCACGGATACTTTCTTCTAAAGACACCAACCCCAGTTTACAATCATAAACTGAGTATTGTGAAACAAAGAAAAAAGGTGTCTTAATATTCCAAGAATTTCCAACGCATATTTTGTGATTTAAAGGGGTCCTATAATGCTTTTTCAACTGCATTATACACTGCACAACTGCAAGTGTAATGTTGCTGTTTGAGCATAAAAAAGATTACAGTTTTTTCTTCCGGATTTTGTGAAGTCATAATGTTACTCATTTAAATAATCTCCACCCATAGAATAAAAAAGGGGGGACGAGGCCTGGTTGAGCTGCGCTAGAGAAGATGAAGAAAGAAATTTACTAAAAAACGTACCACTCTGAAACGTTCTTTGAAATCCGTGCTTGCAAAGTCCATGCTTGAAATCTGTTATGCACGATCCTCTTGTTCATTAGCATTGTCAGGGTCTGAATCGGATTTGAATTGGCTTGATATTCTTCAGTATATGAAGAATTTCCTTAATTATCAACACCAGAGCTGAATTCACTGTTATGAAGGTGCGTAACATTTCTCGAACAAGCGCTAAGCGTTGCCGATCACAACACACTGGGCCAGCTAACCAATCACAGCATATTTTGTATTTCGGAGAGAGAGGCTTCATCGAAAACGTTCAACCAGACTCGGGAGAGGAGCTGTAATAATGTAAAATATGTGAAAACTAATGTGTTTTTTGAACAATCAAGCACGAAAACACATTCTAGTACACCCCAAAAACAAAATCAAGACTTTGTAAAAGGGCAAATAGCCCAGGACCCCTTTAAATAATGTTATATATAATTAAATATAATAAAGATGATAAACTGTTGTTGTAGTAAAATTAGGGTATTGTCATGTCACCGGAAATAGTCATCAACTGTTCTAATGTGTAGTTAGGGTTAAGTTTGTATGTCTGACAGTTCAATAAGTTTTAAAGCTTAACTGACAAAATGGCAGATAGCAGCAAGGCTTTTATTGAAGCAATAAGCAATTTTATTGAATATTTAGGCTGTCGGACATTTATCTGTTGTAAGGTCAATTCTGATACCAGTATCTGTTCTTGTGATATAGCTTGCAGATGTCTGAGCATGTCTATGAGAAGTTCCTTGCTCCAGAAGAGCCATTTCCACTGCTTTCACAGGGAGGAAACTTCAGTGAAAATGCCACACTGGATATTAGTGACTTTGGGTGTCAATTGTCATCATGTCACCGAACAGACCCTTTACACCGCTTTCACAGCAGCAGGTAAGTGACTGGTGATTTGGCACAAGTTTATTAGTAATGTTCAAGGGAATGCTAATATTAATATAAAGAGATAGTTCACCCAAAAGTGAAAATCCTGTCATTAACTTTCATTCATCATCGGAAAACAAATGAAGATTTTTTTTAATGAAATCTGAGAGCTTTCTGTACTCTCCATTGACAGCTACGCAACTACCACTCTGAAGCTTAAAAAATAATTAAAAATTGCCCACCCTCTCCCCATTTACAACAGAAGAGTTAATTTGCAGAAACAGATTGCTCTGTTCTTGTTCATTTTCATAAATCATGTATTTTTTTATTGTGCATTCCAAGTTATATCAATCAAAACTGCAGCTATGTTGTTTTGATTAAGTAATAACTCAAAAAATACAGATAACTTTCAAAGTTAAAGTTCATTAAAACTGTTTTATATAGGGCTGCACGATTTGGGGAAAATGTCATTGCGATTATTGAGGTCAATATTGCGATTGCGATATTATAAACAAATGGTTTCATGAGTCAACTTGCTTGGTTCTGAAGCAAAATGCACACACAAATTAGTGATAATTCTGAAATGTGTATTTCTCTACTCAAACTAGCAACAACAACTATATGATTGATAACACCTATAATGATCAATAAGCCATTGATTTTTGGATAAAAATTACCCCCCCCCATTTAAAAAAATAATTATAGAAATCCAACATTAGTGATTCCATCATTACAATTGAAAGCTATCAATTAAAAAAAAAAAAAAAATCAGAGAACTCTACATTTCATGTTTCAGACATGACCACACAAAACCAAGTAATTGCTATGATTAGGACTGGGGCGGTATGGATTTCTTCTTACCGCGGTTGAAAAGCAAGAAGTTCCCGCGGTATTGCCGTAAACCGCTATTAGTATGGAGGTATTTTTGGTGCAATACAACTGAACGCCTGTGACAGTGAAATGTGTAGTTACAGAGAATAGCCACACATGTGTATCAGTAAATTTGAAGTCACAAAGAGAAATGTTTTAAGAGTTGCAAACTTGTAGACTTTTTTTTCTCTTCCACAAACACAACACAACAGTTACACCTTCTCAAATTCTTCATTGCAGGTGCACAAATCCTATTCTACAAATCACAAATTAGGAAACTCGTACGCTCACATTTTTGCTACAGTTGCTGCAGTGAATATGGTGCAAAACGCATTTACACACCTGCATCAAAAAATGTGAAGTCAAAGAGAAAATTTTCTCATCTGCAAATCAGTATGTGAATTAATCCAATGAGAGTTGCACACTTGTAGAATATTTTCTCACAAATGTCATGTATATTTTCTAGCACAAACACAAGTACATAACTACAGCTGCTTGAATCTGCTGCGACGAATCTCAAACACTGTTTTTCGCTTTCAAGTGACAAGTTTCGTGCGCTCTCCCTTTTGCACCAAGTGCACCGTGAAATGTGCGCAAAAGTGAGTTGTGCATCTGTAGAAGCAGTGGGTGGAGCCTACATGAATATTAATTTCCCGGGTAAGCGTGTATCGAACTGCTCATTATTGTGCACACGATCGTTTCTCAGCAGGAATTAATGGATTATTTGAAAAAAGGTAAATATATTTTCAGCGCAAACTTAAACTACAATTGTGCATCATTTCATAAAGTTCATGTTCTTATTAGTGTGCACGTTTGTGCATTCGCTAATGACTAGGCTAAATGATTGCTGGCATTCACTTTGTGTAGGCCTGTATAAAGCACAGTAAACTTCATGCCTGTATTTTAATGCTTTAGCAAAATAGAATTCAAATTATAGGCTACAAGAGACATTACTCAGATACTCTCTTATACAGGCCTAATAGTCAATACAAATGGAATGTTTTATGTGTCATGAAACATTCCGCTCCCCAACTCGCGAAAGGTCGGATTTGTTCCATCTTTTGATGATGATGAGTTTTGTTTAGAAAACCTTGAATCCATGTTAGACACAGTGTCACTAGACTCAATCCAAGTCATTAGAATAATGAATCTATGTAATTAGACAAAACGTGCACGTGCAGGCAAATGTTTTTTTTTTTTTTGTTGCGGTGATGAGCTCAGACCCGCGGTAGGGGTCACGTGACCGTGGTAATGCGGTAACCGTCCCAGCCCTAGCTATGATACATAATAAAACACTCGGTTAATCTTTGTAATGTTAATCTCCTCATTTTACATAGACGCCTGACAAACTTTGTTGTTGTGATAACACGCAATACAGGGTTCTTTTCCCTCACCACTAACGAGCTGCTTCAGCAAGTTTCTGGGAAAAAATGTTCAGCTTTTATTTTCCTTTTACGCCCCGAAGAAGATTTCACAGGTTCATCAATTTCGTTGAAATGATCCATCCTCGGTTGCTTTTAGTCAGCTTTGACGAAACTCCTCTCACCTAGCGCGTCTTTTCAAAGTGACTAGCAGTCTTGTCACCTGACCTGAATACTGTGCGCTGATTCGCTAAAACTGACTTTTCGGTTGTGTTCACAAACAACAAGGGTGCTTGTCGGTTTCTGCTGTAAAACATGAACTTGCGATGCCTTGACAGTGGACAATACCGGCTTTTGTGACAAAACGTGTTTAGGGTTCAGTCAATCTTGTCAGTCGTTTTTTCAGCTGAGAAACATCGCGTGAGGATGTGGAGTGTCAAAATAAAGGTACCATATATCTATTTTATGTGTGGCATCGATGCATCGTATTGTTAGACGTTTGATCGATGCATCCATCCATATTGATGTAACTTTACACCCCTAACTGTTTTTGTAAATGAACCTAAATTTACATCAGCATAACTCAAGCTACTTTCAAATGTGCATTTCTAAGAGAGAAAACATGCAATATTATTTATATTGTATTTACAGCCTGAACTGCCAACTGTGTTCTGTCTTTTGTATAGGCATATCGCTATGTTGTTGTAATGCTAGTTACCTATGTAACTGGTTCTGTGAATTCTGGATGACCACGAGAGGTGGTGCTAAGCACTTGTGGATAATCACTGCGCCAGCTAGATACGAGAAGAATATAAAAACAAAGTCATGTCATGACGCAGACCGAGACGCAAGGATATACAGTAAACCACAGCAGCTCGGTGCCCAGCCCTGGAATGCTTTCTCGCGCATTCCAAATAACAGGGAACTCTGACGGTCAACTGGAATTCACAGAACTACAGTTAAATACGTAACTAGCGTTCTGTTTCATTCGTCCTGACTGCCAGAGATGATGCTAAACACTAGTGGATGATTCATATCAACATACAGTTAGGTCCATATATATTTGGACACAGGCACAATTTTTCTTTTTTTCAGGTATTTACCAACACATATTCAAGCTATAGTTATTTTATGGATATGGGCTGAAAGTGCACACTCTCAGGTTGAAATTGAGGGTTTAGGAGTTACAGCTCTTGAGAGAGCCACCCCCCCCTTTTTAAGGGACCAAAAGTAATTGGACAATTGAATCAAAAGCGATTTCATGGACAGGTGTGGGCTATTCCTTCGTTATTTCTTCATCAATTAAACAGGTAAAAGGTCTCGAGTTGATTCTAAGTGTGGTATTTGCATTTGGAGTATATTGCTGTGTACATGCATCATGCGTTCAAAGGAACTCTCCATGCAAGTAAAACAGGCCATCATTAGGCTTCAAAAACAAAATAAATCCATCCGAGAGATAGCAGGAGTATTAGGAGTGGCCAAATCAACAGTTTGGTATATTCTGAGAAAAAAAGAATCCACTGGTGAGCTCAGCAACATAAAAAGGCCTGGACATCCACGGAAAACAACAGTGGTTGATGATCGCAGGATCCTCTCCATGGTAAAGAAAAACCCATTCACAACATCTAGCCAAGTGAAGGACACTTTCCAGGAGGTAGGCGTGTCATTGTCAAAGTCTACAATCAAGAGAAGACTTCACGAGAGCAAATACAGAGGGTTCACCACAAGGTGCAAACCATTAATAAGCATCAAGAATAGAAAGGCCAGATTAGACTTTGCCAAAAAGCATCTAAAAAAGCCTGATCAGTTCTGGAAAAGCATTCTTTGGACGGATAAAACTAAGATCAACCTGTACCAAAATGATGGGAAGAAAAAAGTATGGAGAAAGCTTGGAACAGCTCATGATCCAAAGAATACAACATCTTCTGTAAAACATGGTGGAGGCAGTGTGATGGCATGGGCATGCATGGCTTCCAGTGGCACTGGATCCACTGGTGTTTATTGATGATGTGACAAGACCGAAGCAGCCGGATGAATTCTGAAGTGTATAGGAATATACTGTCCGCCCAGATTAAGCCAAATGCAGCAAAGTTGGTTGGACGGCGCTTCACGGTACAGATGGACAATGATCCAAAACACACTGCAAAAGCAACCCAGGAGTTTTTTAAGGAAAAGAAGTGGAATATTCTGCAATGGCCGAGTCAATCACCTGATCTCAACCCGATTGAGCATGCATTTCACTTGCTGAAGGTAAAACTAAAGGCAGAAAGACCTACAAACAAACAGCAGCTGAAGACAGCTGCAGTTAAGGCCTGGCAAAGCATCACAAAGCAGGAAACCCAGTCTTTGGTGATGTCTATGAGTTCCAGACTTCAAGCAGTCATTGCCTGCAAAGGATTCTCAACAAAATATTAAAAATGAAAATTTTATTTATGATTATATGATTATATTAATTTGTCCAATTACATTTGAGCCCCTGAAAATGGGGGTACTGTGTATAAAAATTGTTGCAGTTCCTAAAATGTTTACTTGATATTTTTGTTCAACCCCTTGAATTAAAGCTGAAAGTCTGCACTTCAAATTCATCTTGATTGTTTCATTTTTCATTTTTATTCTGGTGGCATACAGAACCAAAAGTATGAAAATTGTGCTTGTCCAAATATATATGGACCTAACTGTAGTCATGAGGAAAGCCACCCACCTGCAAACATCACCCTGGATTTCCACCAACTGCGGAACGGCTGCAGATCAGCTTTGCTGTGTGTCGGCTTTGTGCTGCGCTGTCCTTCAATACCTACCAGGTACGGATTTGTTACGGAACGGCTGCGGCTATGACTGACACGAGGAATTCACGTATGATTGCGCGATATAACAATCGCTCCTGTGCTGAATTGCTGTGGAGCTCTCCGGCATCCGGCAAAAATAGAAACTCTGCGTATCTGCTCCAGAGGGCTGCGGTCACCGGAGCTGGGACGGAGTCGGAACGCAGCCGTTCCGCAGTCAGTGAAAATACACACATTGACTTTAATGGAAACCTATTGACTCTGCCGCTTTGCAGGCTGAATTTCGGGAAGCACAGGAATTTATAGTCTAGAACGGGAATTTCCCGTTGGTGGAAATTGGGGGTCAGTGTTGATCCAGAAGGACTGCAGAGCTCACATCATGGGAAGCAGCCACGTTAACCTTGTAGAATCGCGTGAAGGTACATGGAGAAGACCAGTTAGTAGCTTCGCAGACATCTGCAAGGAAACTCTATTTTTTTTATTTATTTACCTTTATTTAACCAGGAGGTTCCATTGAGATTCAGAATCTCTTTTACAAGAGAGACCTGGCCAAGGTAACAGCCGAATCACAACAAATGCATACATAACTAACACCAAATTACATTTTCATGATAAAAGAAGTACATAATATAAAAAAATAAACACAATGAGACTCTTAAGAAAAACAAGAAAATGTCTCCATCACAACACTCTTTACAGTAGTTTTAAATTCATTTATGGACATAAGGGTTTCTAACTTTAGCTCTTTTTGTAGATTATTCCATCCCCAAGGTACTAATTAAGAGAAAGCAGTTCTTCCCAGTTCGGTTGCAACTCGTGGCAAGTTAAAAAGCAACCACTTTGAGGAGCGTAGCTGATAGGTACCAGAGCAGACAGAGAGGAGGTTACAAAGGTACAGTGGAAGTTTGCCAAGTATAGCTTTATAAATAAAGATATACCAGTGCTGTTGTCTGCGAATTTTAAGTGATGTCCAACCAACTGAATCAATCTATAAAGTGGCCCAAGACGAAGAGACGATCCTAGTGGAGTGACAAGTAACACCCACTGATAAGGGTTTATGAGATTTATGCGCCAACTTAATCACCTCAATAATCCAGCGTGATGGTCTCTGTTTGGAAAAAGGTGCAGTTTTGCTTACCCCACCATAACAGACAAATAACTGATCTGTCTGTCTGAAAGAAGTAGACTTAACATAGCACTTTAAAGCTCATACTGGACACAGAAGATGAGGCCTCCCCCATCTGTATCTGAGTGAGTGAAAGGCGGTTAGTGTTCATTACTGCTGGTTTACAATCCATTAACTGTGAACTGTACTCAATAACCAAAACCAGAGCTGAAGGCGAGTTGGATCTGGGTGCCAAACACAGCCGTGCATCTGAGTAAGGAGGTCCCGTCTGATGGGAAGCTGCCATGGTTTTCCCCGTAACAGACTCAGAAGGAGAGGAAACCTAGCTGGCCATCGGGATGCAACTAAAAACACCCTGTGCTTGTATAGGAATATTCAGTGTAATGTTTCCCTTAGAAGTGGAAGAGAAAGTAACGCATACAACAGGCAACTCAGCCACTCATGGGCAGCAGATCCCTAGACAGAGCATCCGCCACTTGATTTTCCGATCCCGGGAGATGAACTGTCCTTGACAAAGCCCTGGCCCTGAGACCATTTAAGGATCTTGCGACTTAGCTGTAAAGAAGCAAGAAACCTGTTGCCGCCCTGGTGGTTCAAATGAAAGATCACTGACATGTTGTCGGACCAGACAAGCACTTGAAGACCCATCAAATTGAAAAGAAGCGTTGTAGAGCTAAGTACACTGCCTTCATTTCCATGTCACCAATTCCCCTCTGGTTCCACGTTGCCCCCCCATCCTGTCAGTGAAGCATCGGCCGTGATTACTTCTCGATGGGAAGACACCGCCCTAGTGGCACTCCAGCTTTCAGAAATGTTACCCGTTTCCAGGGTTTCAGTGCATGGACAGAAATGACATGCAGGAGAAACGACAATCATGCAATGACGATGTCTGAAGAGGCCTGAGGAGAAGCAAGCCCAAGGGGACAACGATGTGGTGGCAGCCAACATCCCCATTAGTTGCAGAAGGACACCATAAGGAATTTTTGTCCCCAAGCAGAAATGTGTCTGTAACTGACAAATATTGTCTATCCCTGTCCGAGCATGAGACAGTGTGGCAGACAATTCTGGGACCAAACGACTCTGTGTCGTTCACTGCTCCTTGGTGTTGTCTAGAGCATTTCGTCTTGTTGGGGCACAAAGCAGCCAATTGTCTAAGTAGGGCAGAATTCTCATTCCCTTGGACCAAAGAGGAGACAGGGCTGCACTCATGCATCTTGTAAAAACACGAGGAGCCAGAGATAGACCGAATGGTATGACTCTGAACTGATAGATTTAGATTTAGTCTTTTAGCAGATGCTTTTATCCAAAGTGACTTACAACTGAGGACTAAACCAAGTGAGTCATTGTGAAGAGACAAAAACAACGCAAGAAGTGCTCAAAATACAATGTTCAGACATTGCTTGGAGTAGCATAAGCCAGATAAGCAGGGATTTAAAGGAAAAGAAGATACATTTAAAAAAAAAAAAATTATGTTAAGTGCTCAGGGAAGAGATGAGTTTTCAGTTGTCTTTTGAATGCTGTCAGGGATACTGCATTCTGGATGAGGGTGGGTAGATCATTCCACCAGCATGGTACCATGAATGAGAATGTTCTGGAGAGGGATTTTGAGGCTCTCTGTGATGGTACCACAAGCCGTCGCTCATTGACTGATCGTAGGCTTCTTGGTAGGGATGTAGACTTGTAGTAGTGAGTGGAAGTAGGAGGGAGCTGATCCTGTGGTCAATCTGTAAGCAAGTGTCAACACCTTGAACTTGATGCAAGCAGTGAGTGGTAGCCAGTACAGAGAGATAAACAGAGGAGTGACGTGGGCCCTTTTGGGCTCATTGAAGACCAGACGAGCTGCAGCATTCTGGATCATTTGTAGAAGTTTAGTTGCACATGATGGAAGTCCAGCCAGAAGAGCATTGCAGTAATCAAGCCTAGAAATGACCAGGGTCTGGACGACAAGTTGTGTTGCATGCTCAGTTAGGAAAGGCCTGATCTTCCTGATGTTGTGCATAGCAAACCTGCATGATCGAGCTGTCTTTGTGATGTGGTCTGTGAAGGTCAGCTGATCATCAAAGATTACTCCAAGATTTCTGACTGACCTTGATGGGGTGATTGAGGAAGAATCTAGCTCGATGGTGATGTCGTGCTGTAGAGACGGATTGGCAGGGAGGATGAGAAGCTCAGTCTTTGAAATGAGAGGTAGAGCTGGGTGTCATCAGCATAGCAATGGTAAGAGAAACCATGTGCTTGTATGATGGGTCCCAGCGATGTGGTGTAAATGGAGAAGAGGAGCGGTCCAAGAACTGAACCCTGGGGAACCCCTGTGGTCAGTTGATATGCTTTGGATACCTCACCTCTCCATGTGACCCTGAAGAACCTACCTGTGAGATAGGACTCAAACCAGTGGAGAGTACCTGTGATGCCCAGTGATGAGAGGGTGGACAGAAGGATCTGATGGTTCACAGTGTCGAAGGCAGCAGTCAGGTCCAGGAGGATGCGAACTGATGATTTGGAAGCAGCTTTTGCAGGGCTTCGGTGACCGACAGCAATGAAGTCTCGGTTGAATGCCCTTTCTTGAAGCCAGATTGGTTGACATCCAGCTGGTTGTTCAGAGACAGGAAAGTTGATACTTGGTTGAAAGCAACTCGTTCAAGTGTTTTCGCAATGAATGGTAGGAGAGAGACAGGTCTGTAATTCACTAAAAGTGATGTGTTCAACGTTGTTTTTTTTAAGCAGTGGAGTTGCCAGTGTGGAGGGATGAGTTGATGATGTGTGTGAGAGCTGGAAGAAGTGTGGGAGAGATTGCTTGTATAGGTGTGAGGGGATGGGGTCCAGAGGGCAGCAGGTAGGATGACTAGAGAGGAGAAGTTTAGATACTTCATCCTCGGTTAGTGGAGTGAAGGAGGAGAGAAGGTTGTTGGCTGTGGGAGAGGTTAGTCTGGGTTCCTGTGTGTGTGAAGCTGATAACTGACTGCTGATAGTTGTAGTTTTGTTAGTGAAGAAGTTAGCAAAATCATCAGAAGTTAGCGAGGAGGTGGGTGGTGGTTGAGGTGGACAGAGGAGAGAGTTGAATGTCTTGAACAGTGAATGTGTGTTAGAGGCGCTGTTGATCTTGTTGTGGAAATATGACGATTTTACGGCGTGAACATCAGCAGAAAAGGCAGAGAGCAGAGATTGATACCTACTGAGGTCAGATGTGTCTTTTGATTTGCGCCATTTCCTCTCCGCTGCCCTGAGTTCGGTCCGGTGTTCACGAAGAACCTCAGATAACCAGGGGTTGGAGGGAGTAGCGCATGCTGGCCTGGAGGAGAGAGGGCAGATGTTGTCTAAAGAAGAGGTTAGAATGGAGCATAAAGTATCCGTTGCAGTATTCACATCCAGAGATGAGAAATGCGAGGGTGAGGGAAGAGAAGATGACACAGCAGAGGAAAGATAGGACGGAGAAAGTGAGTGCAGGTTTCCTCTGAAAGTAACTGGTAGGGGAGTTGGTGGTGCATGGGTAGTGAAATTAATGAGGAAAGTAATGAGGAAATGGTCTGAAACGTTGAGAGCTTTCACCAAAATATTGTCTGTGATGCAGTTGCGTGTGTAAACCAGGGTCAGTTGGTTGCCTGACTTGTGAGTACCTGTGGTGATAAGCCGTTGGAGATCAAAAGAGGCTAGGAGAGAGATGAAGTCTGTTGCCTACGGCTTCTCTAGATGAATGTTGAAGTCGCCAAAGACTACAAGTGGGATGCCATCCTCAGGGAAAGAGGAAAGCAGCACATCCAGCTCTACAAAGCTTCCCAGTTGACCTGGGGGGCGATATATGACTACAATATGGATCTTAATGGGAGTTGTAAGTGTAATAGCATGATATTCAAATGAGTAGTTATTGCATAGAGAAGAGCGAGTTGAGTATTTCCAATTGTTAGAAATGAGAAGACCAGTACCCCCACCCCGACTGGCGAGGGGTGTGGGAGAAAGAGAAGTTGTTAGAGAGAGCAGCAGGGGTTGCTGAGTCTTCTGGACGGATCCAGGTCTCAGTCAAGCCCAAGATATTAAGAGTAGAATGAGATGCAAAGGCTGGAATGAAGTCATTGACTGCTTTATTGACTGCTGATTGACAATTCCATAGACCCATAGAAAGAGTGAGAGGTGAGTGGGAGGATGAGAGAATAGGGCGCAGATTAGCAGTATTGCGCTGCCTTCTGTGCATGATGAGAGAGCGTTGTCGAGAGACAACAGGAATGTATTGAAAGCACATGTTGATTAACCCTCTGGGGTCTGAGGTGTTTTTGGGGCCATTGGGATGTTCTGACATGCCCTTACATTTGTGTTTTTTTCAGTTATTTAGAAACATGTTAATGGCAAAGGTGTAAATTCACTCTATATAGCACAAACAGGGCTACCATAATATGTGAGCAACATAAATGTACATGTTTGAATTTTTGAGAGAATATTGTTTATGCGTGGTTATTGAAAAACTAAAAAATAAAGCTTTAAAGTTTAAGGCCTCAAAACACACACTAAATATCTGTCCACAAGACTTTTGACTAATGGATGTTGTCGCCTAGAGTTTTTGCTTCAAAATGATCTGAAAGTCATCCAGCATTATCATTCACATAAAACAATAGATTGTTTTAAATTGTGAAAAACATTTTTTTGTTTGGGAAGTCAATATGCAGATGGGCGTGAACGGCCCAACCCCATCATGAATAATTAGGCAGTTCTCACCTGAGCAGACTGCATACAAATGAGCAGAATGCATACTAATGAGCCTTTCACTCAGGGGTGTCACACAAGAAAGAATGCAAGGACAATATATATATAAAAAAATAGACATACATACATACACACACATATATATATATATATATATATATATATATATACATACACAATCAAAACATAAATGAAAGTCAAAAGCATATTTATAGTCACACCTGGAAACAAATCCTGGTCAAATAGGCTATATGGGCCATTCTACAGAACTGGTTCAAAACATCTTGAAAAGAAAATTTTCTTTTTCCATATATGTCTTATAAAGTATTATTTTTTAAAGTAGGCCAACACATTTTATTATCATAGGTATTTCAAAGTTAAGGATTCATTATTTTATATATAGCTTGCATTAGAACAAACACTATAACAGTTGATTAGTTTATTTGTGACAAAACATAGCCTACTAGCAGTATATATTTAACATATGAGCAGAAACTGTCTAACAAAAGCTTATTTGATGTCTATTTTATAAAACTTTATAAACTATCCAAAACTAGTGAACGAAATGTTGTCATTACAGACACTATATCGCGATAAGAAATCTCAGTAGGCTATATAGTTTGGATGTGTTCATGTAAAAATAACGTTTACTAATGTAGGAGCGAGAGTGAATGAACGGCACAGATGCGATGGACAGCTGTAGTAACATCGCGCGCGCGTGCGTCTGTGCCATCCATCCATCCATCCATCCATCCATCCATCCATCCATCCATCCATCCATCCATCCATCCATCCATCCATCCATCCATCCATCCATCCATCCATCCATCCATCCATCCATCCATCCATCCATCCATCCATCCATCCATCCATCCATCCATCCATCCATCCATCCATCCATCCATCCATCCATCCATCCATCCATCCATCCATCCATCCATCCATCCATCCATCCATCCATCCATCCATCCATCCATCCATCCATCCATCCATCCATCCATCCATCCATCCATCCATCCATCCATCCATCCATCCATCCATCCATCCATCCATCCATCCATCCATCCATCCATCCATCCATCCATCCATCCATCCATCCATCCATCCATCCATCCATCCATCCATCCATCCATCCATCCATCCATCCATCCATCCATCCATCCAATCCATCCATCCATCCATCCATCCATCCATCCATCCATCCATCCATCCATCCATCCATCCATCCATCCATCCATCCATCCATCCATCCATCCATCCATCCATCCATCCATCCATCCATCCATCCATCCATCCATCCATCCATCCATCCATCCATCCATCCATCCATCCATCCATCCATCCATCCATCCATCCATCCATCCATCCATCCATCCATCCATCCATCCATCCATCCATCCATCCATCCATCCATCCATCCATCCATCCATCCATCCATCCATCCATCCATCCATCCATCCATCCATCCATCCATCCATCCATCCATCCATCCATCCATCCATCCATCCATCCATCCATCCATCCATCCATCCATCCATCCATCCATCCATCCATCCATCCATCCATCCATCCATCCATCCATCCATCCATCCATCCATCCATCCATCCATCCATCCATCCATCCATCCATGAATGAATGAATGAGCTGGGGGGAAAAATACTGACATACTCTCTTTTCAGACAGATTACATAAACTGAGAATATTTGTTTTTTATATAAATTACTTCATTGAAAAGAAGAGAATTCAAGCTTCATAGAGAAAAAACTCTCTTGCCTGTATGACAAGTATTTGCGGAGTTATAGTTAATTTTCGGACGCGATTCAGAATGGACTGCACTGACAGAGAGAAGGCAAAACTCGCATCATGTTTGTTTTTCTTTATTTGACAAAAAGCACAACAATTTTTATTGTGAGTATACAGAAAAATAATAGACACTTAACAGGATCGAATGATGTCTAACACTTATATATAAGATCAAAATCAACAGAGTATTTTGAGTTTCTTTTGCACTGATAAGAAAAAAAAGCAAGACTATCGCACCCGCGTGATAGCCGACCTCAGAGGGTTAAGGGAAATAAGAAAAAGGTGGGAAAGGAATGGGTGAAGAAGATACTTAAGTGCCTTGCAGGTGTCCTTGCTCGGTGGAGTCGCGCAGGTAGAGTCGCAGGGCTTTACCCGAGTCGGTCTTCACAAGAGGAGGCTGAACACGAGAGCTGAACGCTTCCGCTGACTCTTCCGCGACAGCACGCACACTACATAGATATAAAGCTTTCAATCGCCTGAGTGAGGATAGCTGTGGCCGCCCTTGCAATTAGCACAGCCAAAGCAAATTTCCCGAGAATGGGCGAAACCGAAAATAGCTGTTGAACAGTGCTACTTAAGTGCTACAATAAAATACAGACCACAACCCTTTAGATGCGCAGCATAAATTCAAAATAGGAACGTGTCTAATTAAAATACAGATATTTAGTGAATATAAAAATTATAAATAAGCAAAGAATCGAAAATAGCCCTACCTACTTGACAAATAGTAAACAGAACAACAGGAGAACTGGATATTAAGAAAAAACAACTTATGCGCTCTTGTTGTTCTCACAGAGTGATAGGCTTGATCCTGTAAGCAGAATCTTAGGAACTTCCTGTGGTGGGGAGCAATGGGAACATGGAAGTAAGCATCCTTCAAATCCTCACTCACGAACCAGTCTCCTTTCATCACAGGTTTAAGAAAGTCGACTTTGCGTAACATTTGGAAAGTAAGAGACTTTAAGAACACATTTAGGCATCTCAGGTCCAGAACTGGCCGAAAACCGCCATTTTATTTGGAAAAAGGAAGTACGTGGAGTAAAACCCATCCCTCTGACTGAGGAGAGGAACTTCTATGGCTTCTTTCAGCAACATTGAATGCACTTCTAAGGAACTGGTTACATTTTTGACAACCGTTGGAAGGATTCCTTAAAACAGGCCGGCATCGGAACTGCAGAATCTGTCCCCTGCTCAAAGTCACCGGAACTTAAGGGTCAGACACTGAATTTTTCCAGTAATCTTGATGTTCCATGGTGAAACGACCAGCCGCCGACCTCAGAGCTTCAGGGTTTTTGACTTCTACCTTTAGGACCTATGACAGTGATGGTGAAAAGAACGGCGTCCCTGGGCCTCTCCAGCCCCCCTCTATGTCGCTGTGGTGCCTGAAGCTGAGAAGAGTTGTGTTGACACACTCATTGCACTGAGCGTGGATGAGCCGTAAGCCAATGGGATCCTCACAAGTACTGCCCAAGGAACCTGAGTTAGTTGTCGTGTAGCTTCTGACAACTTCTTTCTCTTTTCCAATACCTCAGAAACATTAGGGCCAAAAAGATTGCAAGAGTGCTGGCTGTCTTTGACCTCCTTCTAGGTACATTGGGACCTGTAAGGGTACTGGAGAATTCTGTCACAAAGCCCTTACATGTTGGCATTTAAAACACATTACTAAATTGGTTTGAACGGTGATTTGTCAAGACCAAAACAAGGGTTGGGTACTGAAACCGGGCACCAATATGGAACCGGTACCTAAGTAACCGGAACAAATCAAAACTCAGATTTCGGTGGCTCATTTCGGTGCCACTTAAATGCCTCAGCTGTCGGTTGAAATATCTGCCCTCTGGTTCTCCGATACGGACGTAAGAAACATCATCACCGCATGTGATCGTTAGTTAGCCCTTTGAGGCGTACGATCGTTCACACTGGTGTGCTTAATGTTCAGATCACATGATCATCAACTTCTAAATTCAAATCTGTGTTGGCATGTTGGCTGGCGCTGTCATCACAACTATTCAGTGTTTTCAACCACACAAGCTTTATTTTTTGTTTCAGACATTTAAATACACATTAACCGTCTGGGGTCTTAGGTGTTTTTGGGGTCCTTGAGATGTTTTGACATGCCCTGACATTTGTGCTTTTTTCAGTTGCTTATAAACATATTAATGGCAAAGGTGTAATTACACTCTATTTAGCACAAACAGGGCTACCTTAATATGTGAGCAACATGTACATGTTTGTATTTTTGAGAGAATGTTTATGCATGGTTATTGAAAAAAATAAAAATGAAAGATTCTGAAATAAGGCCACAAATAACATACTAAATATGTGTCCACACGACTTTTGACTAATGGATGTTGTCGCCTAGAGTTTTTGCTTTTAGAATTTTGCCTAATTATTCACATAAAACAATACATTGATTTAAATTTTGTAAGACACTTTTTATTTGGAAAGGCAATATGCGTGGGGGCGTGAATGATCATGAATAATGCTGTGATTCTCACCTGAGAAGACAATGACCCGCATAATGAGCTGCATAAGGAGCCTTTCATTCAGGTGTGTCACTGGGTACCACAATAAATAACGAGTACTTATTTTGTATGCATGCAAATTGTATAATATCCGAGGTAAACATTTCTAGTAACTGTGCAGTTAATTCTCATACTGTATTTTCAGAAAAGTTTGGAATATAGCCTATCCTCTCCCCAAATGTGTCACTAATAAAAAACAATAATAAATAATTTAATGAGAAGGCTTATATTGACCTATTAAGATGTTGCTTACATCGATGGCCCCATCCCCAAACCAAGGGCAAGAAGGGTCTTGATTACCATGACTACGATCAGATAGGGCTGTGCGATATAACGATATATATCGGATGGACGATATAAAAAGCATTAAGACAAAAAACATTGTTTACGGCAAAACTTTTTCATCATTTGGATGACTGCAATCCTACATGCCGCCATGGGAATGCAGGCAGAATCATGAATAACATGGCGAGTGAAGGGGTGACAGAACCGGGTGGCTCCAAGCAGGACCAGCCAGAACAAACCGAGGAGCTTGTTCCTAAATGAGGAGCTACCTCAGTAGCATGAACATGGTTCGGTTAACTTTCTATATGTTTGGTTGACTATTTTATTTTGATAATGAACATGCTGCAAGTTAGCAAGTTAGCAATGCTAGAACGTGAGGCGTCGGCGTGATCATGGGGATTTTTGTCCTTCTGAGGAATCTGTTACTTCATAATTTATGGTCATACGGATAGCAAGAAATTATTTAAACTGTAAAGCTTTTGTAAAATACAGAAAACAAGCACAATGCCATTTTTTTGCCGTCTCGGTTTTAGGGATGAAAATTTCGTATCAGAATTATAGTGACCAAAATTATCTTGATTATCAATATTATCACAGTTTTGTTAAAACGAGATGAAAGTGTTAAAAAAGAACTTATGCTCACACTGAAAACATTTAAAAAAGTTTTATATTTGAAAATCAACAAACAACAAATAAAACAAGTAGCTCTGTACTTTTGAAAGCAAGATTCTATATGCTGATTTCACGCAGCCGTTATTTTGAAATCGAAAGTGAGGCTTCGGTGGGAAGAAAACTGGAAGTGTCGCCTATAATCACTGGAGAGTTGCACGAAGCTCAGCAAAGCGCGTGATTTGACGTTGTGTGAATCCATGTTCTGCACTATCCTGCAATTTTCGCTGGTTTAAAAAAAAACAAAGTTGCATATTACCTGCTATTCATTTTCACTGAAATGTAGGCCTAATTCTTTGACATTTGGTGACATACAGTATATCCTTGGGAAAACTAACGCCAGCGTATTGCCATTACGACATACCTATGATGACTTGACAGCTGAGCACAGGGATTTCACTCACGTTGGATAGGCTATGCGTCAATATCACATTTGCACAGTCTGTACTATTTGAATTTGTGATTGGTTGACTGGCAAATTAAAATATTTAACAGAACAATGAAATAACATTATTAACTGGTAAATGGCCATTTCAAATAAGCATGTCTGTTCAGAACGTTAAATTTGATTTTGTTTCCGTTTCTGGTTATGTTCTTGTCAAAATTTTGTTCGTTTGTTTTCGTTCATTGAACAGGTTCAGAGCCCTAAGTCCTGCTACATTTTAAACTTGAAAGTACAATGTTTACATTTGGTATTTTATATAGCAGTATTTTATGTTGGGCCTGTAATCATTTGTATTGGAAAAGTGTTTTATATTTCATTCATATTTTATATTTCTACATTCTTAATCAAACATTTGCCAGGAGTTCGAAATAAAAGGAGAAATAATCCCATATGAATGAGTACATTTTTGAGTATATACTTAATATATATTAAGTATTCAGTCAACCGGTCCCATGTAACTAGGTTACGTTGGATTTATGTAACATTATTTGTTTCAATTAACTTAAGTTAATTACATAAGATTAATCCAATGCTCTTTAGTTGAATAAGGTTAACAGTCTTAATTGTGTCCAAAACAATTAAGTTAAGTTCAATTATGCTAAAATTAATATTTTTTTCATTCAACGTTAATGAGATAATCAAGTGATTAATTGAGTGATGATTGACCATTATTGAAGACATCTGAGAAAATCTCATTTTTTAAGTCACCGTTAGGGAGATCAGTGTTTGCTTAAGTTGGGCTCTTGACCCTTGAATTATTAACTTTAAATTTTGTTCGGCTGTTGTATCTGAGTAATAACTCTCAGATGAACAAAGAGAAAAGTTGATCAGGTTATGTTTTGACATAATCATAATTTGAATCACTGAACTTATTTAGAGTGTAATCTCTGACTTTAATGTATTTTGTTGATTCCAGCATCACTGTGATTCTACATTATAAGATCCAGAATAGTCTAAATAATCTAAAGGATTTCTTAAAAGTTGTTCTGATAAAAAAAAAATGGTTCTTTTAGGCACACACAGACATCAAGAATCAGTGTATGAATCTCAACAATGGTGACAAACAGAATATTCAAATATGGAAAGCAAATTACTAAAACAATTCAGATCATAATTTATTCATGGTGCAATGCATGATGGGAGCCATGAATGAGTTTTGATTGGTGGCACCCAGAATGCACTGCAACATGCTTTATTGTATACATGCTATATACGACATGCCATAGTTGAGATTCACAGACTGATTATTGATGTCAGTGTGTCTAAATAAAGTAATTTCAAAGACTTTGGATCAGAACAACTTTAAAGTAGTATTTTGGAATATATTGAAGATGCTGAAAATTATTTGCTGTAGAATCACAGTATTGCTGTAATCAACAAGGTAGACATAACTCTCTAAATGAGATTTATGATTCAAATCCAACTATGATTGTCAAAACATAACCAACACCACCTGATCATCTTTTCTCTTTGTTCATCTGAGAGTTACAGCTCAGATACAACAGTAAAACAAAATCTAAAGTTAATGATTCAAGGGTCAAGAGCCCAACTAAAGCAAACACTGATCTCCATAATGGTGACTTAAAATTAATTTTAGGATAATTGCACTTAATTAACTTAATTGTTTTGGACAAAATTAAGACTGTTAACCTTATTCAACTAAACAGCATTGGATTAATCTTATGTAATTAACTTATGTTAATTGAAATAAATAATCTTACATAAATCCAACATAACCTAGTTACATGGGACCTGTTGACATATGAAAGTTAGTTAAAGCCAACACGGCATTTTTTAGAGTGTATAAAATATTAATTGATTGAATTTACAGAAAAGGTACTATACCGTGATATATATCGTTATCGGGATATGAGGTAACTATATCGTGATATGAGATTTTGGTGAGATAAGATGGTTTTATTGCTGTTAAAAATGTGGATTACATAGAAAAAGCAGAGGCCATAGGAAAGACCCACTGCCCTTGAAACAGACTTTCCTGCATTCATTTATGGACGAACTGATCTGTAAATGAACATGCACCCCATGACACTGTGTGAATGATTTACTGTCTTGTGTAGTGTCTTTTGATACTATTATGTCTTTGATACTATATTTTATGATAGAACCTACGGTCAATGTAACCCCACCTGCATCGTGTCTCATATCTAATTAATTCTCATTTAATGACTCACACTTTAGTGAACATCACCTTCTCATAGAATGCAGTGTGTGTTTGTTATATCTATCTGAGGACAGATAGATACTAAATGGATACAAACAGCAAATCCTATGTCTAACCACACTTGAGACAGGGCCATAAATCCTCCCAACAGAGAAATTTCCCGCTTCAAAATACCCCCTCTCTTATTGGTCGAGCTAACCCTGAGAGGTGGGACCTTTCTCAGACTTAAAATGGCCTCTACACAAGGAACTCCACAAAATGTTTTCACTGCAAAGGCCATGCAAGTATACATTTAATGAGGTGCTCTGAAAATGATAAGCTGATGGTTCTTTTCATAGTTAAATGGATCTTTTCCATAGGTCCATTTCCTGCGTCTGGTTTCATTCTGTCACTTACCATTTTACTCATATGTGTGATTGTATGTTGTGTGTTTAGATATAGTTATGTTTATGATTTAGTTAATAAAACTTGTGCACAATAAGTATTTGGTTCTGGCTCTCTGCTTGCAACAAAGTTTATTTTACGATTTAGATTTTGACTACAGGCTCTTAGTAGTACTGTACAGTAAGAAAGACATTTCCCTCCCCAGAAAACGGAAATTTTCTTAGAATAAATAAACAATTATCACTGAGTGTTCATGGGACGAACAGGTTGATTGATTGTAATATTGATTTTACTACATTAATTCTACTAACCGATCCAAATATTCATAATTAATTATTAGAAGTTATGATTGATTATTATTTATTTTGAGCTAATTTGCTTCATAAAACATGAAAATATGGAGTTATGGGTTAATTTTTGTTAATTAGATTTAATTCATTAGTTTGGCCTCAACTGCATTTAGATGGTTTTCTGTAATCAATCTAACAACAGTTAATCTTTTTTCCGCAATTGGGCGAGCACTTTCAAGTAGATAAACCGCTCATAAGCTTTGTTTCACCTCAAATGAAATGGAAATGTATATTTATTTTAAAATTAAGAAGCACAGAACATTTTATAATAATTAGGGTCTTCTTGGGTCCATTTGGTAAAAGCACATTTATTTTAAATTACCCTAAACCTGTGGCCACTAAGATCAGGACCGATCAGTGTCCGAAGCACTCGTCAAAGTTTTGGACCCGATCCAACTGGAACCGTGAAGACCTCTAATGTAAACTGCCTTTAAGTCAACAACTGTCACCTCATTACAGATGGAACCTGACGTCATGCGGCACTAGTGTTGCCAGTTCAGAGTGCAGTGAGGAACTCTTCTCCTCTGTTTCTGTGGGCGATCAGGATGACTGCTACTCCCTCCTGGATGATCAGGAACTCACCTCCTTTGACCTGTTCCCAGAAGGCAGTGTCTGCAGCGACGTGTCCTCCTCCATCAGCACTTATTGGGACTGGTCAGACAGCGAATTTGAGTGGCAGGTGAGCCCTTAGTTTTGAAGCCGTTTTATTTTTTTAATGTCACTTTAATTGTGTTTTATTTACTAACATATGGCCAAGCTGTTGATTATTTATTGAAGAATTTGCTGAACAAAAACTGTGCCATTGTAGTTACCAGGCAGTGACATAGCCAGTGGCAGTGATGTGTTGTCAGACATCATACCCAGCGTGCCCAGTTCACCCTGCCTTGTATCCAAAAGAAAAAACAAACCACACCAAAATCTGGATGACCTGCCCTGGAGTGCCATGACTAATGATGAACAGGTTGATTTATTTATTTTATTTATCCAATGAAAATATAAGATACACCCAGTATTTGTTGTCGTGTTCAAGAGTCTGAGACCACCAAATAACAATAATTAACATGGATCATCAGGTTTTGTCCATGTCAACTGCAGTGTTGTTTATAAATTTACATGGGATATATCAAATGCTGAGAAATGTTTAGTATTGTAATTTTTTTTCAATATAACTTTTATTTTGTTATAGTGATAATATAATTTGTTATGAAAAATGTTAATTAGACAATTATGAAAGAAAGGAAGACTTTTCTCTGCATTTACCTGTTCTTTTTCTTTAGAGCATCAACTGTTCTTAATGCAAGCTAACTTTGATTTTTGGTTTTCAGGTGGAATATATTGAATATTTAAGTCGGAAAGTGAGCACAGAGATGGGACTTCGGGAGCAACTTGATATCATAAAAATAATCGACCCGAGTGCACAGATCCTGCCGACAGACAGCGAGTTCATCATTGAACTAAACTGCCTCACAGATGAAAAACTTAAACAGGTAATGAATTACGATAATTACATGCCATTCTAAATGAGTTAGGGGAAGTGACCTGATTAATGCCCACTCAAAACAAAATGGCATTCATTTATCCACAATGTTGTTTTTCCTAATTATTACTTCTAAGACATATGATGAAACTGTTAACAAAAAGTACCGCCTAACTCGAGATTTGACTGCATTTTTCAGGCACATAGATTCAAAAGTTTGACAAAACACTTACCATTCCATACAATATTATCATCTTCCGCTTATCCGGGGCCAGCAGTCTAAGCAGAGTTGCCCAGACTTCTTTCTCCCTAGACACTTCCTCGTGACCTAGGTCTTCCCCGGATTCTCCTCTCGGTGGGATGCGCCCTGAACACCTCCTCGGGAAGGCGTGCAGGAGGCATCCGGAACAGATGCTCGAGCCACCTCAGCTTGCTCCTCTCGATGTGGAGGAGCAGCGGCTCTACTCTGAGCTCCTCCTGAGTGACCGAGCTCCTCACCTATCCCTAAGGGAGCGCCCATCCACCCTGTGGAGAAAGCTCATTTCAGCCGCCTGTATATGGGATCTTGTCCTTTTGGTCATGACCCACAGCTCATGACCATAGGTGAGAGTAGGAACGTAGATAGACCAGTAAATCGAGAGCTTCGCCTTGCAGCTCAGCTCCTTCTTCACCACGACAGACCAGTACACAACCGAGTTACTGCAAAAGCTGCACCGATCCGTCTGTCAATCTCCCGTTCCATCCTTCCCTCACTCGTGAACAAGATCCCAAGATACTTGAACTCCACTTGAGGCAGGAACTCTCCACCAACCTGAAGCGGGCAAGCCACCCTTTTCCGACTGAGAACCATGGCCTCGGACTTGGAGGTGCTGATTCTCATCCCAGCCGCTTCACACTCGGCTGCAAACCGTTCCCGTGCATGCTGAAAGTCCTGGTCTGATGGGGCCAACATGACATCATTATCCGCAAAAAGCAGAGATGAAATCATGTGGTCCCCAAACCGGACACCCTCCGGCCCCTGGCTGCACCTAGAAATTCTGTCCATAAAAATTATGAACAGAACCGGTGAAAAAGGGCAGCCCTGCCGGAGTCCAACATGCACCGGGAACAAGTCTGACTTACTGCCGGCAATGCGAACCAAGCTCCTGCTCCAGTCGTACAGGGACCGGACAGCCCTTAGCAAAGGGCCCCGGACCCCATACTCCAGAGCACCCTCCACAGAACGCCGTGAGGAACACAGTCGAATGCCTTCTCCAAATCCACAAAACACATGTGGATTGGTTGGGCAAACTCCCATGAACTGGAGACGGTATACTCCAGTGTTCCACAACCGGGACGGAAACCACATTGATCCTCCTGAATCCGAGGTTCTACTATCGGCCGAATTCTCTTCTCCAGTACCCCGGCATTGACTTTCCCGGTGAGGCTGAGAAGTGTGATCCCCCTATAGTTGGAACACACCCTCCGGTCCCCCTTCTTAAAAAGAGGGACCACCACCCCGGTCTGCCAGTCCAGAGGTACTGTCCCCGACCGCCACGCGATGTTGCAAGTCAAGTCATCTTTTTTTCTTTTTTTGTAATTCAAATATTTGAGTTTTTGCATTTTATAACAAAAAAAAAACACAAACATAAACAGTGAAGCTCAATGCAAATCTCCGTAAACAGCTGATGTCCAAATTACATTGTAGACATGTAGGATCAGAAATTGTCCCATTGTTCTTTCATGGTTTCATTCCTACAGTGTAGTCTTCCCAGCATCTTTTCGCACGCAGCATTTTCAGTCATTCTTTCTTTCCACATTCCTGTCCTTCCAAAATTTCAAAATGAGTCGGGAACATGTTACCAAAGTGGTATTTAACACTCTAAAAGTATATTTATTTAACATTGGCACTTCTCTTTTGTCTCCGAGTAAACACAGTCTAGGTGATTTGGGCAGACTACAGGGTAACCAACCCTGCATGTAGCTTAAAACACTGCTCCAAAAAGCAGAAATTACCGGGGATTCCCAAAGGGCATGCATCAAAGTACCTTTAGCTATTTGGCATTTCCAACAAAGATCGTTTCTGCCAATACCCATTTTATAAAGCCTAGAAGGAGTATAATATATCTCTTAAGGATTTTGTATTGAATAAACTTGCCCCTAGCTTCTCTAATGTGCACCCCACTATTTGATAGAATTGAATCCCATGTATCATCATCCATTGTACATCCTAAATCTCTTTCCCATATTACTTTCAGACTTTTACTTGCATTATTTTTAACCCAGGGGCAGACATTATACCATTTTGAGGCTTTGCACTGTAGTGGAGGTAGTAGCAGAAAGGTCTCTATAGGATTTTTCCCATTTAATAACTTAACTCTTCCTTTCAAACAATCTCTGATTTGTAAATACTTCCAAAAATGGTCAGGACCCTCCAAGTTCAATTTTCTTTTGATATCATCATATGACATAAATATGTCTCCCTCCAGTAGATCACCTATAGTTCTAATACCCTTTCTTAGCCATTGTGCCCAGTAAATAGTCTGTTTATTAATTTTAATTTTTGGGTTATGCCACAAGGGGGCGTATTTTTGCACATGTGTAACAAGCTTGTATTTTTTATGTACCTCCAGCCATACCACTTTAGACAATTTCAAGATAGGATTTTGCATTTTATTCCCTTTATTTGACTTTTGTGATAAATTATCTGTTGGTGTGAACGGAGAGGCAAGCTCTTGTTCTATTAAAATCCAGTCCAGATTGATTTTCCCTGCCCAATGTTTGGCCAGTCTAGACATTTCAAAAGAAATATTGTAATGTTCTATATTGGGCAGGGCCAACCCCCCTTCTTTTCTTGGTTGGCAAAGCCGATTAATATTAATACGAGGTTTACCACCATTCCAAAGAAAGTGTTTTATCATATTATTGTAACTAATTAGTATTGGCTGTGGTATGCACATACTGTAGGTAACATCCCAGTATAATACTTGATAAGAGGGGCTATGACCATCTTCACTGTGTTTACTTTTACCCATAATGTTAAATTTAATTTACTCCATTTATCCAAGTTAGTCTTAATTTTGTTGAGCCTTTTTCCCATATTGTCAGCCACAATATCATCAATATTTGGGTTCAATTCAATTCCAAGATATTTCATTCCTTTATCCAACCACCTAAAATTGAAACCAGTTAATAAACCATGAGTGCAAGCTTGTGAGACTGGCATCGCCTCAGACTTTTTGAATTTACTACAGAATTTTGTACCCAGAGAACAACGAATAGTTATCAATAACTTCAAGTAAGATTGTGATCGAGTTAGTGTGGTCTTGACTTAATACCAAAATGTCCTCTGCAAACAAAAACAATGTGTTCCCTGCCCCCAGCAAATACACCCTTAATTCTTGAGTTTTCTCTAATTATAATAGCCAATGGCTCTAAAAAGATAGTGAATAACAGTGGACTTAAACTACACCCTTGGCGGGTTGATCTGGAAATGTTAAAAATGGAGAAAGTACCCCATTTGTAAACACAGCTGCCTTTGGTCCTGAATACAAGGTTCTAATCCATCTGCAAAATATTTCACCTAGACCAAATTTCGCCAGGGCGGTAAACAAAAAAACTCCACTCTACCCTGTCGAAAGCTTTCTGGGCATCCAGAGATATAGCTAACACAGGATTTACATTGTTTCTATTCATCCATAAGAGATGTTATAATCTTCTAATGTTATCTGACGCAGATCTGTTCTTGATAAAACCTACCTGGTCTTTATGAATAATTTGTGGCAGTGCAAACTCTAACCTTGTTGCTAACACTTTGGATAATATTTTACAATCGACATTTATTAAACTTATTGGTCTATAATTGGCTGGATCAGTTAAATCTTTGTCGCCTTTTGGAATTAGAGATACTACTGCCTGGTTAAAACTTTCAGGAAGTGATCCATATTCAAACGCTTCATGAAATACTTCAGTCAAAAATGGGCAGAGTATGTCTATATATTTATGGTAGAATTCAGCTGGAAAGCCATCTATCCCAGGTGACTTTCCAGATTTCATTGCACCAATGGCTTTATTTACTTCAACCTCTGTTAAAGGAGTTTCCAATTTGTCCTTATCATTTTATGAGATCTTTGGTTTTGTCATTTTGTCAAAAAATGCATCAGTTTGATCCTTACTAACCATGTTCTCAGATGTATACAAGTCTTGATAAAATATTTAGAAAGCCATGTTAATATCTGAGGAAGATGTGACCAATGTATCATCCTTTTTGATCGCAGTAATTACATTCTGATTATCTATTTTTTTAAGTTGTCTTGCCAATAACCTTCCCGTTTTTCCCCATTCTCGTAGAAATTCGTTTTAAGCCGGAAAAGAGCATACTCTACCTTCTTGTTATAGATTTCATGAAGACTAAATTTAAGCTGACAAATCTCTTTAAATTTACTATCATCAAATTTCCCTGCTATTTGTTTTTCCAAAGTACCTATATGTTCCTCCAAAGTTTGGATCTTTGCCTTATTTTCTTAAACTTTTTTAGAGCTAAAAATTAAGCATTTACCACGAACAAACGCTTTCAGAGCATCCCACACTGTAGCCAACCTGTTAGTAGACCCAACATTTATCTCTAGAAAATATTTGATGTCCTCCTTCAATGTTGACACAAATTGTTCATCCTGCAGTATGCTTGAATTCAGTCTCCATCTTCCTTTACAGTTTTTCTCAACCTTTAAGTTTATATGTAGTTCCACGGGTACATGATCCGTTAAAGCAATAACACCTATTTTGCAGTTCGATACTAAGTCAACACATGAATTAGAGATCAAAAAATATTCGGGAATAGGTTTTGTGGCAGTGAGAATAAAATGTGTACTCCCTTTCCAGAGGATGTACAAGTCTCCAAATGTCCACAAAGCCAACATCATCTTTTAGAGAACTAAAACCAAACCTGTTTTAGTGATTGAAGTTACATTATTGGCACTCCTATCAATATGTTCGTCCAAAACATCATTAAAATCTCCACCTAATAAAACAAGTCCCTGCATGCTTCCCAACATCTTATTAACCTAATGTATAAAATTAGGTTCATCCCTGTTTGGAGCATAAATGTTGCATAAAATGACCTGAATGCCATTAATCTAAAACCGTGTGGGTCCCACAGACAGCGATCTCCGCTCCTCTGGCTGTCCAGGCGATGCCCCAGCGATCCCGCTCCCGTCTTCTGAAAGAAATTATCAATTCTCCCCCATATGTGTAATTAAACCTGTTGACTGATCACTCCATCTCGTCTTGAATGTTATCACGTATACATTTCTCTGCTTCCTCAACGTCGTCAAAGCTCTTCCGCTCATCTTTCCATGTAAATCGTAGTGTTGCTGGATGTGCAAGTGTGTGCTTCACCTGATGCTGCCACAGTGTTTTCATTAACGGGGAGAATAGCTTCCTTTAGCGCAGCGCGCTCGGCAGTCATGTCCTCATAGAATGACATGTGACACTTCTCCCATATTATGCCTTTCTTCTGTTTTGCGGCAGCCAGAACTTTCTGTCGTGCAGAGTAACGAAGAAATCTCACAAGAATAATCCGAGGGGGCTGCCCAGGGTCCGGGCGAGGTCTCAAACTACGGTGGCATCTTTCAATTTCAAACTCGTGTCTACGCAGCCCCAGGCCATCAGCGAGTATCTTCTTCACAAAATCACTCATATTGCCACCTCTTTCCATGCCTTCTTTCACACCTTCTTTAAGCTGAATATTCTTCCTGCGACTTCTATTTTCCTGGTCGTCAACACGAGCCCAGAGTTGCTTGAGTTGTTTATCACATTTGCTGTTGTCTTCAGCCATGCTCTTCACCTTGTCTTCCACGTTCGATATGCGGCCCTCGGCCTCGCTCATCCGTATTTGGGTCGCAGTCACAGCATTTTTTTTTTTATTCCGTCATGTCTGACTTAATAAAAGATACATCTGCTACAACACCATTCAAATTAGCACCCATTTTAGTCATTTCAACAAACAGAATGCTTTCCATCTTCATCTTCGGAGTTTCTTCTTGGTTAACGTTAGCATTGCTAGCTGTTGCAGAGCTAACAATAACATCACCCACCGTAACTGTAGGCAATCGAGTTTGTACACTCTTCTTCTTGGACCCCATGGACATGTTTAACAATTTCAAGTTTAGTGACTTAAGTAGTTACCACCGTCCAGTAACGTGTTATTTGGGAGAGATTAAGTTGTTTAAAACCAGTATTAGTTTGACGGGGTTCGGAGCTCTGCTACAGCGCAGCCATTCCCTGGTACCTCACCACGTGACTCCCAAGTCAAGTCATCTTCTTTTATATAGTGCTTTTAACAATGCAGATTTTTCCAAAACGGCTTTACAGTGATAATAGGTAATTAAAGTAACAGAGATTGTTTTGGCTTTATAGCAGCTCTAGAATAAAGTTATTTTCCAGCTAAAGTTAGTTTTGATTGATTCACTTCTGTCGCAACGATCTTTAGTTATTAACTTTGGTTATCATTCTATAGGTATGCCTGTTTGAATATATGTGTGCAGGCATGTAGTTCTTCCCTCAACAAACTACTTGTCTGGCCTTAAAATTTATAATACAGAATTTTGATCGCTTCGGCGTAGCCACGCGAATCAGAATTATCCCGACAATGCTTTATTTGTAGAGAGCTAAGGGATGGGAGGGAGGCATTCACATTGAAGGGACTAGTTGACACTTCAGGACTGTGTTGTCGTTGCGTCCAGGCGCAGGTCCTTCATCAGATCTGGATACGGCCTGGATCCGGCGGACTCCGGTAAACCTCGGGATAAACAGAGAGACTAATATTAGCGTAGATGCCATTCTTCTTATGATGTAACGAGTACATCAGGTTTTATGGGAAGTGTTCCCGATTCCGGCTGACCTAATCTATGTAGCCTAACATTGAATTATAGAAGTCTATAGTGTATTATGTGTATGCTAGGTCAAAGAGATGCGTTTTTAGTCTATCTTTAAACTGACAGAGTGTGTCTGGTTCCCGGACAATGTTAGGAAGACTGTTCTAAATTTTGGTGCTAAATAGGCAAAGGATCTACCGCCAGCAGTCCATTTTAATATTCTAGGTATTCTCACCTGGACAGAATTTTGAGATCGCAATAGACATGAAGGACTATAATGTGTTAAGAGCTCGCTCAAGTACTGCGGAGCTAAACCATTTAGTGCTTTGTAAGTAATAAGCAATATTTTAAAATTGATACAATGTTTAATTGGGAGCCAATGCAGTGTTGACAGAACCAAGCTAAAATGGTCATACTTCCTGGTTCTAGTAAGAACTCGAGCTCCTTGATGTCATTAACGAATTGTTCCGCATTATGGAATATAGAGCATAGAGCATATGACGTAATTGAGATATATTTTTAAACTGGAAAAATGCAGTTTTAAAGATACTATTCACGTGACTTTCAAATTAAAGATTGCTATCAAAGAGCACACCCAGGTTCCTAACCGATGATGAAGACTTGACAGAGCAGCCATCAAGTGTTAGACAGTATTCTAGGTTATTACGTGAGGACGTTTTTTTTTTGTCCAATAATTTGAATCTGTTTTTTCAGAATTAAGTAGTAGGAAATTACTAATTTTTTATATCCATTCCGTTAATTTTGTGAATTGGTAAGTTTCGTCAGGGCGTGAAGAAATATAGAGCTGAGTATCATCAGCATAACAGTGTAAACTAATTCCATGCTTCCTAATGATACCTCCTAAGGGTAGCATGCACAGAGTGAACAGCAACGGTCCTAGTACTGAGCCTTGTGGTATTAGTCACTAGCCTATTACTCACTATCACAGAGCTTTAGTTCATCCAATTTCCAAACTCTCTGAAAGTAGATAATTTTTTACAAACTGTACATATTTAAACACAATAATAAACGTTAAACTGTATTGAACTCACAAAGAACTCAGAAAGAAAACATCTAGGTTACAACTGTAACCATGGTTCCCTTAGAAGGGGACGAAACGCTGCGTCAGCTGACGCTATGTCTGCGCTGTGTCTGAGGCATGTGTACCAACTAGCCACTCACGGCCAACAGTGATAATGTAAAAAGAGCACCTGAAAACACGTCACTAGTTTCAAATGTCTGAAGGAAGATGCACAGGCACGCCTGAAGCATGACATCATGACGAGGCTGCTCAGACTGGAACCATGATTACTGTCGTAACCCAGACGTTCCGTTTCAAGGGAATTTAATGCCCCATCAACTGACGCTAGTGCCTACTTGAGGTTACAAGTAATCTAAAACCCTAGGCACTGAAATTCAAAAGCCCAGTGCCAATTGTGTGTCAGTCGGCAAGCGGTAAAACACCTTTGCACATCGCTGCCAGTAAACTACAGTGTGTGCAGAATCGTTAGGCACATTGATTTTCTGATCATATTTTATTCCCAGGCACATTTTGCCAATTCCAAACCATATTAATCTTAATAACTACTATTAATTTTGTTTTTAATCATTTATAAGTGATATATAATTGTTCATGAAGGCTGGAAATGAAAAAAGAATATTCAGGTGTGCAGAATTATTATGCAAGTTTTCTTTTACAGATAAAATAAGCCAAAAAAGAGATTTAACTAAGACTGAAAAGTTAAAAATTATTAAATGCAATAAAATGCAACACTAATGCAATACTAGAGATTGCAGTTGAGGCATGACCATAGGACAGTGAAATGCTCATAGGGTCAGCAGGGTCAGACAAAAACAGCTGGAGTAGAAAATACGCATGTTAACTGGAAAAGAATTAAGAATTAAGGCGAAGAATTAAATGTGAAACCATCAGGAACCCTTAAGTCTTCAGCGCCACCATTTTCCAGAACTGCAACCTACCTGGAGTCTCCAGAAGAGCAAGGTGTCAGGATCTTAGAGACTTAGGTTAGGTAAAGAATCATAAAAATGAACACCCTCTTAATAAGAATCACAAGCTGAAATGTTGTGAAATACATGAAGACTGTTTTTTATAGGCTTTATAGACAGACAAATTGAGAGTGACTCCTGAAGGACCAGCACCACATCCTCTTTTACCACTATTTGAAGAATTCATCTTCAATACTTTTTGTGCGCAGAAAACCCCCAAAATAACGACTTTTATTTTGCTATTAATTTCCTTCTCTGTGGCCCTCGAGTGAGTTCACGTAGTGTTACAGCATAGCGCTTCTGTGTTGTACGTCACACGTAGGCTCACTATTTGCCGACGCTGGTCATGTGTGTGATGCCCCACCCCACAGATACACACACACACACACACACACACACACTCAGAAAATTCGCTGTTGAATCTCGCTACAGACTGCAAATTGGAGCAAAAATCGTGGAAAATTCCTGTAGCGTGTATTTCAGCCTTAAGGCTTTCCAGTTATTATCAAGACTTTCGTTCATCTTTGGAACACAAATTAAGATATTTTTAATTAAATCTGAGAGCTGGATCACTCCTCCATAGGCTTCTAAGGGATTGAAACTTGCTAGAAGTTATTAAAGTCATCATTAAAATAGTCCAAGTGACTATAGGGGCTCAATCTTAAGTTTATCAAGCGAAGAGAATACTTTTTGTGCGCAGAAAACCCCCAAAATGACGACTTTATTTAACTATTAATTTCCTTCTCTGTGGCTCTCGAGTGAGTGCACGTAGTGTTACAGCATAGCGCTTCTGTGTTGTACGTCGCACGTAGGCTCACTATTTGCCACGCTGGTCATGTGTGTGATGCCCCACCCCACCCCACACACACACACACTCAGAAAATTCGCTGTTGAATCTCGCTACAGACTGCAAATTGGAGCAAAAATCGTGGAAAATTCCTGTAGCGTGTATTTCAGCCTTAAGGCTTTCCAGTTATTATCTCATACAAGTAGGTTAGTTTCATTCGATGAGCATATAATTGTTGCGGGTTAATCTCACATGTGTTGGTCAGCAAAACTCTTAAAAACATTCAGATTTTAATTGTTAATTTAGGTGAGGAGCTACATCCGTGAGCACAGTCCACGGCAGCGTCCCAGCATGACACGTGATGGCTGGAAGAGGAGCATGGCGAGCAGTGGCAGCACCAGTGGTGTGAGTGCTCAAAGCAGCAGTAATGTCAGCATAGTAAGCAGTGCCAGCAGTAGCACCACTTCCACGGGGTCAAATTCCTCCACAAGCATCAGCCGTGCACACAGCGATGGAAACCTGGCCACCGCTGCAGAGCGAATACGAGACTCTAAGGTACTTTCAGCATTCATTTACTTCAAGACTTAGAGAAAAGTACTGCTAAGGTGACATGTCTTAATACAAACATACAGTGCAGTCAGTGTAATCTGATTCACAAGGAAATGTCTCTCTTAATTTCTCTTGAACGAAAAAAAAAAACATTGAATCAGTCTGACAAATCACTCAGTTGGAAAAGTTTGTGTATACAGTATATCCTATCAAATTTATTAGAAAAGGTTTATCCCTCCCCTCTCAAACCAATTAAACTTTTAGTTGGTTCGGGCCTTTTTATTCCGATTGAGGTGTTTACATGGAGCACTTTCATTTGGATCGCACTTTTAAACCGATTGTAATCGGAGTACTATGTTCCATATAAATGCACCTAGTGTAATTAGATTAGTTTAAATTAATAACTCTCCTTAAAAAGTATTGTATTACTTATTACTTTCTAAATCTCATATCAACCTCAACCAGTTGAACAATACAAGGATAGACACGAAACTGCTCTTTTAATTCTTTCAAATAAATTATATAAATTGCATAAATAGTGCTTGAAATGACCAAAGCATTTATAGGGAGAAGTTTACATTAACAACATATTTTTTTTGTTTAATCCACTATTGCTTTATATAGAATTGCTTTATAGTCTATAAACTATTTAATGCAAGGACATCAGAAGTAACTGTAATTAAATTACAGAAAAATGAATCCCTTTACTAATAACTTTACTTTTTCAAGGGAAAAGTCATTAAATTACAGTTATTAATTACTTAGTAATGCATTTCACACAATACTGACTGATAGTGATACAACACTGATACAAAAGTAGTTGGTTATCATCATTTGGATGAGGTATTATTTATTTTCTTTGTTAAAGGGGTCATGATTTTAATTTTTTTCCCCTTGATCTTTTGACATGAGGTAATTGTACTATAAAAACATTAAGTTTCTAAATTCAAATCTTCCTACAAAGTTAGTTTAAAAGTAAAAAGTTAGCTTTCACTGAAAACAAGCTGCCAAAATGACTCAATCTGTTTTTATTATTTCTCTGAAATAAAAATAGATTTTGATGTCTGCAAAGTTTTCCAAATGTTGTGCAGTTCTTAGTTGTGGAAGAACATCGTATCTGCATACCTTCAGAAGTATTCTAAAATTTGGGAAGTGTCTGTTTATTTTCAATGAAGTGTCTGATAATTCCAGTGGGGCATAATTAATTGTCAAATATGGATACAAGCTTTGCAAACACATACACACACAAAACTCTGGCTATTGGATTTATGCATTCAGCCCTGGCTACAATGCTTGCTATAACAAAACAAATAAAAAAAACTTAAAGGAACCTTTCGAGTAGATGTAAACAATACTGTAATACATACATAATTGTGTTTCAACAGTTTCACTTTGTAATACTCATTTAATTTGAAAAGATGTTATCCAATGATAGAAGTGGGTGTTTGAAGTCTTAAAACATCTCAATATAGCCAGCCTAAACCAGGTAATAGCCTTCCATTAAGCTTAAAAACGAGCAAGCTCACAACATCCGGTGACATGAGCGACCACAGGCTCTGGCGACCGGATGTGTCCAGCGACAACCAATAGGAGAGAAGACCGTACACTTCCTCTCAGCTACTATGGGTGATGGAAGAATGGAGGAAAAATGTATCCTTGCTGTTTGCAGTTTTTTAATTGTATAAAACATTTTTCTGACTGCATCCCGGAGATATATATATATATATATATATATACACAGTCGTGCTCAGAATTAATGGTACCCCTGGTAAATATGATAAAAAATGGCTGTAAAAAATAAATATGCATCGTTTATCCTTTTGAGCTTTCATTCAAAATATTGGCAAAATTCTAAACTTTCATTGAAGTAAAAGAATAGAAAGTGGGGGGGGGAAAATCACATTATGAAATAAATGTTTATCTCCAAAACACGTTGGCCACAATTTTTGGTACCCTTTCATTAAATACTTTTTGCAATCTCCTTTTGCCAAGACAACAGTTTGAGTTTTATCCTATAATGCCTGATGGTTTGGAGAACACAGACAAGAGATCAGAGACCATTCCGTCTTACAGAATCTTTCCAGATCCTTCAGATTCCCAGATCCATGTTGGTGCTTCTTCTCTTCAGTTCACTCCACTCATCAGGTCTTGGACGGTCATGGCAGAAGCTTCATTTTGTGCTACTTAACACATTTTTGTGTTGAAATTTGATGTTTGTTTTGGATCGTTGTCCTGATGAAAGATCCTACCACGGCCCATTATAAGATTTCTAGCAGAGGCTGTCAGGTTTAGATTTTTTATCTGTTGGTATTTGATAGAATCCACGATGCCATGCATGTATCTGAACAAGAGGTCCAGGACCTCCAGCAGAAAAATATGACCACAACATTAAAGATGGTATATTAAATTGTACACATGGGGTACTTTTTATCCTTGTGTGCACCAAACCCATCCTGCATGTTTGCTGCCAAAAAGCTATTTTTTAGTTTCATCTGACCACAGAACCCTGTGCTGTTTGAAGGTCCAGTCATGTCTGACAACTGAATTTGCTGGGGTTTGTTTTTGGATGTGCAAGGAGGTTTTTTCTTGAAAACCTCCTAAACAACATGTGGTGATGTATGGGTTGTTTAAATTTTTTTAATAGGCTTTCTGAACCCAAGACTCAACTAATCTCTGCAATTCTATATCTGTGATCCTTGAAGAGTCTTTGGCCACTCAAACTTTCATCCTCACCATGCATTAAGACAATATAGACACACGCCCACTTCCTGGCAGATTTGTAACATCTTTAGTTGATTGGAAGTGCTTAATTATTGCCCTGATGGTCAAAATAGGGATTTTCAATGCTTTAGCTATTTTCTTACAGCCACTTTTTATTTTGTGATGCTCAACAATCTTTTGATGCACATCAGAACTCTATTCTTTGGTTTTACTCATTGTAATGGATGATTAAGGGAATTTGGCCTTTGTGTTTCCTCATATTTAAAACAAGAAGTAAAACAAGTAAAACAAGAAGTCATGGCTGGACAATTTCATGTTCCTAGTCACCCTGAAAAAATTCTAGGGGTATCAATAATTGTGGCCAACTTGTTTTGGAGAATTTTTTTTATTTCATAATGTGATTTCCCCTCCACTTTCAATTATTTTACTTCAATGAAAGGTTCGATTTTTGCCAATTTTTTGAATGAAATATCAAAAGGATAAACGAAGCATAATTATTTTTTACAGCCATTTTTCATCATATTTACCAGGGGTACCAGCACGGTAATTCTGAGCACGACTGTGTGTGTGTATATATATATATATATAAATGAAAATCTGTTACATCCAAAACCATATAAATACAAAAGATGTATTGTATAACGTTAATATTTGAATAATAATATTGAGTAAACAGTGCTGTGAGGTGTTTCCAATCCTACTCCTGGAGGGCCAATGTCCAACATGGTTCAACTCACACTTGCCTGGAAGTTTCTAGAAATCCAGAAGATCTTGATCTAAGACCAACCCTGGTCTATGGTAACCAACAATAGAGATTCACTGTCACTCCAAGGGACAAAGTTGCTGCCTGTGTGGTTGAAGTTTTATTGACCTATAAAGACTTGATTGATGCATCACAAATTTAAATGCTTTGCTATTCTTAATAGTAAAAACATAATGCTGTGATCATCTTTTACAGAAACGCTCCAAGCAGAGGAAGATGCAGCAGAAAGCTTTACGCAAGCGCCAGCTGAAGGAGCAGAGACAGGCTCGCAAAGAGAGATTGAGCGGCCTCTTCTTGAATGAGGAGGTCCTTTCACTTAAAGTCACAGAGGAAGAAGACCATTGTGATGATGTTGATGTATTGATGTGACGAGAGTGAATTATTCAGTGTTCCTTCTAAGCCTCTTCCAATGCAGCATTAATTACTCTGTTCTAGACATCTCTCGGCAACCAGGGGCCTGATGTATAAACGTTGCATGCGCACAAAAAAAAGACATTGAAATATGTGTATGTAATTTTCTACACACATATCAGGATTTATAAAAAAAATAAACTTAGCCTAAATATGTGCTTACGCATTCTTTTACTGGAGTGAGTGAAGTAATGAAGTGTAAACAATGATTATAAACTGTTTTAATTTGTCACATTTCAATTAAATATTCCACTCATTAATGGAGTTAAGCACTCAAATTACACAGTCATTATCCAGAAATTAAACAACATATTTAATATTATAGAAATATTTGTAGTGGATATGCTGCTTTGAACTTTTTCCTGTGGCATGCTACATTTTTATGTTTTAGTGACAGCGAAGAGTGCTAGTCGCGTGATAATTCCTCTTTAATCTAAATTCCATTACTCTTGTTCTGAGAAAATATTTCTTGCGAGAACAATAATCAATGATGCACACTTTTGTTCACTGGTAGAGTGGTCCATTGGCCGGTTTGAATGGGTCCAGACAACACTGTACAACTACTGCGGCACGCAGGTGTTCTGTTAATGTCATGAGCAGTTAGACGGTATCCTAGAGATAACTCCTGTGATCTTCCCAACATTGTGAACAATTGTATTTGAGGAAAACGAAGATTTGCACGTCTTATTTTAAAAATGTTTTGTCGAAGAGTCAGACAGTTTTATTAACACTGCAAAAAATAAGGCCAGTCTGTTTCCATTAAAAATATATAAACATTCTAGAACATGTTTACTTTTATAGGGACAATTGCATTGATTTAATTTGTTTAAAACAATTAAAAATACTGTTTGGCCAGTGAAAAAGAAAGAGAATAGCTCTTCTCTTAAAAAAACTTTCTCTGAAAAGTAGGCCTTATTTTATACAATTTAGCTTTTGCAGATATTTTGATATATTTATTCTAAAACAAGACAAGAATACTGTAATTTGACTGCACATTTATAGTTCTCATATTTTAGTTTGTATCTCATATTTTCCTAATGTCTTGTACCGTTAAACATGGTATTGCCTGGATGGGGATATGCATATGGTAATGATATGCAGATGACGTTATGCATAGTGAAATTATCTCCATATATAGTTATTTCGAGGTGGAGGTGCATGCACGTACAATCTTCCGCTGACTGGGTTTTATAAAGGGAATTTTACGCACACACTTTTAGAATGAAATTTATGCAAGGTGTTATACATGAGGCCCCAGATCTTTAGTTGTCTCTCTGCAGTTATCCTAACAGTAAATGCTGTCTGACCAATATGTCCGTTGACCGTTTATCATATATGTAAATGTAAGGTTAATGTACATCTCATTAATTTTCTGATGTAAAATCATAGGTGCACATACCTACACGAAATTGGTTGAAAGAAGAGTTGTGCATGCAGTCCACAGACCCATAAAAGACTGCTGCCTCCTAAAGTTGTTTGTACTTGATACATGTTACTAGTCAGTACCAGTGGCAATGAAGTTTCATGATTTTTGGTACCACAGCAAAAATGTATGTGCTATTGAATATGCTTTACTTGGGTAAATAAAAATAATTAAGCACACAATTGCATCTGTTACCAAGTTTAATCTGTACTTGGTACAATTTTAGTCTGCACATACTGTAAATGATAAAGATTTTTTTTAATGGTTTGCCAGACTAGTGGTGAACGTAAAACCTTAGAGTCTGATAAATATGGAGGGCATTGGAAAAAAATAAAAATTTGCTTTACATTAAAAAAAGAAGAAGAAAAAGTATTGTCTCTTGCCCAGAAGATAAAACATCCAGACATCTTTTTGTAACAGTGCTGTACAAATTTTTTTTGTACAAATTTTGTAATTTGTACATTACGAATTCAAGTTCTTAAATAGTGTTTAAAAACATTAAAAGGACAGTGACGAATATTTGAAAATATATTTCATCATGTTATACAATGACATCATTTGGATGTACATAATTTATTGGGTAATTATTGCTTGTAGAAGTACATACAATATGAACTCGGGCATAGAGGGAACACTGACAAATGTCATTGCCTTCATTTTGTATCTACTTTAAATTTATTTGAAAGGCCATGCAAATATGTTTTGGAACTTTTCGACATTTAAATTTCATATAAAAACTAATAGAACACGACTCCTGAAAAAATATTACTTTGCTCTCTTTTAGCCAAGTTGGAGAAAAGTAATATTTCCACATTTTTATTGTGATTTATATTTATGTTATCTGGGTTATATATTGGAAGTAAGGGGACTACTTTTTAGTGGAAAAAATACATTACATCTTGGAATTTGTTAAGGTTATGCAACCTTAAGGTTAGCATTAGTTTAGTTACAAAACTACAAAACCACCTTTTTTTAAACCTTGGAAATGTGTTAAGGATTCTTTTTCCATTTAAACATATTTTTATTGCAAATGTGCAGAAAACAACATTGTGCAAAAATTAAAAGTAAAAAAAAAAAAAAAGGATTGACCTAAAAAAGTATTTTGGTAACGCTTTATTTTGATGGTCCCTTTTGAACATTCTGGTGACTATAAGTAACTTTGCAACTACATGTCAACTAACTCTCATTAGAGTATTAGTGCACTGTCTGCTTAATATCTGCTAACTCTTTATTGTGATGGTCCTCCATGTCAACTTAACCCTAACCCTTCCAGTCTACTAATACTCTAATAACACTCTAATGAGAGTTAGTAGACATGTAGGTGCAACGTTACTTAAGTCAACAGAATGTGTTAAAGGGACTATCCAAATGAACAGATATTCAAAAAATGGGGTAATTCCCAAAATTGTTTAGTTGCAATGTGTCTAAATAACACATTTAAAGAGAAGACCATTTTGATATTCTTTACACTATTCTAAGACTAGCACATAGATATTTTGATGCGGACATATAAATGTGTAAGATGAAGTTAGTATGACTTAACTGCTTTGCTGAAATGTCTGAATATTCTTAATTTCATCAAATAAAATCAAAGTATGACATGATTGAGGTGTGAAATATATTGCACATCATACTAGCTTTTGTGTCAATTATGTATTTTCTTGACATGAAATACTTGAAGTATTTAAATCTATCTTTACAGTAAGTGTACTGTCTTGACAGTCATGTAAGTAATTGTGCAGTCAAACATTTAGCATTTTTATAAATGAGAATTAAACATAGTTTAGAGAGTTATTACTCTTTATAAATATGTATCAATATTTATTTAGTCATTTGAAAGGCTTTTGTGCGGCAATAGATTAATGTTAACAAATAATCATTTAGAAAATGTTCCAACTATAGAAGGGAATGCAGCCTTTTAAAATGATTTGCCAATACATAGTAATTAGAGATTTTCTGAATTGCTAAAACATGTCTCGAAACCTTAAAACCAAATCTTCAAACTACATTCAGAGAAATCTGACTCTTCTGGCAAAATCAAACAATTGCCTCAATTTTATCTGTGCTCAAAATCAAATAATGTTTTCAGTCAGTCAAAATATAAACACCACAGATCATTCATTAGACACTACATAAAACAAAAGGAGAATACAGTATCCATATGTGATCCATAAGCATATTGTGATAAAGTTAATTATTTTCCATAATGTAATGATAAAAATTAAACGTTCATATATTTTAGATTCATTGCACACCAACTGAAATATTTTGAGGTCTTTTATTGTTTTAATACTGATGATTTTGGCATACAACTCATGAAAACCCAAAATTCCTATCTCAGAAAATTAGCATATCATGAAAAGGTTCTCTAAACGAGCTATTAATCTAATCATCTGAATCAACTAATTAACTCTAAACACCTGCAAAAGATTCCTGAGGCTTTTAAAAACTCCCAGGCTGTTTCATTACTCAAAACCACAATCATGGGTAAGACTGTCGACCTGACTGCTGTCCAGAAGGCCATCATTGACACCCTCAAGCAAGAGGGTAAGACACAGAAATAAATTTCTGAACAAATAGGCTCTTCCCAGAGTGCTGTGTAGCAATAATCAGATGATCAGCGCAATCATGTGGTTTTAATCAACTAAGTCTCTAATTAAGTAAACACTCCTGTTTCTTTCACAATCTGAAGAATGGAGATGTCATGAGACTTTTTAAGTTACTGATTCACACACAAGCAAATGGCGATGGGACTTAATTAAATGACCGATGCCAGAAGTGCCCCCGCGGCGTTTTTCGCTGATAAGTAATCACAGGGTCCTCTGTCTTACCACATGTGACCCAACAGGAGCGCCTCTCTGGCCGGAGATCCCGTGGTGTCCCCTCTGCAGGACACCTCACAAACACAGACAACCTTGTGTAATGAACCACACTGGTCATTGTAATCCAGACTTAAAAACTCATCAATTCAAAGAATACGCACACACATATCATTGCCCGGGAGGGGAGTGAGCAAAAGTTCACCACATCTTCACCAACGAATGACCCAGCCACGTCCACAGTACACACACACACACCCACAAGAGACTTTTCTCCAATCTCCTCAGTTGAGAGACTTGTACTATGATATATTCGATACGTTTTTATGTTTGCCCATGTTCCATTGGGGTTAGATGTGATCGTATTATAATTCTAAATGAACAGAGGTGCTTTTAGATGCATTTTTAATGTAACTGTGTTTTCCTATAATGTTTGTATGTCGTTCTTCACACCTTTAGAATCCTCTTGATCTGACCAAACCATATATATATGGGTGCAAACCGTAAAATGTATGTTACTATGTTTTAACATCTCTGGAGTAAAATTGAACGCATTTTTACATCACGGTCATGAAACATGCAAAGTCGATCTCGAGGGAACAAAGGAACACTTATCCGCACACTTTCCTCCCAGCTGATTGGTGCATTCACGCCAGAGGAGGCGTAAACAGAAGTGTCTTTAAAGAAGACCACCAAGCACCTCATCTTGGGATCTTTGAGGAGTAGTGAGAAGTAAGGAGGGGGGAGAAAGAACTGCATCTTTGGGGGAACTCCCTTCTTCGAGGGAACTTCGACTTTTGACTGGACTCTTCCCTCTCCTTCGATCCGATGTAACCATCATACTCGTGATCCCCGCCCTGGGGGATCTTTCCTCTTCTTTTCTTTTGTTTAAGTTTGTTTTTCCTTTGTTCATTTCACCAGAAATGAACTTAGTCTGAATTATTTATTTGGTAATTTACGTCAAAGATCTTTAAGCCTTCTTTGAAACTGCGCGCTCCAGACCGCAGCAAACCACATGACGCTCCAACGGAACACACAAAGACCAGCAGCTCACACACGCCGCAGGGCTTAGACACATGACAACTATATGCAAGTATATTTGAGTTACCAAGATTTTAGAGCATTAAGACTGTTTTTCCGTGTTGTCTCTTAAAGGTTTAAATGTCCAGGTGAATTTTGCCAAGCTGTGATCCTACGGATCTCTCTCTCTCTTCCCAACTCTCTCTCCCTCTCATTTTTATCTTTCTCTCTCATCCTATTTTAATTCGTGTTTGTAATGTTTTTCGTTTTGTTTATTTCGGGTGTATATACATATATTCTGTGTGAATTGTAGTTCGATGTATTATTAGTCCAACTATTAAAACCATTATATTCTTGATTGCCTTCTGTATAAAATGCTCATTTTACAAAGTCAATGAAATCTCGATCCTAGCAACAAAGCTTTCATTATTGACTACGTTGCTTAGTCTAATTTTATAAACACAGGAAAATTAATGTTCACGGCCAGAAAATTGATATTTCTTGGAGTTTATAAGAAGGGATAACTTTGTTGAGAAGTTGATAAGTTAATCTTACGGCCGTTTGCTGGACAAACAGTTCGATAGCTAAATTAACTCCATTAAAGGTTATCTCATATAATCGATCTGAAAATGGACCATTGACATATGAATGAGGAATTATAATTCGTTGTGATTGATCATTCGTGTGTACAATCAATCTATTTTCAACTTCGATAATTTAACTGTAATATGCAATATATTAATCATATTCATGATTAATTATTAAAATTCCCTATATATAATTTGAGCTAATTTAATGTAAAACTAAATGTTGTTACAGCTGTATCAAGGCACCTCAGTGGGAAGTCTGTGGGAAGGAAAAAGTGTGGCAAAAAAACGCTGCACAACGAGAAGAGGTGACCGGACCCTGAGGAAGATTGTGGAGAAGGACCGATTCCAGACCTTGGGGGACCTGCGGAAGCAGTGGACTGAGTCTGGAGTAGAAACATCCAGCGCCACCGTGCACAGGCGTGTGCAGGAAATGGGCTACAGGTGCCGCATTCCCCAGGTCAAGCCACTTTTGAACCAGAAACAGCGGCAGAAGCGCCTGACCTGGGCTGCAGAGAAGCAGCACTGGACTGTTACTCAGTAGTTGCATGTCATTCGGAAATCAAGGTGCCAGAGTCTGGAGGAAGACTGGGGAGAAGGAAATGCCAAAATGCCTGAAATCCAGTGTCAAGTACCCACAGTCAGTGATGGTCTGGGGTGCCATGTCAGCTGCTGGTGTTGGTCCACTGTGTTTTATCAAGGGCAGGGTCAATGCAGCTAGCTATCAGGAGATTTTGGAGCACTTCATGCTTCCATCTGCTGAAAAGCTTTATGGAGATGACGATTTCATTTTTCAGCACGACCTGGCACCTGCTCACAGTGCCAAAACCACTGGTAAATGGTTTACTGACCATGGTATTACTGTCCTCAATTGGCCTGCCAACTCTCCTGACCTGAACCCCATAGAGAATCTGTGGGATATTGTGAAGACAAAGCTGAGAGACGCAAGACCCAACACTCTGGATGAGCTTAAGGCCGCTATCGAAGCATCCTGGGCCTCCATAACACCTCAGCAGTGCCACAGGCTGATTGCCTCCATGCCACGCTGCATTGAAGCAGTCATTTCTCCACAAGGATTCCCGACCAAGTATTGAGTGCATAACTGAACATAATGATTTGAAGGTTGACTTTTTTTTTTGTATTAAAAACACTTCTTTTATTGGTCGGATGAAATATGCTAATTTTTTGAGACAGGAATTTGGGGTTTTCATGAGCTGTATGCCAAAATCATCAGTATTAAAACAATAAAAGACCTGAAATATTTCAGTTGGTGTGCAATGAATCTAAAATATATGAAAGTTTAATTTTTATCATTACATTATGGAAAATAATGAACTTTATCACAATATGCTAATTTTTTTAGAAGGACCTGTATACTGTGTGCACTGCAAGTTTGCGTGGAATATTACTGATTGTCCATGTATTGAGCACTTGCATATTGCAGCCACATTTTTTTTTTTTTTTTTTACTCTAAATGAAAAGTATGTTACATGCACTCAAAAGAGTTGTGCAACTGCAAAATCAAAGTCAGTGAGAGATTCCTTCAGCCTCAGTGTGATGTCTTGGGTCCGTCCTGAGGACTCGCAGACAATGTCGTCTCTGGTGTGATGGATCCAGCCTTGACAACACTATCCACGCTAGGGCTGCACAATTAATCGAATTTGTAATCGCGATTACAATTATAGATGCCACAATTATGTAATCGTTCAAAGGCACAATTACAAAAAGTCCACTTCTGTTTGCTGAAGATGATGTGTTTTTTCTTTCTACAGCTTATTTTAAGTTTTTTTCCCCCATTGTTTTAATTTTAGTTAGTGTAACTTTATAATATTATATTTTTACTTTGCTTTACTATAGCATTAAGCCTCAAATGTCAAATTATTTAAAGAAACCAAACCAATTAACGTTTTTCAGGAGGAGTTTACAGCTGGTTTATTTTGATATAACTATATATGGTAAAAAGCTGTCCAAAAATCATTCAATGTAAATTGTGATAATCGTAATTAATAATCGCAATTACAATTTCAAGGCAATAATCGACAATTATGATTTTTGTCATAATCGTGCAGCCCTAATCCACACCTTGATCTTTCTCATCCTTTTCCTCCTCATCCACCACGTCTTACTCATACTCTTCCTCTTCTTTTCATGTTGTTTCCATCTATTGTTTATCTATTGCACCTGTGTCACCTAAGCATCCTGTACAGTTGGTTTGATCACATCATTAGAAACAAGTGTGAACAATTCTGAGGTGTTGTATGTAAACAATGACAACTGTGCTGTAGTTGTTTACAGTTTTTCTCGATTGTTTACACACATTTTCTGAAAGAATGCCTCATATTCTCAGAACTTTACACACAAATCAAAGAACACACAAAATGGGCAAAACCCCTCAATTCTCCTGCAAAATGAAACTTTACATTCAAAACAATGTTTTTCTTTTCAAAATGGTATTTTGTTTTCAAATGACACACACAAACCATCATATGAATAGACATGTATGAGAACCATTTGAACACTGATGTGCTCAATGTAAAACACTTAAGATGAATGGAAAAAACTTCTCCATTCATCATAATGACTTAGGCCTTTTTTGTTCAGTTACACTTACTACAGACAGTACATACATAAGTGTGTTGTAAAATATTTGAGAATATTGTTTTTATACTCTGAACACACAAATACACGGTAACAAATATATTTTATTTTTCCCACAAAACAATGTACACAGTGTACATCCCATTCCAAACCAACACAAAGTTGCACATACACTACTTTCAAAACAACAGAAGAATTTACTGTACAGTTACAGTAAAAAAAAATGTTTCCAATGTTGGCATCCATTGCTCCATTGAAGAGCTCACCTGTTGCCCTTTTATGCTAAAGCTCTGATTGCTAATTGTAAAACTTTGTGACGGGTGTTTGCCCTTGTGATGAGTCAGTGTGCATATCTGAATGGCAGTGTGTTCCTTGTGAAAACAAGATATTTTCTGCATGAAAATTGTGCCAAAAGCAGAGAATTGTGTGTAGTGTTTTGAAAAAAGTGTTTTAGAACTGCAATTTGAGTGTAAAGCAGGAATTGTGCTTGTAGTTTAGCAGAATTGGTTCAGGGGGTTGGTGAATGAGTTACATGTTGTGGTCATTGTGTCTCAAGTACCAGAGTTTGTGTGTAAACAATTGGGAAAAACTGTAACTTTTGCCTGCCTTAGGTTTAGCATTTTGCAACACAAGTGCATCATTGTTAAATGTGTTTTAGTGAGTGAGAACATGTTTAGAAATTTGCAAATGGTGTCTAACTGCCTGAACTTGTTTAAGGTTTTGCAGAAAGAGTGGTTTATTCGACAAATTGGTTTAGGCTATAGAGAATTTGGTTCAGAGAATGAAGTTTAGTGTCTTAGAAATTCAGAAATACTTTAAAAGCTGAATAACATCATTGTAATAAAGGTTATGCCAATAATTGGAAGTAACAATAGATTACATTTTTTTTATAATCATTAACATTAGGTGATGCTCTTAAATGAGAACTTGACTGATAGCCACCTCAAAAAATGGGTGCCGATCTTATCGATCAACCAGGGATTGTGTTAATGGGATGTAGGCATGCATGCAACATTTTTTATTTGGCCTTCACTTTTTATTTATGCAAATGAAAGAGTGTATTTACTGTATTTGGTTTGCACAAGTGGGAGGGCCTGAGAAGTCCATGTCTAGTGAGTAGTCAGCCTGCAATGTCATTGCTGCTTGATCTTGTTGTTTGGAGTAGACACGCCTGCGCACATATATTTTTACGTGAAGTAAAACAGTGGATTCAATAGCAAGTAAAAGGATTTTTATTAATGACAAGTCAGTTGAAATGTAATGAGTGGTCAGGTTGTGCAAGTGTCCAAGTATGGTGACACCTCGGGTCGACTTCGGATTCTAGACTAGGAAAAATTGGTGGCTGGTAACTAGGGATGTTTTTTTGCCCTCAAGCCCGAGTCCGAGTCATTTGATTTTGAGTATCTACCGATACAGAGTCCCGATCCAATACTTACATAATACATAAAAAAGAATAAAGAAGAGAGAAAAAAACAGATCCAGGATGTTCCTTATTTTTTATTTAATTCACCTTATTTTAACATTCAACAACTCTGTTAACAAACAGAGCACTTCTGTGCGGTAGCTTGAACAATCAAGTAATACATAACATAAAATCTTCACTTTTGGACTTTAGTGCAACAGTAAATATAGAAAAAGTCTAATATAAAAACAAATAGCACCTCAACTTAAAATACCCGGCAGGCATGTAAACAAAAAATAAAAATGTTTTGAAAGTGTATAAAAAAATAATGTAACAGTTCACAAAATTTGCGATTCGGTTCGATACGATACAGGAAAAAGAAAGAAATGCCAGAGAAATTTCCTATTTATTAAAAGAAAAACTATTTTTAAATAAGTTTGAATTTTCCTACATCTTGAAACTCTCAGGTTTATAAATGGGGGTAATCTTTGAAGGATGAACAAATACTATTTTGGTAATCACATTAAAAATAACATTTAAATATATATTTATGTAATATTTGAGTTTTGAAGTGCAACATTAAATCCATGTTCATTCCCGGCACAATGTTTCTCCTGGTTCCCACGTCAGCGCTGTTTGATCTAATAGAGATCTATGGTTAATAACGGAGAAATTTGAATGCTTCTCACTAGATCTCACAGCAATGTTATTACTTCAGTGGCGAATTCAAATGTTTTCTTCATTGGATCTCTTAGCACAGTGTCGCTTGATCTCGCGCTGCACAGATGCTGGTCCGAACTGATAAATGGTGCGTTAAGCACAATATAATGAGTGACGCAGTTTCGATCCGCTTTCATTACGTTTGCCATTTGATGTTGCGCAATGTTGTGGTGATCGCGCCAGCACGGATTTTGTCTGCAGGAAAAATGGTTCTAGGAATCGTTTGGTTTGTATGCTTACCGAACCGGAAGCCTCGTCCCGAAACGGTTCAATAATTACGAATATATGTACCGTTACACCCCTAATTAACATATATCCGAGTCCTGATCGGGAGGCAACCTTCCATTCCGATCCGATCGAGTCTGAAACCACGTGATCGGGCCCAATTTCCGATCGCGTGATCGGATCGGGACATCCCTATTGGTAACCTAAGCTACACTCAAACGGAGAGAGGCCGTGGATGACACTGGCAACGAGTTATGTGCGTACTAAACCAGTTGCTGGCTCCAGGAGGAAGGATTTTTAGACACCAAACATCGCAACACTCTCTCCAAATCTTGGTTGACTCTCTCGGATTGGCCATTGCTTTGGGGATGATAACCCCAATACAGACTGACTGTCGCTCCCAGTAATCTACAAAACTCCTGCCAATATTTGGACACAAATTTGGGCCCCCTGTCGGAAACCATGTCAATCGGGTAATTTGGGCAATAGTGGACTTCTCTACTTCGAGAACCGGTCCACTACAGTCAAAACAACCATCTTGCCTTGGGGGGGTGGGAGGGCGGTGATGAAATCTAGAGCTATGTGGGACCAGGGTCTCGAAGGGACAGACAGCGGTTGGAGTAACCCATCTGGGGGTTGATTAGAAGTCTTACCAGTGGCACAAACCTAGCAAGCCAAGACAAAACTGTGAATGTCGCGAGCCATTAATGGCCACCAGAATCATTGCTTTACCAAAAAACTGGTGCAGTTTACTCCTGGATGACATGCCACGTTGGAGCAATGACCCCATCGAATAACGTTGGACCGCAACCCCTCCGGCACAAACAACCGACTCGGTGGGCAGCCGGGCGGAGGCGTTACCCCTTCTAAGGCCGTCTTGACCTTCGATTTGACCTCCTATGTGAGTGTGGAGATAAATAGTGTCTCGGGTAAAATGCTCTCGGGAGTAGACGGGCGTTCGGATCGATCAAAAATACAAGAGAAGGAATCGGGTTTGATGTTCTTGGAACCCGGGCGGTACGAGAGGGAAAAATCTAAACGGCCGAAAAAAAAGTGCCCACCGAACCTGCCTGGAGTTGAGTCTTTTGGCAGATCTAATATATTCCAGGTTCTTGTGATTGGTCCAAAGGATAAAAGGTACACCCGACCCTTCTAACCAATGATGCCATTCCTCCAACACTAACTTGACTGCTAACAACTCTCTGTTACCAATGTCATAGTTATGTTCGGCAGGTGATAAACGATGGGACAAAAACGCCAAGGGTGCATCTTGTCGTCTGTGGAAGAGTGTTGGGAGAGAACTGCACCTACCCCCACCTCTGATGCGTCGACCTCCACCACGAACTGACGTGAAGGATCAAGGGTTATCAAGATGGGAGCTGAAACGAAGCGGCTCTTTAGGTTGGCGAATACAGCTTTGGCTTTATCGGACCACCTGAACGTCGTTCTGGGGGAGGTCAAGGCAGTCAGAGGAGCAGATAGTTGGCTGAAGTTGCGAATTAATCGTTGATAGAAATTGGCGAACCCCAGAAACCCTCTGTAGGGCCTTACGGGAAGCTGGACTTGGCCAATCTACCACAGCCTTAACCTTGTCAGGATCCATATGCACTCCCTCAGACGAGATGATGTAACCTAGGAAAAGAACAGACTGTACATGAAAAGCGCACTTCTCCGCCTTGACAAAAAGCCCATTCTCTAGCAACCTCTGAAGCACTCGCCTGACATGCTGAACGTGTTCCTGGAGAAAAGAAGAAAAAATCAAAATGTCATCCAGGTAGACTTATATGAACAGGTCTACCATATCTCTCAGCACGTCATTGACGAGTGCCTGGAAAACCGCTGGGGAGTTGGACAGCCCGAAAGGCATAACCAAATATTCAAATGGCCCCTGGGGGTGTTAAACGCGGTTTTCCATTCATCCCCCTTCCTGATTTTAACCAAATGATATGCATTGCGTAAATCCAATTTTGTGAAGACAGAGGCTCCCTGCAACCACTCAAAGGCTGAAGACATCAACGGCAAAGGGTAAGTATTCTTTACCGTGATGTTGTTCAACCCTCTGTAATCAATACACGGTCGCAGAGAACCATCCTTCTTCCCCACAAAAAAGAACCCTGCTTCCTCTGGAGAAGAAGGATGGATGAACTCGGATGCTATATTTCTCCATGGTCTCCCTTTCTGGAGCAGAAAGCAACTATAACTTGCCTTTAAGCGGAGACTTACCTGGGAGTGAATCTATAGCACAGTCATAAGGACGATGCGGAGGAAGAGAAGCAGCACGGGACTTACTGAACACTTCCTTCAGGTCGAGGTACTCTGCGGGCACGTTTGACAAATTCACGATGACTCCTGCTAAACAGAACAAGTGTTACCGTCTAGGGTCTACTTGTTCGTCTGTGTCTGGTTATGACAACTTGACATTAACAAAGACAAAAATGTCTTTGTTATGACAACTTGACATTAACAAAGACAAAAAATGTCTTTGTTATGACAACTTGACATTAACCAAGACAAAAATGTCTTGTATTATGACAACTTGATATTAACAAAGACAGAAATGTCTTTGTTATGACAACTTGACATTAACCAAGAAATCATAACCTGTCAACCTGTCACAAATATGTCATAACAGGTCTAATTATCAAACTTAAAGAGGTTATTTAGCTTTGCGTTAACATTGACACACACATTCATTACATTAAATCTTTACCCTGTCATATGTGGTTGGTTTTGACTTTGGCCGTCATGACACCATTATAACTGTGTCATGAATATTTTACTTGTCCTCAAGTAAAGTGGAAGACATTGTACTTTCTGCATTTGTTAATGTCAAGTTGTCATAATCAAGACATTTTTGTCTAGGTTAATGTCAAGTTGTCATAACAAAGACATTTTTTGTCTTTAATGTCAAGTTGTCATTAAGACATTTGAAACCACGTCAACTTTGCATTAAAAGTGTCATAATTTACCGAATGACACTTAATGACAACAGTCATAAACATTCATAAAGACTCCTTCATGTTCATGACAGGTGTTATGTCATGTTTATGACAGTGTCATGTCAGTCTTATGCACACCTCTTCAAATAAAGTGTTACCCACTAGATAAGACGCATAACATTGAGTGCTCCAAAAAGACACGGAATTGTGGCCCAGCCAACCCTAGGGCTATGCTGCACAAGCCAGGGATGACCGAGGACTATGGAAAGCAGATGTAAGGACTGGGCGAGGGGTGAATCTGAATAACTAAATACATCCTAGCTAAAATCCCAAAGCCTTCAGGCCCAAAAAGCCTGGATGTAAATTAACATACACACACACACACACACACAACCACACGCATCCCCCACAAGTGAAGCCCGCTCCGGACAGAGCGCGGTGTCCAATTACGAGACATTTTTATGACTCACTGGAATGTCCCACAGAAGGGGGGTTCTAAAAGAGAAAGAAACTTCTCTTTTTAAAAGACATTTAACCAGATATATTCGATGTGTTTTTATGTGTGTCCATTTGTCCATGTCACATTGGAATGACTATGATTTTATCGTAGCTTAAAGTGAAGTATAAATACCTTCATTATGCATTTTAAAAATAACTGTCTATTCCCATAACTTGTACACATAGTTCTGGACACCTCCAGAATGCTTTCGGTGTGATCAATCAGAATACGTACAGTAATATCCAGTTAATTATAGTTTACTATGTTTTCCATCTTTGGAGTGAAAAGAGACCAAAACTAACATCACTGGTGTTCTTAGATAACAGCGTTTACGACCCAAAGGAATGTTCACAGAACTGTGACTCTCTCTGAATTCTAACCAAGGAGGAGAAATGAATCCTGTATTCATATATATATATATATATATATATATATATATATATATATATATACACGCTATTATATATCCACTTGAGAATTGTATGAACAATGTATCTAAGTTCCCTATTTCATGAGTTGCCTTTTTGTGGTTTGGTCTATGTTTCTCGACAACTGTAATGGAATAATGTTTCAAACTTTGCCAACTAATGTTTAACCAAATCCATTTGTGGCAAGTTTGGTCCCGATAAACTCCAATCTTCGTTCCCCATTTGTTAATTGACATTACATTTTGCTAAACTTTGTGACACATTAGTATTATAAGAAGTGTGAAGATTCTTCTCTTAAACACCCAATGGAACTAGAGATTTAAATGCCTGGTTATACCACAAAGGATCATAAAATCTCCCTCCAAAGGGACAGCTCCTGATTGGACCCTCTTCCAAAAGAAGGCGGAAACGTCAGGTCTTCAAAAGGACTGAACACCAGTTTCTCTTTCGCTTTTTCTCTTTTTGCTCTTTTTGCTCTCTTTTGCTGCTCTTGCCCTCTGCTCTCTGGAGCTCTTGCCCTCTCTCTCCCCCGCTCTCGCCCTCGGAAAAGGCCTCGGCAGGAGAACAAGTCGGGTGGAGCAGACGATGGGTATAGTAGCCATGTAGATGCATAGAGACAAATGACCCAAATCAAGATCAGGGTTAAAACAGATTTATTCAAGCCATCTAACTCGTCTCACCTTTATTTTCCTTTGACTTCTTTTCCATTAAAAGTCTCGGTTCTAAGTTAAGTTTTGCTGCAAAGTTTCGTTTAAACGTTTTGACTGCAACGCGCTTCCAACTTCAAAGACTTTCATCCAGCTGCCAACACACCACGTGATTGGCTGCCCAAGATCTAGCAGGCACGAGGAGAGCGCCAGCCAAGCAACGGACCCGGGAACACCGACAAAAGGGGATCCCCAAAGCAACGCAAGGACAAGCAAATAGCCTCCAGACTCTTAACTGAACTGGTGCATTGATATAAAATTGAATTACCCGCCTAAGAAACGATAGAAGGGTAAAATTAATTATTGATGGTTCGTTCAGGTTATGTCTTATAAGTGCATAGAATCTTGGGATTTCACCTCACTCTTAAACTTATTCTTCCTTACTCTTTTTCTTTCTGCAACTTGTATGAATGCGTGTGTTTGTGTTAGATATTAGTTTTATGTGTTAGTCTTATAATCAATAAAGTATTGTTTGTATTTGAAAAGAGAAGCATTACTTGTGTTATGTGCTTACGAATTTATTGTCTTGAACTACGACCTAAGCTACTCATCCTTTCACCCTTGAATTATTTCTTAATTTAGCTGTTAGCTGGGAATTAGTCTTTCTTGGCCAGGAAGATATTATATTTCCTAGAATTAATAATTGCTTATGCTTTCCGTTCATTGGATGAACTGATAAAATGATCATACTATTGATTCTGCTACAGTAAATTCTGAAAATAATTAAATTATTAATGATTGATCATAATCCGTTATGAATAATAATTAGTCATATTTATACGTGCGTACAAACGCTACAGCATTATTGGTGGAGGATGCGGGCAGTTTAACCTAAATTGTAAGCATATACGAAGTAATTTATCTTTTCATTTTGTGCGGATGAGAGATCCGAACCTCGAGAGTCTGTGTGTGATGTATGGAGTGAATGCACCCCAGAGAGAGCTGTTACTCTAGTCTGTCTGCCTCCATATTTGTTTTTATTTTCAACTGCAGTAAAATAACCCAAGATATAAAATATCACACAACAATAAGGTAAGAATTGAGCATGTTCCTCAATTTCTGAAATACCTTGATTATAGCTTTGCTGACGTCTGCGTGTTCCAGCGTCTTTCAAAGCTATATATATGTGTGTATCAGCCAGAGAGCTTAACGAAATTATACTGCAGTAATTAAATATAACCATATGAGAACGAATATTCTCCTCACAGAGCGATGAGCGTGTTCCTCATCTAATGTTATATGTATCTGATTCACAGTGCGTGTTCCACTGCGATCCGTGATAAACATCATAGAAGCCTTGGTTATATTTATCGGATTGTCAATGCGTGTTCCATTGCAATCCCAGTAATAAACATAGAGCGATGAGCGTGTTCCTCATCTAACGTTACATTTATCTGACTCACAGTGCGTGTTCCACTGCGATCCTATATTGATCTGATTGTCAATGCGTTTTCCATTGCAATCCCAGTAATAAACAGCTGTTTGTCTATGTTTGCTTGTATGTTTGTGTCTGTTCAATTAATTCTCGTGTAAACACTGCGTGTGTCCGAGTGTAATTGAATAAGAGTTATTTTAAAGTTGTGCTCAAGTAAAGCTTGACGTGAAACTTAACCAACAGTTAAGAACCCTGTTGTTTTGTTTGCTCAGATAACATTGCACAGATACGATCCGCCCGAGATCGCTATTGTTCCATCTATATTACAGCGCAAAGCTGTTGCTTCCGTTAAAATTAGACTCACTCTTAAAAAAAAAAACTGAGTGAAGCCCCACGTCGTAAGAACAGAGCTGCTACGAGTGGTGTCCCTTATTTGTACAGTTTGAAATGCGCCGACATTTCACGTGATATGATCGACTGTACGTGCATATTCTATGAACATTGTTGAAATGCGCCGCCATTTCATGTAAAATGCGTAACTGTTTACAAACTGTTGCTATTCACGTTCACCCACTAGCGTTTGTTTGGTCGCCCTAGTTACGATCGTGACACGGAAGTCTTAACCAACGCTTCCGGGGGAATTCTGACCTCACAGCGTAAACAAACCCTTCTGGTGGCTAAGCCAGCTAACCCTTTGCTAAGCTAACCAAAGCAGTTGTTACAGTGAGGCCTATATGCTAAAGCCTTAAGCATTATTTACGGTTATCAGTAGTGTTAACATCAATGGTTAAATACAGTGTCTGTTTGAACAACGTTAAAGTGATTTAACCATTTAAACACCTTGACTTTACACCTGTTGGTCTTTTCTTCTTATTTACCTTTCCCATATCTTACTTAACCCATATTTTCCGTGAAAAGTAAGTCATTTGCAATTATTAATTCCTTTACCTGCATTTTACTTGAAAAAGAAAATACTGGTTTATGATTATTAATTGTCAAATTCGAATTAGATTTTTTTATTTTATTTAAAGGAATTATTAAATTGAAATTTAAAATTCTATTTTTCTAAACAGGTAATTTCTAATGATTTCTCGATTTATTTTTAATAAATCTAATTTCATAATTTCTAAAATTCTCTTTTAGATCTAATCACTTCAGGCGAATACATTTTAAACTTTGAATGTTAAGAACTTATTCCACCAACATTTTCCCTATTAAAAAATATTGTTAGACTCATACTTGCTCCTTATTGTTATTGCGTTGTATCCTCCTTTTCTCATTCCTTTCAGTTGTGGTTATAAACTTAACCATTCTATTTTACTTATTCAGTTACCTCTTTATTTAATTTCCCTTTTTCTTATTTTGTCCATTATCATTAGTACTTTCTTTCATCTTTATTACCTCTTCCTTACCCTTTTTGTTGCTTGGGAGTGACACACCTGAGCCTCAATAGGAGACATTGGTATCTCACTACGAGCTTCAAATAAATCAGAGATAACCCTCTCTTACAGTTTTATTTGTGAATGTTTAGTTGTTTGGCAACTGTCAATTCTTTACTTGTAGTTCGACAAAGGCTCCAGCCATTTGTGGATACAATCTCCTTCCCTCCTTCCCTTCTCACATCTTTCCTGGGCTATCCTGTTTTATTCCATCCCATTCTTCGCACTTGTAGGGAACACACCTGAGAGAACCATCAATCGATTCAAAAGAAAGAGAAAGACAATCTTTCCAAAGAAATCATTAGGTATTTGATTTTTAATCAAACCCTCTCTGTTCTCCATACTCTCCCTGCATCTGTTTACGCAATTTACAATTTGACATCTCATCCAAGATCAATTAACAGAGACAAGTGTTGAGCAACCGTCCCCTTCAAAGTATCCTCGCTGTAAGCGGTCCAACTGACGGAGTGTGGTGTCAATCCTGTCAAACTCAGAAAAGAGGTATCAGCATTATTATCGTATTATTTTTCCTTGTAAACATAAACAATAATATTGTTTACCTTTCTGGAAACAGATTCTCTTTGATAGGAAGCATTTACGAGAAAAATAATATTTCTCCTAGTTAAAGATTTTCTTTCTTGTTTTCTTTCGAAATTGGTTTTTAACCTCTCTCTCTCTTTTTCCCTTACTCAGTTGAGTGACATATTCCTCACATCACGAGTTGAAACCAGCTTTTCATTGATAGAAAATATTTATAAAAAATATTTCTCCCATTGGAAAAAAAACCTTACAATTGAGATTTGTTTGAACCTTTTTCTCTCTCTTTCCCTCACTCAGTTGAGTGACAAAGTTTCCCCATCACTAGCCTACCTGTCTACACTGAGACCAACACGTAGACATTACAACATTTCACTATTAGTGTACTGTCACTGACACGACACTTAGCTGTTCAACCACATATAGGCGTACATTCCACACAGGTCTGTGTCAGTCTCTTCACCCCAGCGTACCAACATGTCGTGGACGACGAACCCCACTGCCCAAAGGGACGACGTGGACGCCTGGCTCAGAGGCATTACAGATTGCCTCTCACCAAAGACAATTGAACTGTTATTATTTTTAATAATAATAATAATTCTGAGGAGATTCCTGACACATGATTCAAGCAAGAACCACAACCATGTGGAACTAACCAAGATCACCTGTTCCTTAAGCAATGCCTTCACAGCCCAGCTGAAACTAAGCGACAAGCACATCACCCACCTTCAGGAGGAGCTGACATGTGCCCAGAGCCGCATAGACAAGCTGGAAGTGAAAGTCCAGGACGACTTCAAGCGTCAGAGCACTGAGTTCCTGAGAGAGCTGATGCACGCTCAAGACTGCACAGACCAGCTCAAAGCAAAAGATCAAGACAAACTGAAAGTACCTGATGAAGTGGAGCAAGAAACAAAGAAACAACTCAAGAAGCTCCAAGAAGCCCATGCAGTCACTGAACGTGACAAACTAGACTTAAAGACTGTCCAAAAGCACCTGGTAAACCAACTCCAGTCTGCTGAACATCAGCTAGAGAAAGCCAAAGCTGACATTAAAGATAAGAACTCTGAAATGAATGCTCTGAAAGACCACCTGGAAAGGTGCAGCGCTGAAATGGACCATCTGACCCAACAGCGAGATGACGCCAACGACGAGCTCTACGCGGTCAGAGATGAAATCCAGCACATTTTCCAACAGAAACCAGAGCCAAGAAGGGAGAGACCTCCCTCAGCATCACCCCTGCTGAGCAGAACAGAGTCCTCCATCCAAGAACTGGCATACAGTGAAAGAAGTGAATGGCCACAACCCAAAACGTCACAGGCCTTCACCACAGAACTGTTCACTGACAACAAGCAACGAGAGCTCATCCAGCCAGACTCCAAACCTGCACAGGGGATGACCTTTAAAGATCTCAACCAGCTGGTTAAGAATATCACTCAGTTCAACCCGAACTCCACAGAGGGTCCCGACATCCAGACCTACATCCGAGATATCAACTTCCAGCTAGAGGTGAGACCATATATGATTGACAGAGACAGGTTCTATCTCCTCAGATCCACATCCAGTCCAGAGGTATGAAGCTTCCTAGACCGACAACTTGCTCATGTCAAGTCAAACTACCAGCTGCTAGGTGAGACACTGATTAAAGAATTCACAGGACTAGAGTCGGAACACGGTGTGTTAATCGCCTTGGAAACCAAACAAGGTCGACAAGAGACTCCCCAAGCCTACTACCACCGCTTTCGACAAGCTTACTTTGGTGCACATAACAAACTTGAACATGAAGAGGTTGTGAACTTCAAAACCCTCTTCCTAAGAATCCTGCACCCCGGATTGAGTCGTCATCTTGGTATCATGGCCTGCCCAGGCACAATGACAATCCAACAGCTATGTGACCTGACACACAAGGCCTACATCAAACAAAAGATGACCCCAAAGAAAGGTTTGAAAACATCCACAGTTTCAAACTCCTTCAGCCAAGACACAAGTCTTGCACTGGAAGACAACCAGTGGCATGAAAACACAGTTCTTCGTAAGAAGCACAGAGAACGTGAAAGCAAAACAGGCAAAACAGACTGAAACAGATCTGACCATATATACATACATACATGCACTACACGACACCCCTAACATACTCACTAACGTACAGAAGTTAACCACCTCTACCGTGCAAAACATTCAACAAATATGTTTTCCCCCACAGGTAGAAACTAACTTCAGAAACTAGCTTAACAACTTAGTTACACTTTCCATAGGAAACATGGTCACTACTCATCCAACAAGTACACCTGAGAACACCTCTCACTACATCATGATACCTGACACCTTAGCTGTGCAACCGTAGTTATAAGTCATATCAGGAACACTCAACTGCTTTGTTTTGTTTTACTTCTTCCTTCCTTTCCTTCTTTTATTAGGTAAAATGCCTGTCCACCCCATAAGGGTCAAGGTCACAATAATAGGATTGACACACCACGCCTAATATTTGTAAGTCACCTTAAAACGAATGTGTGCCAGAGAACTCCCTGCATCATTCGTATCACAAATCGAAAGGTAAATTGGTCTAAACCTAGAACAATTTAGAAGAGAATAAAACAAACAAATCAAATTTAGTCACAAAGTTGATCAATCACCGTACCAAACCAAACTAGAATAACGGTCCTAAAATTGAACTAAACTTTATTCAACGAGATTGACTATATTGAGAGAGTGAACCTGTTTAGGCCTACATAATCTAATGCCCTGCACCAGTAAAGTGACCAGTCATGGAGGTGTTGTCTTGTTGTTTGCTGTGTGTGTTGTGTTCCTCTCGCCCACAATAAAGGCAGTATGTTCCGGTCCTACAGTCCCACAACCCGCTGGGACCACCTGGAGACATTGATGAGAGTCATGACACCTCTATTCCTGCCCAAGGTCACCAGTGATTCAAGGCCCTACGCCAAGAGTAGCGCAGGCAGGGACAAACCGGCCCTAACCACCCGTCGATCGCCACACCAGCCCCTACGCCAAGACTCCTGGGGAACCTGATCAAAAGGGGGTGGGCCCGGAAACTCTACCTACCCATCACTCTAGACAATGAGGTGAGCCTTGAAGCCCTGGTAGACACCGGCTCAGACCTCACTCTAATGTCAGCTCAACTCTTTGAAAGACTCAGTGCTAAAGCTAAGAGCGAAGATCAAACTCTTATTCCCCAAATGTGTGAGCTGAACGTGCAGTCGTACAGCCAGAACGACCTCCGGCTCGAACAGAGAGCTCCCATTTACCTGACAATTGGTCCTTTGAGTCCTACCCACCCGATGTACATCTCACAAATGGACACGTACCCCTTTCTGATTGGCAAAGATCTGCTAGAATGTTGAGCTTTTATTAGACTTCAAACACCTGACAGTCTGGGCCCAAGTTCAAGAACCCCTCCAGTCACAGAGGTCACGAGAACTACAACAAAGCCAGACTCCAAGGTCACAGAGTTCCCCGGAACTCCAGCAGCCATCCATGGGTACACAGCCTCAGCACCAAGTCAAGGTTGAAGTTCGCTACCCTGCACCTTCCAGCTCGCCAAAGACCACGCAATGCCCACTCAACGATGCGTGACCTAATGCAGAAGGCCTCTAACACAGAAGGCCTCTTCCGAAAGAATTCCTAAAACCCCACTGATTTTGAACTGCAAAACCAAAAGACACTGCACGAACACAGTGCAAGACTCTGCTAAAAGGGTCCCTGATCAGCATAGGACATAGAACTTTGAAAAGTAGATGAAAATTTGTGCTCAAAGAGTTGCAAGACTCTGCATTCGTAAAATTAGAATTTTACTGATTTAAAAGAATCTGAAATGGACGTGTAAATCTCAACGGCCAACAGACTATGCACGACTCTTTTGAAACAAACAGTTTCTAGATGCTGGTGTAATTGGCACTGCTAAACATTAGGTTTCCTGACAATGAAGGGTTACAAGAAACACTAGCTCCAAATAGGGCATACGTCACCTTACCGCCAGAGTGTAGGAAAACCACCTCAGCCTTAAACTACTGTTAACCTACAGGCGTGCATTGGATCTTTGCGATCCAACTAGAACACAACGTGCAATACGCATTTTTGATCGCTGGCTTGTCTAAATGCAGATAAAACGATAGCTGGAATTGACATCTCTACTTTAAGTTGGTCCTAGTTCTTAAATTTGATCGATTGCTCCTGTCTGCCTTCCTGCCTGCTGTGAGTTTGTTTGCGTCGAGGCTGTAAGCTCTACGCCTCGTATTAGCTTCGTATTTCTTTCTGTTTTGAACCATCATTTACTATCATTTCTAGTTGTTTATATTACTAAATATAGTTTACCCACCATCTCAGATTAACCTTACATCGCTAGCTTCCGTTATTGTTAGCACCCCACGCTAGTGTTTACGCGCCACCCGCGCTCATTTATTTATTATTTATGCAGGGCAGATGGGTGACCGTGAGAGATCGCTCTAGTCGCGGATTAAAAAAACACTCTTCCGTTCCGATTACCATAACAAATCGATTTGCCCCACTCAGTGAAACACCCACTGAGAATTCTGTTGATTGTGCCCTGGTAATTGGTGATTCGATCACACGGAACGTGAAAATAGAGCCACCAGCCACCATAGTCACATGTTTGCCGGGAGCCAGAGCGCCTGACATCAAAGCAAATTTAAAAGTGCTGGCTAATGCTAATCGTAAATTCTCTAAGATCATTATTCATGTCGGCACTAATGATGTTCGACTCCGCCAGTCGGAGATCACCAAAATTAATATTAAAGAGGTGTGTAAACTCGCAAGTACGATGTCAGGCACTGTAATTTTCTCTGGCCCCCTTCCTGTTCGCAGGAGTGATGAGATAGTTAGTAGATTGGCCTCACTCAATGGTTGGTTGTCTAAGTGGTGTCCGTTGAATAATATAGAATTCATAGACAATTGGAAAAGTTTTTGGGGCAAGCCTGACCTGTTGAAAAGAGATGGTGTTCATCCCTCCTGGGATGGTGCTGCTCTTCTCTCTAGTAATATGGCACATAGTCTTAGAGCTAAAACATGACAATCTGGGGCCCAGGTCAGGAAGCAGACAGGCTGGCTAAACCGACCGTCTGCTAGCGGCCTCGCGTCACCAAGGTCAGATAAATCCCATCACATAGAGCCTCTTTCACCTAGATATCATCATATAGAGACTGTGTCTGTTCCCCGAATTTTGAAATCCAAAAAACGTCAGGTAAAAAATTTAATTGATGTTCAACAAATAAAAAACAGATATAATACAGATGAACAAATGATAAAGCTTGGGTTGCTGAATATTCGATCCCTTACTTCAAAATCGCTCATAGTTAATGATATGATTTCAGATTATAATCTAGATGTGCTGTGTTTGACAGAAACCTGGCTAAAACCAAACGATTACATTAGTCAAGTCAAGTCAAGTCAAGTGTATTTATATAGCGCTTTTCACAATATAAATTGCATCAAAGCAGCTTCACAATATCAATCAAATAACATAACAATGTTTGTTTCTTAGTGGAAAAACATCCACGTTTGGTAGGGCTGATCAATGGTATTAATGCTTGGTTAATTATTTTGAATATCCCCAACTGAGCAAGCCAAAGGCAACAGTGGCAAGGAACCGAAAAACTCCACCAAGTGACCTACTGGTGTCCTAAAACTCCATCAGGTGACCTAATGGAGAAAAAAAAACCTTGGGAGAACCCAGGCTCAGTCGGGGGCCAGTTCTCCTCTGGCATTTATGAACTAGAGGCCGGATTTACAGTAACTGTAATTTGATACAGAATTTTGTTTTATTTTATCACTTCGGGGTGGGTACGCGAACCGGAATCACAACATTTTATCTGTAGAGTGGGAAAGGGATCCTCCATAGGGAGAGGCTAGTTGGCACTTCAGCACTGCGTTGTCATCGGGTCCAGGCAAAGCTCCTAGTCAGATCTGGATACGGCCTGGATCCGGTCGGCTGGGGGAAAACCTCGGGATAAACAAAGACACTAAAATTAGCGTAGATGCCATTCTTCTTATGATGATGTAACGAGTACATCAGGATTTAAGGGAAGTGTTCCCAGTTCCGGCTGACCTAATCTATGCACTGTTCCAAAGTTTTGGTGCTAAATAGGAAAAGGATCTACCGCGCCGCAGAGTTAAATCAAAAGAACAAAACAAAAAAATATGAACCAGGGCACTAAAACGACACGATAAGAGAATCAAACGAGCAGTCCCCTTGTTTTTATGGTGTCAACAAGCGTGATCGCGTCGGCACGGCTGTATCAACCGTAGCGCTTTAACAGCGTGAGAGCAGCAACAACGAATCTCGGCAGAGAACGAGAGGGAGAATCCTAAAACGACTTAAAAAAGATGTTACCAAATTATCGTACTATCACATTCCCAGTCATGGTTGCGTTTAAACACTTACCATCAGGATTCCACTTCAGATAGCACACTTTATAGCCACGGATTTGTCACAGTCATGCCCATCGATAGCACAATGGGATACAGGGAATCACGCCTATTTAGTGCGCGAAAAGAGTGTTAAACCCACACAGCCACACAGAAACTATATAACGAGCGCTTAACAATAAACATACCTGCAAGGCGATCAATACCAACACATAAAGCTGCACTATGATTAACAGAGACGATTCAACGTTATACACACCACAACAATCCCAAGAAACCATCAACTATTACAGAATAGCAGGCGGAGCTGTGTGTTGTTTCAAAGAGCAGTCAGGTCACGGGTCGATTTTTTTTCTTCTTTTTTTCCCTTTTTTTTTTCTTTTTTTTTCCTCTTTGTGTTCCGGTTTGCTGTCCCACGTCTTAATGGGGTATTTTGGTTTCCGCGGGGGTTCGAGAAACGAGTTCATTGGGTTATATTCATGCCAGCCTTTCTTTGTTTATTTGTTTTTTGTTTTTCTGTTTCGCACATCTAACAATGCCTATGCTTTTACTTAAATACCACTTACTTTACCCTGTGATTTACCTCACGCTGCACTTGGATGAGCTCCCTTAAGAAGCATTTGAATATTCTGAGCTGGAATGTGCGTGGTTTAAATAGTATTGTTAAAAGATCTAACGCATTTGAATTATTTGCATGCAGACATAGTGTTTCTGCAAGAGACTCATATTAAGCATTCCTGTACTCACAGATTTAGATGTAGGTGGATAGGCCAAATGCACCACTCTACTTTCTCTTCAAAGGCCCGTGGAGTGTCTATATTAATACGCAAGAATATTCCCTTTCAACGTTTGTCCACTAAACAGGATATCAATGGTCGTTATCTTATTGTGACTGGCACTATTTTAGAAAAACATGTTACATTTGTGAATTTATATGCTCCTAATTTCGATGACCCACATTTTTTTCGGTCTGTTTCTAATTCCATACTTGATGTTGACTCCACCCATCTTATTATTGGAGGGGACTTTAATTGCATTTTGGACCCTTTTATGGATCGGTATTCCCCCAGCCCTCCCAAACCTTCTAATTCAGCTACTGTTCTTAATAATCTCATTCATTCACTGAATATTCTTGATATTTGGAGACTTCAGCACCCTTTTTTTGGACCTAATGTCCATAACTCGTATACAAGGATTGACTAATTTTTAACTGATTCCAAATGAACCTCTATGGTCTTATCTTCTAAATATCACAATATTCTAATATCTGATCACTCCCCTGTCTCTATAACAGTAGACTTTGAGATGGAAACTCCCTCCTACTCTTGGCGTTTTAATCCCACTCTGTTAAATGAGGACCATTTTAAAGAAACTATTGCTGAATTTCTTTCTCTGAATGATACAGGGGATGTGTCTGATTCAACCTTATGGGAAGCTCTTAAATCTGTCATTAGAGGCCAGATTATAGCTTTTCAAGCAGAAATGAAAAAACAGAGGCGCAAAAGGCTGGCAGAAATAGAAACCGAGTTGCCAGTGCTGGAACATCAATTCAAACTCACATTGTCCAATTTAACTTTGACGAGTATTATGAAGCTCAAATATGAATATAATACACTCTTATCTGCCCAAATTAGCTCCCTTTTACTTAAAATAAAGCAGAAACCATTTGAATTAGGTGACAAACCCAACCGTTTGTTAGCTCGTCAACTTAGGGGCATACAAGCTAGTAGAGCCATAAAAACAATCAAGTTGAAATCTGGGGCCTTGACCAATAAACCGACAGAAATAAACAATGTATTCCAGGAATTCTATCAGGAATTATATTCCTCTCAAAGTAGTGTAGACTCATCTGATATTACAAAATTCCTTCGCTCCCTAGGACTTCCTAAAATCAGTGAGGACGCAAGGGAAAACTTAAATTCGGACATAACATTGGAAGAAGTTTTTACAGCTATTAGAAGTTTTCCCAATGGGAAAGCGGCTGGTCCGGATGGGTTTGGCATAGAATTTTATAAAGCCTTTTCTAATCAAATTGGCCCCTTGATGCTAAGGATGCTTAAAAATTCTATTGAAAACAAAAAATTACCAGAAACACTTTATTCGGCAAACATTGCATTGATCTTGAAGAAAGATAAGGATAGTACGGACCCTTCCTCCTATAGACCCATTTATAGGAGGTAATGATCTTAAAATATTTACTAAAATCTTAGCAAATCGGTTGAGTAAATGTATCAGTTCAATAATACATGATGACCAGACAGGCTTTATTTCCGGGAGATTTTCTTTTCATAATGTACGTAGGCTTATGAACATTGTTTATGGGAGTAGAGGAAAAAATGACAAAACAGCCATTCTAGCCCTGAATGCTTATAAGGCATTTGACAGTGTGGAATGGTCCTACATATTAAGCACCATTAGAGAATTTGGACTGGGACAACATTTTTCTTTGTGGGTTGAAATGTTGTATCTTTGCCCCTCTGCCTCTGTCTCTGTTCTCACAAACAATAATAGATCGCCCTCTTTCCTACTCCATCGTGGTACCCGCCAGGGCTGCCCACTGAGCCCTTTACTTTTTGCTATCGCAATGGAACCTTTAGCGATAAGTATATGAAATCATCCACATATATCTCCTGTTACGATGGGAGGTATAAAACACCAGATTTCGTTATGTGCCGATGATGTTCTTCTTTTTCTTTCAGAACCTGAGAGATCTCTGCCTTTCTTGTTCGATCTAATCAGGGAGTTTGGTACCCTTTCTGGATATACTGTTAACTGGCAGAAAAGTGAATTTATTCACTTTCATTAATTCATTATACGATGACATGGACCCAGTTTTTGTTAATAATCTCCCCTTTAGGTCTGTAACTGAATTAAAATATCTTGGTATCACTGTCCCTAGACATTTCAAACGGTTATATGAAACAAATTATAAAGTTATGATAGACAAACTGAAGAGTGATGTAGAGACTTGGCGAGTACTTCCTTTAACAATGATTGGTTGTGTCAACGCAATCAAAATGGTTACCTTACCCAGGTTTCTCTATTTGTTTCAAAATGTACCAATCTTTCTAACCCAGTCATTCTTTAAGACACTTGACTCGGGGATCATGGGGGTATAAAGCCCATCGTATATCTAAAGCTCATATCTGCAAAACGAAAAATATAGGAGGTTTAGGCCTTCCCTGTTTTCAACATTATTATTGGGCAACCAACCTAAGGGCCTTAATGTAGTGGCGTAATGCATATCCCGAAGTATTGACTACTACCACCATTCCTGCATGGCTTGTTATTGAGCGGGATATTCAGGATTCTTCCCTCCCTGCGTTACTCTTTGCAGAAAATAAACCTATTAGAACATTTAAGAAATGTAACCCCATCATTGTAAATTCTCTCAAGGTGTGGTATCAGCTTAGAAAGGTCTTTAAACTCCCTCAAACGTGCCCTCTTACTCCTATAGCCTATAATCACGCATTCCCTCCCTCGCAGACAGATCAAACTTTCTTATCATGGAAAGAAAAAGGAATTATATTGATAGGCGATTTATACATTAACAATGTATTTGCTTCCTTCGCCCAGCTTAGGCAAAAATTTGGACTACCCCCCTCTCATTTTTTTAGGTATTTACAAGTACGAAGCTACGTTAAAAGTAATATACCTAACTTTGAAACCTATAAACCCCCTGAGCATCTTTATCACTGTATGACCTTTGAACTTGATATGAAGGGTTTGGTTTCCAAATTTGTTGAATACTTAAATGACTCCAGAGTTCCTACTTCACAGTATTTAAAGATGTCCTGGGAAAAAGACTTGGGTATATATATTTCGGAAGACTCCTGGGCCGAGGCCCTTCGGGGTTTTAGGTCTTGCTCCATCAGTTCTAATTTTCTGCTGATACAATACAAAGTGGTGCATAGATTGCACTACTCTCGTACAAAATTACATTCTATATATCCCTCTGTCTCGCCTTTGTGTATTAAGTGCAAGTCCAATGAGGGTACATTGGCTCATTTATTCTGGTTCTGCCCAAAAATATGTAAATTCTGGTCTGAGGTCTTTTGTTTTTACTCAAAGATACTTAAGACTGATTTTCCTCATGATCCCAATGTTGCAATATTAGGCTGGGCCCCTTCTTTAGTGACCTATAACCTTAATCAAATCCAGACTATACAATATGGGATGACAATAACGAAGAAAGCAATTTTGTTGATGTTTTTTCCACTAAGAAACAAACATTGTTGTGCTATTTGATTGATACTGTGAAGCTGCTTTGATGCAATTTATATTGTGAAAAGCGCTATTTAAATACACTTGACTTGACTTGACTTGGAACAAAGAGTGTGTACCTAAATTTGAGATGTGGTTAGCAGTGTGTTACATATGGAAAAAATCAGATACGAAATTGCTGGTAAACTTAAGAAATTTTTGCAGATTTGGAAGTCCTTTATAGAATTTCTGGAATTGGATCATGGAATTTAACATGTTGGACATATGTTCTAAGAAGTGTGGTACTGTAGATTATATAGCGTCTTGCAGGGTACAATAACTCACTTTATTTCCATAATTGGGTAATCATTGGTATTGGCATTTTATTTTAAACATTTTACTTTTAATATATGTGTATCTAGAGATCTGCAATGTGTATCTGTATGTACATACACTACCGTTCAAAAGTTTGGGGTCGGTAAGATTTTTTGTTTTTAAAAGAAGTCTCTTCTGCTCACCAAGGCTGCATTTATTTGATTAAAAATACAAAACAAACCCAGTAATATTGTTAAATATTATTTCAATGTAAAACAGCTGTTTTCTATGTGAATATATTTTAAAATGTAATTTATTCCTATGATCAAAGCTGAATTTCAGCATCATTACTCCAGTCTTCAGTGTCACATGATCCTTCAGAAATCACTCTAATATGATTATTTTATGCTCAAGAAACAATTATGATTATTATCGCAGTTGACAACAGTTTTGCTGCTTCATATTTTTGTGCAAACAGTGATTCATTTTTTTCAGGATTCTTTGAAAGTTCAAGAGAAAAGCATTTCATTAAAAAATAAATATTTTGCATTATTATAAATGTCTTTACTGTCACTTTATATCAATTTCATGCGTCCTTTCTGAAGAAAAGTATGAATATCTTTAAAAAAAACAAAAAAAAAACCAAATTGACCCCAAACTTTTGAACGGTAGTGTAAGTATGGGCATCGTATGTTATGTGTGTATTTGTACTATAGGCATTTATCATTGTTTTTTTTTTTTATCATTTATTTACTTTATTTTCTTGTTACTTGTATGCTGGCACGGGGTGGGGGGTTGTTCTGTAAAAATGTGAAAAGCTTTAAATAAAATATATAAAATAAAAAAAATAATAAAAAACTATTACAGCATAGCGCGCTTACCTACAGCCACCATGGACACGAGCAAACAAACGGCGAAAAAGGAAGGACGTGACGCATCCCGGGTGACAACCAATCAGCCTTTAAATAGAAAATACCGTTTGCTGATGGGCCAATATTACTGTCAATCACCTTATCCCGTTACACATAGCTGATATAAAAAAATTCGATGACTAGTAATTTCCTACTACTTAATTCTGAAAAAACAGAGATTCTAATTATTGGACAAAAAAACTTCCTCAGGTAAGAACCTACAATACTGTCTAACACTTGATGGCTGCTCTGTCATGTCTTCGTCGTCGGTTAGGAACCTGGGTGTGCTCTTTGATAGTAATCTTTCATTTGAAAGTCACATGAATAGTATCTGTAAAACCGCATTTTTCCATCTTAAAAATATATCTAATTATTATTACATCATATGCTCTCATTGACAAATGCGGAACAATTAATTCATGTGTTCATGACATCAGGGCTAGATTATTTTAATGCTATTATGGATGGTTGCCCTGCACGCTTAAATAACAAGTTACAGCTGGTCCAAAACGCAGCAGCTCGAGTTCTTACCAGAACCAGGAAGTATGACCATATTAGCCCGGTTCTGTCAACACTGCATTGGCTCCCTATTAAACATTGTATACATTTTAAAATATTGCTGATTACTTACAAAGCACTAAATGATGTTTTATAAACAAAGTTCGGGAGGAGCACGTTCAAATAATCATTCCAATCAACTTGTCATCAAACAATTACCATGTCTACCCTATCAGCACTAGAGGAAGCATATATATTTTCACTCTGTCAACTCACCTAACATTCCTTGACAGTTTCAGCATCCCTCCACCACCCAGACTCCTCACTCTTGCCTTATTCTCTCACAGCCAGGAATACGGGGGGAGTACTCTGGGTTCGGGCCGAATACCTAGCCTGGAGCCCTCTCCTCGGACAGTACGTCAAATACGCATTTATTCTATCTGACTTATTTGTAAGTTCGAATTTTTGAAATGGTTTAGCTCCGCAGTTGAGCGAGCTCTTAACGCATTATAGCCTTCCACATCTATTGTGATCTCAAAATTCCGGCCAGTTGATAATACCTACAATATAAACGCATTATAGTCCTTCACGTCTATTGCGATCTCAAAATTACGGCCAGTTGATAATACCTAGAATATAAAAATCGACTGCCGGCGGTAGATCCTTTTCCTATTTAGCACCAAAACTTTGGAACAGTCTTCCTAACATTGTCCGGGAAGCAGACACAGTTCAACGCTAGATTAAAAACACATCTCTTTGACCTAGCATACACATAACACACTATAGACTTCCAGATGGAACTGGGAACACTTCCCATAAATCCTGATGTACTCGTTACATCATAAGAAAAATGGCATCTACGCTAATATTAGCCTCTCTGTTTATCCCGAGATTTACCGCAGTCCGCTGGATCCAGGCCGTATCCAGATCTGATGAAGGACCTGCACCTGGACGCGACGACAACACAGTCCTGAAGTGTCAACTAGTCCCTCCCCTGTAAAGGCCTCCTTCCCTTTACCTCTGTACAGATAATCGTTGTCGGGATAATTCCGGTTCACATGGCTACGCCGAAGCGATACAATTCTGTATTATACATTTTAAGGCCAGTCAAGTAGTTTGTTGAGGGTTGTTTTTTTAGGGAAGGACTACATGCCTGCACACGTATATTCAAACACGCATACCTATAGAATGAACGTCTCGGTTACGTATGTAATCCTCGTTCCCTGAGTAGGGAACGGAGACGTTACGTCGGATGACGACGAATGGGGTTTCGCTTAGAACACCTATCGACTTCGAGTATACAAAAACGAGCCAATGGCAAACAAATGCCATGGGTCTGCGGAATTTGCATAACGTAACTCCGCCCCACCTCATGGGTATAAAAGGAGGACGCCGGCAACATGCAGTTATGTTTCTTCGCTGAGGAGCCAAGACTGAACTCAGGCGATCCCCGCGGTACAGCGGCAGTGGCAGGAAGACGTAACGTCTCCGTTCCCAGCTCAGGGAACGAGGGTTACATACGTAACCGAGACGTTCCCTTTCGTTGTCACTCCGAGTTACGTCGGATGATGACGAATGGGGTTACCAGTCTAATCACGCCACCTTCACAGCTGTCTTCCAGTGCCCTGCGTAAATCTGAGCTCTCAAGACTTTGGACTTTGGACTCCTATTTATCACAGGAATACCAAGGTACACTGGGAAGCATATCCCATAGCTTTAGAGGAAATATGCAATTAACACCAACCCAGAGGGGGGGGGGGGGGGGGGGGGGCATTTGGAAATACACATATGACCCGAAGGAAACATATGGAGAAACACTGAGGTGTCCAGCCGCAGGTGAAAAATTTCAACCTCAGGGGTGGCAAGGTGGCTTGCCAAGGGAAATACACATGCTCAGAGAGGCTTACAGTGGAAATACACGTGTGGGGGTAGCTCCGGGGAGGGACCATGCACACGGGAGGCACCTAGCCGACGCCCAGGCAATAGACACTGGCGCTAGCATCAGGGGTGCTGGAGGAACTCAGGGCTTGCGGAGAAGCTCACCTGAGCAGAATATCGCACGTATCCAGTCCGTGGAGTGGAATGGCGAGCAAGCGAAGACACCTGAGCGGGTCCGGTACTAGCTAGTTAAAGCGAGTACATGAGAGGACACAGGCTCCACTCGGAGATTGTAGAATCTGACGAATGTGTTCGGTGTCGCCCAGCCTGCAGCTATGCAGATGTCTGTTAGCGAGGCGCCATGCGCTAGAGCCCAAGAGGATGCCACACTCCGGGTGGAGTGGGCAGTCACACCAAGGGGGCACGGTCGACCTTGCTGCTGGCATGCCAAAGCAATGGTGTCCACTGTCCAGTGAGACAACCTCTGCTTTGAGAGAGCCTTTCCCTTCAGCTTCCCACCATAACAGACAAAGAGCTGGTCTGAGGTCCTGAAACACTGCGTCCTGTCTACATAGGCGTGGAGAGCGCGTACTGGACAAAGCAGTGCCAAGGCTGGGTCTGCCTCCTCCAAGGCAGCGCTTGCAGGTTCACCACCTGGTCCCGAAAGGGAGTGGTAGGAACCTTGGGCACATATCCAAGCCGGGGTCTCAGAATCACGTGAGAGTAAGCCGGCCCGAATTCCAGGGACGCTTCGTCAACGGAGAATGCGTGCAGGTCCCCGACCCTCTTGAGAGAGGCCAATGCAACCAGGAGCGCTGTCTTCATTGACAGGAACTTAAGCTCCACTGATTGCAGAGGCTCAAAGGGAGCACTCTGCAGGGCACTTAAAACCACTGAGAGGTCCCAAGAGGGAACGAGAGGAGAGCAAGGAGGATTCAGTCTCCTCGCCCCCCTCAGGAACCTGACGATCAGGTCGTGCTTCCCTACGGACTTACCTTCCACTAAGTCGTGGTGTGCGGCAATAGCGGCAACATAAACTTTGAGGGTGGAGGGAGACAGCCTTCGCTCCAACCCATCTTGAAGGAAGGAAAGCACGAAACTAATCGAACACCTCCGGGGGTCTTCTCGGCGAGAAGAGCACCAGTTGACGAAGAGGTTCCACTTCAACGCGTAGGCGTGTCTAGAGGACGACGCTCTAGCGGAAGTGACGGTAGCCACCACCGTAGGTGTTAGGGTACTCAAACCTGCCTCGTTCCATCCAGGAGCCACACGTGGAGGTTCCAGAGATCGGGACGAGTGTGCCATAGGGTGCCCCGTCCCTGAGAAAGGAGGTCCTTCCTCAGAGGAATTGGCCAAGGAGGTGCTGTCGCGAGGAGCACTAGTTCGGAGAACCAAGTCCGGGTGGGCCAGTACGGCGCAACCAGAAGGACCTGCTCCTCGTCCTCCCTGACCTTGCGCAAGACCTGCGCAAGAAGGCTCACTGGGGGAAACGCATGTTTTCGGCCCCGCGGCCAGCTGTGCGCCAGAGCATCCGTGCCGAGCGTGCCCTCGGTCAGAGAATAATACTGGTCGCAATGGGTCGAGTCGTGGGAGGCAAACAGATCTATCTGTGCGTGCCCGAACTGGTCCCAAATCAGCTGGACCGACTGGGGATGGAGTCGCCATTCTCCAGGGAGGGGCTGAAGCCGTGACAGCTAGTCGGCTGCACAGTTCAGTGCTCCGGGAATGTAAATGGCTCGAAGGGACCTCAGATGCCTCTGACTCCATAAGAGGAGGTGGCGAGCGAGTTGCCACATAGGGCGGGAGCGTAGACCACCTTGATGGTTGATGTACGCTACAGTGGCAGTATTGTCTGATCGGACTATTACGTGTGCATGAGCAGTGCCCCGAAGCGGTGCAGGGCAAGGCGTACTGCCAGCAACTTGAGGCAATTGACATGCCATAGGCGCTGGAGTCCTGTCCAGGAGCCCGCGGCAGCATGTCCATTGCACATGGCGCCCCAGCCCGTGTTGGAGGCATCTGTTGAGACAACAACATGCCGGTAAACTCGTTCCAGGGGGACACCAGCCCTGAGAAAACTGAGGTTCAACCACGGGGTGAAGGTCTGACGGCAGGTCGGAGTAACTGGTACTTGGAGCGTGCCTTGTTGCCATGCCCACCTCGGGACTCAGTCGCGAAGCCAAAGCTGAAGCGGTCTCATATGAAGCAATCCGAGCGGCGTCACCGCGGCTGCAGATGCCATATGCCCCAGGAGCCTCTGAAAATGTTTCAGTGGAACCGCACTCTTGCCCTGAAATGGTCTCAGACAAGTCAGCAGTGACTGCGCGCGCTCGCTCGTAAGCTGCGCGGACATGGCGACCGAGTCGATGTCCATACCGAGAAAAGAGATCCTCTGCACGGGGCAAAGTTTGCTCTTCTCCCAGTTGACCCGAAGGCCCAGACGAGCTAGGTGCCGGAGCACAAGGTCCCTGTGTTCGCAAACCTGATCTCGAGAGTGAGCTAGGATCAGCCAGTCGTCGAGATAGTTCAGGATGCGAACCCCGTGAACCCGAAGGGGAACAAGGGCTGCCTCGACGACCTTCGTGAAGACGCGAGGAGACAGGGCTAGCCCGAAAGGGAGAACCACGTACTGGTATGCCTGCCCCTCGAAAGCAAACCGGAGGAACGGTCTGTGTCGAGGAAGAATGGAGACATGAAAGTAGGCGTCCTTCAGGTCGATCGCTGCAAACCAATCCTGGGGCCGAACACATTCGAAAATGCGTTTGGCGGCGAGCATCTTGAACGGCATCATGTGAAGGGAGCGGTTCAGCACGCGCAGGTCCAGGATTGGTCGTAACCCACCGGTTTTCTTGGGGACAATGAAGTAAGGGCTGTAGAAGCCGGACCTCATCTCGGCTGGAGGGACAGTCTCGATTGCACCCTTCGCCAGCAGGGTGGCAATCTCTGCTCTCATGATGGGGGCATTGCCACCGATCAAAGTGGAGCGGACTCCCCTGTAGCGGGGAGGAGACCGTGCGAACTGAATCGCATAGCCGAACCTGATGGTGCAGGCGACCCAGCGGGACAGACGGGGAAGCTCTAGCCAGGCTCCCAGGAACTGTACCAGCGGGGTCATGCGAACCACAGGCGTCCCCCTGGAGGGGCAGCGAAGTGGAGTAACTGGCCCGGACGTGGACGGCATAGCGATCCGGTGTGGGGGCGCAGTTAACATCCGCGCCCTGACAGAGGAGGCCAGGGAAGGACCAGCGTTCCACGGGGGCCTGCTCTGCCAGGGGTCTGGCGACAGAGTGGGACAGGGACGAAACGGTCCGTGGACGGCACGCCGTGTCAACCAACTCTGGGACAGAGGGGGACGAGGAGAGCACGGCTTGTGGGCGGCGCTCTGTGTCGTCCGAGAACTCTGTGCCCAGAGACGAGAGAGTCAGTTCTTTCTGAATAAGGATTCTTCCCCAGCCCTCCACCGGGGAAAGGAGTGGCCCTGCTACCACTCCTGGAAAGAACTGAGTCCCATCTCTGAGCAGCCCATCTCAAAAGTGCCGCTTAACCCGGCGTCTAGCGCGGGGCGGGGCTGGAGAGGGCTGAGGCATCCCCCCACGGTCTTCCAAAGCCAGCCCGGGTGAACGGGCGGGGTTGGAACCGTTGGAGGGCGCCTTCGGCGGTTGGCAGACTGAGGGACCTAAGCGGACGGCGGGGCCGTCGGCAGAATAACCTCAATCTGCTCCTGGGCGGTTGAGAACTATTGGGCAGAAGAACTCAACCGCACCGCCGAAGAGGCCGACCTGGGATGTGGGGGTGTCAAGCAGACGAGTCCGCCGACATCCTGCACATCAGACCGGTCAGCCCCAGAGTGGTAACATCACCTGACTCGGAGAGCGCACGGCCACCTTCGTCGCTCGGAGAGCAAGGTCAGTGGCGGCGCACTTTTTGGTAGCTCATTAAAGAGCCTCGAGTCAGTCCCGCCCTCATGCATAACCATGAGTATTTGGGCCAGGTAGACCACAGAACGGTCATGGGATGCAGTGAGGCGGCTGCCTGTCCTGTGGCACTATAGGATTTCGCCACAGATTAGTGTAGACGAAAAGAACTACAGGCTTCGGACGGGTGCTTAGGATTGCGCCGGGAAGCACTCTGAGGACACAGTAGCATCGCAACAGAGCGTTCAACCGGGGGGACTCCAGTGTACCCATGGGCAGCGGCCCCGTTGAGGGGGGAAAGGCGGATGAGACCAACGAGCGGTCCTGAGAAGACACGGGGGTCTTTCAGGACATCGAGATCTCATCATGCACGTCCGGGAAGAAAGATATTGGGGTTTGCCGTGGACGCGGGTCGGCGGCCTTACCCAAAAACCAATCGTCCCAGGAAAGCATGGCCGTCATCTCCGGATCAGACTCAGGCACAGCATAGCACACCAGAAGGTGGCAGCTGTGACGAGTCGTCACTTCCAAAAGAACCAAGCCCACCTTGTGATGTTGCTACAGACATAGCATCTTCCTCTGTAGCTTCAACCGAAACTCGCGGGCCACCCGAAGGTCGACTCACGGGAATCGGAGGTTCACTAGCGGGCACCGTCACACAGGAGGGGGGCTGGGGTCGCGGACAGATAGTCGGCGCCTTGTTCCAGACCGTAACCCTCAGGTCACCCTGGCCACCAGCCGAAGTAGCACCCCTCGGGGGAGCACTAGATCGGGGTGTGGATGAGGGGACTCTCACTCTTGCGAGTTCATTGAGTCTCGACCTAAATGACGCGATGATCATGTTCCCAGAGAGAACATGAATCACCCACGAGCGCTGTACAAGCATGATCAAAGCCCACACTAGACAGTGCTCGTGCCCATCAGAGTCCGATACCAATCTGCCGCCACTTTTTTTTTTTTTAAATGCACGGGCGAGCCGTCTTTAAAAAGACGTGCCGTGTGCGAGCTCTTTTGTGAGAGGAGAAAAAAAACTCTGCGATGTCGAAGCGAGCGGGGAGAACACACTCACTGGCAGATCACTGCACAGATCAGCAGGCAATGTGAACTCGCCGCAGATCGCCGTCACACCAACACCGGAGAGAATGGCTCGTCTCGTAGAGTGAAGTCATAAACGGCGGTGGAGTGAAGAGATACTCTTGGCTCCGAAGCGAAAACATAACTGCATGTTGCCGGCGTCCTCCTTTTATACCCACGAGGTGGGGCGGAGTTACGTCATGCAAATTCCGCAGACCCATGGCATTTCTTTGCCATTGGCTCGTTTTTGTATACTCGAAGTCGAAAACTCTAAAAGCGCTATATAAATGAAGATGACTTGACTTTCACACATGTTGATGTTCAACATTGTTGTGAATTATTGTGTCATTGAAGTTGCATACAAAGATGTTCTAAAGTTTCTAAATTGTTATTTGGATGTGCAAGTTATGCAAATTCCAGAGTTAAAATAAACAGCAGTATTTAATATTTGCAATATCTGCTTATGTATACAAAGTGATTATGTTGGCATTCTTGTTTCGAACTGAGGAGGTGGAGATGTAATGTATTGTCATTTTGACAATGTTTCTTTAAGTGATGCTCCGGCCTCCGTAGTTGTCCCTATGTCTCCTCCTTCTTCGTATGTGCACTGCAGTACTAAGTATGAAAATGGCTCTGTACTGAAGCTTTGTGTCGGTTGCATTCAATTATTTTACAAGGGCAATATTGGATTAACAAGACATTCTTCATGACAACGCGATTCTAAAACATCATAGTATGTGGCAAGTGTACACAGGTAAATAGTCATTTCCCCGTAACAGGACAGTTAGAAACATCAGACTATCAGTACATCAATCAATAGAAATTAAATACAACTTAACTGAACAGATTGATTCTTCCAGCAGATAAGTAATCACAGGTAAATCTGTCAAGACTTCTTAAACACAGGAATTATAACGGCTCAGGATTACAGGTGAGTGTGTAACACTCAACAGGAGGCAGGTAAATACTGTGGTGAGAACATCAACAAAGGATACAATGATCTCTATGTACAACAGCAGAGGAAGAACGATCATTCAGGACCCCAATTAAGTGTCTAATTTAGGATTATCACAGGATTATCTTCAATACAGGTAGCTTCTCAAAAGGATCCAACTCAAACAGTCTCAAACGTTAAAAAACTAAGGTAAGCATCAAACACTTAACTTGATGCCAAACTGAAGTCCTTTCCACATCCATCCCTACAAACAGAAAAAATCCACAGTTTGAGATTCAGATAGTTGTCCAACAATAATTCCCAGAGCAACTATGAATAAGACAGGTAAGCATCAACACAGGTCAGAACGAGCAATGGTCGGAGAGTGAGTCCTCACAGGCAGGAGGGTGAGTCTGGAAACAACTTTATTTCAGAGATAGGCAACTGGACTGCATGGATCTCACTTTAATGTGTGTTCTCTTAGAGCTTAAAAATATAACATTCCACATGACTTGTTACAATATTTTATTCATCAATGCTTATTTTTTCTTAAAAACTTGTATCGTTTCATCCATAGCCGTTATGTATGGTATGTATACTGAAAACATATCCCTCACATAACATCTCTCCTGCTCAGAAAAAGAGATCAGATGTGAACCAACTGTGAGACAAAGGAAGGAGCGCAACCATTAACTGCCTGAGTGAGATCCCAGTGACAAGTCATAACATATGGAAAAACAACCTGGCACAATCACATCCTGATTAGAAAACAGATGGACTCACACTGTATACGACCACAGGGGAAGCGTATGTCAAGGGTCATGCATCATTTTGGTGGATCATATTTTCTTCAATATTTTCTTTTCCAAATGAATATGCATAATAAGATGAAATATACAGTCATGGTCAAAATGATTGCCACCCTTGGGAAAAATGAACAAAGAAGTCTGTAAAAATACACTTGCATTGTTATTCCTTTTAAATAAAAAAACCCCCAATAAATATGAAACCATTCATTGGAGTAAAAGAATTGAAAATGTGAGGAAAATCTCTTTATGAAATAAATGTTTTTCTCCAATACACGCTGGCCAGAATTAATGGCACCCTTTTATTCAATGCCTTTTGCAACCTCCTTTTGCCAAGATAACAGCTCTGAGTCATCGTCTAATATGCCTGATGAGGTTGGAGAAAACTTGACAAGAGATCAGAGACCATTTCTCCATTCAGAATCTCTCAAATTCCCAGGTCCATGTCAGTGCTTCTCTTCAGTTCACCACACTTTTTTTTTTAAAAATAGGCAGGGTTCAGTGAAGTTCAGTGAAGGATTGTGAAGCTCAGCAATCTTTTGCTGCACATAAGAACAAAATTCTTTGGTTTTACTCATTGTGATGGATGATTTAGGGTCATGGCAGAAGCTTCATCCTTTCATCCTTTGCTGAATGACCCATTTTTCTGTTGATTTTAATGTCTGTTTTGGATCATTGTCCTGATAGAAGATCCAACCACGGCCCATTATAAGATTTCTATTATTTATTTATTTATTTATTTATTTATTATTTATTTTTCTGTTGGTATTTGATATAATCCATGATGCCATGTCTCTGAACAAGAAGTCCAGGACCTCCGGCAGAAAACCATTTCTCCGGCAGGATATGGTTATTTTTAATGCTTTAGCTGTTTTCTTACAGACACTTTCTATTTTGTGGAGCTCAACAATCTTTTTCTTCACATCAGAACTATATTTTTTCGTTTTACTCATTGTGATGGACGATTGAGGGAATTTGGCCTTTGTGTTTCCTCATATTTATACTCCTGTGAAACAAGAATAAGAAGTCATGGCTGGACAATTTCATGTTCCTAGTCCCCAGTGTGCTATTTAAAAAAAACAAACAGATGAATTGGAATATATTTAAGAGATATTTTACTCAAAAGAATTTCTAGGGGTGCCATTTGTTTCATAATGTGACCATGTAAATCCATATAAATCCAATATCAATGTAGAATTTAGTCAGATGATTGTCGTGATACTGTGGTATGTTTGTTCCAAAAACTTGTGTTTAATCTTGAAAAGCAGGTAATCAAATATTCAAAAAATGTGAAAATACAAATGATAAATTGATACTAGACAGATCTCTGTGTTAGTTACTAGACAGTCTCTGTGTTAGTGTTGGTAGGGATTTTTCAAAGATTTCAGTGCAGTTTATTGTTACATCAGTAGGTGGCGGCAAGAGACTGTCTTTATTAGTGAGTTAGTCAGCTGACCATTCATTCAACAATTTCACTCAAAAATTATGCTTTATGCAGGAACAAACAACATGGTTTTTTTACAGTCATGGTTGAAATTATTTGACACTTCACTACAAAGATAATTATTTTCAACATTTTTGGTCAACATAATTATTTTTAATGTCAAGTTAGTTTTGATGACTTTGCAATAATTATATGTTAAAAAATAGTTGTCTAATGAAAAATGTGTTATTGTTATTATGAGTTAAAATGAGTTACAAGTAGCAAGTAGCTCTAAATCAAGTAAACCTAAAAGAAGAAGCCTAAAATTTCTGTCACCCCCATTCTAATAAATAAAATGATTTCACTCAATTAGCCTAATGAATAGCAAAGATATCTAAAATGTAATCCATGGCCTACATCTAACTCATGGAAATGAATAATAACCTCATGAAATACAATAAGAAAAACAAAACAAAAACATTAACATGTCCACAAATGCCAATTTAACAAATGGACACAAAAAGCATAGGCCTAATACAATGACACATATCACTATTTTCCAGAGACACACAATTAGATTAGCCTACATGGTTCACGTAAAAAAATGTTTTGACTGACTAAATTTCACAAATGTTTATATTTAGATTAAATCAAAAAATTAAGAAGAGCACATTCATTCATCAAATGTTGAAAGGAGATTTTGTGCCATCTATGGTCAAGAGAAACAGTGCCCCGGGGTGCATCTTACCCCGTCTTACCCTATTAGTAACAAAGAACATGAGCATGAATCACGCGATATTTGCCTTTGATATGAAAGGTGGCTGATCCTAGAGAAGTGAGAACTGAGAACTGTCTTGACTGCATTTATTTCACTCCTCCACTGACTCAAACAAGAAAGTATTTTTTTTTATTGGTTAAACTCAATTGGACAGATCCACGTGTGTATTGAGATCAGGAAGGTCTCAAAATACCCACACTCAATCCAGAGATATTCACACACGTGATAGACCACAGGGAGGCGCTAACTCGGATATTGTCATAAAGCACTGCAAAAGTATTTCAGCAAAACTCATTCCATGAAAATAATTCTACTTAAAAATAGTTTTATAATAAACGAATTGAAGAGCTAAGTGCTGAAGAACAGTTCCTCAGCAGAACTAAAGCTCTACATTCTACACACAATTCTACTAGTATTGAGAGGTCCTATACGTTTGAACGAATCGGTTCGTTCAGACTGTTTGTTTATAAGAAACGGTACACTGATTCGTTTGATGACTCAGAAGAGTTCGCATAAGTAATTTTACGTGTCGTGTTGCAGTACAAGTTTTAATACCATACAGCTGTTAATCACCTTATTTCCAATTCTTGTCTTACAGAATCCAGCGTCTTATGAAGTGTTACTCGCCGTCCTCACTGTCGAGTGATTCATAGATGCTACGCGAATCGGTTCAACCCAATCACTAAAAAAGCTGTTCAAAAGGTGATTCATTTGTGAATCGGACACCAATACTGTATACTGCATTCCTATTAGAAGTAATATGGTAGTGTGCCGATCTGAAAAGCCCTGTAACCGCATGTGTCTGATACGACTGAACTCTCCATCTATCTGCTGCTTCCTGAATTACGTGTGAGGCGCTTCCAAAGGATTGAATTCACTCTAAAGCAGAGAAAGGGGCAGTTATCCTCCAGGTGCTGGTAAAAAAAAAAAAAAAAAAAAAAAAAAAAAAAATCGGATAGGATGGAAGTTCTAAGTGGATGTCAAAAACTAACAAATCGAGCAGATGATATATGACGATCAGCAGAAATAACTTTGGCGACTTTGACAAACTGCATCGTTATATTGACTGACACCGTCTTGCTATTTACGGTTCACCTCAGTTTATCTCGTTTAATTTCATCTGCGGGTTCTGCCCGTGATAAACCACATATTCATGAAGTACATCTGATATAAACTTGTGGAAATACATCGCAAAGATTATTCGTTTATCTGACGTCCGAGGGTGATCAGCGAACACTTCAGCACCATCCGGTAAGTGGACTAGATAAAAAAATGACTGTCTATATTGTATCTATCATGTGGCAGATTATACGTCATTATTATTTTTTGTTAACCTCAAGATTTTTTATTTTGCTCTACTTTGCCCACACTGATAGCGATATGTTATGTTAAATGCATAGTAATTTAAATGTCTGAAGATTTACTATATGGGATACTTAAACTGGTAAGGGACGGTTGGCCCTTATTAAAGTCACCATGGTAACCACCAAAAAGATGGTCCTTGTACGGATTTATTGTTGCACTGTAAAAAAGTGGAAATGTGCATTCCTGCTGGATCTAACCTACTGTAGCTTTAACCTATGTAGTCTTAACCTAGTGTAGTCAGATTTATGGAAACAAATATGTTGATACTTTGTTTCCATATATATCACTTTGTTCTACGTTGGTGGCTTTATTATGATAAATAAATAAATAAATAAATAAGACATTGCAAAAAGCTTTTGAAAGCTACTTACAATGATTGAAGGAGCTGTAATAATATTTTATTATGATTTTACCATATGAACAACAGGCCTGCATGTGTCTTATAATTACTGTCATGGTTACTATGGTAAATTTTGTAAGGTTCAATATAACTTGGATGGTTTTATATGTTGATCACATTGTATATAAGATAAGACATACATACTATTAGTGCTTCTTTAACAGGGATATAAACATTTGGTGATATTCCATGGCAACAAGTGTTCTTCTGCACCACAGTCAGTCTTTGATTATTTCTTTCTTTCTTTATATATTTATTCATTCATATAGCTTTTTACTCATGATACGTTTCTCTGTGGTAAAGGCTGATATAGAGAATGAGTGGTTAAAAGTAACGGATTAAGCTTTATAGATAAAGATTTAGAAAGATTTTAAAATTGTAGAATTTCCTGTGATGTCGTCAACATACATTTTAGACCAAATTTGTTTGGGGTTTATATAAGTTGTGCAGGCCTTTTTGAATCCTGCCTGTATGATGCACCCCCCCCCCCCCCCCCCACGTTAGTTGTTTAGAATAGTAGCTCTGGATTGCAATATTTCATATCTAACTTACATTTTCAAAGCATTTCTCTGGTTGATTGGGCATTGATGCGGTTCTACTAGATCTGTTTCTACAGTAGGTTTCTTTTATGTTGATAAATTTAAATCTTGCAGAGGACTGGAATTGCACTGTGCAACTCCACAAACTTTAGGCTTGATTCATAACATAAAAAATGCAACTCCATCAATGAGCTTTTTCCACTGTTTCTCCCTGTTTAATTTTGTGTTTTAATTATCACTGATAGAATATTGTTGCCTACATGAAGACTGACGTCAAAGCAGTACTAATGGTTTGTTCTCTAATGTACAGCAGCAGTGGTTGATATTTTCAGGTGCAAATGTGAAGTTATTGTATCTTGTGGCTGTTTTAATTTCTCTTTAATTGCGGTCTTGTTCACTGACACTTAATAGTTTGAGGTTAAGTTTTTTTTTAAAGTCTGATCTTTACTAATAATTAGCTTATTCCAAATATATGTTGCAGTCAACACAGTATATCAAAACAGTGAAAACTCTATTTCAGTATTCTCAATCAAATTAACATCCTGTGTTAAAATATGTGGTAATTCATCAGATGTGGTATTGTTACAATACTTGCTGTACTGCCCCTATAAAAAATGTCAAAGTAACAGATGGTTAATATATTTCACCATCAACATTATTTCAATTGGCTATTCGGCATATTACACAATGCAGTCTTATTTGAAGCAAGTCTTATTTGAAGCAAACCTCAAAATAAAAATGTATTCATCATTTACTCATCCTCATGTTTTCTTTTTCCATGAAAAACTAAAGTAGATCGATCATATCAGAATGTCTGAGTTTCTGTATTTTTTTCATTCTGAATGAACTGGTCCTCTATGGAAAAAAAGGCTTTGGAGACGCACATTGAGTTTCATTGGTATTTTGGCAAAGAGTGAATTGAACGAATGGACGCAAATCCACTTTCGAATCCACGTAAACTGATGAAAACACGTAGACTGGCGAAAGAGTGAGGGTGAGTGAAATTAACCTTCTCAATTTCCAGAAGAGCATCTTCACGTGTTTTGCATGCAAGAGTGCCATGAATCTCTGGCTAAATGAAAACAGATGACAGTGCCAATCCCCACGTGGGTGCTGCTGTGCCTCTGCCACTACCATTTATCACCGTCAACTCCCTTGGCCTCTTAGAGGAAAAAAGTGCACTCATGTTTGCCATGGAAGAAATTCTAATCTGCTGTCTTCAATGGAGCTCTTTGTAGCTTTGTAGCTACGATGAAATGCGTTTCCACAAGCTGAATTTTATTATTGTATAAATTGGTGACAAGAATTCACATGCATTCCTTGACATGCTATTTCAAATGAAGATGTCATGAAGAAAACACTTTTTAGCTACTGAAGGAGGCTTATACTAGAGGCGTGGAACTCATTGTGGATTGTAGCAAGATTTTTTTTGGGAAGATAAATCACCAAGTGCTGGCATATTTCCACATGCTCTTTCTATATGAACCCTTCACTCCATGGAAAATAATAGCTGTATCCCGAAGTTGAAGAGATTTATGTGAAAGAATTTTGCAAGGAGACATTTATAATTAAGTTTCACAAGTGCAAATCCAGTCTTGATGGATGGTCATCTGACCAGTGTATGACCATAATCAAATAGACTGAAAAAGACAAGCCTACTTAGCATTTAAATGACCTGTGCAGTGTTAGAAGCCAGCGAGAGGCGTATAAATATTTAGAAAGAGGTCTCTTTAATGTGAGACTGTGAACAGAGGAAGAAGATAAGATGGCAGAGCAAAGTTTGACAAATAAAGTAGGCCTAATGTTGTTAAATAATTACAAAATATTCTTGGAAAGTAGAAATGAGCATCCTATTAAGTTGGGGTACTATACATTTAAAGGGATAGTTCACCCAAAAATTTAAATTCTGTCAGTAATTACTCACCTTCATGTTGTTCCAACCCCGTGAGACTTTCGTTTTCTTCGGAACACAAATTAAGATATTTTTGTTTAAATCTGATTTAATCTTTTGCGCACCAAAAGTATTCTCGTCGCTTGATAAATTTAAGATTGAGCCACTGTAGTCACTTGGACTATTTTAACAATGTTTAATAACTTTTCTGGGCCGGCAAGTTTCAATCCCTTAGAAGCCTATGGAGGAGTGATCCAGCTCTCAGATTTAATAAAAAATATCTTAATTTGTGTTCCGAAGATGAACAAAAGTTTTATAGGGTTGGAACTGTGACATTCACCTCCTTCATCTGTGTCTTAACTACACTTCCCAGCATTCCCGGTCGTCATCATCACCTGCACCTGCTCCTCATCACCCTCATCATTATCATCACCGTCACCTGTTGTCTTTGTCATTATCTGTGTATTTAAGTTCCCCTCTCACTCCTTGTCATGGCTGGTTATTGTTTGAGCATACGCTCACTGTTTCGTGTTCGTTAATAAACCTTTGCTATTGAGTATCTTCGCCTGATCTTCGTCTTCTTCCACCCGGTGACGTTACAGAATAACCAGCCTAAAAGGTAATGGAGGAGGATGCAATGGATGAGTTTCTATTTAATCAGAATGGGAGTTCATTGGAGGAATTTGTGGAAATCTACCTGCATCTGTATCAGGATGTTTGAGTTTTTAAAGCAACAGTTCTGGAGAGGACTCGATGATACTCTAGCCCAGATTCTGCTGCTCGAAGAGTTAGATCGGTCTTTTATGGAGTTTATGGACCGAGCTCTTTGGGTTTGTGGTTCCTCCCACTGTAGCACCAGCCGATCCAGAGCCCGCTGATCCTGCGCCAGAGCCCGCTGATCCCGAGCCAGAGCTTCCGCCGCTGGTCCCGTCCAGCACAGATCCCGAGCCAGAGCTTCCACCGCTGGTCCCATCCAGCATAGATCCCGAGCCTGGGGCTTCGCTGCTGGTCCCGCCCAGCACAGTGCTCCAGCCAGCCCTGGAGGACACAGTGCTCCCTGTGGGATCCATGGCTGTTTTGTGTGTGTGGGCAGCACACACATTCGTCACAGCTCATGAACCTAGCGCAAAGTCGCCGCTGGTTCCGTCCAGCACAAAGCCCCCTCCGCCGCTGGTTCCGTCCAGCACAAAGCCCCCTCCGCCGCTGGTTCCGTCCAGCACAAAGCCCCCTCCGCCGCTGGTTCCGTCCAGCACAAAGCCCCCTCCGCCGCTGGTTCCGTCCAGCACAAAGCCCCCTCCGCCGCTGGTTCCGTCCAGCACAAAGCCCCCTCCGCCGCTGGTTCCGTCCAGCACAAAGCCCCCTTCGCCGCTGGTACCGTCCAGCCCAGCCGAGCCCTCACCGCTGGTACCGTCCAGCCGAGCCGAGCCCTCACCGCTGGTACCGACCAGCCCAGCCGAGCCCTCACCGCTGGTGCACGTCAGCCACACAGAGACTATGCATGTCCCGTCTGCCCAGCCAGAGACTCTTCCTGTGCCTGTGTATGTGTCTGTCCCGGTGTCTGTTCCTGTCCCGGTGTCTGTTCCTGTCCCGGTGTCTGTTCTCGTTCCTGTCCTTCTCCCCAAGAAAATTTGGGGGGGGGGCTATACACCTTCGCCCTGGCCACCCGAGGGGGTCTCTCCGCCCTGGCCACCCGAAGGGTCCTCACCGCCATGGCCACCCGAAGGGTCCTCACCGCCCTGGACGCCCGAGGGTCCAACAGCTCCGCCCTGGACGCCCGAGGGTTCGTCTGCTCCGCCCATGCCACGCCCACGTCCTGCTCCGCCCTGGCCACGCCCACGTCCTGCTCCGCCCTGGCCACGCCCAAGTCCTGCTCCACCCTGGCCACGCCTAGGTCCTACTCCTCCACGGCCACCTGCTCCGCCTGGACCATCCTGGACTCCGTCCAGTTGCACCCGGTCCACCTTCCCGTCAAGGACTCCAGGATGCCCACCCTCTCGTGTTCTGCCTTGTACGGCGCGGATCGCGCCTAGCGGGAGGGGGGAGTTATGTCACATTCACCTCCTTCATCTGTGTCTTCACTACACTTCCCATCATTCCCAGTCGTCATCATCACCTGCACCTGCTCCTCATCACCCTCATCATTATCATCACCATCAGCTGTTGTCTTTGTCATTTATGTATTTAAGTTCCCCTCTCACTCCTTGTCATGGCTGGTTATTGTTTGAGCACACGCTCACTGTTTCGTGTTCATTAATAAACCTTTGAAATTGAATATCTTCGCCTGATCTTCTTCCACCCGGTGACGTTACAGGAACAACATGAGGGTGAGTAATTACTGACAGAATTTTCATTTTTGGGTGAACTATCCCTTTAAGACATAGCCTGTACTATAACATTTTTGTATGTTTATGCTGAAATAGTAAAATCAGTCTTCTGAACTTTACTGCTTACTAAAATAACATTTAAAAATTTCAATAATTTCAAATATTTTAATTTTGCTTACAAATATTATACTGTTCAGCAATCAATAACTTAAAACAGTAAACATATTTTGAGCAGATTTTGTTACTATTAACTGTTATTTTACTATTATTATCTGGGCCGTTAACAGATATTTTGGGGGGCAGGTGCTCAAGTGAGAAAAAAGGGCACCCCTCTCATAATTACTATAAAAATACATACAATTTAAGTTAGTTACATACTGTTCAGTCTCGCAGAATTAGATCTTAATACAGTTTTTTGGGCACACACTTAGGCCCCGTTTACACGAAGGGAAGACGCTCATATTTCCCTGCGGTTTGCCCTCTCATTTACACGAAAAGCCCTTTTTTTTTTTTTTTTTTTTTTTTTTTTTTTTTTTTTTTTTTTTTTTTTTTTTTTATCACAGAAAACGATTATTTCTAAAAACTCCGGCCAAAGTGGAGATTTCTGAAAATATTCTGAAATATTCGTTTCTCTAAATACCTGGCTTTGTGTAAATGTGGCCTTAATTGAGAATTGATGCCATGGGACAAATTTAAATAAATAAAATAAATGTACTTATGTACTTAAAAAGAAAAAGGCAATTATCTAGTCAGAGACCAAAAGAGCAGGGGCTTGAGCACCACTTGGGGCCTCTCTGTGCGGTTGCTGGATTATTATTATGTAAAATAATGTCCTAATCAGAGTGACACAATAAAGCAACAAGTGATAAAATGTATATCTTCTGTGTTAATAAGAGTTTTTTTTCTTAACAAATCATTAATAGTTTATTGAATTCATTTGAATTCGGGTCCATTCCCACTACTCTGACCCATTCAGGTTAATTTACAGAAAGTTTGTGAACATGAGAGCATTATGTCATTCCCATAGTAAACAGCCGATCTCGCAATCATAGTGTAATGGGGACGCTTACTCCTATCACGTGGCTTTTCGTCTAGATTTTGACGTTACTCCTTCACATGGAGTAGGAGCTCAAAGAGAACAAGACAAGCTGAAAGTGGGGGAATAAGACAATGCCCATTTCCATTGGTGTTGGATAAAGACAATGCCCATTTCCATTGGTGTTGGATAGTGTCACTTTTAATTTTATGTGTGAATTATATTAAATGTGACAAATGTCTAATTTTTATTTCTCATTACATTTAATTTTTTTTATTCATTTATAATTATAATTATTATTTTTTTGACGAGGCACTTTGTCACTTTCCTCCTTGGAGAAAATACACCTCCCTGATCCATGTGTGCATATGTATTATAAGCATGATGTATTCATGAGACACGTGCTTGCTCCATATGGGATAGTCAGTTGTATGCTTTTCCAATACACTTCCATTGTAAGTGCATAACTATCAACGAGTTACATATAACATACATAACTTGTCAACGCTTTTTTAAATTGTTTATTTACCTTATATTTTACCTTATATAACTTAAGAGCTGTACTATCTCCCAATTTTCAGTCTGAAGAGTGCATATCCATTGAAATAATTGTATCGCTTGTTTCTGCTGCTTCCAGTGGTGTGGGGTGGTGTTTTAAAATGAGAAGGCAAAGTCCTTGGTGTTTTTGACACATGCATCAAATGCAAATTTATGTCCCTGGTACACTTAATTTTCCTGGTTAAATAAACATTACACACACAAAAAAAGAGACCAAATACAATTCTATTTTGAATTTTTACACTAACTATGTAAAGTTTTACTTATTAAAACCAAGTATAAATTTCATCAAGTTAATGTTTTTGCACATTTTTATGGACGCCGCGTCCAAGCCGAACCGTAAATACTTTAAATAAAGGGGTCAGTGTGACCAATATAACATGTGAATGCAGCATGATCTGAATGCAGGGAAATACACGGAAGTGAAGCGCCATCATTAAGAAATGAGATCGCATTTATGTTTGAATCGAGATCGTGATTTCTTTTCGATTTAATCGTGCAGCCCTAATTTAAACAGTATATATTATTTGTGAACAATGTTCAGCTTTTCTTTTTAAGTCCAATTAGCTTCAGCAGTCATCAAACACTCTGGTCACAGACACGAAGATGTACCTTTAATTTCCCCAAGCTGATTGCAGACTAAATACCCTCACAGTCATGTTTTCAGGCCATTTCAAGTTTGATTTTGACATGACAAAGCGGTGATATCTAAATGGCTCAGTTGTTACTTACTTTTTAATTAGTCTTCCCATTAATTTCATCTTTGTCTTTATTCAGGCCGATTCGAGAACGGCATACAACAAGAGGCAGGATTTGTGAACCAATCATAGCCAATCATAACCAATCATATCCATCATAGAGACATTGCCTCCTCTCATGTGACTTTCCCCCAATTCATTCTCAATTACCCCCCACTGAACCCAACGCACGCTTTAAGGGGGTCTGTTAAAACTCAATAGGCTCAGGCGAGACATGAGAGACGCGGACTCCCGCTGTAACTTCACCTGCGGCCGGGTGTCGCTGTTGGGCAGTTACTTTATAAAACAAGTGACTTTTACACTTTTTAATGTCACATTTTGTATTATTTGCCTTGCTTTATTTTTGTAATATTGATTATTTTCTCATACAGTTTTTTGAGGAGATACTGCCTCCCTTGCCTCCTCAGAGGAAACACCCCCACTGGTTTTTGGGTCTGGAAATTGTGTACTATTTCAGAAGATGCCTAATAGCGCCCTCTACCGCATAACAGTGAAAACATGGATTGCTGGAAAATTCCATCAATGGCAGGGAAGCATTATCGTAGACCACTTGGGAGCAGCAAATTTCACAAAATAAGTCAGTTACGTCACTTGCAGTTGCACGTGCATTGTGGATTAAAGAGAACGGCCCGTCTACAGCTGATGAGAAGGCGCGTCTAGCTGATGTCTTCGTTGTGGCGCAACGTAGAGCCGAGCCCTGGAGTTTCCCTCACTGGAAGACAGTGCGAAATTGATCTTCTCGACGACCGATTTCAACATCTCAGGGAAGTTGTCAACTGAGGCAAATGTAAAACGAAGTGTATGTACCTCGAGAAATCATACCTGAACCTGCGAACATTCCCGTTCCAAATCAAGTGATAAGAACTGTTGAGTTGAATGGGAAGTCACTGCCTTGATAGATACAGGTTGCATGCAAACCTTAGTTGAATCAGAACTTGTACCTGAATTAGGTGCTAGTGGTAATGCTCTGGTAATAGTGAGATGTTTTTACGGGGAGGAGCGTCAGTATTCTGTCACTGATGTATATATGGGTATAGCGGGGCAAACTTATTTGATGAGGGTAGGACTTGCACAGGACTTACCATGCCCAGTTATTTTATTTATTACCTCATTGGGATACTTGTTATGTAGTTCTGACGCGGGCTCAAAGCAAACAGAATGAACGTGAGGAAGAGGAAAACTCATTGTTGTCGTTACCTTTTTTTGATTCTGAACCGTCTGTGAATCAATGTAAAGTAAAGAAGTCTAGAAGGGAAAGAAAACAGGAAAAATTAAAGAGAACTGTAGTGCAGGCTAGAGAACTAAAAGAACCAGACAAACTGTAGAATGCTGATCAGATGCCAATACCTGAAGATTTAAGGCAGTTGCAGAAAGAGGATGCTGGAATCTCCAGATTGCATTCCCAGGTGGTAGAGGCAGCTCAAACAGGGTCGAATATATTCATGTTTCAAGGAAAATCTTTTTGTCTAATGAATGACTTGCTGTATCATAAAATGAGGGATGAACTACAAGTGGTATTGCCTTTTAGCGTACGTAATATCGTGATGACGCTGAGGCATTCCATTCCGTGGGCCGGACATTTGGGGAGGCGAAAGACGCATTCTAGAGTTAGTAAGAATTTTTACTGGTTGGGAATGTCTAAGGACATCTCTGAATTTTGTAAAGCTTGCCCTGAATGTCAATCCAGTGAAATTCGCAAACGCCGTAAAGCACTGTTAATCCCCTTGCCAGTCATTGATGTTCCCTTTCAGCGGCTGGGAATGGACATTGTAGGTCCATTGGAACGAAGTAAGACCGGCTATAAGTATATGTTAGTCATTTGTGATTATGCGACGCGGTTTCCAGAAGTGTTTCCGTTAAAAACATCAAAGCTAAGGCTATCGCTTCATGTCTGGTTCAGTTTTTTTCTAGAGTAGGTATTCCAAAAGAAATACTAACCAATAGAGGAATGAATTTCACGTCTCAATTGCTGCAACAGGTGTATCAGCTGTTGGGAATAAAAGAGTTAAAAACAACTTCCTATCATCCCGAGACGGACAGGCTCGTAGAGCGATTTAATCAAACTCTAGTGCAAATGCTTCGCAAATTCGTGAATGAGGTTAGGACTGACTGGGATCAGTGGCTATCATATCTCATGTTTGCTTATAGCGAAGTTCCACAGGCATCAACCGGGTTTTCGCCTTTCCAGCTGATGTATGGCCACGAGGTGCAGGGACCATTGTCCCTTGTGAGAGAACTGTGGGAGGGGAATTCGGGGACGCCAACCAAAACAAATGTTATCGATTATGTGTTAGCCATGAGACAAAAATTGCAACAAATGACCGAATTTGCTTCTGCCCATTTGAAAGAAACCCAGATAAGACAAAAGACGTGGTATGATAGGAAGGCGCGATCTTTCGAGCCAGGTCAAAAAGTTCTCATGATGCTTCCTACATCTGAAAATAAACTTTTGGGTAAATGGCAAGGGCCGTTTGAAGTAACTACAAAAATAGGGACAACTACCTACGAGATAGCGACCCCAGGCCAGGCACGATCACATCGGGTGTTGCATATTTGTTGAAGAAATGGTACTCATAGAGTGATTGGTAAAAACTGGTACCGACTGGTAAAAGATGAGGAGGAGGGGGAAGAGCAATATTTACCTGGTAGTCAACCTTCGCTGCCTATTGACCTTAGTCATCTTCCTGTAGAGCGGCGAGCTCAAATTCAGCACTTGTGTGATCCGGAGTTCAGCCAGGCTATACCACACTTACAAAGCATTAAATAGTGGTTAAAGAAAATGCGCATCTGAAACGAATGAGTTATCGCATCCCTGAACGATTGCTGACAGCTTTTGAAGATGAAGTAAAATTGATGCAGCAAATGGGTGTAGTGGAATCGTCAAAGAGTGAATGGTGCAATCCGGTGGTATTGGTGCCAAAAAAGGATAATACCCTCAGGTTTTGTATCGACTTTTGCTATTTAAATTCTGTCTCCGAATTTGATTCGTATCCTATGCCTCGTATTGAGGAGTTAATTGAAAAACTCGTGAAAGCTAAATTTATTATTACCATCGATTTAAGTAAAGGGTACTGGCAGGTGCCTCTGGTCTTGGAGTCGCGAGAGCTGACCGCTTTTCGTACACCAAGGGGGCTAATGCATTTTCGGGTGTTATCGTTCGGGTTGCACAGAGCACCCCGACTAGTGTTGTCAAAATATTCGGTACTTCGGT